>OX377619.1:159226403-159948793 GCA_947397865.1 Polietes domitor | reverse complement strand
ATAGCCCCGATACAAATTTTCTTTTCGATTTGACAAATTGGACCAGGTCTAGCCTATGATTAAGAAACATACAAAAATTCTTCCCGGTTTCACTATTTTACTGAATTGAATTGTATTCCGATAGAAAGTGGAGTGTATCATATAGTCGGCCCCGCCCGACTTTAGCCTTTCCTTACTTGTTTTTATTTTTAATTTTAGTTTATGTTTGATATTTGCACAATGGGACACTCGAAAAACATTTTGGAATATTCGAAACTTACATCCAAAGTAGAGAGACTTTAACGCAAACTGTAAGAAATTTACGTGGAAAATTTTCGAGAAGAGATCGGCCTTCATGAAGCTCATTTTCATCTCGGTGGCTATGTTAATAAGCAAAATTGTCTCATATGGGATACAGAGAAGCCTCATGTGACTATTGAGAATCCAATGAATTCACAACGAGTCACTGTTTGGTTTGGATTTTGGGCTGTACTGAAAATTTGGGTTGATCGGATGAGGTAGTGCCGAGCCAGTCGTGGTAGTCATTTGAATGATATTGTGTTCCATTAAGTTAAGTGACAAAGTTTAACCTTCTCAATAAAATAAGAAATTTGAAAATATAATAATCAGTAGTTTATTTTATAGGCGATTCTAATTTAAAATTTTGATTGATCTACCATATAGATACATCTGTCGACTATCCTTCCTTTATTATGGCAGTTTTCCTTAGATTCATTTATTAGAGTTGCTCCAGAAGCTTGAGACTTAACTACGGTGTAGAGCAGGGCCGTGCGCAGGGCGGGTTGGGGGTTCAAACCCCCCCCCAGAGAGGTTTCGAACATATACTTTTTAAAACCTTCTAGACTTTCTGAAGCAATAAAATATAGAATTTTTAAGGTCTTTTTAAAATAACTCGTCTGAAATGGTAATTTTGCAGTAAAATGATGAAAACACGAAAATTACATAAAAAATCGTGGACACTTTCTTGAATTTCGGACAGATGTTATGAAAAATACACATACATGAACTTTTAATTGTGTACTGCAATATAAGTTTGGAAATTTAATAACAAAATCGCTTAGAAATTTTAAAAAAGTGTAGATAAGAATCACTATGATATCATAATGAAATCTAAAATATTCTTAATAAAAGGAAATAATTTGCTTGATGCTTGTAGAGCGCTAAGATGTAACATTTGCGATTGGACATTTTTATGGAGCTGTATCTAAATCTGAACCGATGTGTCCTATTTTCATCACAATGTTTTGGGAGTTTGCAATTATAATACATATCCATTTCGACAAACGAAGAAAACTGTTTGATATACATGAACTTATTTCTCTTTGTTCATTTACCACAACTGATGTTTACCGCAAACAAACTAATTTTTCCCACAAAAGAAACTCATAAACGCTGTTCACGTGTCTAAAATTTCGTTTCTACGAAATGCATTTTTTCTCTGCGTGTAGGTCTCTATTTTAAAATCTACTTTAAAGTTGAGAAACAATAAGAAATGAGTTTTAACTTACTAAAATTTTTGTTATATTTATCACTTTGTCAAATATTTTTCAGAGTTAGTATTTTTTTGTACATATGTAACAAGTATTATTCAAAAGAGAAACAACAAATTCAGTAACTTGGATCGACGTAACTCTGGTTTTTTGGAATTAAAATTTCTAGTTGTTTCTTCTTGCATTGTTCCATCATAATAGCACTAATAGCATTTTGATTCCCCAGTTATCAGGCTAAAATAGGAAAAATGGTGACAGTGAAGTCAAAAATTGTGAAAAGTATATTTAGAAAAACCGGCGTAACTTTTTATTATATTAAGAATACCAAAATATTTCTTGCAGAATGAAGCTGGAATCTTTAAATTCGCTGTGTACATCAAAGAAAATGCGTTTTCTATGCAATATTGCCAAGATTTCATGAAAAAAGTTATGGAGTTTACAATAAATCTTATTTATATATTTGGGCATAAATGGCTATGTGCTTTTTCCAGCATTCATAGTGGTCAATTTTAAACATACAAAAGTGGCTATGAACCATGAAACCGCGAATAATAGGAAATTTCGAAAACTTTTTAATCGTAGCACTTAGTAATACTTTTTAGATTAAACTGTAGAAGAGTGATAAATAATATCTCTTCAAATTATGGAGAAAATCAGTTTTTTTCGCTCTCCTGAAAAGTTATGTTTTTGTTCATAGCCCATTATGAATATAAGACATCGATATGTATATATGTAATTTCAAGCAACTATTTAAAAAAAGTTATTGTCATAAAAGCAGCAGACACTTTTCTGCTATTACATCTGTTTTTTTGGCATAACAACAGTTTCCTGCAATCTTACATCACCATTCACACTGCTAAGAGTTTGCAGTCTGCTAAAATTATCTGTTGTTAATTAAAATATAAAAATAGATAAGCGTTCATAAGCGAGTTTAGCTCGAATTTCCTTTTATATTAGCTTGGGATAATATGCGTATCATATATTAACAGCAGAAAATCTGCTCTTTCTGCTTTCTTTTACTGACATATTCCTTTGAGTGTACTGATAAATGGATTACTGAAATGCAATTTTGCCGACGATGTCTGTCGGTCGAATATATCAAGATCCTGACAATAAAATATGAGTGGTTTCCAAAGACTCCAGTAAAAATTTTATAGAAAGTTGGAATATTAAAGCCATAGAAAATAGTTCATTTACTAGAAAAAGGGTAGTAGATTTACTAATAAAAAAATTCTTAGAATTGAGTAAATTCAAAATTATGTGGAAGAATATTTCTTAGGTTTTAAGTGAGAAAAAAATCTGAAATTTTTTCTATGGAAAAAATTCCATTTAGTAAATTTTAACTTAAAATGTGTCTTTCCTAAAATGAAGTTAAAATGTTTACTGAAATTTATGCCGAGTTGTTCATACATTTAAGTATTAATGAACTTATAAAAAACATTTGAAATTGTTTAAAAAATTCTTGAATATTAATCTAAGAAACGATTCTTGTTCGTTTGCAGAAACGTATTTCTTAAATAATTCAAGTATTACTCTAAACAACCACAGCGAAGGCGCCTATCTTGCCTTCGCAACAATCATGGAGTAATAGCTCAACTCCTTATGGCAGAGGTATCATGAAACTTGATTTGAGTAAACATTTACTTAGTTTTAGGAAATTTTCAGCAAAATTTTACTAATATTTAGTAACAATTTACTTAGATTTAGGAAAATTTCAGCAAAATTCTACTTATATTTAGTAAATATGTACTTGGTTTCCTAAGTTAATTTTAACTCATTATAGGGTTAACTTTTTTATGAGTGTAGATGAAACCCCCCCCCCCCCAGGGGAAAATCCTGCGCACGGGCCTGGTGTAGAGGAAGGTTAATTTTCTCTCTATATCTTATATCTGAGATAGAAGAAATGCATGGAGAGAGGGAAATGTCCTCCAGAGTAGGGAATATTGATATATATTTGAAGTTTTGCTACAGAAGTTTTCATTAGATTTCTATACTGTAGTTTCTCCAGAAGCTTCACCTGACATTTAACTGCACAGGATGAAGTTTATTTGTGTCTATCTACCTCTTATAGGTTTTTGGTTTTAATTTTTGGAATCATAAAATGGGTACTGGGGATAAAACCATCTTGGACATACTTATAGAATCATAAAGTAGGGAAATCGTATGTCTTCATATAGGAGCTTATACCTATATTGTGTTCATAGAATTGTATTTTATATTAAAACCTATCAACTCTTGAACGACCATCTTAGAGTGCATGGATGAATCAAGACTTTGAAGAGAACACAAAAATCTTCAGCCTCTCTCCTGTAGAATAGGAAATATTGATATATTCCTTTACTTAGACTATTAGCAAGGATGAGATGTTATATTATATATGATATTATATATGATATTGATATTTTCCTTACTTCGACTATTAACCGGGTACTGGGATAAAATCATCTTGGACATACTTATAGAATCATAAAGTAGGGAAATCGTATGTCTTCATATAGGAGCATATACTTATATTGTGTTCATAGAATTGATGTATTTTATATTAAAACCTATCAACTCTTTTAAGGCCATCTTATAATACATGGATGAATCAAGACTTTGAAGAGAGGATAAAAATCTTCAGCCTCTCTCCTGTAGAGAAGGAAATATTGATATATTCCTTTACTTCGACTATTAGCAAGGATGAGATGTTTCTATCCTTTAGAGTAGGGAATATTGATAGTTTCCTTACTTCGACTATTAACCGGGTACTGGGATAAAATCATCTTGGACATACTTTTAGAATCATAAAGTAGGGAAATCGTATGTCTTCATATAGGAGCATATACTAATATTGTGTTCATAGAATTGATGAATTTTATATTAAAACCTATCAACTCTTGAAAGACCATCTTAGAGTGCATGGATGAATCAAGACTTTGAAGAGAACACAAAAATCTTCAGCCTCTCTCCTGTAGAATAGGAAATATATATATATATTCCTTTACTTAGACTATTAGCAAGGATGAGATGTTTCTATCCTTTAGAGTAGGTGATATTGATATTTTCCTTACTTCGACTATTAACCGTGATGGGTGGTTAGTGCTGTTTTTTGTGGCATCCAAACCAGTCTGTCATCCTCGTAGACGACCTTGAACTTTTCAATATATTTCGCAAGGAAAAGCAGTGATTTTTTTTTTCGTTTTTCCACATACAGATTTTGAACGACGTTTACACAGATAATTCTGTCACTTCGTTTACACCCACCCTTTAAGTAGAGGTTTTTTTTCCTAAGGATACTTTTTTTCTTCTATTCCAGCGCTTTTTGTGTGTGCGTTCACATTTCTGCTCGGTCACTCAACAATGACCATTTAGAAAATGTTGTGTTTGGTGAATGTGGCATGGCAAGCTCGTTGGCTGGCAAGAGAAATTGTACAAATAAAATTCATAATAAATATTAAATGCAAGACGCCAACTTGTCATAATGACTTGTATGAGACGCCATTTTGGGTTTTAGTGACTTAAATAATAAATTATTTCTTCGTCCTTTTGCGTCTGCCCCAAAATACCTTTTGCGTTAGTTCGGGTGTATGTGGGTATATGATGTATTTGCTTTGCGACTTTCCATGAATTTAATGTATTTAAGAGTTGTATGGAGGAGGATGAAGGAAGAAGCCCAACCGGCCGTACGTCCTCCGTTGATGGTCGTGACTCGGAGTGTAGCAAATAATATTATTGTGGATTTTTCTAAAGCTAATTAGATTT
Source organism: Polietes domitor (assembly GCA_947397865.1). Classification (NCBI taxonomy): domain Eukaryota; kingdom Metazoa; phylum Arthropoda; class Insecta; order Diptera; family Muscidae; genus Polietes; species Polietes domitor. The sequence continues at coordinate 159,943,559 of OX377619.1, read as the reverse complement.
TTAATGTTTTTGTGTGTTGTTTTGTGCCGGTTTTTATTTCTTGTTGGCGGTTTCGGCAGTGCCTTTTTTTATTGTGTACGATGACCTCTAATTACAGCCGTCCTTCCGAAAGGTTAATGCCGAAACATGAAAGGGATCAACAAAAATTCATAAATTTGTGCAGAGCAATAATTAAAACGGAAGTGGTGAACTGAGCAGGGATTTGTTGGAAAAATGTTGCCAAATAAAATAATCTTGACAAAGTTGGACGCTGAGAGTTTTAAGGCGTAAGGATTCAGGACTCCTCCAGCGACAATGCCACCCGTGTGGAAGTAATTACACTATTTTAATTTATGCCATATTGATTTAAACACATTTCGTTTGCCGTAAAGCGCCAGTGTTTTTGCTCCACATATTTCACACATGACAAAGTCCTCATGAATTATGTATGTAATTTGCTAATGAACATGTTCAAACATGTGTTGGAGGTAATTACAAAAATTCAAACATTAAAAATGAATGTTTGAATTGCTTAATTTTTTGCTCACACCCTGCATCCGCCCCCTGGTTGATATGTAATTAAAGACATTTTGTCAATAAATAATACACACATTTCGTATAAAATCAAATAAAACATCCAGACTAGCATGAGCATGTAATCATGCTGGTGGTGGTCCTTGATAATGTTGCACTTTTATAAGTTTGATGAGCCAGCTAGTGAATGTTGCAAATTTCAATGTTGGATTTTTTCTTTTTTTTTCCATAAAATTCTCACGCTTTTTTTGAGGGGAGGTGGGGCGTTGGATCTGTAAACGCTCAAACGAACACAGCTTTGCTTTCATACCTTACATAAAATTTTAATTTTAACATTGTTCCCATGTTTGCTCTGAATTTTAACAATTTTTAATTACAAAGCAAAGGGTTGGTGTGGGCTCCGTTGGTGTTTTGTAAAATGGGGAATCCCTGTGGAAAATTGAGGCCACAAGGAGAAGGTTGCTCACTGTGATTTTTGGGTGCGCACTTTCCTTTGGGAAAAAGGAAGAGACATATTCTGAATAAAACCACCGTCAAAGCTTAACGACTATTCCTTAACTAAAAGTTAAATATATCCACTTCATGCTATATGAACCACCTATTAAAAGGAAGGAATCACTCACGGGAGTGTTAAGTAGTGACTTAAGGCACCATTTTTAATGGACAACACCAAACGGAAAGGCCTGTTATATCCAGGTTGAAAGATTGAGGTTTTTTATTAGATCTCTAATTTCGAATTTCGATATCTCGTCAATGTCGTGTCGTAACTGCTTCCCAAATGTCATGTGGCGTGGGCTTATGGGCAGTCGAATATGAAGTGCTCGACCGTCTCTTCTTCCAGTTCATTTTCGCAGCTACAGCAGTGCAACTTCATTTGTCGCGTATGGTTTCTAATGAGTCATCAGCACCTCTTTCTTCTATTCGAGCTTAGAAGTTTTTTTGTTTATTGCGGCCAGGTTTGTCGGGATATTGTCCACTTGAAATTAGCTCTGTCTAGGTGGTGCATGAAGATACCACTTTTGACAGACCATACAGTTGATGCGATCTCATCCTCGTCAACTCTTCTGCTCGTTCGTTTCAAGTCCCTATGTACAGTAGGCTGGGTTGCCGTCCATGCAAATTGAAAAACAATTTTCAGTCACGCCACGAAAATAATGTTTGGATTGCCGCACAATTTTTATAACATACACTTTAGGATGGGGGTATATTCACTTTTGTAACACCTTGAAATATTCAACGGAGATCCGATAATATATATATATATATATATATATATATATATATATATATATATATATATATATATATATATATATATATATATATATATATATATATATATATATATATATATGTATATTCTGTATCGAGGTAAAATTCTAAGACGATTTAGCCATATCCGTCTGTCTGTCTGTTGAAAGCACGCTAGCTTCCGAACGAAATGAGCTGAGAATTTGTTAAGAAATGAGTTGAAATTTTCCGTAAATGTATCTTATGGTAGCAGATCGCTTGGGATTGAAAGTGGGCGAAATCGTAAAAGAGGGAAAAATTTTTCCCTAACAAATACTGAAAATACCCCTAATATTTAGACTATTTAAGGAAGTTTTTTTGAAAATTTCTGATTTTATACACATGAAATTTGATTGGTACCTTCCTCTCGTAACGTGCAATAACCAAAAAGTACAAAAAATATTTAGCGGTTGAAATGGGAAAAGTGATAAAAATGGTACCAATGATACGACGCTTATTATTATTACACTCCACGAGTATTATGTCTTTGGGCATTTTTAAGTAACACCCAAAAGGACGCGAGATAGACCCATTGTTAATTATACCGATAGACTTAGAATCACTTTTTTACATATTTTAACTAAATTGGCAAAACACTTTATATTTCGTGGTGAAAACAAGTCAGTTCGGTTCAGATTTATACATAGCTCTCATTCAAATTTCGCTCCCAATTTCACTTTTTCTGCTCTACAAACCACATATTTGAACGCATCGTCTTGAAATTTTGAATATATAAACAACCATGGTGAAAATGGGTCAAGTCGGTTCAGATTTATATAAAGCTCCCACATACAATTCACTCCCCATATATTTTAACAGATTTTCTACAAATTTTGCTCCCAACATGACTTTTTCCGCACCTGAAACGACGGATTTTTATCGAATTTCTTCAAATTGAGCATAACTCGTTATACTTGAACTGGAAGAACCTATTGTGTATGTGGGTCACTGCATTCCATGTTTGGATATAGCCCCGATACAATTATTCTTCTCGATTTGACAAATTGGGTCAGGTCATATAAGCCTATGATTAGGAAATATACATAAATACTTCCCGTTTTCACTTGTTTACCGAATTGACATCGGATAGAAAGTGGAGTGTATCATATGTCTGTAATGTTGCTCTGTTATGTTGTATGTGTTGTCATTTATTTTGGTTTAAGACCAAAGGTTGTGCTGAAGTCTTCAGCAGAACCCAAAATTAGCAAAAAGGCAAAGTGAGACCTTTATTGTTGCAGCTAAAAGTTGACTGCGCAGTTTCAATGGGCGCTACCTCATCTCGTCAGAACTTTCGCAACAAATGTATGTCTTTGACTTAAATCAGGGTTCATATTAGTACCAGCGGTCACATATGACAAATGAGAAGCGCTGAAAAGTTGACACACTAAAAATCTCACTTTGCCAATTCAATGTTATGCATGTGCTCGCATCGCTCGCACCAATGCAAAGGTTATTTGAATTTGCAAAAGTAATAATTCATAAGAACTATTCGTATCCTTGTTGTCAAGTATAGTTGACTAATCGATCAAATGTGTGGGAGGTGCTAGAATATTAAATTGCGAATGATTATGACTATCAATTTTATTTTAATCGAAACGTATGCCATATTGTGTGTGAGGTCATAGAATAAAATAAGAACAAATAAAAATTTGATTGTGTGGAATACAAAATTCTTAAAGATTGTGAAATATGTCATAACCAGTAAAATAATGATGGATTTTGTAGTTGTTTTTATTGAATGTTTCATAACTAACAAATAGATATTTAGTGTGTCGATCTTATTCGGTTGAATGATAGCAATTCTCATTTATCCTATGTTAACTCTGACATAAGTATGTACCCTGATTTATATCACAGACATATTCATGGCAAATATTCTCGCAATGATAGTTTGCATCGGCTGGATACTCAACAAGTTAGACTTTTTTGTTTTTTTTTTATACTGGAAACTTCAGTATACATCATTAATATTTAATAAAATTTTCTTTTTGTTTTGTTCGGCTGTAGGCTTTATTTGAAAAACAGGTGTTGTTGTTATACCCTACACCACTTCGTGGTCTAGGGTATTATAAGTTAGTTTTCCGCCAAATGTTTGTAACACCAAGAAATAATTGAGCTAGACCCACCTTTAAGTATACGGATCGGCTTAGAATCGCCAGCTGAGTCGATTAAACGATGTCTGTCTGTCCGTCTGTCCGTCTGTCCGTCCGTCCGTCCGTCCGTCCGTCTGCTGTCCATCTAAGCTTGTTCGCACTCTACAGGTCGCAATTGTTGTCCGATTGTCATGAAATTTGGCAGAAGTTATTTTTTCTCGCCAAGGACCATTGGTATTGAATTTGGAGGAAATCGGTTCAGATTTAGATATAGCCCCCATACAAATGTCGGTCCCAATTTGACATCTTCCGCTCTAGAAACCACATATTGTACCCGATTTTCTTTAAATTTGGTACAACATCTTCTAATCTGACTAGAAACACCTATGCCAAAATTGGGTAAGATCGGTTCAGATTTAGATATAGCCCCCATACAAATGTCGCTCCCTATTTCACTTTTTCCGCTTTAGAAACCACATATTGTACCCGATTTTCTTTAAAATGGGCACAACATCTTATAATCCGACTAGAAACACGTATGCAAAAATTGGGCAAGATCGGTTCAGATTTAGATATAGCCCCCATACAAATGTCGCTCCCGATTTGACATTTTCCGTTCTAGAAACGACATATTGTACCCGGCTTTCTTTAAATTTTGCAGAACATCTTATAATCCAACTAGAAACACGTATGCAAAAATTGGGTAAGATCGGTTCAGATTTAGATATAGCCCCCATACAAATGTCGCTCCCGATATGACATTTTCCGCTCTAGAAACGACATATTGTACCCGATGTTTTTTAAATTTTGCAGAACATCTTATAATCGAACTAGAAACACGTATGCAAAAATTGGGTAAGATCGGTTCAGATTTAGATATAGCCCCCATACAAATGTCGCTCCCGATTTGACATTTTCCGATCTAGAAACGACATATTGTACTCGGTTTTCTTTAAATTTTGCAGAACATCTTATAATCCAACTAGAAACACGTATGCAAAAATTGGGTAAGATCGGTTCAGATTTAGATATAGCCCCCATACAAATGTCGCTCCCGATTTGACATTTTCCGCTCTAGAAAAGACATATTGTACCCGATTTTCTTTACATTTTGCAGAACATTTTATAATCGAACTAGAAACATCTATGCTGAAAGTGGGTATGATCGGTTCAGATTTAGATATAGCGCCCATACAAATGTCGCTCCCTATTTCAGTTTTTTCGCTTTAGAAACCACATATTGTACCCGATTTTCTTTAAAATTGCCACAACATCTTATAATCCAACTAGAAATACCTATGCAAAAATTGGGTAAGATCGGTTCAGATTTAGATATAGCCCCCATACAAATGTCGCTCCCGATTTGACATTTTCCGCTCTAGAAACGACATATTGTACCCGATTTTCTTTAAATTTTGCAGAACATCTTATAATCCAACTAGAAACACGTATGCAAAAATTGGGTAAGATCGGTTCAGATTTATATATAGCCCCCATACAAATGTCGCTCCCGATTTGACATTTTCCGCTCTAGAAACGACATATTGTACCCGTTTTTCTTTAAAATTGGCACAACATCTTATAATCCAACTAAAATACTATGATGTTCAGTTCAGATTTTGATATAGCCCACATGCAAATGTTGCTCCCGAATGTTTAACCGATTTTGGCCAAACTTTACATATTATATTTCACCAATAAACATACATGGCGAAAACAAATGTCCTTTCCGATTTAAAATTTTTTGTCAAACACATACATTTACAGGATTCAAAAATCCTTCCCGATTTCACTTTTTTACCGAATTGAATTGCAATGAGAATTGTTTGGGTGATTCCCATATGTCCATACATTGGTCTAACCCAAATGGGGCCCATTCTGATCTATTACAGCTCGAGAAACTACATCTTACATCGGATCTTCATTAAATTTTGCAGATCATAATATTTTTCAACTAGGAATACCTACCGTGAATGAGAAATATATAGGCCCATGTTTTAGACCAGGCCCAGAATGTTGTTATAGGCCCCCTTTTGAAATGTCGGTCCTATTACTACTGTAAAATTTGTATTTGTCTCTTGGATAATTGGATCAATTGCCATATTAATTTAATAATAATATTAATTTATTTACCATATTCGTTCAATTTGACTACAGATGAATTTATGGTAAACTGTATAATTTATATGAACTACATAAAATTGCTCCCATGAAATACCTGGGTTTAGTAATCAAAGCGAGGTACATACGCAGGGAGTGGTGTAGGGTATTATATAGTCGGCCCCGCCCGACTTTAGCCTTTCCTTACTTGTTTTTGATAATTTATTTGATCCCAATATTTCGATTGAAATCTTCAATCATCTTCAGGGGTGTCTATACACAAATAATAATTACACATTTACTTTACAAATTTTCTCAAAAATTTAAACAAGTTTATGGATAATTACATTTATATAAATATAAAATATTATCTGCAGTCCGAGAGGTTTTGCGTGCTTTCATCTACTGATGACAGTTTTAATCGTCTGTATTTGTCTACTGTGTAACGATAGATTTTGGCGCATTTATCTGTGTCAGTTTTGTAGTTAAGTCTTTTTTGGTAGGAACGTCAATAATATGTAACATCTCAAGAGTGTATCTTCTATTATAATTTCTCTCCTCTGTCAGTATCTCTACATTGTCAAAATTTTGTGTATGCAAGAGCGGTCTTCTGCTCTAATGGTCTGTTAATAGCTTTATGGTCAGATTTGTGAGATGATATTCTAGTCTTTAATTTTGTCTTAGTAGTACCAACATATACCTTCTGGCATACGTTGGTTTTGTCCCCATTACATTTGATTTTGTAGATTTGTAGATTTTTCCCCATTTTCTAATTTTGTCTTCGTCCTACTAAATAACTGGTTAACAGTATTGTCAGTCTTAAATGATAAGTTATATTTATCTTTGTCAAACAAATTTGAATGTTTAAGTCTTTCTGAGAAACCAGGAGTATATGTCATAGATTTGTATATTTTCTGTGTCCTGTCAAGCTCGCCTATTGTTATCTCTTTATTCCTACGTCTTATTAAGTCCTCTATAGTTTTTCTTGGAAAGTCTTCTTGGAAGTTCTTCTTTAAAATATTTCTAATTTTACTTTTATTAAAATTTTAAAATTATGTTTCTTTATTACATCTTATATTATATTATGAAAAGCAATGAACTTGTATGATGAAAGTTCATTGAATTAAGAACTGCATTTCCTAACTTCTAAGAAAAGTTTCAGAAATTCTATGACACTCTTTATTGATTTGTGTTTCATGTAACACACAATTTATGAAGTGCTTCTTTGGCGACTTTTTATGAAAAATGTCACTGTGATTATAACAAAATCATAAATATTCTGAAGATAATTCTTTCAGCATTATCAAAGGTTAACTTTAAGAGTATTCCTCTCATCCGTATATAAATTACAGCAGCTTTAATTTTATGTAGGTTAAGGTGATTTGTGTTGGAGGTACTAGAATGGTCGTTTTGTGATTACAAAATATTTACCAAAATATAGATAATTAAATTTGGGAAAAATATTACTAGGGTTAAAATTGGTCCATGTTTTTTTGGAAGATCTATCATTTTTGACAAAAATGTGGATATTTCGGAAGATCACGAAAAACAAACATCTATGGAAAGACTAAGGTCGGGCGGAGCCGACTATATGATACACTCCACTTTCTATCCGAATACAATTCAATTCAGTAAAAAAGTGAAATCGGGAAGGATTTTTGTATGCTTCCTAATCATAGGCTAATATGACCAGACCCAATTTGCCAAGAAGAATATTTGTATCGGGGATATATCCAAACTAGGTATGATGTGACGCACTTACACAATAGGTTTCTGGGCGGAAAAAGTTAAGCCGGGAGCGAAATACATATCTGATAAAATATGTGGTATCTAGAGTGAAAAAGTCAAATCGGGAGTGAAATTCGTATGGGGGCTATATCTAAATCTGAACCGATTTTCTTCTAATAAAATAGCGTTCGTTTTTCGGGATTAAACTTCGTTGTGAGAAGTTTCATTTGGTTCTGGCTACTATTGCGACCTGTATCGTGATTACAAGAATAGATTGACAGACTGACATTGCTAATTCGATTCAAAAAGTGATTCTAAGTCGATCGACCCGATCTCGTTCCTCGTTTCCTTTGAGTGTTACAAACAAATGCACAAAGACATAATACTCTCGTGGAGTGTATAAAAACTCAAATTGGATATTTTTACAAAAATTTTATAGTTATTTTATATGTTTTATTTTATAATTTTCTCGATAAATGTTGACTGTATAGTCAAAAATTGTGAAAAGAGACTTTAGTAAATGCCGAGTAACTTTATATTATATAGAGAATACCAAAATATTTTTTGGCATAAAACCATTGGACGGTTGAATAGATCACGAGAAAATTACAGAATAATAAAGTTAGTCAGATATTTAATTTTAGCCATATATCCCGCGAAAATAAAAATTTTGCAAAAATATCCAATTTGTGTTTTTGTTTATTTGTGATCTTCCGAAATATCCACATCTTGTAATATTATTGTATACTTTTGCTATTTAAGCTTGAATAGCTTTATTTACAACGTTGGTGTCTTTGGTGACACCCAATGAAATTTTCCGCCAAATTGTTTTCGTATAACATTTTAATCCTTAAAAAACGGTCATATTGACCCATAAAGGGAGAAGCTAGATTCCAAAAATGATCATCATAAATCCTCCACAATATAGTTTTGACAATAAAAATTCCCTCACACATTAACATACAACCCTTTTCTCACTGAGTATAATGCTCCCTTTGACCAAAAAATTAAAACTTTGACCCACTGTAAAGAGAAACTGAGACCAGCTGTAGATGTAATAAGGAGATGTAATACTACGATCTTTTTCGAGTATCTCGAGAGATTACATCCCAAAGAATTTAAGACCTCGCACATCTTTTAAAACATATATTGAATCCAAGAGGAAAATAAGACGATCTACTTCATCCAAGTTTTTGCATCTCGCGGTAAGCAATTCGATCCGAATTGAAAACTATAATCGACCGATTTGCTTGATTTGAAGAAAGGTGTTGAACAACATCATCTATGCTATTATAACCTGGATTTGTGAAGATCTTCTTTTCATATTAAATCCAGCATAATAGAATATAAATGAAGAAGAACATGAGCTTCAGCTTTCTTCTTCTAACGTATTCAATGTTAAGTTCCATCCCTTCTTCAGTAAATATTTCTGATCTCATTGGAGATATTGAATTCCATAGGAAGTAAGACTATGATGTATATAATATAGAGAAGACAATTATGTTGTGAAAAACATGGAGAGGAAAGGTCTTCCTTTGTTTTAATATTAAATCCTGCAGCTAAGACAACTACAACATTAGGAATATAATCAATGCCAATGAAATGGAAGTAAATCCACTACATTCTTCACTATATTTATATTATAATCTATAAAAGACACCGTACAGAATCTACATCAGCAATGATATATAAAAATACTAGTCGAGCTCTTATGACGCCAACATCTTCTAGCTCAAAAATACATTTTAATATGACCCTATGAACGTAAAGATTGGCGTCATCATTATACATAGTCCAATCCAAGATGCATTGTGGTCACAAGCCCCCCACTCACGGTCTCAAATTCGCTCTGCTTAACATTACTAAATTTCCTACTGGCTTCCTTAAAATATCCCAAACTATTTGGGTCATAGAATGTTAACGTGGATACGTTGTGATACCATATAGAAATATGTTTACATGTGTACAGGTATCTCGTGAGAGTGTGTACAAACATTTTTTGGCGAAAAAAAAATACTTCTGCATAATATTAATTAATAATCAACTTTTAGACGCTGTACGCCTAACACATATACACGCTACACTCTACATAGTTTTATGAAAGCCAGTCATAGAACAAAACGATTAAGTCCTTATTGAATCTAAAAGGGAGAATAAACCAACGCTTGACTGTCAGTTTCAGATGGTGCAAAAGTTATTACAACCATATTTTCTCAAAAATTTTCCAACTTGATTTAGTCCATTTGTCCTGCACTAATGCCACCCAGTCGCCTGCATGTGAATATTTATTCTTTGTCACGTTAATGTTGTGTAATAAGTTTGGTAAATAATATTCTCTCATACATATTTTGAACATACTCCTTAGTTATAGAGTATTTTTTGTTTGGCAGGAGGTGGGATTTTTTTTTGTTCATTTTTGCTGCACTCAACATTTTCAACAAAGGACGATTTTTGTCATGGCGTTTATATTGTTGTCATTGCATGGCATCATGCAGTTTAGCTAATAAAGAAGAGATTTTTTTGTTCGGTTTTCCTCTCCATGAAGCCTCAAAAGAGAATGCTTTGTATTTTGAATTTTGTTATTAACAATCAACAAATTTTGATGTTACAGCATAATTGTGGGCGGTGAGAGGGATTATTGGCGAGCTAAGACAGAGATTTGTTTGAAAATTTCAAACATACCACCTTGTATACGAAATCAAGGGATGCATATATAAAACATGGCTGTGCTGGTAAAGTTAATTACTTTCGGAAAAGAATATTGCAATTTATTACAGGAAAAACGCATTGTTTAAGACTTTGACATTTTGGTTGAAGTTGGTTAAGTTTAATGTGAAGCAAGCAAGTTGTAATTGAAAATATTTCAAAATCTTTACAACTGTTATAGAATCACACTGTAGGACCGACGGAATTTCTAAAAGGAACATATGGTATCATAATAATCATCGTTTAACAAAAAGATATTTAGAAAATTGATGACCGTGGCATTTTTCCTCTATCTTGAAGGAACTTGGCGTAGGATGGGACTTCAACGCAAAAAATCGGAAAATTCAACGGACTAAAATGATCGCAAATTAATTTTTCGCCGTAGACAACATTTTGGTTAATGATTCTGAAGAAGGTTATGGATAAAAAGGTCAACATTTAAATAAGAAAGGTCAGATGACGCCTGTACTCAAAAATAAATAGCAATACTCGCAATGAAATTCGGTATGTACTTCGCACAGTAGTTCAGGATCATTCACTCCAACAAAATCAATAACTTCTAAACATTTTTGAGTTCTGTTAAAAGGATTATTTTGGAATATTAACAGTGAAAGACGAGCGTATATATTTTATAAAATTTCCCAAAGTTGACTACTTTTCTTTTTAATTTTTATGTATTACAGATTTTTACCATAAAAACATAACTAACAAAAGTGACCTTTTGAAAAAAAAAATATGAAATTGGAAAAACATATGTTTTTCCCTCGAAAGTCTACGCAGAATAAAATCCATATTTAGAAAGGTTTACAGGGTAAGTCGCAGTTAAACAGATGAGCAAATTTCCCTTATTTCAAGCTAAATGTTATTCCAATCGGAGTTCATTTGCCGGAAGGAACTATGACCGAAAACCAAAAAAACAGTGAGGGATAACAAGTAACAAGTAAGAACGGCGTTAAGTTCGGCCGGGCCGAACTTTATATACCCTCCACCATGGATTGCATTCCACAGAGGTTGTCGGTTTTCGTAGAAGTGCAGTAATATCACAGGAAAATATAATTTTTTTAATATAGCCAACCCAAAACAAATACAAATATTGAAACAATTATTTTATAAATAAATATACTATTTTGATTATTTCAACCCATTATTTATTTCAAATCAAAAAATAAATATTCTTATATTTATATTTTCAAAAAGCTTAAGTACCATAAATATTGGTAGATAGTGGGTGCTACAGTTGGTTGTATTTCCATTCTATTTTAATTCCAAAATACAAATTTTGAAAATCCATTATCAGACGTACATAGTGCAAAATAACCTAACTTCATAATTCAACCATTTTTTGCCGTAAAAGAAAATGTACGAATTTGGAAAAAACTTTTTATTTTGCGTGTCTATGCAGGCAGAAGAATGTATACACCGAATTCCATAATTCCAGCTCATTGACGTTTCTACGCAATTAGAATTTCACCATTCTAGCTGTAGTCGTTTAGTTGGTACTATTTTTATCCCTCTGTACCATTGTATCCCTTCAAAATACTAATTTCGAAAAATTCTATTTTCCGTGTCACAGGAATGTATACTCCGAATTTCATGACTCTAGCTGCGGTCATTAGATTGGTACTATTTTTATCCCCTTTTTTCATTTTAACCCCAAAAAGTACGAATTTCGAAAAATCATTTCATTTTCCGTGTCTACAAACTCAGAGGAATGTATACTCCGAATTTCATGACTCTAGCGGCGGTCATTAGATTGGTACTATTTTTATCCCCTTTTTTCATTTTAACCCCAAAAATTACGAATTTTGTATTTTACTTATCTATGCAATCAGAGGAATATAGAAACCGAATTTCATTATTCTAGGTACAGCCGTTTGGTTGGTACCATTTTCCATTTTTCCATTTGGAAAAAATTCTTTTGTGTAATGTATCTACTCAATTAGAGGAATGTACACACCGAATTTTGTGTTTCTAGCTGTTGTCGTTTATTATGTACCATTTTTATCCTTTTTTGCCCCATTTCACCCCCTACAAATAAAAATACGATAGATACGCTAAAATATTAGGGATTATTATGGGTATTTTTAGTCCTTGTGGGGGAAAATTTTTCCCTTTAGGCCGATTTCGCCCCATTTCAATCCCAACCTATCTACGACTATAAGACGCATTTATGGAAAATTTGAACGTTGTAGCTCCTTTCGTTTAGATGCTAGCGTGCTTTCAACAGCCGGACAGACGGACGGACATGGCTAGATCGTCTTAGAATTTATGACGATCAAGAATATATATACTTTATACGGTCTCAGGTCGATATTTCAAGATGTTACAAACGGAATGACAAAGTTAGTATACCCCCATCCTGGAGGTGGAGGGTATAAAAAGGCATTAAGTTCGACCGGGCCGAATCTTATATACCCTCCACCGGAGTTCACTCTACAATATTACCGCAGATTAGAGGCTTTCGGCTTTACATAGAAGTGCAGTACCTTATTATGAAAAATGTGAGATGTTTACAATATTTGTTTACAATTTCAAACTAAATACAAGGCATACATACTGTGCACCGTTTTCAATAAATTGTTATGATTCGTTATTATAATAATTATAGTCAAAAAGTGAACATGAGGCAGCAATGTTCAAAAATGTTCCCTAAATATTAGGTGTATTGTCAATCGTTATAAGGGAAAAATATTTTCACTCAGATAAGATTTTCCCCATTTACATTATTTTGATATAAGTTACAGACCAAATATGTGTACTACTTTAATAGGAAAAGTCAGATCCAATATGTTTCGCGTCCACATTGGAATGCACACACATCTAATTTAATGATTCTACCTACAGCTGCTTGCTTGGTACCAGTTTTATTATTTTTATACACTCCATGTCTTTGTGCATTTGTTTGTAACACCCAAAAATAAAGGAGTTAGACCCATCGTTTATTATACAGATCGGCTTAGAATCACTTTCTGAGTCGATTTAGCAATGTCCGTCTGTCTCTCTGTCCGTCTGTCCATCTATTATGGTAATCAAATTACAGGTCGCAATAATAGTAAAAAAATTGTCACAAGTAAGTTTTGTGGATCAAGGACTAACGCTATTAATTTTGATGCAAATCCGTTCAGATTTAGATATAGCCCCATACTAATGTCGCTCTTGATTTGACATTTTCCGCTCTAGAAACCATGTATTGCACCCGATTTTCTTTAAATTTGGCACAACATCTTATAATCCGACTAGAAATAACTATGCAGAATGTGGGTAAGATCGGTTCAGATTTAGATATAGCCCCCATACAGATATAGCTCCCGATTTTCAAAAGAATTGCTTAAATATTAGGGGTATTTTCAGTACTTGTTAGGGAAAAAATTTTCCTCTAGGTCGATTTCGCCCACTTTCAATCCCAACTGGTCTACAACCATTAGACACATTTACATAAAATTTGAACCTCCTCATTTCGTTCGTAAGTTGATGTGCTTTCAACAGGCAGACAAAGGGAAACGGCTAAATCGTCTTTGTCATGATTCAGAATATATATATACTTTATGAGTTATCCGTTGTATATTTCAAGGTGATCAAATATCAAGTCACGGTGCATTCAACGCCCTGGTATGGAAGTTATTATGGACTAGGATAAGGAAAATTATGTGGGAAGTCTGGAAGGGACGTGGCTAAAGCATAAATATTGTTTAGGTTTAATGCGATTATTAAATAGCATTATATATATATTGAATACCCGTATGGAAGTTATATCGGTTTTATTTTAACCAAGGCTTATGCCAATTTGTGTGTGAGGTACCAGAGGGGGTGCGGCAATATCGTCCATATTTTAGGTTACAATGTCTTCAAAAAACATTGCCGAGCGTCAAATTTAAGAGTGTTCCGACCATCCGTTTATAATAGCTTTAATTTTAGGTATTTTGAGGTGATTTGTGTGGGAGGTCCCAGAAGGGGCGTGACAAACCCCTCCATATATTGCACGCTTAAAGTGCATATAAAGACTTTATCATATTCCAAAATATAGCTGATTCCGAATATTCGTTTGCAAGTTACATTGGTTTTTATTTAACATTGGAATATGTGTTATTTGTGTGGGAGGTATCAGAAGGGCGTAGAATTTTGTCCATCTTCGAACTTAAACTAATCTTGGGAAAAATATTACCATGTGCAAAGTTTGAATTGATTCCTTAACTCCTATCGAGAATTATCGTGTACACCAGCCAGCAATACGGACGGACATGGCTCAAACATATTAAAATGTTGTGAAGAGGATTTGGTCCAAACATACTTAGGGTCTTAAGTCACTCATTCATTCTGTAGAGTGAGAGTATAGTTAATATACCCCCATCTAAGGTGGAGGGTATAAACATAGTACACATAACAGGGCTAAAGCTGCAATCATGTGTACGTATTTGCACGGAAAAGAAGTTTCAAATCCATGTTTCTTTTTGAAAAATTAATTATGCATTAAAATTTTTGTCGAAAAAAAATTTCTGTGTAATTTGAAGTTAACAATTCTAAAAAGATGTTAAGAAAATTATTATGGATTATTTTATTTTGGTGAAATATTAATTTTCGTCGAATGTTTATTTAAAGAGTGATTTTCAGACATGGTGTCAAAGAGAAAGATGCTCAGTATGCTTTGACATTTCATCATGAATCGTCTTACAAACGAACAACGCTTGCAAATTATTGAATTTTATTATCAAAATGCGTGCTCTGTTAAGAAAGTTCATTGCGCGCTTCCATTTTATGGTCAGTTTAATCGACCCACTGAAGCGGCTATTCGGGCTATTGTGACTAAATTTCGCACCAAATTTACATTGTTGGACATTAAACCACCAACACGCTTACGTAGAGTGCGAACTGAAGAAAATATCGCAGCTGTATCGGCCAGTGTTAATGATGACCACCAATTTTCGATTCGTCGCCGTTCGCACCAATTGGGTCTCTGTTACTCAAAAACGTGGAAATGCCAAAATTGGACTAAGCGGATGGACCACCTAAGACGCAGCCGCGGTCAACATTTAAATGAAATTATCTTCAAAAAGTAAATGTCATGGACCAATCTAACGTTTCAAATAAAGAACCGATGAGATTTTGCAAATTTTATGCGTTTTTTTTTAAGAAAAAGTTATCAAGCTCTTAAAAAATCACCCTTTAGCATTTGTATCATTTTGGCAGCATAAGAGAGATAATGTCTGGTTAGGTTTTAAACAGATAATAGTGGTACAACACAACATGGAAACGTTGTATTAGGAAAAATCATTTTTTGTTAGAACGAAATAACGAAATAGAAAAAATTTTAATTTGTAATATGTGACCTGGTCTACGAAAAGGGAGCTTACGTGCGAAAACTAGTTTTCTGTGAAAAAGCTGTTAAAAGTAAGCAAC
Organism: Polietes domitor; assembly: GCA_947397865.1. NCBI lineage: Eukaryota > Metazoa > Arthropoda > Insecta > Diptera > Muscidae > Polietes > Polietes domitor. The sequence goes on along the minus strand of OX377619.1, from coordinate 159,927,735 downwards.
TCGTTTCGTCAGTTTCTCATTATCTCGTTAATTGTTCTCCGCGCCGGACGTCCAGTAAGTGTTGTTGTTGGTCGGAATATTATTATAGTTCATCGTGTAAGTATATATATATATATATATATATATATATATAGAGAAAGAAGAGTAAAAATACGACAATATATATATATATATATATATTGTCGTATTTTTACTCTTCTTTCTCTACATTTTTAGTACACTTCTAAGCAAGTTAGGGCTTTCTGCTTTTCACCACGTGAAAAAGCATCTCATCTTCCATCCGAATCAACGAAAAAGTGAAAATTGATTTTTTGACACCTAAGCACCCTTTCCGTAGACCAGGTCACATATTAGTATTTTAATATTAGCATCCTGAAGATGAATACAATGTTTTGTTTAATCTATGGATAAATGTAAAAGTTATGAATCTCTTTATAAGATAATTTAAAAAAAATCGTGTTTTTAAACATTTTAATGACGAATAATTAAAATTGTACAATACAGGCCTAAAGGAATTACATACTTCAATATGTATTCAATATTTTGGCATAAATTTGTGATAACGAATTCAATATTGAGTAAACATACCTTATTTAGAGGTAGTTTGTAAACGGTTTAGCCCAGAGGATGCTGATGGAGACTAATTATTTTGGGAATAATCAGAAAACATACCAAACTTCATTTTCGGGGGGCAACTTTTTATACCTTACACCACTTCGTGGACTAGGGTATTATAAGTTAGTTTTCCGGCAAATGTTTGTAACACCAAGAAATAATCGAGCTAGACACATCTTCAAGTATACGGATCGGCTTAGAATCACCAGCTGAATCGATTTAACGATGTCTGTCTGTTCGTCTGCTGTCCATCTAAGCTTGTTCGCACTCTACAGGTAGCAATTGTGGTCCGATTATCATGAAATTTAGCAGCAGTTACGTTTTTGGCCAAGGACGAACGGTATTGAATTTGGAGGAAATCGGTTCAGATTGAGATATAGCCCCCATACAAATGTCGCTCCCGATTTGACTTTTTCCGCTCTAGAAACCACATATTGTACCCGATTTTCTTTAAAATTGGCACAACATCTTATAATCCAACTAGAAACATCTGTGCTGAAAGTGGGTAAGATCGGTTCAGATTTAGATATAGCCCCCATACAAATATCGCTCCCGATTTGACTTTTTCCGCTCTAAAATCCACATATTGTACCCGATTTTCTTTAAAATTGGCACAACATTTTATAATCGAACTAGAAACATCTGTGCTGAAAGTGGGTAAGATCGGTTCAGATTTAGATATAGCCCCCATACAAATGTCGCTCCCGATTTGACTTTTTCCGCTCTAGAAACCACATATTGTACCCGATTTTCTTTAAAATTGGCACAACATCTTATAATCCAACTAAAAACATCTATGGTGAAAGTGGGTAAAATCGGTTCAGATTTAGATATAGCCCCCATACAAATGTCGCTCCCGATTTGACTTTTTCCGCTCTAGAAACCACATATTGTACCCGATTTTCTTTAAAATTGGCACAACATCTTATAATCCAACTAGAAACATCTGTGCTGAAAGTGGGTAAGATCGGTTCAGATTTAGATATAGCCCCCATTCAAATGTCGCTCCCGATTTGACTTTTTCCGCTCTAAAATCCACATATTGTACCCTATTTTCTTTAAAATTGGCACAACATTTTATAATCGAACTAGAAACATCTGTGCTGAAAGTGGGTAAGATCGGTTCAGATTTAGATATAGCTCCCATACAAATGTCGCTCCCGATATGACTTTTTCCGCTCTAAAATCCACATATTGTACCCGATTTTCTTTAAAATTGGCACAACATTTGATAATCGAACCAAAAACACCTATGCCGAAAGTGGGTAAGATCGGTTCAGATTTAGATATAGTAGGCCCCACACAAATGTCGCTCCCGATTTGACTTTTTCCGCTCTAGAAACCACATATTGTACCCGATTCTCTTTAAAAACTCTTAAACATACATGGTGAAAACGGGTCACATCGTTCCATGTTTCAATATACCCCCTTACAGATGTCCTTTTCGATTGAATATTTTTGTCAAACACATACATTTACATAATTCAAAAATTCTTCCCGATTTCACTTTTTTACCGAATTGAATTGTAATGAGATAGAAAGTGGGCTGTATCATATAGTCGGCTCCGTCCGACTTTAGCCTTTCCTTACTTGTTTGGGAGATGCCCATATGTTTATACATTGGAATAAGCCAAATTGGTCCCACTCTGCTCTATTACATCTCTAGAAACTACATCTTACTTCGGATATTCATCAAATTTTGCAGATCATTCTATGTTTCAACTAGGAATGCCTACCGTGAATGAGATATATATTGGCGCATGTTTTGGCACAGGTCTCAAGTGTTGTTATAGGCCCTCTTCAAATGTCCGTCCGATTCATCCTATTACCCCTGTATAATCTGTATTTGTCTTTGGATCTTGATCACTTTTTCCAGATCATGTTATATTTACTTTACTCGGAATATCTGCTGGAAAATTGGATCAATTACTTTTTTATTTACCACATTCATTAAATTTGACTAAAGATGAATTTATAGTATAATTTATATGAACTACATAAAGAGTGATTTTTTTGAGGTTAGGATTTTCATGCATTAGTATTTGACAGATCACGTGGGATTTCAGACATGGTGTCAAAGAGAAAGATGCTCAGTATGCTTTGACATTTCATCATGAATCGTCTTACAAACGAACAACGCTTGCAAATTATTGAATTTTATTATCAAAATGCGTGCTCTGTTAAGAAAGTTCATTGCGCGCTTCCATTTTATGGTCAGTTTAATCGACCCACTGAAGCGGCTATTCGGGCTATTGTGACTAAATTTCGCACCAAATTTACATTGTTGGACATTAAACCACCAACACGCTTACGTAGAGTGCGAACTGAAGAAACCAATTTTCGATTCGTCGCCGTTCGCACCAATTGGGTCTCTGTTACTCAAAAACGTGGAAATGCCAAAATTGGACTAAGCGGATGGACCACCTAAGACGCAACCGCGGTCAACATTTAAATGAAATTATCTTCAAAAAGTAAATGTCATGGACCAATCTAACGTTTCAAATAAAGAACCGATGAGATTTTGCAAATTTTATGCGTTTTTTTTTAAAAAAAGTTATCAAGCTCTTAAAAAATCACCCTTTAGAATTACTCCCATGAAATACCTGGGTTTAGTAATCAAAGCGAGGTATATACGCAGGGAGTGGTGTAGGGTATTATATAGTCGTCGCCGCCCGACTTTAGCCTTTCCTTACTTGTTTACTTTTCTAATGTTGTTAATTACACACCTAGATGTCATAAGAACGACAACTTGATATACAGTTGGTATCGCCCCTGACATTTTACATCCTTATATTAAATTCCCAATGCTAAAGCAATTACTATCAATACTTACTATGCACTAGCACGAACTACCCTAAGGTCGGCCAAGGCTCTGTTGGAATTAACAGCTTAGTACTACTGAAATGAATACAATTTCCAACAAAATATGCTTCAACAACCTGAAAACTACAAAATATAAAAACAATAATTCCATTAAATGTCCACAGAAACTCCAAAATTCCCCCCTTACCCCACCGACAATGTTGGCTACCTCAAACTTCTTGTAGAAAATTTATAATTATTTATTGATTCAAACTATTCGATATTTAATTAACATAACAATTTTATATTTATTGTTTTGTGTATGGACCAATAACAAAAGTATACACGCTCTCACACAAACACACAGATGAAAAATTAATTAAATCATAACTTATCAATGGCATATCTCAAACAAACATCTGAACATCAAATTTAATGGAAACGATTAAAAATTTCAATCAATTACGCCGTGAAATCAACACAGAAATCAAACCAACATTGTAGTTTTAACCCCAGCTAATGTTATCTAATTAATTTATAAAATTTATTTATTTTCACAGACACAAAAAACACAAACGCACAAACACAGTAAAATATTTGGAAAAAATATATTTGAAAATGCTTAGCTCACATAGTATGAAACCACACCACAGGTGGTCCAGGTACTGGCGGTTTGGTTTCTTATCGTCGCCTTCAAATCTAAGCGCTCAACTCCACTTGGTTGTTTGGACTGGCTGCTTAGATTCTGTCCAACTTGCATCTGTTTGGGAATTATGAAGTTTGTGTCGTGTTACTGTTGCTTGGCTTGGTGGGTTATTGATTGAGCAACTTAAGGTTGAAAGAAACACAATACAAAGTAGTAAAGTGCTTATCATTTAACATGAGCATTAATAGATAATTTTTAATGTTTGGTTTTGGAAATTTTGAAAATGCCTGCCAGCCAGCCTACACTTTATTTATACAAAAACAAAAATATAAAACAATTGTTTAGAAAATAACCGAATTGGTTTCTGTATACTTTGCCATTCGCATAAATTACGTCCATTCATTTAAATGAAATATTGATTAATTAAAAACCATTTTAAATCAGTACAAAAAAAATGTAATGAAATTTATAAATAATTTTGTTTCGCCCTTCCATGGTTGTGTAGCAACTTTGGCAGCTGCTTAAAAAATAAGTACAATTGAAAAATTTTAAAAAATAATTTAAAACTCTACCAAGTATTTATCAATGCCAATTTACTAACCGTTCGCGATTGAAAGTGGATTTATATTAATAGCTAGCATTGACTTAAATCCAAATGGAACATTTAATCTAAATTATTTTTACAAAGACAAGAAGAATGTAGTTAGCCTTAACTACAATTAATTGTATTCAGTCATAAGCAGATTTCGTCGTTGCAGAGAACTGAAAATTCACCCACCTTTCTTCCTTATAACTCTATAAAACAAAAATTTTTTCTGAAGCACCATTTACAAAATTCTCTGATTTCTTTTGGTTTTCTAAACACGAAAACGATATTAAAAAAATTATAGATATTTTTTACTAAACTTCCAATTTCCGTCGAAAGTACTTTTAATATTTGTAATCTCATTTTGAAGATATAAGTCCAAAATGATGACTACAGTTGTTGAGAATATCACTTTCACATAGCAACAATGGTTTAGGAACAGTCTACAAAAAATTGAGTAAAAGTTGTTTTTTTTTTTAAATCGTTTTTTTGCTGGCAAGAAAAAAAAAAAACAAAGAAAAGAAAAATTCGGAAAATAATAGTTGACTTCATTTTTAATAGCTAAAATTTTAACTAAGAAAACAGTGTCTACATGTAAAAGATCTATGGATAAATGGCCTCTTTGCAAAAACATCGTGATTTTCTAAATTTGTAGTTAAATAGCGCCGCACAGTGGTTTAGACATTTTTGAAGTCGGCAAAAAACCAAAATTAGACAAGGATCCAAGGATTATTTTGAGATATTAACATTAAAAAGCGGCAAATCGGACATATTTTAGTAATCGGTCCAATGTTGACTACTTTTCGTATTTTTCGAAATCATGTGTTATTAGGTTTGTTGGGACATATTTCCGGCAAATGAACTCCGATTGTTATAAAATCTAAATGAAGATAATGGAAATTAGCTCAACTTTTTATATGTGTACCTACTTTTCAGATGTTAATGAAACAAAAAATGACTACATTGCGTTTTGGAACTAAAAAATCTGACTTTTTCCTTCCAAGGGTGCAATTTCGTGCAGTCAAAAATTATCCTAAAAACGGGAAACCCTTCAACCTTTCCAAATATGTATATATTTCGTTAAAGGCTTTTGAAGGAAATAAATTGTGTTGGTTCAAAGTCAGACATTTGTTCAAAAATAAAATTTTTAAAATATTTATTAAATTTGGCACAAACATTGTTTTGGCGTCATAATAAAGGTAAGAAACCACAATTTCTAATAAAAAACAAGTAAGGAAAGGTTAAAGTCGGGCGGGGCCGACTCTATGATACACTCTACTTTCTATCCCAATACAATTTAATTCGGTGAAAAAGTGAAAACGGGCAGGATTTTTGCATCCTGTAAATGTGTGTGTTTGACAAAAAATTTTAAATCGGAAAGGACATTTGTATGGGAGTATATTGAAATCTGGAACGAAATAGGTGAAATATAATTCGTAACTATACGAATTATGGCCAAAATCGGTTAAACATTTGGGAGCAACATTTGTATTTTCGCTATATCTAAATCTGAACCGATCTTAGCCACTTTCACCATAGGTTTTTTACTTGGATTATAAGCTGTTGTGCCAAATTTAAAGAAAATCGATCTAAAGCGGCAAAAGTCAAATCGGGAGCTACATTTGTTTGGGGGCTATATCTAAATTTGAACCGATCTTACCCAATTTTTGCATAGGTGTTTATAGTTGCATTATAAGATGATGTGCCAAATTTAAAGAAAATCGGGTACAATATGTGGTTTCTAGAGCGGAAAATGTCAAATCGGGAGCGACATTTGTATGGAGACTATATCTAAATCTGATCCGATCTTACCCACGTTAATCATAGGTGTTTATAGTTCGAGTATAAAATGTTGTGCCAAATTTAAAGAAAATAGGTTACAATATGTGGTTTCTAAAGCGGAAAAAGTGAAATCGGAGCGACATTTGTATGGGGGCTATATCTAAATCTGAACCGATCTAACCCGCTTTTGTCACAGGTATTTCTAGTATGATTTTAAGGTGTTAAGCCAATTTTGAAGAAAATCGGGTACTATATGTGCTTTATAGGGCGGAAAAAGTCAAATCGGGAGCGACATTTGTATGGGGGCTATATCTAAATCTGAACCGATTTCCTCCAAATTCAATACCGATGGTCCTTGGCCAGAAACAATAACTTCTGCCAAGTTTCATGACAATCGGACAACAATTGCGACCTGTAGAGTGCGAACAAGCTTAGATGGACAGCAGACGGACGGACGGACAGACGGACAGACGGACAGACAGACATCGTTAAATCGACTCAGCTGGTGATTCTAATCCGATCCGTATACTTAAATTTGGGTCTAGCTCGATTATTTCTTGGTGTTACAAACATTTGGCGCGAAACTAACTTATAATACCCTAGTCCACGAAGTGGTGTAGGGTATAAAGAGGGATAAAAAGGGTACCAAACAAACCGAACTGAATTGAAATAAAGAAATTCCTTGTGTGATTATGGGGCAATTAGGGCATAAAAATGGTACCCATTGAACTGTAAGTACAAATTTTTAAATATTCATCCGTAATTAAAGGATTTTACAGCATTGTTCACTTTTTGTCCCCCGCATCCATTAAAAGTCAGATATCGAAAATCCAGTTTTACTGCACTTCTACTTAAAATGGTACCATTTTTATCCCCTTCTATCCCACTCGGACTTAAAAGTACAAATTTCCAATTTGTTTGCGCTTCTACATGGTCTGAGGAATTCACATATCAAATTTCACGATTCCAGCTGCAATACTTTAGTTGGTACCATTTTTATCCCTTTCACCACCTAACAGTACGAATTTCGTAAAGCCCTTTTTTAGTTCTCATCTTCGTCATATTTGGGAACTACCGTGCTACCTTTCACGAGCTTTAGCTGTGTGGGCTGGGCGCTGATCAATAATAAGTCAGTAACGCAGCTGTTTTTATGAAATTTCATTTAATTTTTCGTTGTGGCCCATTTTTCATTGTTTGGCCCAATTTCTGTTTTAGGCGATCTTTCGTTTTTTTTTGTGATTTTTCATGTCCATCGGCCAAAATTCAATAACTTTTGCTCTAGGAAATATTTTTGAGTTCTATAAAAACTGAAATTCGACAAGGACCCAAGGATTACTTTGATATATAAACATTGTTCATAGTGTAATTAAATATATTTTAGAAAATAGATCAAATTTAACTACATTTCGTATTTTTTTTATTTTAATGAAAGTAATTTGTGTATACTCTCCACCTCCAGGATGGGGTTATACAAACTTTGTCATTCCGTTTTTAACACCTTGAAATATCGACCTGAGACTCTATAAAGTATATATATTCTTGATCGTCATAAAATTCAAAGACGATCTAGCCATGTCCGTCCGTCTGTTGAAAGCTCTCCAGCATCTAAAAGAAAAGAGCTAGGACGTCAAAATTTTCCATAAATGTGTCTTGGGATTGCAACTGAGCGAAATCGGTACAAAGGGAAACATTTTTCCCACATAAGGAATGAAAATACCGATAATAATCCCTTATATTTTACAGTATTTAGGTATGTTTTTTCAATATGTCAGCTTGTACTTACTTGATATTGGGTTTCCCCCATTGGCATTCCCCCAATAACAAAAAGGCATACCAAAAAGTGCTTCTCATTCGTAGGGGGTGAAATGGGGCAAAAAGGGATAAAAATCAATCAAACGGCAACAGTTAGAAACACCAAATTTGGTTTGTACGTTGCTTTTATTGATTGACATAATATAAAAGTATTTTTTCAAAATTCGTACTTTCAAGGGGTAAAATGGGAAAAGAGGGATAAAAATGGTACCAACCAAACGGCTGCACCTAAAATAATGAAATTCGGTATATACATTCCTCTAATTACACAATTAGAGGAATGTATATAAACGTAACGTAAAATAAATAGATTTTTCGAAATTTGTACTTTTTGGGGCTAAAATGAAAAAAGGGGATAAAATTTTTACCAACCAAATGACCGCAGCTAGAGTCATGAAATTCGGGCTATACATTCCTCTGACTGCGTACAGAATGCGGCTACAGAATTATGCAATTCGGTGTGTACATCCCTATAATTGCGTAGACAAAAAATAAAGATATTTTAGATATTCGTACTTTTTTTACGTGGTAAAATGAAAAAGGGGATACAAATTAGAAAGTCGTACTCTTTAGGGGGTAAAATGGGAAAAGGTAAAATAATTTACATGTTTACTTGTTTCCAAAATGAAAATGCAATAGACATGGTCTGCATATAATAAATTTAGTCATATACTTATTTCATGTCCTGTGTTGGGAAATTCATCAGTGGAGCATCTGTATTGAATGCTTGATGCTACAATGCTGCTATCAGCCGTTTATATATTTATTTTTTACAAATTTAACTATTTGAACTGGGATATTGTCCTGACTAAAGATCATTTTGCATTTATATTTAATGGAATGCAAATTTATTTACAAATGTCATGGTGACATTTATTACTTGGCTGCAGACTACCACGATCATGATTTCGACCATGTCGAAATTCTTTTCAAGTGGCTTCGCAGCGTGTTTTCAACATCAAACCCGGCCTCTATAAGGAAATGATTCTCACAAATGAATGGTTCTCACAAACGAATACAAATAACAGAAATAAATACAAAAAATGGTCTTGAGCCAGGACAATATCCAAGTTCGAATCAAATATTGATTACAGACCAAAAAATCCAAACGAAAAAACTAAAAAAATTTAAATATTTTCATAAATATGTACATATATATGTATGTTCGTCTAAAATATACTTTGAAAACTGTTAAGCACAATAAGAAGCCATAGACAAATTTAAACCAAAAAATGAAAGAATTTTCCTTCATAATATTTATGAAGCGATTTCATAAAAGGGTTTTCATAAATATAAAGTAAATTTAATCTTAATATGTATGAAAAAATCATAAATAAAATGAAATGTTCCATACAATTTTTTCATAAACATTTCGTATTTCATAAAACAAAATTGTTAAATTAGTGAAAATTAGTTTCATAAAATCAAAAAAATATTTCATAGTATTAAAGAAACAATTCTTAGATATTATGAAATATATCATAACCAATAAAATATTTGTGCTATGGAATGTCTTCATAAATATAATGAAGGATTTCATAGTTTTTATGAAATGTTTCATAACATACAACTACATTTTAAGTGTGTCGAGTTTATTCGGTTGAACTCTGTTAACTCTGACGTATGTATTTATCCTGAATTATGTTAAAGGTCCCGCAATGATGGCGTCTGTTGATTGCTTAGTCAACAAGTCAGACCTTTTTTGCTTTTTATATTGGAAACTTCAGTATAAATTATAAAATTAATGAAATTTCTTCATAAGATATAAATTTCTCATATTTCTTAGACGCAGAAAACAAAAGTCTTTCTCCAAATTCGTACTTTTAGAGATAAAAGAGAAAAGGCTGGTACCAAGCAAACGGCTCTGCTAGAATCGTAAAACATTTAATTGTAAACCCGAAAGGTAGTAGTCAAGGGCTACCAACCAATAAGAAACTTTTTTGTAGACACGCCCCATAAGTGAGCGTGGTCTTTAAATTAATTAATTGATTTTTTAAATATCACAATTGCTTAACAAATATCGCTATCAACAAAAAATGTCATTCAACTTATACGTGAAGTCGACACAATCCATGGTGGATGGTGTATAAGTCGTCCCGTCCGAATTTAACGCCTTTTTGCTTGTCGTTCCTAAAATATACACCGAAAACTATGAATCACAACAAGAAGTCATACACAAATTTAAACCAAGATGATGATTTTTCGGAGATGTGGTGCATTTTCCTCAACCACCACCTACAATTCTCCATATTTGCCAAGTCCAAGAATATTTCCAAAGAATGCCATTATCCAATTACTTAAATTCTTATAAAGTCTAGTTGATGAAAACAATTTTATTTTTAAATCAAAAATATATTTCTCTGGAATTTAAAAAATATTTTGCCACATTTGGCCTTTAAATCTCGCCCACAGACACTCCGAAATGTAGCACTTAAAAACTAAAACCTATTTTTATGTTCACAATTCCCACAGCACCCATCAACGAAAAAAACAACAAAACAAGCCTATAAATATGCATTAATTTTTGCTGTGTTTGCTGAAACCTAAAAATATACTCCACACACACATACACATCGTATAGGTATCATAAACAAGCATTGTGTCGTCAGTTTGTTTTTTAATAAAAATTTATTTGTTTATTTTCAAAACATTACCACAAAAATAAATGGCGAAAAACCTAAGAACACACAAATTGTGTGTTTTTTGTGCTTTCTTTAAGGTCATTTAACTTTGTGTCCTTGAAATTTAAGTTCACAAAAAAGGTGGAAGGAAGGAGAGGACTGGACAGAGTCCTGTCTGTTGGTAAACAATGGAAAGTCTACATGAGACCATGTAGACAAATTGGCCGGCTGCCGATAGCATGTTCCCATACAAAAGATACATCAACACATATATACCAAGTGCTGTGTGGTTCTTTGTGTTGCTCTATTTCAGCATTAACATTAAACTTTATATTTTTTGTTGGGACCACAAGTTGTCCCCATCAGTTCCCCAACAATTTCCTTCCTAGCGACTATAGTGCGGTTATATTTTTTGGAGAAGACCTCCCTCCTATTATTCCTAACGGTGATATTTCGTCGGGACCGTGTTGATGGAACAAAGGACTGTGGCAAAAAATCGACACTCCTATAAAAAGCCGGCGTTACCCAAAACTACTCATGTCTAAAACTAAACAATATTAAACAATAAAAAATGACTGAACAAAATTCAGTCTATGGAATATTTCCAATGTTCAGACGGACACTTTTTTGGGGAGAACAAGAAAAAGGCAACAACGGAGAAAAATCAAGACCTGTCACTCTCTGCCAGCTCAAGTGTGAGCGATTGTGTGAGTTCATGGAGTGTGGTATGAAAGGATCGGCTAATATTGGTGTACTAAAACTTTCCCCAAGCAAGCTGTATATTGAACCGAGTCTTATATACACTAAACTAACTGAATTAAGTTTGCCCCTCCTTTTTTAAAATTGATCTATATTTCAAACATTTTTGGCGCCCAAAGATATAGACTCTCTATTACTAGATTTTGTGTAATAGAAGGAAAATATTGGATTTTGATGAAATTTTCCAAATACATACTTCTTCAAAAAGGTGAATAAAGTTGAATTACTCGATATTCAAAAGTAACAAATTGTAGACCCTAGGGAGGATCGAAACTAAAGTACTTTAGTCATAAGTTAATTTAAAAAACAATTTTAACCTTTTTGTGGTATGAGATACAAAAACATATAAATTCTAATTTCAAGCTAATTTCTTGTAGTTTTAAAGAAAATTAAAAAATATATAATTTTTTATTTATTTTATAAACAAATAATATGTATTTTCGATTTTTTGCAAAATACATTTTATTAATATCTAATAGATTGTCAACAAGTAAGAAGGCGTTAAGTTCGGCCGGGCCGAAAATTATATACCCTCCACCACGGAGTGCATTCCACAGTATTACCAGCAGATTAAATAATGTCGACTTTACATAGAAGTACAGTACCATATTACGAAAATTGTGATATTTTTATGCACATTACTATATTTGTTTACTATTTCAAACTATAATGTATACTTATGTGCACTGTTTAAAATCTACTACTATTTATAAATAAAATGCTGAAAGTGAACATGCCTAAATATTAGGCGATTGTCAGTCGCCATTAGAAAGAAGCATTTTCAGATACAGACAAAGTGATAAGAAAAGTATAAATTTTAAAGATATCCCCCATTCGCCCCATTCTCAGCCCAAATGTACAAATTTCGAAAGAAACAGTTTTCGAGTCTTCATAGTCAGAATGTATACACCGAATTTCATGATTTCAACTTCAGTGGTTTGATAGGTCCCATTTTTATCCGTCTTTTTTAATTATATCCCTTAAAAGTATAAATTTTCAAAAGTATAAATTTTGAAAATACCTTATCTCTCACGTGCGCAGTATAAGACAACTTCATGATTCTACCATTTTTTGTCGTAAAAGCAACAAAATAAAGTACGAATTCGTCAGTCAGAGGAATGTATACACCGAATTCCATGATTCTATCAGCGGCCATTTGTATCCCCTTTTTCCAATTTTGCCCCCTCAAGAGTACGACTATCTAAAATCTCTTTATTTTACGTATCTACACAATGTACACACCGAATAGCATCATTCTAGCTGTATTCGATTAGGTGGTACGATTTTTATCCCCTGTAGCCATTGTATCCCTTGATAGTACGAATTTGGAAAAAACGTTTTATTTTTCGTGTCTACGCAGTCAGAGGAATGTATACTCCGAATTTCATGATTCTAGCTGCGATCATTTGGTAGGTACTATTTTTATCCCCTTTTTCCATTTGAACCCCAAAAAGTACGAACTTTGGAAAGCTCTTTTATTTTACGTGTCTACGCAATCAGAGGAATGTATTTATCGAATTTCATTACTCTATCTATCACCCTCTATCCTCATTTAACCCCTTAAAAGTACGAATTTAGAAAAAATACTTTTATATTATGTATATACTCTATTAGAGGAATGTACACGCCAAATTGCGTGTTTCTATCAGTTGTCGTTTGATAGGTACCATTTTTATCCCTTTTTGTCTCATTTCGCCCACTATAAATACAAATCACTCTATGGTGCCCTTTTATGCTATAGAGGGAATGCGCATTGCAAATATCAACTAAATACAAGCTAATATGTTCAAAAAACATGCTGAAATACTCTAAATATTAGGGGTATTTTCATTTATATATAGCTCCCATACAAATTTCGCTCCCAATTTGACTTTTTCCGCTCTATAATCCACATATTTTAACAGATTTTCTTCAAAATTGGCAAAACATCGTATATTTAAGCTAGGTACACCTATGGTGAAAATGGGTCACATCGGTTCAGATTTACATATAGCTCTCATACAAATTTCGTTCCCCCAGATACCGCGTATTTTTCGAGAATTTCTTCAAATTGAGCATAACACGTTATACTTCAACTAGAATAACTTTTTGTGAAAGTTAGTCACTTCATTCCATGTTTAGATATAGCCCCGATACAAATATTAATCTCGATTTGACAAGTTGGACCAGGTCATATTAGCCTGTGATTAGGAAACATACAAAAATGTTTCCCGTTTTTACTTTTGCCCTGAATTGAATTGTATTCCGGTAGAAAGTGGAGTGTATCATATAGTCGGCCACGACCGACTTTAGCCTTTCCTTACTTGTTTATATATAAATTTCTTCTAGTTATACAGATCTTAAAAACATTTTTTTATTTTTTATAAACAAAAATATATCTTCGATTTTTGTAAAATAAATTTAATTAATAGGAAATTGTAGACACTAGGTTGGATCGAAAATAAATTATTTTTATCATATGGTAATTTTAAAACTTGTTTTCAAAAAAATCTTCTAGATTTACTGAAAATGGTCATATTTTAAAAATATGTATTTCTAATATTTTTATTTATTTTATCAACAATAAATTATAAATTTTATTAATATCTAATAGATTTTCAAAAAATAAGAAACTGTAGACAGAAAAAAATTACTCTTGTCATACGGTATTTTTATTTTTTAACTCATTTGTGGTATGAGATACAAATATATATTTTTTCAATTAACAAAAATTGTTTCAAGTTTTAAAAAAAGAAAATTGTCAAGTATTAATTTTAAAACTGTTTTAACTCTTCTGTGGTATGTATACAACTTTATTTTTTATAGTTGCAAATAAATTTCTTCTGGTTATACAGAAAATTATGAAATTTAAGAAATTGTAGACACTAGGGTGGATCGAAAATAAAGTACTTTTGTAATAAAATTTTATTATACCCTCCACCTCCAGGATGGGGGTATACTAACTTTGTCATTCCGTTTGTAACACCTTGATATATCGACATGCGACCCTATAAAGTATATATATTCTTGATCGTCATAAAATTCTAAGACGATCTAGCCATATCCGTCCGTCTGTTGAAAGCACGCTAGGGATTGAAATGGGGCGAAATCGGCACAAAGGGAAAAATTTTGCCCTAATATTGCCCTAATATTTTATTTGCTTGATATTTGGTATGCGCATTCCCCTTATAGCAAAAACGTGCACCATAAAGTGATTCTTATTTGTAGGGGGTGAAATGGGGCAAAAAAGGGATAAAAATGGTACATATTAAACGACAACAGCTAGAAACACGAAATTCGGTGTGTACATTCCTCTAATTGAGTAGGTACATAATATAAAAGTATTTTTTCCAAATTCGTACTTTTAAGTGGTAAAATGGGAATAGAGGGATAAAAATGGTACCAACCAAACGACTGTACCTAGAATAATGAAATTCGGTGTATACATTCCTCTGATTGCATACATAAGTAAAATACACGGAATTTTTCAAAATTCGTACCTTTTGGGGTTAAAATGAAAAAAGGGGATAAAAATAGTACCAATCTAATGACCGCAGCTAGAGTCATGAAATTCGGAGTATACATTCCTCTGAGTGTGAAGACACGGAAAATAAACTGATTTTTCGAAATTCGTGCTTTTTGGGGTTAAAATGAAAAAAGGGGATAAAAATAGTACCAATCAAATGACCACAGCTAGAGTCATGAAATTCGGAGTATACATTCATCTGACTGCGAAGACACGGAAAATAGACGAATTTTTCGAAATTAGTACTTTCAAGGGATACAATGGTACAGAGGGATAAAAATAGTACCAATTAAACGACTGCAACTAGAATGATAAAATTCTAATTGCGTAGAAGCGTCAAGGGGGTAAAAATGGTACCAACCAAATCGAATAATGGAATTCGGTGTATACATTCCTCTGACTGCATAGACACGCAAAATAAAAATTTTTTTTTCCAAATTCGTACTTTTTCTTTTACGGCAAAAATTGGTTGAATCATGAAGTTAGGTTATTTTGCACTATGTACGTCTGATTTTCAAAATTTGAAATTCAAATAGAATGGAAATACAACCAAATGTAGCACCCACTATCTACCAATATTTATGGCTTTGAAAATATTTTTCAAAATATAAATAGAAGAATAATTATTTTTTGAATTGACGTATTGGTAGCCTTACCTTATAAGCGTGGTTTGAAATAATTAAAATATTATATTTATTTATAAAATTAATTTTTCAATATTTGTATTTGTTTTGGTTTGGCTATATTGAAAAAATTATATTTTCCTGTAATATTACTGCACTTCTACGAAAACAGACAACCTCTGTGGAATGCAATCCATAGTGGAGGGTATAAAAAGTTCGGCCCGGCCGAACTTAACTCCGTTTTTACTTGTTTTTTATTTATTTTAGTTATACAGAATATTATCAAAACTTAAAAAAATAGTTATTAATTTTTTGCATATTTATTTTTTAAATTTAAAATTTTATTTATAGGAAATTGTGTAGGGTGGATCAAAAATAAAGCATTTTTGTTTTTTAGTATGAGTTAAAACAACTATAAATTTTTCTAGTTGCAAATAAATTTTGTTTTAATTTTCTTCTTAAATCTTAAAAATATTTTGCATCGTGTTTTGTTTTATAATCAACGATTACACGTTTATTTTATTATTAGCTAATAGTGTTAGTAAAACGATGCAGAAGTTTTACGATGATGTTCCAGGTACTTACTCTAAAACAATTAAAAACGTAAAAATATTTAATATAAATATTTAAAATAATTTATTTTAAGCCTAATATGAATCTTCGATTAGTTTAATGCGATGCCACAAAATATTTCGGCATTATCACTGTCTATTCGTGTCCATTAATTATTTATATTAAATATTTTTAATAACTACAGCAATATTGTTTATAATTCTTTTAGAGTAAGTGCCAGGAACACCATCA
The DNA here is from genome assembly GCA_947397865.1 of Polietes domitor. Classification (NCBI taxonomy): domain Eukaryota; kingdom Metazoa; phylum Arthropoda; class Insecta; order Diptera; family Muscidae; genus Polietes; species Polietes domitor. The sequence continues at coordinate 159,911,180 of OX377619.1, read as the reverse complement.
TCAAACTTATGGAGCGTCTTTCTGACACTATTAGCTATTAATAAAAATTATTTTATATAAAAATCTAAGATATATTGATTTCTTAAATAAATAAAAAATAAACAAGAAAAATTAAAAAAAATAGTTTTTAAAATTTGACAACTTTCTATAAATTAGAAGAAATTTGCTTGAAATTAGAAAAAAATGTATTTCTATTACATTTTTCATTTCATACCACAAAAAGTTTTTTTTTTAATTACCTTATGACAAAAATACTTTATTTTCGATCCTCCCTAGTGTCTACAATTCCTGATTTATTTATTTTGGACAAATGCAGCCTTTTTCGCCATATAGAAATGTATATCATTGGAAAATTTCATCAAAATCGGAGAGAAGACAAAATTGGTGTGATCACTTCACATGAAATTACTCATTTGTTATTTTGTTCAGCATATTAACACGAAATATGTAAGAGAAACCCTAATGTACACACAAACGACTATATAAAATGATTTGTATTTTAGCCTTATCTATCAGAAAAAAATACCATATACAATAAAATATTAAGTTAGTTTCCCTGGCTGCGCAAACCCACCTCGTATTCGCATTCAAATATATGGGAACTGATAGTTCAACATACAGGCTCACACACTTTCGTCTATCCCTAAAAAAATGTGTATGTTAGACCCTCAAAATATAAAAAATAACAGCAAAAACAACAGTAACGAAATAACATCAAATGATACATGTCTGACAGATATCCTGCAGACATGTAAATTATGTATGTTGCACGTTGTTGTTGCTTTCGCTCTTGTTGTATAGTTCCTGCTGTTGCTGCTGCTGCTCTCTGCCACTTCTGTTGCTGTTGTCGTTGCCGGCAGTATATCATTGACTAGAGGTTTATATTCTATTTTCGTTGTCTAGTTATTGTTATGGTTGGCTTTTCGTTTAACTAAATATTGTCTAACTTGTGATTGTTTAGAGAAATTTTCGTCTGTCTGTCTATCTGTATTGCTATTGTCCTTCCACTCCAACCCTAGAAATATTACGAAAATGAAACTTGATTTCTTTAGTTTGTTGAAGCACACTGGATATGTGTTTATCGTTAATTTAAAGTAGAGTTTGTTCTCCAGTTTTAAAAAATTGAATTGAAGTGATTTAGGAACAAATAAATAAAATACTTTGTAAAGATTGGTGGATACGTATGCTATATTGAAATTCAACAAGTTTTAAAGGCGTCAAGTTCGGACATCGAATCGTATATAGCCTCCTCCATTAGCGGAAGGCTGTCGACTTTAGGAGAAGAATTTTATGATTTCTGCTACAGCCGTTTGGTTGATATGTCACTAAAAGTACGAATATCGAAAATCCATCATCGTGTACATCTACAATGAAATGTACACACCTAATGTGTGGTTCTGGCAATAGTTGTTTAGGCCGTTTGTGACAGTTTTTTTATAGTTTGGCCCTAAAATCACGAATTTGCGCGTTTACGCAAAGAGGACAATACACAACACATATTTTTTGCTTCCAGCTGCAGACATGAGCCAATTCCAATTTTGACATTCGCTTCCGATTTTGATACTAAAATCCCAAAATCCACACCAAACAGTGACTCGTTATGCATGTTCTGAATAGTCACATGTGAGTTCTCTGAACCGCATATGCGGCGATTTTGCTTATTGACATAGCCACCGAGATGAAAATGAGCTTCTCTTTTGCAAGTGTCAAACATAAAACCGAAAATAAAAATGCATGTTATTCTACCTTTCAAAGTCATAGTAATCGTCAAAACAGCCAAAATAAATGGCTCACAATAATTAATTTTTGTATATTACATTTCAAAAATTTAATACCGCAGTTTTATTGAAAAGTATTTCACTGAGAATAAGCCACAATTCGGTTTTTATAAAAAGTAATATTTTATCTTAGAAAATATCTAGTGAAGTCACTTAAACACTGTAGCACGAAAACTGATGAAAATTTTCATTCATCTCAGTAGGTCATGCAAGTAAAATATTTTCTATTTTATTGCTAAACAACAAAAAAATATTTGGATTGCAGTCTCCTTAGGAAGACTTATTTCTTAAATACTTCAAGTATTACTCTAAAAAGGAGCCTATCTTGCCTATGCAGCAATCATGGAGTAATACTCTTATGTAGAGGAATTTTGAAACTTTTGAGAAATATTTCATGTTATCAGTTTTTGTATTAGTTTTACCCACTCTGAAACAAAATAATTTGTTTGAATATAGCCCAAGAAAATCTCGTAACTATAATTGAAATCAAATCTCACATAAAACACTTGAAAAGTAACAAAGCTCTGGGTTTTGATGCAGACCTAAATATGTTGCTAAAGAAACTTCTGGGTATTATTATTATTCTTATTATTATCAACGATTGCTGAAAATTGGCTTTTCTTCTAATTTCAGATATCATTTTATACAGAATAAGTAATTTTATTGAAGACTATCACATGAATAATTAGGAACAATTCGGATTTACTCTTCAGAAGGTTATCCTTCAGAAGGGTAACCAATGTGATCAAGGAGAACAAACAAGAGAACGAACTTCTTGTTATAGAAAATACTTTTGATAGCATATGACATGCACTAGTTGAAAGGGAAAGGAAATTTATATTATTAAAATAATAAAAACATTCTTGGCTGATAGAACGTTCAAATGCCTCATCTACTGCGTGACGTATAGCTGCTACACCCCACACAAATTGGCATAAACTTTGAATAGAATAAAACTGATATATCTTCCATACAGACATTGGCGTAGGACGGGTGGTCCTGGGGGAGGCTAAGCCCACCCCAGACAAATTTTAGCCCCCCAGAATTTCAAATTAATATAATACAATTTATACTATTTGTCTGCGTCACACAAACATCTTATTTTTTAAGTACTTCAGTTCAGTTTTGGAAAAAGTAAAAAACATTGTCAACACAAAAAGAAAAAATGTGAGTTTTCAAATTGAACGTGAAAATAATCAGTTTTTATAATTTCGCAAATAAGGGCAATAACCACTGCTATGTTATGTTATGTTATATTATGTTTGCATTTTTGTTTATTTACCAAAATTTTATTCAAAATTAAAATGTCAAACATCTAGCTGCGTGTGAATAAATAAATAAAAAACATATTCATGTGTGAACACCCCTGATGTTTCAAACCATTGTAGGGACATTCGTTAATGGTAGTGATTTATTTAACTGTAATATTAGATCTGTTTTTCTTCAAGCCGGAATAGCAAGCTGCGATAACAAAAAAGTTAATAAAAATTTAATTTTTTGTTCAAAATAACAATTTTTGCTAATTTTGGGTTCTGCTGAAGACTTCAGCAAAACCTTTGGTCTTGAACCAAAATAAATGACAACACATACAACATAACAGACCAACAATACATGCAAACAACAACAATACACACGAGGTGCAGTGAAGACGGGACATACCGTACAACAACAACGTTTGCATTGTTGCGAGCGATGCGAGCACATGCATAACAATGAATTGGCAAAGTGATATTTTTAGTGTGTCCACTTAGCTCGGTGGAATATTTTGTTTATTAGCGCTTCTCATTTGTCTTATGTGACCGCTGGTACTAATATGAACCCTGATTAAAGTCAAAGACATACATTCGTTGCGAAAGTTCTGACGAGATGGGGTAGCGCCCATCGAAACTGCGCAGTCAACTTTTAGCTGCAACAATAAAGGTCTCACTTTGCCTTTTTGCTAATTTTGGGTTCTGCAGAAGACTTCAGAACAACCTTTGGTCTTAAACCAAAATAAATGACAAAAAATAAAAAAATATTTTTTCACATTGTCGCCAATTACAATATAAATATAGGTATCAAAACAACTTAGGACTTGGCCATCATTTTGTCTTACACTGGATAAATGTAAATACAGTTTTAACACAAAATTATTGTTTCAAAATTAGTTTTCACACACACACATTGACACTGCTTTTGGCGACAATTTTAAAAAGGATTTTTTATTTTGAGTGAAATTTTAACGTTTTTTTTTGTTATCACAGGTTAAGTATACAGTCTTAAAAATGGTCTTATTATCCGTGCGGCTATAAATATTTTTTTGACTTTTTAACAGACAATATTTTAACAAGAATATTCCTTCTACGCCAATGCATAAGATAGTCGAAATCAGTTGCAAGAAATGTTTTATAATCACTTTAAATCTGCAAAATGCGTATGCTTTTTCCACACCCCTCCTACTACCTCCCACACAAATGTCACTTTCATAGGTACAATTAAATCCTTTAAAACTTATTACCATTGCACTTTTTTTATTTTTTGTTAACCAAATTTTGCTGTCAAATGAAAGATAACCATTAAAATAACACCGTTTCATATTAAAAAAATATATTTGTTAATATATCTTTTACAGTGGTTCCAACTTCAAAATTCTAGTTCGCATATATTCTAACCAAAATACCTTTATTTACAACTTCGAAAAAGTCGTAGGCCATGATTTTGTTGTCAACTTTTTTGATGCGAAATTAAGCATTTTCTGAAAATTTGTGTGTGTATACTGTTCGCGTACGTATTTACTTGTGTTTTAGGTGTTCCAAAAAATAACCTTTTAAAAAATAAAACAAAAACATCCAGCATTGGAGTAAAACTAAAAGAGCTGGAGGGGGAAGAGGTTGGGACTATACATCATTTTGTAGTCCAAGGGTTCATAAAGAGTAAGATCGGTTCCGATTTAGATAAAGCCCCCATACATATGTCGCTCCCGATTTGACTTTTGCCGCTCTAGAAACCACATATTGTACCCGATTTTCTTTAAATTTTACAACATCTTATAATCCAACAAAAACACCTTAGGTGAAAGTGGGTAAGATCGGTTCAGATTTAGATATACCTCAAATACAAACGTTGATCCCAAATGTTTAACCGATTTTGGCTAAAATTATATATATTATATTTCACCTATTTCGTTCCAGGTTTCAGTATAACCCCATACAAATGTCCTTTGCCATTCCTTTAACATTTTTTGTCAAACACATACATTTACAGGATACAAAAATCCTTCCCGTTTTCTCTTTTTTACCGAATTGAATTGTATTCGGATAGAAAGTGGAGTCGGATAGAAAGTGGTCGGCCCCGCCCGACTTTAGCCTTTGCTTACTTGTTTTAATCTTAAGTTGCAGTTTTTTGCAATATTTTCATAATAATTTAATTGACCCGCCCATTTTTTCAAAAATCAGAAATAATGAGACAAATCAAAAGGCCAAATTTCAGATGGTAAATAAAAAAGTCATAGTCAACATTTTTTTAAAATCAGAAATAATGTCATATATCAAAATGCCAAACTTAAAACTTTATGATGTTAAATAAAAAAGTTATATGGTTTTGGCCAGTGTGCATTGTTTTATAAATGTGGAAGCTGGGCCCATGCACCACGAACTTTCTAGTGCCTCCCACACAAATAATCCGACTCTAAGTAAAACTAAATTGTCTTATAAATTTCATTTAAAAAATCGTACATACTCTGAATAACATAAGGTATTTTCAGTCCTTGGTGTGGAAAATTTTTCCCATCTAGTTCGATTTCACTAATTTTCAAACCCAACCGATCAGGAATCATTAGACACACTTTTGAACCCCTCCTAGTGTACCTACAACATACAGCGAGATGGACAAGGCCAGAATATACGCTAAATACTTTATGGAGTCTCTCTTGAATATCTCAAGGTGTTGTAAGCGAAATTTAACATATAAAAAAGAGGAAATAATATACTCATAACGTTGATTGAACACTATTATCGTATTTTAGTATTAAAATCAATATTATTAGTCATAATTAATGGTCTAGGACTAGTAGCAGGGGCCTATTCGATTACTGATTTTTTTCTCTTCCAAGGAAATATGACTACATCACATGTGCCTTGAACCAATTTAACTAATATAATAATAAATCTTAAATAACTTAATAATTATTCTTAAAAAATCTGTTTCAAATTCATACCTTTTTAAAGTGTTTCAAGTTCATTTAGCGAGCGACGCATTGTCTGCCAAATACGAAAATGGAAAAAAGACATTAAAAAGCATCTAATGTCGGCAAATTTGCATATGTTTGAATGCCTACCGTTCCGACCAAAAGGCGTACATTATGGCCAACAGAAGGCCAGACACCGGAATTGGGGGAAAAATCCCCAAAAAATAAATTATCAAATTGACAGTCGATACAAACCATTAGCAACGATTTGTGTTGGACTATAAATAAACAATAAAAACAACAAACAATTTTAACAAAACTAAACCTTCACACACAGAAAATACGGGTGTTCGTCACGACGTGTGAACGGCCGTTGGGCCCACAACTTAACGTGGGTAGTTTAATGACCCATCGAACCGAACGAACTACACTTAAAGTTAGTTGCCAACGCTAAATGCCCAACTAATTTGTAGTTTAGATTAAACTCTATTGGAAATAACAAATCTTATCAATTTCCCATTTGAGAAGAGAAATAAAATGAAGGCTGCGAACCAATCCAAAACGGAAAGCAAAAATAAACCGGCAAAAACATTACGACGACGACGATGATGACAGAAAGCGTAGCAATTTAAAAACTAAAACACGCACCAATTTAATTTGTCAACAACATCGTGGACATCCTCCTACTCCTGCGTAGTACACTCCTCCTACTACCACGACGTGGCCATCGACGTCCACGTCCACCTCTCACCCCACCCCATCACCCTCTCCCCGGTATAAGTAAACACTCACATAAACTTGAAATAAAATTGAACACAAACTCTGGGAACTGAAGAGCCATGGCACAGGGGCAACAGTAACACCACACTTGGCCAAATGACACCCAAGCACAAGGCGGCCAAGACTGTTGGGCGAGCGACACTTGAAAACTACTTTAGCCAAGTTTCACACCCACCCACACAAGCACAGTCTGGTGTGGTGACACTGATCACCACATGGACAGTGTTTCAAAATAAGAAAGTAAATGGAAAGATCTCAGCCAGGTGACAGAAGTGGAGGTCCAAGAGGGCCAAGTTTTGATGGGGGGCTACATAAAATCTGTCCACCCTCTATTGGTCAAACGCAGAGAGTGCTGCAGGGTATCATATAATCTCCTCCGGCCGACTTGCTTGTTTTCATCTTGAAACACTGTGCGCCAGCACACATTCTGGCATTCAGTTGGAGCACTATCGGTCGATGCGTACATGGCACACCAATATTTCGATTTCGATTGAACGCCAGCTTTAAGAAATTCTCCACGCAGCACAAAAATCAATAGTTGTTTTTTATTTATGTGTTGTCGGCAACTAAAAATTTGGAGGAGCCCCTCCGCCCCTAGCCTCCACAGCTCGACAGACCAACAGCTTCCACCTCCAGCTGACAAACGAGTCATCTCCCCTATGCGCTTGATGACTGTTTGTGTCACTTAGCCAAACAAACACCAGTAGTCATCATCAGCACCCACTCCGGCCAACACCACCACGGCATGGCATGGCATGGCCATCATCACTATCAGCATCCCAGTCGCCGGGATGTTGTTGATGATGATGACGACGACGACGATGGTGTCGCTGATGATGGTGTGATGGGTGTTTGTGCCAGGATGATAGTTGTGTTGGCTTCGCCTCCACTGTTACGTTTGTTGCTGTTTTTCGTACTCTGCCGTCGTTGTCGCCAAACTCGTTAAAACGGGTCACGTTCTCTGTTTATCTTTCGAGTACGATTTTAATAGAGCCAATACATTAAACGAGTAAAAGTGTCAATTTTTTCTCACACACATACACACACCCACATGCCATCGCCGCCATTCACATTCCCAATCACATTCGTACACACATCCTTGAATGCCGGCTAAAAGGACTGACATCGCAGCACAAATGCCGTAGCAATCAAAAATGGCGAAAAAAATTAAACTTTAAAATTGTTATAAATTGCTCCGTGTATAGCTGTCGTTTGATGCTCGTTTGCGTTAGCGTTACGTTTATGAAATGAAACGATTGAAAATCGTTAAGATGTGTTAACTTAAATTTGCTGCGGAAGTTTGCTACACTCAAAGAAAATGATAAGAAAAAATTAAAGAAATTCGCATTTGATTGGCACACAGTATGGTTTTATTAAATTTTAGTATATTTTTATCTAGTTTGTTAGTTAAATCAAGTAAACGTCTAAAAATGTAATCAATAAAAATCTACAAATATAATTAAACTAGCTGAACCCCGCCCGCTTCGCCAGGCAAAAACACAAATGGTAAAATTAAAATCAGGTTTCATATTTATCTTATCATATTGATATTATCGTGGTCAGTAATATATACGTTCCAATTTGCAGCCTTCTAGCTAAAAGACACTTTTGCCACGCCCCAACTACCCACCAAACGAAAATTCAAACTCCAGCATCATATTTATCTTTCTTGTGGTCAGTAATATATACGTTCCAATTTGCAGCCTTCTGGCTCAAAAAAACACTATTGCCACACACATAAAATGAAAATCCAAATTTCGGCATCATATTTATCATTCTCGTGGTCAGTAATATTTATGTACCAATTTTACATCCTATGTCCTTCCTTGGGCCAACACGAATTCATCAAGCCCAAAATCGTGAAAATCAGACGATCCGTTATAAAGTTTTGCGTGTTCACACGGACGGCATTCTCTTTTATAAATATAGATTGATTAGACTGAATTAGAGAATGAGAATGAGAATACATTATTATTTGGGAAATTTCAAGGAAATTATTTTCGAAGAATCAAAAGTCTATGGATCCGGAATAGAATCTGGTGGAAACCAATGCCTCAAGTGTTAGCAAATCGAAGGATATACATCTGGACGGATTTTCAATTACATCTGCCAACTCTATAAGGCGAATTAGAACTGGTATCTACATGGACTACTTTGATCTTCATGACTCTCTCTTTGATAAAGAGTGACCGCAGAGCTAACGGGCCATCGGTCAATTGAAAACCATAGACGACGAAAGAAAATTCAGCAAGGACTGCCGAAGCTGCACCAGCGAAGATGAAGTTGAGATTAACCAGCTCTAATAATTAAACTAATAAAGGACGGCACAGGTCCTTCGGGAAACATTTACTTTACAACATTGCCAAAATATTGAGAATTTGTTGAGGATATAAAGGGTGATTTTTAAAAGCTATGGGCAAGTTTTTCAAAAAAAAAAAACATAAAATTCAGAAAAATGCATGAAATCTTTATTTGAATCGATAGTACGGTCCATATAATTTAATGTTTGAAGATTATTTTAAGCAAATGCTGACCTTGGCTGTGCCTCAAATGCTTCATCCGCTTAGTCCAATTTTGGCATACTCTTTCTAACATTTCGGACGGTATCTCACGAATAAATGCTTCAATGTTGTCTTTCAATGCGTCAATTGAAGCGGGCTTTAACATAGCACCACAAAAAATAGTGTAAAGGCGTTATATCGCACGATCTAGGCGGCCAATTGACCGGTCCCGAACGTGAAATAAAATGTTCACCGAACTCGCCTCTCAATAAGTTCATTGTTGCGCGTGCTGTGTGGCATGTGGCACCGTCTTGTTGAAACCACATGTCATGCAAGTCAAGCTCTTCCATTTTGGGCAAAAAAGTTGGATATCATCTCACGGTAGCGCTCACCATTCACAGTTACGTTAGGGTTCGCATCATCTTTGAAGAAGTACGGTCCAATGATGCCACCAGCCCATAAACCGCACCAAACTGTGACTTTTTCTGGATGTATCGGTAGCTCTTGCAATGCTTCTGGCTGATATTCACTCCAAAATTGACAATTCTGCCTATTTACGTAGCCATTGAGCCAAAAATTAGCTTCCTCGCTGAACACAATTTTTCGGTAAATGAACTTTCTAACAGATCACGCATTTTGATAATAAAATTCAATAATTTGCAAGCGTTGTTCGTTTGTAAGACGATTCATGGTTAAATTATAGACCAAACTGAAGATGTTTGACAGTAAAACAAAACACGAAACGTGCGTCAGCTGTTTAAACCAGTGTTGCCAAAAAGATAATAGCCAAAAAATCACCCTTTATAATCAAATATTAGAATCTGGATATAGGTGAACATTCCTGATTGTTGTGGTCTTTTTAAAACGATGTTTCAAGTCAATACTACGAAATAACCTGCAAAAATAATAATAAAAATAATCATACCTAAATAATAATATGCAAAAAAACAAGTAAAACGGCGTTAAGTTCTGCCGGAACGAACTATATATACCATCCTCCATGGATTGCATTCCACAGAGGCTGTCGATTTTCGTTGAATTGCAGTAATATTACAGGAAAATATATTATTTTAATACAGCCAAACCATCACAAAAACAATATTGAAAAAATAATTTTATAAATAAATATAATATTTTTATTATTTAAAACCACGCTTATAAGGCAAAGCTACCAATACGTGTACACTACATATATATCGAAATATTACTTAAAAATAAATATTATTTTATTTATACTTTCAAAAAGCTTAAATACCATAAATATTGGTAAATAGTGGGTGTTGCAGCTGGTTGTATTTCCATGTTATTTTAATTCCAAAAGTACATGTACATAGTGCAAAATAACCTAACTTCATGATTCAACCTATTTTTGGCGTAAAAGTACGAATTTGGAAAAATCTTTTTATTTTTCGTGTCTACGAAGTCAAAGGAATGTGTACTCCGAATTTCATGACTGTAGCTGCGGCCATTTGGCTGGTACCATTTTTATCCCCTTTTGCCCCCTTAAAAATACGACATTCTAAAATATTTTTATTATACGTGTCTACGCAATTAGAGGGATGTACACACCGAATTTCGTCATTCTAGGTGCAGCCGTTTAGTTGGTACTATTTGTATCCCTCTGTATCCATTGTATCCCTTGAAAGTACGAATTTGGAAAAAACTTTTTATTTTTTAAGTCTACGCAGTCAGAGGAATGTATATTCCAAATTTCATTTGTCATTTGGTTGGTACTATTTTAATCCCTTTTTTCCATTTAACCCAAAAAAGTACGAATTTCGAAAAATCCGTTTATTTTACGCATCTACGCAATCAGAAGTATGTTTACACCGAATTTCATTATTCTAAGTGCAGCCGTTTAGTTGGTACCATTTTTATCCCTCTATTCCCATTTTACCCCTTAAAAGTACGAATTTGGAAAAAATATTGTGTATCTACTCAATTAGAGGAATGTACACGCCGAATTTCGTGTTTCTGTCTGCTGTCGTTTAATAGGTACCATTTTTATCCCTTTTGTCCCCATTTCACCCCTACGAATAAAATCACTTTTAGGTGCACGTGTTTGTTATAGGGGGAATGCGCATAACCAATATCAAGTAAGTGCATGTAGACATGTTCAAAAAATATGCTTAAATACTCTAAAATATTAGGGATTATTATGGGTATTTCTAGTCCTTCTGGGGGAAAAATTTTTCACTTTGGGCCGATTTCCCAATCCCAACCGATCTACGACTACAAGATGCATTTATGGAAAATTTGGACATCCTAGCTCATTTCGTGCTTTCAACAGACGGACGGACAGACTTGGCTAGATCGTCTTAGAATTTTATGACGATCAAGAATATATATACTTTATAGGGTCTCAGGTCGGTATTTCAAGGTGGTGGTGAAGGGTATAAAAATGAGCTCGAGTCCGAAAAATAAACATTTTTTAATGTATTTTGAATGTAATACATTCGAATTCCAGTTATTCTATCAAGTAATTTCTTCTTAAAATGTAAGTATCGGGTGGGCAATTTAAAATTTTAAATTAGAATCAGCTGATTTTATTGGAAAGGGTGAACTTTCTCATATAATAACACAGTGCAACACGAGAAAAATATAACCCTATAGAACACCACTTCGTGACTCCCACTTTTGCCCAAAGTAATGCACATTTTTATGGGCCCCAAAGATTTGGAGCCCTGGTGTCATTTTTACAAAAAAGAGGTCATCTTGCAAACCGTTTGGAATTTTGACAAAACTTCATCTTTTTAAATTTTCGGTACAATTTTTATCTCTTTTTCCACATTTATCCTTCAAAAGTATATATTTCAACCAGACTATCATCACAAAAATCCGAAAACAAATCTCTTGCCAAACCCATTGAGCCAAAAACTGTCCTTGCTGTACCTTGACGGGACCCAAAACAAACTTTAATGACGTCGAATTATTAGCGGAAGAGAGTAATTATACAACGAGACACACATTGGAAATGCTAAATATAATTGACGTCTCCCCTGGAAAAAGGCTTAATTATTAGAGAGACACGGTAGACGGTTGTGCTCAAATATATAGGAACACGGTGGAAAAACATAGACGACAAATTAGACAGTATTTGACAAAAGCTTGCAGAGAGTGGCAGGAGAATTTTACTTTTTAAAATGTAAATATAAATATTGTGATATTTTTTGATTGTTATTGCTTGTAAATTGTAATTGAATAATTTGTGTTTTTTGTACTAGACCCCTGAAGATGACGAAGTTGGTCGAAATATTGGGAAAATAAAAAACAAGAACATAATAAAATACTAAATACATCATGTGTCAATTATTTTAAATATTGAGTTTTATTTATTCGAAGTGTTCTAATAATATTGCTTAGGATTATAATTGTTGCAACTTTGAATTGGTAAATGAGTTAATAATGAGTATCAACTGGATGCATATCTTTCAGGACAGAACGTTGGCAGAATGCTATTCTGATTTCACTAATAAAATAGAAAGTATTTGTTTAAGTAATATTCCGCGATTGAAGCCAAAATCCTATAAACTACCGTGGTACACGCCAGGTTTGAAAAAGCTTAAGAATATGAGGAATAAGTATTTCAAAGCTTATTCATCTTCTAACTGCCCTGAGAGTAAAAAGCTGTATGAGCACTACTCAAGAGAATTTGCTTTCTTAAATAAGTTTTTATATAAACAATATATAATGAACTTTGAGAACAAAATTAATAGCAATCCGAAGTCTTTTTGGCAATTCATAAAATCTAAAAACTCTAATAGCGATTTTCCCTCAGTAACGTACCATGGGGATAACCGTGCTAAGTCTTTTTGTGAGCAAGTTTATCTTTTTGCGGATTTTTAAGCGAATTTTTAGTCTGATAATATTACTTCTGAAATTGATGTTGAATTTATTCATGTATCAGAAATGAATATTGTGTGTCTTTTAAATCTCAAAGAATCAACTAAACTTGATATTGATGGTATCTCAGCCCATTTTCTTAAAAAATGTAGTTCATCGATTTCAGTGCCATTGAAGTACATTTTTAATTACTCTTAGGAATCAGGAACATTTTTAGATTGTTGGAAAATATATTCCATTACCCCGATCTATAAATCGGGAGACGTTTGCAATTACAGGCCAATTTCTAAATTATCAAATATTTCCAAATTGTTTGAATACGTTGTTTACAATCACGTTTATCCACCCCTCTGTCCAATCATAACAGAATCGCAACACGGGTTTATGAAAAATCGTTCGACTGTTTCTAATCTCACTACTTTCGTTAATCATTGCATTTCCAGCTTTGAATGAAATGATGTTATTTATGTAGACATTTGCAAAAGCTTTTGATAAAGTTTTACACAAATTTCTTCTTTTAAAATTGGCTAAAAATTGATTCCATGTATCTCTTATTAAATGGATAGAATCATATCTCATTAATAGACTTTGTTTTGTGTCTGTTGATGGGTTTAAATCTTATATGTACTTAGCTTCCTCTGGGGTCCCTCAGGGTAACATTTTAGGTCCTTTATTTTTTATTTTATTTGTAAATGATGTAGCTAATTGCTTTCATTTTGCTAAATATTTAATTTATGCGGATGATATTAAAATATTTTTAGATATTTCAGATTCTTCAGATATTGCATTTCTTCAGGAAGATTTGAATAGGGTGTTCCATTGGGGCGAACAAAATAATCTTCCTTTGAATATTTCTAAATGTTATCACCTTCCATTTACTAGACGTACTAGAATGATTGATTCGCAGTACAATATCAATAATCAATTTTTGAAAATGGTAAATCGCGTGTTAGACTTTGGTGTCTTGTTTGATTCAAAGTTAGATTTCAATGCTCATATTAATTATGTATTGCCAAGAGCTTATGCGGTCCTTGCTTTCATCAAAAGAAATAGTAAAGAATTTAATGACCCATATACTCGAAAAATTTTGTATACTTCTTTTGTTAGGTCAAAACTTGAATATGCTTCCATGGTATGGAATCCATTTTATGATGTAAATTGTGATCGTGTTGAAAGATTGCAAAGAAAATTTATTAAATTTGCCTTATTTTCTTTAAGTTTTTCCAATCCTTTTCCCATATATGAGTCTCGATGTAAGCTTATACGTTTGGAAACCCTGGCCAATAGAAGAGCTAAAAATTCTATTCTATTCGTGTACAAATTGATTTGCGGACTTATTGATTGTCCTTTACTCCATAGTAGAATTGGCTTCAACGTCCCTGCTAGGTGTCTGCGATTCTTAGATTTTTTCAATATTCCTGTGCATAGAAATAATTATTCTTGTCATTGAAAGAATTCAATTTAATTAATAAGAAATTTGCTTTAGATTTATCGCTTCCTATCAATAAATTTATTGAAATTTTAGATTTATATTACTTTTAGTTATTAAGCAAGTCTGTAAGGATATGCTTCTATAGAACAATATATTTTTTTTAATTATTTAAAAAAAAGAACAAGTAAAAACGGCGTTAAGTTCGGCCGGGCCGAACTTTATATACCCTCCACCATGGATTGCATTCCACAGAGGTTGTCGGTTTTCGTAGAAGTGCAGTAATATTACAGGAAAATATATTTTTTTTTAATATAGCCAAACCAAATATAAATATTGAAAAATAAATTTTATAAATAAATATAATATTTTTATTATTTCAAACGACGCTTATAAGGTAATGCTATCAATACGTCAATTCAAAAAATAAATATTCTTATATTTTCAAAAATATTTTCAAGGCCATAAATATTGGTAGATAGTGGGTGCTACAGTTGATTGTATTTCCATTCTATTTGAATTCCAAAAGTACAAATTTTGAAAATCCATTATCAGACGTACACAGTGCAAAATAACGTAACTTCATGTTTCAACCAATTTTTGCCGTAAAAGAAAAATTACGAATTTGAAAAAAAAAAATATTTTTCGTGTCTATACAGTCAGAGGAATGTATCCATTTGGTTGGTACCATTTTTCCATTCATCCATTCATTAGAATTTTTTCATTCTAGCTGTAGTCGTTTAGTTGGTACTATTTTTATCCCTCTGTACCATTGTATCCCTTGAAAGTACTAATTTCGAAAAATTCGTCTATTTTCCGTGTCTACGCAGTCAGAGGAATGTATACTCCGAATTTCATGACTCTAGCTGCGGTCATTTGATTGGTACTAATTTTATCCCTTTTTTTCATTTTAACCCCAAAAAGTACGAATTTCGAAAAATCAGTTTATTTTCCGTGTCTACACACTCGGAGGAATGTATACTCCGATTTTCATGACTCTAGCTGCGGTCATTAGATTGGTACTATTTTTATCCCCTTTTTCCATTTTACCCCCAAAAGTACTAATTTTGAAAATTCCGTGTATTTTACTTATCTATGCAATCAGAGGAATGTATACACCGAATTTCATTATTCTAGGTACAGCCGTTTGGTTGGTACCATTTTTATCCCTCTATTCCTATTTTACCCCTTAAAAGTACGAATTGGGAAAAAATACTTTTATATTATTTATCTATTCAATTAGAGGAATGTACACACCGAATTTCGTGTTTCTAGCTGTTGTCGTTTAATATGTACCATTTTATACCTTTTTTGCCCCATTTCACCCCCTACAAATAAGAATCACTTTATGGTGCACGTTTTTGCTATGAGGGGAATGCGCATACCAAATATCAAGCAAATATAAACAGACATATTCAAAAAACATGCTTAAATACGCTAAAATATTCGGGATTATTATGGGTATTTTTAGTCCTTGAGAGGGAAAAATTTTTCCCTTTGGGCCGATTTCGCCCCATTTCAATCCCAACCGATCTACGACTATAAGACGCATTTATGGAACTTTTGACGTCCGACCTCCTTTCGTTTAGATGCTAGCGTGCTTTCAACAGACGGAGAGACGGACGGACGGACATGGCTAGATCGTCTTAGAATTTGATGGCGATCAAGAATGTATATACTTTATAGGGTCTCAGGTCGACTTTTCAAGGTGTTACAAACGGAATGACAAAGTTAGTATACTCCCATCCTGGAGGTGGAGGGTATAAAAACTGACCTCAAGCGGAACAAAAGACAAAACGCAACACATGAAAAGGTCAACCATACATACCGTACATATGTACACACCAAATTCCATGATTCTTGTTTTAGCCGTTAGTTATATTCAGATAGATAAACGAGAAGATATGATTGATCATTGAAGCAGCCATTAGGTGTCTGGTTACCACTTGAATACAAAATATAATATTTATAATAATTTGTGTATGACAACATTAAAGTTCAATGATTTGATACAACTGACTGCATTTGACGTATTGAAATCTTAAATATACATTTAAAGCACTCTCAAATCCAAGCTCATCCTTAGAATGTAAATGTGTATACAATTAAAGAGTGATTTTTTTGAGGTTAGGATTTTCATGCATTAGTATTTGACAGATCACGTGGGATTTCAGACATGGTGTCAAAGAGAAAGATGCTCAGTATGCTTTGACATTTCATCATGAATCGTCTTACAAACGAACAACGCTTGCAAATTATTGAATTTTATTATCAAAATGCGTGCTCTGTTAAGAAAGTTCATTGCGCGCTTCCATTTTATGGTCAGTTTAATCGACCCACTGAAGCGGCTATTCGGGCTATTGTGACTAAATTTCGCACCAAATTTACATTGTTGGACATTAAACCACCAACACGCTTACGTAGAGTGCGAACTGAAGAAAATATCGCAGCTGTATCGGCCAGTGTTAATGATGACCACCAATTTTCGATTCGTCGCCGTTCGCACCAATTGGGTCTCTGTTACTCAAAAACGTGGAAATGCCAAAATTGGACTAAGCGGATGGACCACCTAAGACGCAGCCGCGGTCAACATTTAAATGAAATTATCTTCAAAAAGTAAATGTCATGGACCAATCTAACGTTTCAAATAAAGAACCGATGAGATTTTGCAAATTTTATGCGTTTTTTAAAAAAAAAAGTTATCAAGCTCTTAAAAAATCACCCTTTATTTTGCTTTCAATAAAAGCTGTATATTCGACTGCTATTAAAATACGTCTGCTTTCGTTTTCATCAACTCGTCATTAAAAAAAGAAATAATTCTTTGCAAATGCTATAACTCTTTGTGTTTTTTTTTTTTGGTTGATTTCACAAATGCCTAGTAATCCAGCCCTGAGTTCGTCCGTCCGTCCATCTTTCCTACGGCCGGTCATTAATTTGTCAATTTCGTCAGAAGAACATCAAATTGGTCCACCTCCCCATAGATCATTTCACAGATTGTGTTGTGTAATGTGTCATAAAAAATTTATCAAGAAGATTTGTAGATTTTCGTCCACATCTGTCCGTGTGTTTTGACATTCGGTTTATATTGTCTGCCCTCCTTCTGCCTCGACTGTCTGTCATCACATTAATGTGGAAGAAAAATAACAGAAAACATTTCAAATGAATTTTTTATTTAACGAAATAAATAAATTTCGTTACGGTCATTTGATTTTGCATATAAATTGTTTATTAAAAAGACACTTTTTTCCGTTTAGCACTGGTCGCATACGGGAACAACTTTTTATTGATTTCAATGACGACGATGGCGGCGACAACGATGGTGATGATGGCCAAAAAGGGTTTAATTAGCATTTTGTTTGGCGGTGTAGCCCTCCTGACAGACGACCAAACACTTTGGAACATTTGGAATTTTGGCTGTAGCTGGAGTGAAGCTCTATGAAATTTCCACGAATTTTTTGTTCGTGAATGTGTCAATATTTACTTGGACGTTTTTTTTTGTTTCCATCCAAAAAGGCGAGTTTACATACTCTACCTTCATATGTTCGCCTGAGTGAGTGTGTGTGCATGTGTGTTTTTCGCTTGACTGTCAAAAGTTTTGATGTTTACTTAAAAACTCATTCGATTGTGAATTTTGTTTTATAATGTTTTTTGTTTTATTATCCACTATATATTTAAACTGAGCTGAGCGTTGGTTTGGCGTTTTTTATTTTTATTTTTGGTTTTTCGTTCGCCACGTTTGTTTGCCAGCAATTGAGCCAATATGTAGTGGACAAAAATGCTGGCGGCTAAAAATTCATTTTGTTTAACAATTGTTTGGTTTGAAAACACAATGAAGGTTTTTTCGGTTAACCTCTCAGGGAAAAAAGAAGAAGCGGAACAAATAGGAGAGGCATTAGACGAAACTCTGTTATGCCCTGCACTATGGGTAGCTTTGGGTGGTATTATCTGAGGTATTCTTTGGAAACGTTGGCAGAAGTCCTCCGCAGAGATGAGGAGTATCTTTACATTTACTCTTACAACATTATCAGCCCTTCAAGATGTTCTAGAAAAAGTCTAGCTCAGCTCTCAGCGTTAAAAGATAATTTAAATTTTAAATTAATAATTTTAAATTAAAGAAAATTAAATCGGTTTTAATTAATCCATTTGCCTTTAATTGTCACTTTGTGGATTTGGGGTTGTAACACCAACAGATAATTGAGCTAGAACCTTTAGGCCATACTTTCAGTTACCTATTTAACGGCCTTAAGTATCAATTGTTCACAGTTTAAATTGTCATGCCATTATAAATAGACTAACGATAGAGAAACGCTGGCAAACTGTGCAAAATAATTTCGAAAATCCTGGTTCTGTTCGAGTGAGGCTTATTTTTGGTTCAATGGACTTGCCAATATACAAAATGGCCCGATTTGGAGAGAAGTGAATCCACGAAAGATTCATTATGCACCGTTAAATTAAGAAAGACTTACTGTGTGGTGTGACTGGTGGAATCGTTGGTTATAGAGCCATGATAGAGGATTATTTCGTGCTCAAATAGCCATATGACATACAGCACGTAAAACAATCGACTATTTAACAAAACAATTTTTACAAGGAAAGGCTAAAGTCGGGCGGGGCCGACAATATAATACCCTACACCATTCCCTGCATATGTATCTCGCTTTGATTACTAAACCCAGGTATTTCATGAGAGCAATTTTATGTAGTTCATATAAATTATACAGTTTACCATAAATTCATCTTTAGTCATATTTAACGAATATGGAAAATAAATTAATATTATTATTAAATTAATATAGTAATTGATCCAATTATCCGACAGACAAATACAAATTATACAGTAGTAATAGGACCGACATTTCAAAAGGGGGCATATAACAACATTCTGGGCCTGGTCTAAAACATGGGCCTATATATTTCTCATTCACGGTAGGTATTGAAAAATATCATGATCTGAAAAATTTGATGAAGATCCGATGTAAGATGTAGTTTCTAGAGCTGTAATTGATCAGAATGGGCCTCATTTGGGTTATACCAAAGTATGGACATATGGGCATCACCCAAACAATTCAATTCGGTAAAAAAGTGAAATCGGGAAGGATTTTTGAATCCTGTAAAGGTATGTGTTTGACAAAAAATTTTAAATCGGAAAGGACATTTGCTTTCGCCATGTATGTTTATTGGTGAAATATAATATGTAAAGTTTGGCCAAAATCGGTTAAACATTCGGGATGTGGGCTATATCAAAATCTGAACCAATCTTACCCACTTTCACCATTGGTTTTTTAATTGGATTATAAGATGTTGTGCCAATTTTAAAGAAAAACGGGTACAATATGTGGATTTTAGAGCGGAAAAAGTCAAATCGGGAGCGACATTTGTATGGGGGCTATATCTAAATCTGAACCGATTTCCTCCAAATTCAATACCGATGGTCCTTGGCCAGAAAATAAACTTCTGCCAAGTTTCATGACAATCGGACAACAATTGCGACCTGTAGAGTGCGAACAAGCTTAGATGGACAGCAGACGGACGGACGGACGGACAGACAGACATCGTTAAATCGACTCAGCTGGTGATTCTAAGCCGATCGGTATACTTAAAGGTGGGTCTAGCTCTATTATTTCTTGGTGTTACAAACATTTGGCGCGAAACTAACTTATAATAACCTAGTCCACGAAGTGGTGTAGGGTATAAAAATCGGAAATTTTAGACGCCTTGGAAAACAAGCTTGCTTGAAAAATGTTTAATACCAATTTCACATACCCCAAAGTACAATGAAACACTAATGGTATAAAATAAAGTTATTTTCTATTCAAATTTGTACACGTTTGGAATTCTGATCAGCTTAAAATCAGTAGCTCAATTTAAGAGCGTGTTTCGTGTGTCCTCGATCCTATATTCTGTCCTCAATCATCTGTCTAATACTATCCTTCATCTTCTACCGTCTATTCCCTATGCTTATCCCAACTTCCACCCTTTTTTTTTGGTTCACCCTCTTTGTGGGGTTCATTTCTCGATGTTTATTTCATTATGTTTATAATGAAAAGGAAGGGAGATAGACCCATTGTTTATTATACCGATCGGCTTAGAATCACTTTCTGAGTCGATTTAGCAATGTCCGTCTGTCTGTCCGTCTTTATGTCTGCTCGGCTGTTCATCTATTGTTGTAATCACGATACAGGTCGCAACTGTAGCCAGAACCAAACGAAACTTTGCACAACGAAGTTTTTCGGGACAAGGCCAAACGCTATTTAATTTGAAGAAAATCGGTGCAGATTTAGATATAGCCCCCATACGAATTTCACTCCCGATTTGACTCTTTTACTTTAGATACCACATATTTCAACAAATTTTCTTCAAAATTGAAAAAATATCTTATAGTTCCACTGGAAACAGCTGTGGTAAAAATGTGTTAGGTCGGTTCAGATTTATATATAGCGCCCATACAAATTTCGCTACCAATTTGAATTTTTCCGCTCCAAAATCCACATATTTAAACAGATTTTCATCAAAATTGGCAAAACATCATATATATAAACTAGGTACACCTATGGTGAAAGTGGGTCTCATCGGTTCAGATCTACATATAGCTCTCATATGATTCTCGATTTCTCGATTTGACAAATTGAATCAGGTCATATTAGCCTGAGGTTAGTAAACATACAAAAAATTTCCCATTTTCACTTTTTTACTGAATTGAATTGTATTCCGATAGAAAGTGGAGTGTATCATATAGGCGGCCCCGCCCGACTTTAGCCTTTCCTTGTTTTTTATTATGGCTGCTCTCTTCCTGTGCCCCAGCTCACAACTCCTGAGCAGTTTAGACATGTTGGAGAAAGTCATCATCTTCAAACCTATAAAGGGTGATTTTTAGCTATTATCTTTTTGGCAACACTGGTTTAAACAGCTGACGCATGTTTCGTGTTTGGTTCCCTGTCAAACATTTTCAGTTTGGTCTATAATTTAACCATGAATCGTCTTACAAACGAACAACGCTTGCAAATTATTGAATTTTATTATCAAAATACGTGCTCTCTTAAGAAAGTTCATTTACCGAAAAATTGTGTTCAACGACGAAGCTCATTTTTGGCTCAATGGGTACATAAATAGACAGAATTGTCGATTTTGGAGTGAATATCATTGCAAGAGCTACCAATGCATCCAGAAAAAGTCACGGTTTGGTGCGGATTATGGGCTGGTGGCATCATTGGACCGTACTTCTTCAAAGATGATGCGAATCGTAACGTAACTGTGAATGGTGAGCGCTACCGTGAGATGATATCCAACTTTTTTTGCCCAAAATGCAAGAGCTTGACTTGCATGACATGTCTTGTTGAAACCAGACGGTGCCACATACCACACAGCACGCGCATCAATGGATTTATTGAGAGGCGAGTTCGGTGAACATTTTATTTCACGTTCGGGACCGGTCAATTGGCCGCCTAGATCGTCCGATTTAACGCCTTTAGACTATTTTTTGTGGGGATATGCTAAAGCTCATGTCTATACAGACAAGCCCGCTGCAATTGACGCATTGGAAGACAACATTGAAGCATTTATTCGTGAGATACCGGCCGAAATGTTGGAAAGAGTATGCCAAAATTGGACTAAGCGGATGGACCATTTGAGGCGCAGTCAAGGTCAACATTTGCATGAAATAATCTTCAAACATTAAATTATATGGACCGTACTATAGATTCAAATAATGATTTCATACATTTTTCTGAATTTTATGTGTTTTTTTGAAAAACTTTTCTATAGCTTTTAAAAAATCACCCTTTATATACAAAATATCACAATTTTCCAAGTATGCCTTTTTACTTGTTAAGTCTCAATTTGGGATACTCAGGTGCTGTCTTCGCCACCGTACTATCATTCGCCATTTCCCCTACGAGTGTTTTTATTTATTTGTTAGGCGACTTACTAGTTTCGCTTTCCTATTAGGGCTAACTCTTTTCTAGACGAAAATCGAGACGACTGTTAGCGTTTGAAGGCATATGTTAATTTAAAATGCCTAGTATTTTGATTCTGTGTCTAGATTATGAATATTTTAAAGTGTTCCCAAAGTTATGATAAATGCAATATGCCTACCTTAATATGAGGCAGGCAATACAGTACAAAAAGACTGCATATAAATAAATTAACCGCCAATATAATAATGTGTATGGATGTCTGTAAATTGTCGTCGAAGTTGTTCATTTCTCTGTTGTTGTTTTTTTTGTGTCGCTTTGACTACAACACAACCGCAACAGATGTTGCTGGACGACACAGCGCGTTAAAAACTGAGGGAATATGACCAGAAGGTATGGCAAATAATTATGTAAAATATTGTTAAAGTGTACGCCAGCCAGCCAGCCATCCAACCAGCCAATACCTTTGAAGACAAAAGAGTTTGTTGACCGGCGGCAAATAGTGGTCAATAACGTACGTATGAAGTGCAAATAGACGACGTTTTCTGTTTTGTTTACATTCAAAATGCGAGACAGACTTGGGGTCTGGGTATGGGGTTATATATGGAGGCATAGGAGAGAATCTTTAACAAAAATTTTTTATGGGGGTTCAAACAAAATGGATTGAGTGTTAGGTCGCAAAGAACGGAATCGAATTAAGTTATTATGATAATCTCCATGTTATGAGAAGATCACAGGATGTATATTTTTAATATCATACTTAGAAGCAAAGCAAGTCATTCTACATTTTTTCAAATAGCAATCAAAGGGCACAAGAATTTCCGAAGGAAAGGAACTGCGCAACAATTTGATTTTAAATTGTACCCGAAACTAGGAAAATCTCACAGTGGCTCACGTGACATTCGACACATTGTAGATCAATAGCGGCACTAAACACCTCGACCACAAAACTGCGATAGGGACTACACTCTCTAAAACGATTCCCATGTCAATTCCTAGTTTTGGGTAACCTAAAAATAATTTATGTAAAATACACAAAACATAAAGATACCCTCTGGGTAACCATGCCATGCGAGCATTAAGATAAACATTTAAAATACAATCATCAGCCATCATTGTTGGCAACCTAACAGGCAGACGTAAGGACGGATGGACGGACGGATACAGGCTGACTAGGGATGGGTTCCCTCTGTCTGTCCTTGCTTGTGTATGGTTAATGTCACTGTACTCGTCTGTCGCTGTAAACAAAATAAAGGTAAATAAACCCAACTCGAATTTAGTTCAGTCTAAAGATGGAGGATACAAGATATCGTATTACCAATAAAATAACAATTAGTAAAAGTAACACAAAAGACAATCATTAAACTATGAAAACAATAACAAATTAGTGACTGTGGCGGAGAGACGAAAAACAGAAGCAGTTTGGTGAGGGCTGGCTGGCTGGGGAGAGGGTGGCAAAACAATGGCTGAGGAAGAATAATGTGGGAAAGAAATTTTAAAGGCGCGGTAATCGGTTTAGGGACAATTGAGTTTAATGAGGGGAGTTAGATAATCAATACAATACTCAGTACACTGAAGGGGAACGGCAAGGAACAGCTCTATCTTCAGTTCAGCTTGATTTGGGAAATGAATTTGAAAATAAAACATATGAAGCAGTTACAACAGACAGACATCAATGTAGACTTTCACAATATTTTTGAAAGGGAATACTTTTCGATTTTCAATTGCTTGAATCTTGCTTCGAGCAAAATTGCTTATTTGCCTAGAATGTACAAACTTTCATTCATCATTGCAGTCGTACCCAGAATGCGGGCAAAATCCTCTTTCTATTGAAGTTGGTAATTTATTATCGAGCTACATCAAATATGTATAGTAGCATGGATCACGAAAACACCTTGAAATATCGACCTGAGACCCTATAAGGTATATATATTCTTGATCGTCATAAAATTCTAAGACGATCTAGCCATGTCCGTCCGTCTGTTGAAAGCACGCTAGCATCTAAACGAAAGGAGCTAGAACGTTCAAATTTTCCATAAATGCGTCTTATAGTCGTAGATCGGTTGGGATTGAAATGGGGCGAAATCGGCCCAAAGGGAAAAATTTTTCCCTCAAAAGGACTAAAAATACCCATAATAATCCCTAATATTTTAGCGTATTTAAGCATGTTTTTTGAATATGTCTGTTTATATTTGCTTAATATTTGGTATGCCATTCCCCTTATACCAAAAACGTGCACCATAAAGTGATTCGTATTGGTAGGGGGTAAAATGGGACAAAAAAGGGATAAAAATGGTACATATTAAACGACAACAGCTAGAAACACGAAATTCGGTGTGTACATTGCTCTAATTGAGTGGATACATAATATAAAAGTATTTTTTCCAAATTCGTACTTTTAAGGGGTAAAATAGGAATAGAGGGATAAAAATGGTACCAACCAAACGGCTACACCTAGAGTAATGAAATTCGGTGTATACATTCCTTTCATTGCGTAGACACTTAAAATAAACTGATTTTTCGAAATGCGTACTTTTTGGGGTTAAAATGAAAAAAAAAATGGATAAAAATAGTACCAATCAAATGACCGCAGCTAGAGTCATGAAATTCGGAGTATACATTCCTCTGAGTGTGTAGACTCGGAAAATAAACTTATGTTTCGAAATTCGTACTTTTTGGAGTTAAAATGAAAAAGGGGATACAAATAGTACCAATCAATGAGCTAGAGTCATGAAATTCGGAGTATACATTCCTTTGACTGCGTAGACACGGAAAAAAACGAATATTTCGAAATTAGTACCTTCAAGGGATACAATGGTACAGAGGGATAAGAATAGTACCAACTAAACGACCACAGCTAGAATGATAAAATTCTAATTGCGTAGAAACGTCAAGGGGGCAAAAATGGTATCAACCAAATGGGCGCAGCTGGAATCGTGGAATTCGGTGTATACATTCCTCTGACTGCATAGGCACGCAAAATAAAAAGTTTTTTTCAAATTCGTACTTTTTCTTTTACGGCAAAAATTGGTTGAAATGAAGTTACGTTATTTTGCACTATGTACGTCTGATAATGGATTTTCAAAATTTGTACTTTTGGAATTCAAATAGAATGGAAATACAACCAATTGTAGCACCCACTATCTACCAATATTTATGGCTTTGAAAATATTTTTGAAAATATAAATATAAGAATATTTATTTTTTGAATTGACGTATTGGTCGCATTATAAGCGTGGTTTGAAATAATTAAAATATTATATTTATTTATAAAATTAATTTTTCAATATTTGTATTTGTTTTGGTTTGGCTATTTTAAAAAAATTATATTTTCCTGTAATATTACGACACTTCTACGAAAACCGACAACCTCTGTGGAATGCAATCCATGGTGGAGGGTATATAAAGTTCGGCCCGGCTGAACTTAACGACGTTTTTACTTGTTATACACTCCACGAGAGTATTAAGTCTTTGTGCATTTTTTTGTAACACCTAAAAGGAAGCGAGATAGACCCATTGTTGAGTATACCGATCGATTTAGAATCACTTTTTAAATAGATTTAGCAATGTCCGTCCGTCCATCCATCTATTTTTGTAATCAAAGTACAGGTCGCAATTGCATCCAGAACCAAAAGCTACTTTGCACAACGAAGTTTTTCGGGATAAGGACGAATGATATGATATGATATAGATATAGCCCCCATACGAATTTCACTCCCGATTTGTCTCTTTTCACTCTATATACCACATATTTTAACAGAATTTCTTCTAAATTTACAAAACACCTTATATTTCAACTGGAAACGCCTGTGGTGAAAATAAGTCAGATCGGTTCAGATTTATATTTAGCTCCCATACAAATTTCGCTCCCGATTTGACTTTTTCCGCTCCAGAAACCATACTGCATCAAATTGTCTTCAGATTTGGCAAAACATCCTATATCTAAACTAGGAAGACCTATGGTGGAAATAAGTCAGATCGGTTCAGATTTATATATAGCTCCCATACAAATTGCGCTCCCGATTTGACTTGTTCTGCTCTAGAATCCACCTATTTTAACAGATCTTCTTCAAATCTTGCAAAATAGCTTATATTTCAACTAGAAACACCCATAGTGAAAATGGATCAGATCGGTTCAGATTTACATATAGCTCCCATAGAAATTTCGCTCCCGGATTGACTTTCTCCGCCCCAGAAACCGAGTATTTTCACTGACTTTCAAATTCAGCATAACACGTTATACTTGAACTGGAAGAACTTATTGTGAAAGTTAGTCACTTCATTCCATGTTTGGATATAGCCCCGCTACAAATATTCTTGTCGATTTGACCCAATTGGACCAGCTCATATTAGCCTGTGACTAGGAAACATACAAAAATTCTTCCCGTTTTCACTTTTTTACAGAATTGAATTGTATTCGGATAGAATGTGGAGTGTAACATATAGTCGGCCCCGCCCGACTTTAGCCATTCCTTACTTGTTTTAATTTCCATAAAGACAAAAGCTTTTATTTTTTATTATACCCTCACTCTACAGAGTAAGAGGGTATATATCATTTGGGACAGAAAAAAAGTGTAACTCATTTAAGAAGTGTCTTAAGACCCTAAGTATGTTTGGACCAAATCCGTTTCACGACTTTTTAAGGTGTTTGAGCCATGTCCGTCCTCCCGTCCGTCTGTCTGGCTGGTGTACACGATAACTTTCGAAATGAGTTTAGGAAACAATTCAAACTTTGTACTTGGTAATATTTTTCCAAACTTAGTATAAGATCGGAGATGGGCGATATTGCCACGTCTTATGTTAGACTAAAACTAATGTAACTTCCACACCGATACTCAGAATCAGCTATATTTTTTTGGTATTTGATACTGTTTTTAAGTGTACTAAATATGAGGAGTTTTGCCACGCCCCTTCCAGTACCTCCCACACAAATCACCGTAACCTACATATACATTTGTATACCCTTTTTTTATTTTACCCCTTAAAAGTACGAGTTTCGAAAAATCCGTTTATTTTAAGAGTCTACGCAATTGGAGGGATATACACACCGAATTCCATTATTCTAGCTGTAGTCGTTTAGTTGGTACTATTTTTATCCCTCTGTACCCATTGAAAGTACGAATTTGGCAAAAAAAAAAACCTTTTATTTTTCGTGTCTACGTAGTGAGAGGAATATATACTCCGAATTTCATGACTCTCGCTGCAGTCATTTGGTTGGTACTATTTGTATCCCCTTTTTCCATTTTAACCCTTAAAAGTAAGAATTTCGAAAAAAACGTTTATATTACGTGTCTACGCAATCAGAGGAATGTATACTCCGAATTTCATTATTCTACGTGCAGCCGTTTGGTTGGTACAATTTTTATCCCTCTATTCCCATTGTACCCCTTAAAAGTACGAATTTGAAAAAAAAAAAAATACTTTTATATTATGAATCTACTCAATTAGAGGAATGTACACACCGAATTTCGTGTTTCTAGCTGTTGTCGTTTAATATGTACCATTTTTATCCCTTTTTTGCACCATTTCAAATCCCTTTGTGGTTCACGTGTTTGTTATAGGGCGAATGCGCATGCGCAATATCAAGTAAGGGCAAGCAGACATATTGAAAAAATATGCTTAAATACTCTAAAATATTAGGGGTTATTATGGGTATTTTTAGTCTTTGTGATGGAAAAAATTTTCCCTATATGTCGATTTCGCCCAGTTTCAATTTGAACGCGTCCAGCTCACGAACGGACAATAATAAAAGCGAAATATTTTGAGAGAACACATAAAACAAACCAATCTTTCATTTTAGTCGGGAAGATCAACAACATTTTTTCCTTCCTCACAAAACAAGCCACTCTAATATATATATATATATAGGGTCTCAGATCGATATTGCAAGGTGTTACAAACGGAATGACAAACTTAGTATATCCCTATCATGTGGTGGATGCTATAATGAAATAAAATGTAGTAGAAATATTAAAGGTAGGGACCTTTAATTTTCATACAATATTTTTAAGTCTTGGGCACAATTTTTGCCATACCAATGGCACTGACTTTAAAAAACATTTATTAGAAGCTTTTATAAAACGAATCACATTTCCCAAACAACAACAACAAAGTCCAATTACCAAAAAAATATCGATCTCCCCCCAGTCTAACAAAAGGAACAACTGTGAGACATTAATTTCCTGTTTGTCCAGAATTCACAAAACAATGGCCACTCTATGGCCATCTAAGTTTGACATAATTTATACCTTATGGAGGAGATGTGGACAAATCAAACACACACACACGAACACTGCAACCAATGTTCGCTCACAGGCCAACAAAACAAATTTGAAACTCTTAACAATTTGTGTGTATGTATGTATGTGTGTCCTTAAAATTGTTGGTTTTGGCCAAAAGGCACTTTAGATTTGCAGACACATTAATCATAATTTTTTGTGTGTGAAAAGTCAATATTTTATTGGTGGGAGGGGGGTGGGCGACATACCAAACCGACAACAGCTAAAAATAGTTGTTGTTGTTTTATATTCGTATTGCGAGTTAAAGTTCATCGCAGACATTAATAATACTTGAATGGAATAGTCCGTAAAAAGGACTCATTCTCTCTTTTCCGATATTTTGATAAACACAACCGGCAATAAAGAAAGCAAACAACTTAAGGAGCAATGTTATCATGCTCGCATTTGTATATCTATTGTATTGATAAATTGCAATCTATACGGAGGCTCTATTGATTTATGGCAGGCAATTTAAGGACATGCCATTATGAAGAGGAAAATGAAGGTTTTAAATTCCACTTGAACAGATTCAAGAATTTGCATGCGGGTTAACTTTTAAAAACATTTTTGTTATCCCACAATTCCTTAAAGGAGGAAATAAATCCCATAAATGTGAGTTTTTAATAATTTGCAATCGGGTTTTGTGAAAAATGCCACAATTCCTAAAACGGGGAAAATAATTCCCAAAAATGTGATTTTCAAGAATTTGCAATCTGGTTTACTTTTAAGAGCCCCTTTGCGATTTCGCAAAACAAAATCCAATCCAATTCCTAAAAGGGGAAAATAAGTTCCAAAAATTTTTATTTCAAGAATTTGCAATCGGGTCTACTTTTAAAAACACTTTATTGACATATGTAAAAATCCCACCATTCCTACAACTGAGGAAATAAATCTAAAAACTGTGATTTTGCAAGATTTCCAGATTTTGCTTTCACCTTTACCTTTAAAAACACTTTTGTGACAAATCCTATAAAAAACCACAATTTCTAAGACGAGGAAACCAAATCCCAAAAATTTAGGGTTTTCCAGAATTCAAGAAATTACAATCAGGTGTACTTTTAAAAACCCTTTTGTGATATCTCATATAAAAATCCCTTAATTCATAAAACGGGCAAAAAATCCCAAAAATTTGATTTGCTTAGAATAATAACCGCCATCCTTTATTTCGATCGAGGATCTGAAGAAAATGTAAGAATTTAGCAATTAAAAAATAAATTCAATTAAAATTATTTTTTTTATTTTGAAATCGATGCTTTGGGTTTCGGAATTGTCTTTATAAATTATTTTTATGAGAATTATTCATATTGTAGTGATCCGGCTCAGCGAATGATTGTACTTTATTTACATGAAGTATGCTTTCAAAGATGTATAAGTTGCTTCTCTGCGAACGGATAAAAAATGTATGTTTATACCCTACACCACTTCGTGGACTAGGGTATTATAAGTTAGTTTCGCGCCAAATGTTTCTAACACCAAGAAATAATCGAGCTAGACCCACCTTTAAGTATACCGATCGGCTTAGAATCACCAGCTGAGTCGATTTAACGATGTCTGCCTGTCCGTCTGCTGTCCATCTAGGATTGTTCGCACTCTACAGGTGGCAATTGTGGTCCGATTGTCATGAAATTTGGCAGAAGTTATTTTTTTGGCCAAGGACCATCGGTATTCAATTTGGAGGATTTTCTTTAAATTTCGCACAACATCTTATAATCCAACTAGAAACACCTACGCGGAATTTGGGTAAGATCGGTTCAGATTTAGATATAGCCTCCATACAAATGTCGCTCCAGATTTGACTTTGTCCGCTCTAGAAACCACATATTGTACCCAATTTTCTTTAACTTTGGCACAACAACCAACTAGAAACACCTATGCAGAAATTGGGTAAGATCGGTTCAGATTTAGATATAGCCCCATACAAATGTCGCTCCCGATTTGACATTTTCTGCTCTAGAAACCACATATTGTAACCGATTTTCTTTAAATTTGGCACAACATCTTATAATCCAACTATAAACACTTATGCAGAGATCGGTTCAGATTTAGATATAGCCCCCATACAAATTTCACTCCCGATTTGACATTTTCCCCTCTAGAAACCACATATTATACCCGATTTTCTTTAAAATTTCAAAGATGTATAAGTTGCTTCTCTGCGAACGGATAAAAAAATGTATGTTTATACCCTACACCACTTCGTGGACTAGGGTATTATAAGTTAGTTTCGCGCCAAATGTTTCTAACACCAAGAAATAATCGAGCTAGACCCACCTTTAAGTATACCGATCGGCTTAGAATCACCAGCTGAGTCGATTTAACGATGTCTGCCTGTCCGTCTGCTGTCCATCTAGGATTGTTCGCACTCTACAGGTGGCAATTGTGGTCCGATTGTCATGAAATTTGGCAGAAGTTATTTTTTTGGCCAAGGACCATCGGTATTCAATTTGGAGGATTTTCTTTAAATTTCGCACAACATCTTATAATCCAACTAGAAACACCTACGCGGAATTTGGGTAAGATCGGTTCAGATTTAGATATAGCCTCCATACAAATGTCGCTCCTGATTTTACTTTTTCCGCTTTAGAAACCACATATTTTATCCGATTTTCTTTAAATTTGGTACAACATCTTATGATCCAACTGGAAACACCTATGCATAATTTGGGTAAGATCGGTTCAGATTTAGATATAGCCCCCATACAAATGTCGCTCCCGATTTCACTTTTTCCGCTTTAGAAACCGCATATTGTTCCCGATTTTCTTTAAAATTGGCAAAACATTTTATAATCGAACTAGAAACACCTATGGTGAAAGTGGGTAAGATCGGTTCTGATTTATTTATAGCCCCAATACAAATGTCGCTCCCGATTTGACTTTTTCCGCTCTAGAAACCACATATTTCACTCAATTTGCTTCAAATTTGGCACAGTACCTTGTAATTGAAGTGGAAACAGCTATGGTGAAAATCGGTCAGATAGGTTCAGATTTAGATATAGGCCCCATACAAATGTCGCTCCCGATTTGACGTTTGCCGCTGTTTAAAGACATATAGTACCCGATTTGCTTTAAAATTAGCACAACATCTTATAATCCAACTAAAAACACCTATGGTGAATGTGGGTAAGATCGGTTCAGATTTAAATATAAATTTACTCTTATATAAATTTATTTATATGTATATATATAAAAGTTGCTGGCCAGATTTTGGCCAAACTTTACATATTATATTTCACCTATAAACATACATGGTGAAAGCGGGTCACATCGTTCCATGTTTCAATATACCCCCGAACAGATGTCCTTTCCTATTTAACATTTTTTGTCAAACACATACATTTACAGGGTACAAAAATCCTTCCAGATTTCACTTTTTTACAGAATTGAATTGTAATAGGATAAAAAGTGGAGTATATCATATAGTCGGCTCCGTCCGACTTTAGCCTTTCCTTACTTGTTTTTAGTATGAGGTAGCAGAGGTAAGTTGTCCGCTTTGCACCCAGAAGGTCCCGGTTTCAAATCGTGGCTCGGGAAAAACTTTTGGTTTTTTATTACTTTTATAAATAAACAATGTTTAATTTTGTATAATTTAATATAATAATTACAATTTATTTTTTTTTTAAATATACATATTTATTGGGTTATTAATGTACTTCAAATATTTATTATTTATTAATTATCAGTAAAATTGAGTTGTGTAAATTTATTTAATGCTAATTTAATTTATTATTAATTTTCGTTATATATTATTTAAGCTAAATAAATATGTTGGTAAGTTTCCCATGGTCAGTTCTAACGAAAAAATGGTTTGCTTTAGTTATTCAACACTCATAAAAGAGATTAGCTGAGATGGTTAGAATGCGGTAGTAGCAACCACAAGGTTAGCTGTTCTACCCCGGTAGCGGCGGATTTTTTAAAACAGAAATGGAAACTAGTGAAGAAGTGGTTCCTATGCAACACTTTAAAATAACTCCAATGACAACTCCATACAAAATTCATTGGTGAAGATCCCAATTTTCACTACATCAGACTCTGCTCTATTTTTGCTGGGATGCTATTACAATTGTGTCACGAAACTCTTACCTCCCACACATATAATTCTTCCACATGTATGTGAGACGATTTCAACGTCTGAAACTTACTCACCTCTTTTTTGATATGGAATGAACGATATGTATGGTGTGGCTTTCATTCGAATTTATGAAAATTGCTCTATAATGTAGATGTACCTATCCCAAACAGTTTTTCAAAATGTCTTTCTATGCAAAATTTATAATATCGATTAATTTATTATTTGGGACAATAATTCGTTATTCGAGAATCATGAGTATTTCATTAGTCGTATTTCATTATTTGAAAAACGTATTCGATTATTCAAATAAAATGCAATCGGTTGCGTACCGTACTAGGTATTTACTGTACAAAACATCTTTTCAATCACAACATAATTGTACTTTTGACAATCATTTCCAAATGTAACCAATTGTGGAGGGTCGCCCAGTACCATCACCTGGAAAACACCACTGCTGCTCGATTTTGTCAATATATCTTTTTCCGCTCAAAAGTTACAGAACTAATTTTTGAATTAGAATAATATCGGTTCAAATTTTAATATAGTTCCAATACAAATGTCGCCACCGATATGACTTTTCCGCTCTAGGAAACACATACAGTTGAAACTCGCTTGAGTGAACATGGGATCGGCTGACTAGTTTAGACGTACGAGCACGGAATTCTTGCATTGGCATCCTCATAGAGTGAAAAAAAATGTGTCACTTTTTGTTTACCTATAATTCCAAAGAGGAACACGTTTCTAGTTTATTTTGGTTTAGATAGACCGATAAAATAATCCATGTTTTAATTCCGATTTGACTTTTTCCGATCCAGAAACCAAATACTACTAAACTACACATACTATACTTTCTCCGATATTTTAAAACATCTTGGATTGATAATAAATATCTTTAAGTGATGTTGACTGTGAAGGTTAACATATAGTCGACCTCGCGCGCATTTAGCCTTTCCTTACCTGTGTTCTGTAGAAAAAAAAATTATTTGTCAGCGAAGATATTTCTCCTATTGAAAATTGCCATTAATGTCCTTACTTATTTCATCAGTATTCATCCGGGACATAACTTTCTTTTAATAAGATCCTTGGAAAAAATCTGACGCTTTTATTATGACAGTTTCTTCGAATAGTTTTATTGACAGCTCCTGAAAGGCTCATTAACCAAAATGAATTTTTTTTCTGTTATTATCATCATAATCATCTGCAGGCACTGGCGCCTGGACAGACACAGTCCTGTTTGTCCATTTAAATGACTCTTCGGCGAAAACAATGGGCTTTTTAAAAAAGTCTCTCAAAAACACACACCATGCACATCCTCACATATATCCATATGTTCATTGTACATGAGTGTGTGTGTGTGTACGACAAGCATGTGTAACGCTGAACATTTCATTCCATACAATTTGCAATCAACAATAAAACACAACAACATCATCAGCGACAACGACTACGACAACGAAAAAGTTAATTTCCTTAACAACTTTAAATATGCACAGACGGACGGACGGACGGCCGGCCGGCGAAGAGACAAGCCTTCGCACAGTGGTGTATTTTCTTCAGAGGGAGGTCAAAAATAATGTGGATTCTTGAAATATGTTATCCAGATAACGACCGCTTTGGTGGATTTTCTGCCAAGCAAATGCTACTATTTTAAGACTTAACGAAGCAATTGTTAAAATTTTAAAACTTAGCGAATGGTGGAGGGGATTACAAACAAGAGGAATTTATTCTTTTTCCAAATTCTAGTAAAAATATATTTTTTCATCGTCATCTACCATCATGTTGCCCACTGTGCTGCTAACAAATTCCATCATCCCATCCATCCCCTTCCGATATACGCAGGGAACGCAAAAGTCACAGCAGCCATCGTAATACCAACAATAGCAACAACAAGAAGACCAACAGCCAGCCAACCAGCCTCAACATAAAGACGACAACGGCTCGAGCAACATGCCAAAGGTAAACAATGGGCTTTATAACAGTTCAAATATTTCTTTTTTGGTTAAGTTTTTTTCGCTGTTGTTGCTGTTGGAGTTTCTTTTAAACGAACTGACAAATAGTGATTTATTGACAATTTCAAGTGGACTCGCTCACCGGGACGGGACAACGTCGACTCTTTGCATCGCTGATGACGTAGCGCAACCATGATGCTGATGCTGCTGCTGATGTTGCTGTTTGCTGATGCGACCTGCTGGTGACGATGATGGGTGATTGTTCTGTTGCTGCTGCTGGTGACTGGTGGTGGTGTTGGTAAATCGAGGGTTTTACGTCTGACTGCTTGGATTTCGGGGGCATCGCCATCATCACAAAGGCCAGGCCAAAAGCCGAAGGAATTTCTGTTTTATTTTTTTATTTCCAAGGGGGGATTACAACAAGTGTTTGGCAACAAATTGGTTAACACAGCGCGCGTATGTGTGTGCGCGAGTATACGTGGCGATCGAAGGTGGCAACACAACTTTGCATAGTGCATATTTGGGGGGGATTTGGAAATTGTTGTGACGACATTTAAGTTGTGATATGTTTTCTTTTCAACAAAATTTCTAATTATTGTGAAAATTCTTGGGGGTAGGAAAAATTTGGTGGCCACTTGTAGCAAAATGTGGAAATATCTTAACAAATGATAATCCATTATTTGAGAATGGCTATTCAAACTAAACAATACTATCAACCCTCCACCATATCATGGAGTGTATATTAATATTGTCATTCCGTTTGCAACACCTTGAAATATTCAAGCAAAAACTTAAATTAAAATTGGGGATGATTTGTACCGGGATTGTGCCAAAATATGGACGCATATATACATATAAAGAGCAAAGAATACAAGAACAAAACAAGAATGATCTGCAAAGTTTGAAAAACTTCCGATGTAAATGAACACGATTCTGAAAATTTGGTCATCATCCCATGTAAAATGTTTATTCTAGAGCAGTAATAGTGTAAATTATAGGGATATAGTAAATATGTATGGTGGCTATATCTAAATCTGAACCGATTTTCTCCAAATTCAATAACAATTTTTGGCCAAAAAAGTAACTCCTGTCAAATTTCATGGCAATCGGACCACAATTGCGACCTGTAGAGTGCGAACAAGCTTAGATGAACATCAGACGGACGGACGGACAGACAGACATCGGTGGGTCTAGCTCAATTATTTCTTGGTGTTACAAACATTTGGCGGAAAGCTAACTTATAATACCCTTGTCCACGAAGTGGTGTTGGGTATAAAAAATGGATCAATGGATCATTTCGAAAATCAAAATAAAATAATTAAAAACGGATATTCGGCAAGTGAGTTGTGCTTCTCGTTTCGTTTGTGAGAATCATTTTAGGCCAGGCATGTTGTTGAAAAGTCGCTGCTAAGCCACCTGAATGAAACCTTTGACAGGGTGGAAATCATGATAGTGGTAGTCTGCAGCCAAGTAATAAATGTCACCATGCCATTTGTAAATAAATTTCGATCAGCCTTTTTAGTGTTCTAAAGCGCTGATAGAGTACTACATTTTAAAAGTATATTGTCAGGACTACAAATTCGAACAAAATTATAAACAATTTTACATTGAAACGGACGCTACAAAAAACAAAAATAATTTTGATCATTATTTCTCCATATATAAATGTAAATGAAGGTGATATATTTTGTTCGTAGATTAATGTAATATGAGAATTATCTCTTTGATTTTTTAATTAGGTACAGCAGAAATACGCACGCTACAAATATTTCTCCGAGTTGTAAAAAAAGTAGTAATTTTCGTTATAACACTACAACTTTGAATAAAAAAGAACAAGTAACTTCCAGTTTCATTATAAAAAAGTTGTCGAAATAAGGAAAAAATAATGTTAAAAGCTTTAGTGTGGTCTGATTTAATTTTTTTGGTAGACCGTTTTTGTGAGATGCCTATATGCCATTTCATATCGATACATATTTTTACAACTATGCCCTTTACGTACCTCAATGAGACTCTACAACTCTAGTTGTGATCGATTTTAAAATATTGTTAAACAACTTAATTAATTAAATTTATTATTATATTTGTTTATTGCTAGTGTGCAAGGATCTTTATTGTCTAAAGACTTAATAAAATGAAATGATAACCCTGATGAGTTATCCCCCCACAGGGGATATGAAATACGTATATGGTCAAAGTGTGTGTGGTTCTCCTTATTAGAAATTACAAAAAAAAACCAAAGTCCTACCAACACAATGAACTAAATCATTAAATGTTTGCTTCGATAAACGTGTATGTGTTAATACGGTTCGTAATGTCCTGTATGATGCCGGTTATCATGGCCGCATACCTCGAAAGAAGCCTTATATCAGCAAGGTCAATAAGAAGAAGCGTCTAGTGTATGCCGAAGCTCATGTAAATGATTCAATGGACTTCTGGAATCGAATAGTTTTTACAGATGAAAGTAAATTCAACATCCATGGTAACGACGGAAGATGTAAAATATGGAGAAAGACCAATGAGGAATTCAAGAAAAAAACTTGATTCCAACGTTTAAACATGGGGGAGGGTCAGTGCTTGTATGGGGTTGTATGAGTGCAGGTGGTACCGGATTATTGCACATTATTGATGGTATTATGGACCACAAAAAGTATATTGATATTTTAAAAACCCATCTCCAGCCCAGCATACAAAAAATGGGTCTACCATCCAATTATATATTTACTCAGGATAATGACCCGAAGCACACTGCTTATAACACTAAGATGTGGCTTCTATATAACACACCCAAATGGATGGAAACACCTCCCCAATCACCCGATATAAACCCCATTGAGAATCTATGGGACCATTTAGAGAGAAAAATCCGTGAAAGGGATATTCGGAACAGACATGAGTTGATCAATGTCCTGAAGATAGAATGAGAGAAAATTTCAAGTGATGTGACTCAAAACTTAGTAAATTCGATTCCCAGAAGATTAGAAGAAATAATAAAGAATTTATGCCAAAAAATCAACATGAGCACTCCCTTTTTGAAGCTGAAAATTCGACTCTATTTTGTTTTTGTAGTTATTTTAACTATTCTTGAAATAATTTATGTTTTTTATAAATTTTTAATATCCATTTTAATAAATAAAAAGTGATCGATTAAACTTTGAAAAATTTAAATACATGTGTTAATTCTTTAGGTCAATGTTCAAAGGGTGGTGAGCACTCACTTTTTGGAGTGGCTGTTTCTACTAAAATATAAATAAATCATATTTTATAAAATATTTTAGTTATAAGTTATATATTTATCCATAGATCTATTGCATGTATACATTGTATTTTTGCGCTGAATGTTAGCTATAAAAGAAGGGAAGGAAATTTTCCGATGTTTTATTATTATTTTTTTTCGTGTCGACAAAAAAGATTTTTGTGCAAAAAATCAACTTTTTCTCAATTTTTAGGAGATTTTTCGAAACAACTGGTTCTATGAGTTTAAATGTGATTTTTTGATATTCGGCCTATATTTTTAATTTATTATTTAAATATTGAAAATTCAAGCTCGAGGCCAATTTTGGTTTTTTGTTGTGTACTTTATTTTTAACCAATATTTCGTCCTTCTTTGAAGAACATCATCAGGGTTCTACAAATAATATAAAAAGAAAACAAACATACATTTACGTATTCACTTACTAAAGTAACAAAGTTCTATATGAAAGATAACAACATTTTAGTTATCATAATTAGATTTAATTGAACATAAAAGCAGGTGTTATCGGACTTATATTTATAAAATTAGAATAAGTACCTTCGGCGTAAATAGTATTTAGTTAGTAAACAAAATTAAAAAAATATATATTGTTTTTGTCTTTATAACGCCAAAATATATCAGAAAAGTGTATACATAGCCCTTCGGTGATTTTGTTCGCATAATATTATTGTTTTTTTCGTGCCACAAAAAAAATTTGCTTCATAACATTTGTAGCTCTTATTTTGACTTATACTGCAAAAATATGTTACAAATACTAAGGGTACCTTCGACAAAATTGAAATTTTAATAAAAAAAAATTCCAAAAAAACCTATTCACAAAAAAATTGTTTGTATTATTTTCGAGTTTAGAACATTAAAATACATCAGAAAATTGTATACATAGTCCTTCGAAAAATGGTTGGTAGCTTGAACAATTACTTCTCTCTGGGAATTGAACATTTTCTAACACTTAAGGCCTTAATTTTCATCCCACAGGTAACACCCATTCCTTGCACTGAATGATTGGTACCATTGTAATCAACTTCAATCCGCATCGCCCTCTTTCCACAACGTTCACCATCCACTGCATTTCTTGAGTTTCCCAGTGTCTAGCAATGAATGAATCTTCCCAAGAAAATGCCTCACTTGTCGTGAAAAATACTCGCAACATTAAAAATATTTTCCATAATATTATTAATCATTTCCGGTATGACGGACGACGGAGGGGCAACGAAGACAAAAACAACCAAGAAAACCACATCAAACATTAAAGAAGCGGTGCGACGTCTTATAACACGAAAAAAAA
Source organism: Polietes domitor (assembly GCA_947397865.1). Taxonomy (NCBI): domain Eukaryota; kingdom Metazoa; phylum Arthropoda; class Insecta; order Diptera; family Muscidae; genus Polietes; species Polietes domitor. The sequence continues at coordinate 159,871,940 of OX377619.1, read as the reverse complement.
TCCATCATTAACATGAGTTTAATTTGAAAAGTGAACTCAACACCACCGCAGACAATGAATGGCAAGCGGCACTGCCTCCTCCTCATCCTCTTCACACACCGCCTAGACCAACCAGCCATGCCACAATGCGGCGGCACGACACGGCACTGAAGTGCAGTCAAGTAAACTGTGACACCTGCATAAATGCAACTGCAACTGCAGCAGCGACAACAACAACAGCATACCTTTTTATTTATTTTTGCGGCAAATAAAAAAGAAGCAGTATTTATACTCAAAAAAAGAAACAACGAAAAACAAAAACATCATAAACTACACTCTCGACCAATTTCACCGCAACCGAACCGAACAAAAGTAGGAGAACGAACATCCAAACAACACCAGGCCACACTATCCCCGCCGCCGCCGCTCTGCATCACAGCCACATCGACAGCGACAACTATTGATGACAGTTGAAAGTAATAAATTATGAACCGAAACTATTCGTCGCCGCTCGCACACACACACACACATCCGCACACAATTCGTATAATGCGAAGACAGCAGAAGAAGCAGCCAGCAGGAAAATGTTTTCCACATTTTCCGGACTTAACGTAGATGGTGGTGGTGGGGTGGAGGAAGTGGTTGGATTTCTTCTTTAGATCTTTAGATAAACATTTTGAGAAATTACGAAAATTATAAGAATTCCTGGGATCATTGCCGTGTGCGATTGCAATCGCAACCCCACCTATGTAAGTGTTGAAATTATTCCGTTGGATTAGCACCTTCTTAATCTATTGTTAAGATTAGGTGTACGACAAAGATTGTGACCTTTAATTTTCATCTAAAGGGGAAGTTAGGCGTGAGAGGTAATATTAGACATTTTACATGGGACATGTAGACAACATTTTTATACCCTCCACCTCCAGGATGGGGGTATATTCACTTTGTCATTCCGTTTGTAACACCTTGAAATATTCATCGGAGACTCCATAAAGTATATATATTCTGGGTCGTGGTAAAATTCTAAGACGATATAGCCATGTCCGTCTGTCTGTCTGCCTGTTGAAAGCACGATAGCGGCCGAACGAAATGAGCTAGGAGGTTCAAATTTTTCCTAAATGTGTCTTATGGTTGTAGATCGGTTGGGATTGAAAGTGGACGAAATCGGCCTAGAGTGAAAAATTGTTCCCTCACAAGGACTGTAAATACCCCTAATATTTAGAGTATATCAGCATGTTTTTTGAACATATTAGCTTGTATTTACTTCATATTTGCAATGCGCATTCCCTTCATAGCAGAAAATGTCACCATAGAGTGATTTTTATTTGTAGCGGGCGAAATGGGACAAAAAGGGATAAAAATGGTACCTATCAAACGACAACAGATAGAAACACGAAATTTGGCGTGTACATTCCTCTAATAGAGTAGATACATAATATAAAAGTATTTTTTCTAAATTCGTACATTTAAGGGGATAAATGGGGATAGAGGGATAAAAATAGTACCAACCTAACGACTGCACTTAGAATAATGAAATTCGATGAACTTTCCAAAATTCGTACTTTTTGGGGTTCAAATGGTAAAAGGGGATAAAAATAGTACCTACAAAATGACAGCAGCTAGAGTCATGACATTCGGAGTATACATTCCTCTGAGTGCGTATACACGAAAAATAAAACGCTTTTTCCAAATTCGTACTTTCAAGGGATACAATGGCTACAGGGGATAAAAATAGTACCAAATAAACGAATACAGCTAGAATGATGAAATTCAGTGTGTACATCCCTCTAATTATGTAGATACGTAAAATAAACAGAGTTTAGATAGTCGTACTCGTGAGGGGCAAAATTGGAAAAAGGGGATAAAAATGGTACCAACAAAATCGCCGCAGATTCTATCTGGCATTCGGTGTATAAATTCCTCTGACTGCATAGCCACGTAAAATATTTTTTTCCAAATTCGTACTTTATTTTGTTGCTTTTACGACAAAAAATGGTAGAATCATGAAGTTGTCTTATACTGCGTACGTGAGAGATAAGGTATTTTTTAAAATTTATACTTTTGAAATTAAAATAGGATGGAAATACAACCAGCCAAACGACTGTAGCTGTAAATCCCCCAATATTTAGGGTATTTCTGATTGATCCCTTATATTTACTTTATGAATTGAAGTATTATATGCATTATATATATAGTATACAAATATTGGTAGCCTTGGCTTATTAATTAAATTTCTGATTTTCATACAGTTAAAATTTGTTGCGGCCATTCCTCTTGTAGCTTGGAAGCAACACAAAGAAAATAAAAGTTTTAGCTGGTGAAATGGAACAAAAAGGGATAAAATGTGGTACCAATGATACGACAATAGCTAGAATCATGAAATTCGGTGTGTACATCCCTCTAATTGCATAGACACGTAAAATAGTGTGATTTTTCGGAATTCGTACTTTTAAGGGATATAATTAAAAATAGGGATAAAAATGGGACCTACCAACGCTGAAGTTGAAATCATGAAATTCGGTGTATACATTCTGACTATGAAGACTCAAAAAAAAGTTTTTTTTCGAAATTTGTACATTTGAACGGAGAATGGGGCGAATGGGGATATCTTTTAAAATTATACTTTTCTTATCACTTTGTCTGTATCTGAAAATGCTTCTTTCTAATAGCGACTGATAATCGCCTGAAACATAGGCATGTTCACTTTCACAATTTCAGCATTTTATTTATATATAGCAGTCGATTTTAAACAGTGCGCATAAGTATAAATTATAGTTTGAAATAGTAAACAAATATAGTAATGTGCATAAAAATATCACAATTTTCGTAATATGGTACTGTGCTTCTATGTAAAGTCGACATCCTTTAATCTGCTGGTAATACTGTGGAATGCACTCCGTGGTGGAGGGTATATAAGATTCGGCCCGGCCGAACTTAACGCCTTCTTACTTGTTTTATTTGAATTTTATTTGTACATTCATATAAAATTGTTACATTCATATAAAATTTGGCCCCAGCGCCAGGAAGGCATTATTGAGGCAGGCTGGCAATTTTAATACATATACAAATAAACTAGTTCAATATTTATTCAAAATAAAGATATTAAAGTATTTATAAAAATTATGGTAGAAGTGTTTCAAACTTACCATATAAGTACTTTTTGCAGGAGGACTTCAAATTTGATATTCGAGCAATGTTTCTTAATTCAAACGGCAATTCGTTGTACTTATTTCCCCCAATATAATCAATTCGCTGCTTTGTTTTTTCTAATCTACATCTAGGAATTCTTAAATTGATCTGATTCCTAGTAGCAAAATTCGACTGGTTTTGTATAAATGATATGGTATGGTGACCGATGTTGCGAATACATTTATAAACAAATAATAGTACTTGGTATTCATGCAGCCAATACAATGGCAGTACAGTTTTACTCTGATCCATATACAATGAAATTGTTGAATAAGTTACTGGCAAATTATATACAACTTTCAAGGCCTTGTTTTGCATACATTGCAGGGATCTGAAGGAAGTATTGTTCTTGTTGTAAGCATAGGCACTTGCCAAGTAACTTAAATGAGACTGTATTAAAGCTCGAAATATCATCAACTTGGAATTAATACTAAGTTTGTTAATACTTTAAAATCCGTTTATAAATGCAGAAGTTTTATAGAAAAATGTAAAAGCGCGACACCTACGTTCGGCATAAAAAAATAAAAAAAAAATTTTGAAACTACCTTTCAATAATACTTCATATTCGAAGGTGTACGGCGAACTTTTTTTTTACTTGTAACCTGGTACGCTCTAATGTACATTCCAAATTTCATGTCTCTAGCTATTGTCGTATCATTGGTACCATTTATATACCTTTTTGTCCCATTTCGCCCATTAAAACTTTTATGTAATTTTTGACGCTTTTACGCTACAAGAAGATTGTACGCAACATATTTCAAGTGCATATGAAGCAGATATTAAAAAAATGCTTAATAGTCGGAATATTTGGGGGTATTTTCAGTCCTTGTTAGGGAAAACAAGTAAAAACGGCGTTAAGTTCGACCGGGCCGAACTTTATATAACCTTAACCATGGATTGCATTCCACAGAGGATGTCGATTTTCGTAGAAGTGCAGTAATATTACAGGAAAATATAAATTTTTTAACATAGCCAAACCAAAACAAATACAAATATTGAAAAAATAATTTTATAAATAAATATAATATTTTAATTATTTCAAACCACGCTTATAAGGCAAGGTTACCAATACGTCAATTCAAAAAATAAATATTCTTATATTTATATCTTCAAAAAGCTTAAATACCATAATATTGGTGGATAGTGGGTGCTACAGTTGGTTGTATTTTCATTCTATTTTAATTCCAAAAGTACAAATTTGGAAAATCCATTATCAGACGTACATAGTGCAAAATAACCTAACTTCATGATTCAACCAATTTTTGCCATAAAAGAAAAATTACGAATTTGGAAAAAAAACTTTTTATTTTGCTTGTCTATGCAGTCAGAGGAATATATACACCGAATTCCATGATTCCAGCTGCGCCCATTTGGTTGGTACCATTTTTACCCCCTTAAGAGTACGACTATCTAAAATCTCTTTATTTGACGTTTCTACCCAATTAGAGGGATATACACACCGAATTTCATCATTCTAGCTGTAAACGTTTAGTCGATACTATTTTTATCCCTCTGTACCATTGTATCCCCTTGAAGGTACGAATTTCGAAAATCCGTTTCTTTTCCGTGTCTACACAGTCAAAGGAATGTATATTCCGAATTTCATGACTCTAGCTGCGGTCATTTGATTGATACTATTTTTATCCCCTTTTTTCATTTTAACCCCAAAAAGTACGAATTTCGAAAATCCGTTTATTTTCGTGTCTACACAGTCAGAGGAATGTATACTCCGAACTTCATGACTCTAGATGCGGTCATTTGATTGGTACTATTTTTATCCCCTTTTTTCAAAAAGTACGAATTTTGAAAAATCAGTGTTTTTACATGATTATTCTAGGAGCAGTCGTTTGGTTGGTACTTTGTTTCCCTCTATTCCCATTTTACCCCTTAAAAGTACGAATTTGGAAAAAATACTTTTATATTATGTATTTACTCAATTAGACGAATATTCACACCGAATTTCGGGTTTCTAGCTGTTGCCGTTTAATATGTACCATTTTTATCCCTTTTTGCCCCATTTCACCCTCTACAAATAAGAATCACTTTATGGTGCTCGTTTTTGTTATCGGGGGAATGCGCATACCCAATATCTAGTAAGTATAAGCAGACATATTGAAAAAATTTGCTTAAATACTCTAAATTATTAGGGATTATTATGGGTGTTTTTAGTCCTTGGGGGAAAAAATTTCCCTTTGGGTCGATTTTTCCTCGTTTCAATCCCAACCAATCTACGACTATAAGACGCATTTATGGAAAATTTTTACTTTCTAGCTTCTTTCGTTTAGGCAGACATGGCTATATCGTTGTAGAATTTTATGACGATCAAGAATATATATACTTTAATGGTCTCAGCTAATTTCAATCCCAGAATATACAGTGGTGGTCACGAATTTAGCACACTTCACATGTGTTGTTTATAATAGCAAATAATTTGTTCTGATAATGAACTCTGCGCAAAATATTTGTTTTTTAGTGTTGCTTATGGTGTGATCAGTAAGCCCAATAATTTTTTTCGAATTCTTTTGTGCCTTTTCTTCGTACTCTCATGTTTTTGCAAGTAATTCGTAATCTGGGCTGGACACAAATTTAGCACATTTGATAAAAGTTGTTATTTTCTATTTATTTTTCCGTTTAAATTAATTAATTGGTATGTTTGGGTACTTTTTACTCAAATGGAAGTTATTATTTAACAAAATTTATAATTAGACATTGCTAAAGGAAAATAGTGCATTGAGGCGCAGCGTTAGGTTATTATGCAATTGAACGACAGTGGAAGTACCGCTGGGGATATTGCAAACATTATACATTGATCCAGACAGATTGTGTGCAATATACTAAGCCATATTGGCACTTATGGGAGCTTCAAAAATATTGCAAAATGTCCTACGCCGGGAAAAACAAGCAATAAATCGGATTTTGTAATTTATAGAACCTGCGTAGCAGATCCATTTAAAAGCTCAACTGTGATTCAGAGAGATTTTTCGGCAAAAATTGGCATAAGCATTTCCTCAAGAACCATAAGAAGAAGAACCAATGGAAAAAATTTACCTGATTGCATTGTTCAACATAAGCCAGACGTATCAAAATATGGCTTACAGTGTCAAATTTAATCTGATCAGGATCATTTAGAAAAATCCAAGATTTTTGGGAAAATATCGCCTGGATTGGCGAATCGAACATTTGTCGGTGCGGATCTAATAGGAAACAATACGAATTGTGCCCTCCGAACATGCAGCACAATCCAAAGTACAAATCTGAGACGGTAAAGCTTGTTGGCGAAAATCTGATGGTGTATACTGCGTTTTCTGGACACGGCGTTTGTCCGATACACAAAATCGATGCACTAATGGATCACTATATTGACAAAAATCTAATTGTTGATACTATGATAACATATTCAGATAAAGATATGCCAATTAAGTGGCGTTTTATACACGACAACCGACCAAAACACACTTAACGCCAGTGAAGAGGTGTTTGGGGCTGAACAAAATAGATTTTTAAAAATGGTGCAGCACAGTCACCGGATCTCAATCCTATAGAGAATCTATGGAATGGACTTTAACAACAAATTATAGCAATAAAACCCAAAAATTTGCCCGATTTCTTGAATTAAACTCAAAATTCCTGATTTGCTACTCCAATGGAGTCTTTTATGTCTCTAGTGGAGCGTATGTCCAGAAGATGTACAGCTATTACTCAAAATAGTGGCTATCCAACCAAATATTAAGTTTATAAGAAAATGTATTGGTCAGTTCAGTTTTTTTCCGATTTGATTAAAGTTTTTTAAATTTGTGCTAAATTACTGTCCAATCACTTTTCGTATTATTTGTACTTTAAATTGCATAAAAATAAAATGCAGCATAAGAACCGAACAAAATCAACGTTAAATGGTCATCTTATCGTACGTAATATTTTAGAAAAAATACCGTTCAAAAAACATACAGTTGAAGTTGAAATATTTGCTTTATAAAGTTACATGTGGTGACTGTGCTAAATTCGTGACCACCACTGTATATACTTTACAACGGAATGACAAAGTGAATATAACCCCATCCTTAGGTGGAGGTATAAAAATCACCCAAAAATTGGACATTACCAATCAGACTTAAAGATTTTCTCATCTGGATGATGTCAAAAGCCAGCTACGCAGAGTAAAGAATTTTTGCAGTGCCTTTCTTCGGCAGGGTGTAAAGATTTCCCCTCTGGGTGTGTCCAAATGACAAATATGAAATATTAACCAGTAATCAGGAATAAAGACCCATTTTAGGGTGATTTTTCAAATGACATTTTTTATGAAGTTTTTGGTAATTTTTCATAATTTATTTTCTTATTTTTCGCAACCCCAATATATAGTCTTGGTTTTATTTGTATTTGATAAACTCCAAGAATTTGTATTTCCACAAAATTATGTTTTCAAAATTCATAAAAAAGTATTTGCTGTTCATTTAGTACTACTGAAGTTACGTAGAATCTGGCTAATGTTTTAATATGATTCGAAACAAATATTGAGCATATTTTCGACAAAAGTCCAAACGTTCTCCTTTCTTACCCACCGCCTTGGCTAATAATTAATTAATTTAATTTTTAAAGGTAAAGTCCAAAACTTTAAGTTACAGGTGAGGCTACTAATACTACAATATATTGTTGTTGTTTTTCTTCATTTTTGTTCTTCCCCCACATGTCCAAACAAGCGGTAAATGAAAGAAACTTCGATAAATACTTAAGACTTAACGTTTTGTTGCAACATTATTTTCAATTTTCTTTCATTTCGTACTTTATTATTCTTTTAATTTTTTGCAACGAAAAAATGGAAAGTTTTAGCAAAAGTTTGCCATCATCTTCTGCAGCCACTACTACGACTGCGACGGTTTCAACACAAAATGAAATCTTTAGCAAACGAAAAAAATATTTAGCAGACGAAAAGACAGGGACAGAGAAGCGGTCTCCTAGCCGGAGTGTTTGTTGCTGATTCAATAATTTCGATGTTATTTTTAGCCAAAAAAAACTTCATGAGTTGCTGTTCCGGCAGACATCCCCTTCTCGAACTTCTTGCATGATTGTGCCCCTCCACCATGTCTTGCTCTTGCTATGTCTCCTTTCTCCGCCTTCAAATTGACGTCTACCAGTCCCCTCCCTCATCATCCTTTGCGTTGATTTAATTTACACGGCTGTATTTAATGTGTTTTTAATTTACTTTTCTGATATGTTTTGTTGCCAGTTTCTGTTGTTGCTGCTGCCGATTTTTTCAGACAAATTCTCATGTTCTTGTTGTTGTTGCTGTTGTTTTCCTTTCCTCGCACAACCAATACGGAAACCGTCTGTTAAACTTCAGTTCACATGCATGTGTGTGGCGGAGTGTGTGTTGGGGAACGTGCGTGTGTATTGTTCACTTGTTCATGTTGCAAACATGTTCCTGCAACACTAGGCCACACACATTTTGGGCAAAATGTTGGCAGTTTTTTTATTTTTTTTAATTTGTATTTTTATTTTTATTTTTATTTTTATTTCTATTTTTATTTTTATTTTTATTTTTATTTTTATTTTTATTTTTATTTTTATTTTTATTTTTATTTTTATTTTTATTTTTATTTTTATTTTTATTTTTATTTTTATTTTTATTTTTATTTTTATTTTTATTTTTATTTTTATTTTTATTTTTATTTTTATTTTTATTTTTATTTTTATTTTTATTTTTATTTTTATTTTTATTTTTATTTTTATTTTTATTTTTATTTTTATTTTTATTTTTATTTTTATTTTTATTTTTATTTTTATTTTTATTTTTATTTTTATTTTTATTTTTATTTTTATTTTTATTTTTATTTTTATTTTTATTTTTATTTTTATTTTTATTTTTATTTTTATTTTTATTTTTATTTTTATTTTTATTTTTATTTTTATTTTTATTTTTATTTTTATTTTTATTTTTATTTTTATTTTTATTTTTATTTTTATTTTTATTTTTCAGGATTTTAAAACGTTTCCAATATTTTTTGGATTTTTTGTAAATTTTGCTTAAATACTCAAAATGTTAGGCGTTATTATGAATATTTTCTGTTTTCTGGTAGAAAAATTGTCTTCCATTTTCAATCCCAACGAAGAGGAAGAATAGACGATTGATGACTACATGGTAACATAAGCACTCTATAAAAAAGCCCAATGGTGAGTATCCCCACACAGGATATGAAATACATACATAATCAAAGTGTCTACGGTTGAGACATTATAGAAATTCGTTGTTTGTTGCCTAGTGTAATTGCCACACACTCTACCAGTTACTTGCATCACATACGAACACACACGCTCCCATTCACAAAGATTCGTACATCCTCACTCTCACTCACCCAAAATGAAATAAAGCAGTAACCATGTTAAGGACAAAGTTTATGAAAACATTCGTTCGTTCGTTCCATAGAAATAAGTTCTCTTTTTTGTTTTTCTTGTTATTGTTGTTCGCTTTTTTCCGATATAATAAAATTACTTTTATATAATTTAACAATAACAAACACTGGATGTGAGTGGGGGAGTGGGGCGAAAAATAACGGACGGCGCTGCACGGACGGACGGACATAGCTGTTATAGATTGTTTTTCGCTTGACTTTAACTGGTAAATGGAAGAGAAAATGTTATTGTAGTCGTGGTATATAGAACTTGAACTGAATTTCTTTATGATATTGTAAATGTCTGGAGTTCTTCTGGAGAATAAAGAACCGAGAGTCCTGTTGATGTATGTGATTTCATTAAGTGTTGTAAAATGTGGGCATTTGCAAAGTGGGCATGGCACCTCTCATACGAAATCAAATTCTCTTATGAAATACAGTCACTTCTCGGACACATAAAGTCTTGAAATGTTGTCTGAGTACATTTAGTTGTGCAAAAATGGGCGGTATTTGCAAGATGGACGACGCACCTTCCAGGTCAAACTTAAAACCCTTTTTTATGGCTAATTTGTTACTTTTTCGAATTGGTACTATACCGTCCGACAAAACTGAATTCTAGGAGTGATGTGAATGGAATACAGTTTTAAATTTTAAAACATCCAAATTTACCAGTATTTAAGTCACAAACACCACATTTCAACTTGTGTATGGCCGCTATGCTCTACGACTAAGAACTAATTATCAGACAATTCTTCTATTTTGCATACTGACCCAGAAAAATAAGAACGTTTTCTATATAACTAGAACTTCCTTTAAAAGATAAATGCCATAGTAACAGACCAATTAAAGCACATCACAAATGTAGCCATTCGACCAAAAAATCGGGATTATATTCCACAGCTACATAAGTTGTTGGCATTATATTATATGGAACACATTAAGCACTTTCATTTGATACTATTATCGTAATAAAATAACGCCGCGCCGTGAAGTTATTCCACTGTCAATTATTACAATCACATTTTTATACCCTCCACCTATTGAAATATCGACCTGAGACCCTATAAAGTATATATATTCTTGATTATCATAAAATTCTAAGACGATCTAGCCATGTCCGTCCGTCCGTCTGCTGAAAGCATGCTAGCATCTAAACGAAAGCAGCAGACATATATGCGTCTTATAGTCGTAGATCGGTTGGGATTGAAACTGGGCGAAATTGGCCCAAAGGGAAAAAGGACACAAGGACTAAAAATACCCATAATATTCCCTAATATTTTAGAGTATTTAAGCACATTTTTTCAACATGTCTGCTTATACTTACTTGATATTGGGCGTGCGCATTCCCCCTTTAACAAAAACGAGCACCAAAAAGTGATTTTTATTCGTAGAGAAATGGGGCAAAAAGGGATAAAAATGGCACCTTTCAAACGGCAACAGCTAAAAATACGAAATTTGATGTGTACATTTCTTTAATTGAGTAGATACGTAATATAAAATTATTTTTCCAAATTCGTTCTTTTAAGGAATAAAATGGGTATACATTCCTATGATGGCGTAGATACATAAAATAAACGGATTTTTCAGAATTCGTACTTTTTGGGGTTAAAATGGAAAAAGGGGATAAAAATAGTACCAACCAAATAACCGCAGCTAGAGTTATGAAATTCGGAGTATACATTCCAAATTGGTTCTTCCAAGGGGTACAATGGGAGCAGAGGGATAAAAATGGTACCAATTTAAAGGCTACAGCTAGAATGATGATATTCTAATTGTATAGACACGTAAAATTAATAGATAAATCAAAATTGGAACTTTTAAGGGGTAAAATGATAAAAAGGGGAATAAAATTACCTCAGCTAGAATCACGGAATTCGAGGTATACATTCCTCCACCACGTAAAATAAAAATCCAAATTCGTACTTTATTTTGTTGCTTTTACTACAAAAATCAAGAAGTTTTCTTATACTGTGTACGTGAGAGATAAGGTATTTTCACAATTTACACTTTTGAAATTAAAATAGGATGGAATTACAACCAACCAAACGAATGTAGCTGAAAATACACCCTCTTTTTCCCAATATTTAGTGTTTTTATGTTTGCTGCCTTATATTCCCCTTATAAATTGAAGTATTATTTCGATTATATATACATAGTATAAACATATTGGTAGACTTAGCTTATTAATTAAAATTTTACATTTTTTATAATTTTTTTAAATATTTTTATTTGTATTGATTTGGTTATATTAAAAAATTTAAAATTTTCCCTTATTTTTTCGCACTTCTACGAAAATCGACAGCCTCTGCGGAATACAATCCGTGGTGGAGGGTATATAAGATTCGGTCCGGCCGAACTTAACGCCCTTTTAACTTGTTATAAAGGGTCCCCTATTTAACGTTTTTTCAACTATTCAACCGTTGGACTATTATTTGTGGGGTGCCGAGGCAGCAATTTGAATGAAATTATTTTCCATTATTAACCGGAAGGATTGTACTTTCAAATAAAAAAGAAATTTGATAAAATATTCAGTAGATTTTTTTATAACATTTTCAAAAAAAAAAAAAATTATTTGGCGGACCCTTTATATCGTACTTGCGCTCATTGAAGGACAATTTTAAGATAAATTTCAAAATTGATGCGCCCTGCTGCAGGTCTTCCCCACGTATACGGATCATAATGAATAACGGAGTATTTGTCCTAAAAATACGACAATAGTTGCAGATGACGTATAGTCCAAGTCTGAGAGATAGAAGATGATGAATTTTAATCCAATGAAACCATAGGATCTTTAAAATATGGTTGGAATCTGGAAGTGGGAGCACAGAAAACGGAGTCAGACCTAGCAGGCAGCAAACGAAGAAAAGAGTCTATTAACATCCGATTAGAGAGAGGAAATATTTTAAAGATTCCACTCCCAGCTTATAAAAAATAGGCAGACAGACGGAATGTCGGACATTGCTAAATCGACTCAAAAGGTGATTCTAAGTCGATCGGTATAATAACCGATGGGTCTGTCTCGTTTCCCTTTGGGTGTTACAAGGACTTAATAGGATAGAGGGACATAATCTCCTAGTGGAGAGTATAAACAGAAGAAACAAAAAATAAAGCTATAGCTAGGGAGTTTGGAATTCTTCACAGCGCTTTCTCAAATATTTAGAAAAAAACACGACAGTAATTCTATAAAATGTAGCAGGCGAGCTAAAGGGTGTTTTTTATTGTGGTATAGAACTTTAAGTTGGCATCACTTTTTTAACTGGCGGCCATTTTGTCAGCTGCCAAGTGATTAATATTTAGTTTGGTTTGCCATTTCATCATGAACAGGTTGACAAAAGAACAACGCTTGCAAATCGTGCAAATTTATTTCGAAAGTAATGGTTCAGTTCGCGAAGTTCACCGCTCCGTCCATTTTATGGTCGACATAATCGTCCATCAGAGCAATTAATTCGGTTAACCATGGATCGTTTTTGCACTACGTTTACTCTATGTGATAATACGCATCCGCAGAGACGTCGAACAGTGCGCACCGAAGAAACAATTACCGCTGTAGAGCAAAGTGTTGAAGAGGACCCGAATGAATCGATTCGCCACAGTGCACAGCAATTGGAGCTTTGGAAAATTGGACCTGTAGAATTGGCTATATTCGAGCCAGCCGCGGCGGCCACATGCCCGAAATCATATTTAAACATTAATGGCATAAAATTATCCTTCCAATAAAGCCAAATTGATGGACATTAAAACGATTTTCTTGTGTTTAATTCAATTCGAAGTTCTATACCTCAATAAAAAACACCCTATATTAAGCACTTCACCCAAAAGGCTTCGAACCTTCCTTTTCGAGAATACTGATGAAGCAATGATCAAGTGGATAACTGCCGCACGTGGTAGGAATCTTTATATACAGACTTCAATAAAGATCATCTACATACCCGTTTCTTCGTCAATTGAAAAGGAAAACACTGTTTACTAAATCTCATTTGAATCACTCAACATTGGTTTTGGTTGACGAAAGCGAATATACAACAAAGAAAGACAAAGAATGTTAATGCGTTTATAGGAATGTGCACCAGTGTAAGCGGATGTGATCCATGTGATCCGGCGTATATTTCCAATATGTAAGTACAAATATACAAAAATTGGAATTTTAGTAAAAAAATTAAAATATATATATCCAAAAAAATGTTTAATATAGTTTTCGACTTTAGAAAACGGAAATACCTCGATAAAATACTATAATAATAAATGATATAAATTGGTGGCATGATTGCCATAGTACTCATATTCTGCGACAGCTTTATCAAAAAATCAGGAAAATATAATTTGTCCGATCTATACCGAAGTCAGAGTGTTCAAATGTCACTGAAAAATTTCCCAAACGTCCCTAAACCCGACTTTCCCCACACAGGATTTACTGTATTTTGATTAAAGTAAAACGTTTATGCAAAATTTTAAAGTCTTTCCTAGTGTTGCCAATGTTACGGTTGAGGTTGGTGTATGAGATGGCAGCAGCACTACGAAGTTTCTGCTACAATTGGCTTTCGATGGATGTTTTTTTCGTAATCGTCTTCTTCTTCTCCTTCTTGTTCATTCCACCAGCACGCAAAGAAACATTTACCCTGACCCAGTATTTTCATTTTTGAGATAAAAACAAACCTTCACTGCTTTATGGTCTTTAATCGGTGGCGCGTTTCGTTACGTTTTAATTTCGCAGTATGTTGCATTCCCAGCACAGCACAGAACATACACACGCATACAGATATATTCCGATGTGCGTATGTATGGCTGGATGTATGTTCTTATGTTTGTTGTTAGTTTGAGACTCACTCCACGTATGTGGGTCATTAGCGTGATCATTACACACAAATTGTAAATTCTCTTCTCTACTTTAGTTTAGTTTTATCTAAATAATTTAAGGATTGTTCTTGTTATCGGCTGTAGTTTAAATTAAATTTTTATAAAAATTTAGATTTCTTTAACCCCCCGGAACATAAAATTTATATGCACACACACACACGTCGTACACACCACACTACATACATTATCCATACACATATCGTTTTCACATCTCTCTCGGCGTGTATGTGGAAATTCTACGGGTATTATGGAAAAAGGGGTCCTCCTAACGCCACACAGTGTTTTCAAGCGAGTGGAAAGCGGTAATTATTGGGAGTATTAGTATATCTCATTTGACCGCTCTATACCTCTTCTTTGATGTCACCACTGACTCTGGAGTTCAGCCAGAGAAAAGCTATACATAGAACGCCTTTTTGATGTCACGGATCTAGGAGTATAAACGAGAGGATCTAGCTAGAATTTGTATATAGGGTGGCCCATTTATAATTTTAAATTTGAACTTTGACTTTGAAAAATAGCATAGCATTCATTTTTATTTTTATTTTTATTTTTATTTTTATTTTTATTTTTATTTTTATTTTTATTTTTATTTTTATTTTTATTTTTATTTTTATTTTTATTTTTATTTTTATTTTTATTTTTATTTTTATTTTTATTTTTATTTTTATTTTTATTTTTATTTTTATTTTTATTTTTATTTTTATTTTTATTTTTATTTTTATTTTTATTTTTATTTTTATTTTTATTTTTATTTTTATTTTTATTTTTATTTTTATTTTTATTTTTATTTTTATTTTTATTTTTATTTTTATTTTTATTTTTATTTTTATTTTTATTTTTATTTTTATTTTTATTTTTATTTTTATTTTTATTTTTATTTTTATTTTTATTTTTATTTTTATTTTTATTTTTATTTTTATTTTTATTTTTATTTTTATTTTTATTTTTATTTTTATTTTTATTTTTATTTTTATTTTTATTTTTATTTTTATTTTTATTTTTATTTTTATTTTTATTTTTATTTTTATTTTTATTTTTATTTTTATTTTTATTTTTATTTTTATTTTTATTTTTATTTTTATTTTTATTTTTATTTTTATTTTTATTTTTATTTTTATTTTTATTTTTATTTTTATTTTTATTTTTATTTTTATTTTTATTTTTATTTTTATTTTTATTTTTATTTTTATTTTTATTTTTATTTTTATTTTTATTTTTATTTTTATTTTTATTTTTATTTTTATTTTTATTTTTATTTTTATTTTTATTTTTATTTTTATTTTTATTTTTATTTTTATTTTTATTTTTATTTTTATTTTTATTTTTATTTTTATTTTTATTTTTATTTTTATTTTTATTTTTATTTTTATTTTTATTTTTATTTTTATTTTTATTTTTATTTTTATTTTTAATTTTTATTTTTATTTTTATTTTTATTTTGAAATTTTCGGCTTTCAGTTCAGCCTTCATGAAGCACATTTTCATCTCGGTGGCTATTCCAATAAGCTAAATTGCCGCATATGGGGTTCAGAGAACCCACACGTGGCTATTGAGAAGCCAATGCATCCACATCGAGTCACTGTTTGGTGTGAATTTTGGGCTGTACTGAAAAAATAGGTTGAGGTACTGCCAAGCCAGTCGTGGTAGTCATATTAATATCATCATTATTAAATGATAAAGTTCAATCCTTCCAATAATACCAGAAATTTGAAAACAATAATCAGCACTTTTTATAGCCGATTCTAATTTAAAATTTAAATGGCTCACCCTATAGTAGCTTCCAGAATCTTTGTTGCTCTTCTTTGAAAAAGAAAAGTATTGCAAAGATTCTTGCCTGGAAATGTCCTCAAAGCAAATATGACCCATTGTCATTGTATTGTCTAAAATCCTATACTTATACATCAAATGAAAGGTCCACTTCCTTCCTGAATGGTCCGCTTTCTTCCTTACAATTTCTCGCAATATTTGATTCCCATGCTAAAATTTAGTAATTTCGAATACACATAATTATCACCACATATTCTTGCTCCGCAACCACTGTGCTTAGTTGCAAATGCAATGCATGTAATTGAGAAGGGTTGGCTGGCATACATACATATGTTCAAAATGTACACACATCTATGCTATGTTATTATTTCCCTATCACAGTCATTGTCGTCGTCATCATCATCAATTTTATGGCATTTTAATTAAATTTAAAAACAATTTCAAATTAAACTTATTTTTCAGTTTAAACTCGCATTTAAAATGGGATTGTCTTGGTTTATTTCTTCCCAGACAGATAGACGAGCAGTCATACTACCCTAATGTAGTACTGCCGCTATTTACACAGCTCATGATCGATAACCAATTAAAGAGTTATAAACTGAGACTGTCCGCAAACCGCAAAGTCCACAATGGGTATCATCATCTCCAAGGCATTGCTGGCTGGCATGACTCTAATTGGAAATGGATCAGCCCTAGGGGTGCTTGGATAGCTGGGAAGATGAATTGAAATTTATTTGAAATTCATAAAATTTATGACTCTCTTTATGTGTATGTCTTCTACTACTTCTACTACTCGCTACTCGTGTCTGCTGCTATGTATGTATTTTCTTGTTAAAGTTTTGTTCGAAAAAAAAACAAGAGTTTTAGTTGGAGATACA
This sequence comes from Polietes domitor, assembly GCA_947397865.1. Classification (NCBI taxonomy): domain Eukaryota; kingdom Metazoa; phylum Arthropoda; class Insecta; order Diptera; family Muscidae; genus Polietes; species Polietes domitor. The sequence continues at coordinate 159,854,890 of OX377619.1, read as the reverse complement.
ATTATGGAAAGTATTTGGCCATAAATCTTGGATGAGCAAACTCCTACGTAGCGTCGTAGTTTAAAATGAGGTGGTAGATTATAAAAGAAAAGCGCAGCGTACTCGTCCTATATCCCACTTTTATGGTATGGCATTCTTGGTGGGAAACTTTGGAAATAAATTAAAGAAAGCAAAAAAGCATGCAGTACAAAACTAAAGAGAGCTAAATTAAAGCTTTGCTTTTTCGTAGCACATGATATGGCCACTAAAGCGAGAGTTACGGGTTTAAAGTAGTCTTTAGCTAATTTGGGAAAATCCTTAAAACCCAAAGCGGATTAGATTAAAGATTGCGATTTATTTAGTTAGACAAAAAATCCAAGCTTCATGCAGAGTTTTTGAGAAACATTAAAATCGTTCACAAAAGCCGAAAAAAGGCTACCAATACGTCAATTCAAAAAATAAATGTTCTTATATTTGTATTTTCAAAAAGCTTAAATACCATTAATATAGGTAGATAGTGGGTGCTACAGATGGTTGTATTTCCATTCTATTTTAATTCCAATAGTACAAATTTTGAAAATCCATTATCAGACGAACATAGTGCAAAATAACCTTACTTCATGATTCAACCAATTTTTGCCGTAAAAGAAAAAGTACGAATTTGGAAAAAAACTTTTTATTTTGCGTGTCTATGCAGTCAGAGGAATGTATAAACCGAATTTCATGACCGAATTTCGGTCATTGATTGGTACTATTTTTATCCCCTTTTATCATTTTAACCCAAAAAAGTATGAATTTCGAAAAATCTGTTTATTTTAAACGTCTACGCAAGCAGAGGAATGTGTACATCGAATTTCATTATTCTAGGTGTAGCCGTTTGGTTGCTACCATTTTTATCCCTCCGTACCCATTGTATCCCTAGAAAGTGCGAATTTGGAAAAAACCTTTTATTTTTCATGTCTACATAGTCAAAGAAATGTATAATCCGAATTTCATGGCTCTAGCTGCGGTCATTTCGTTGGTACTGTTTTTATCCCCTTTTTCTATTCTGACCCCAAAAAGTACGAATTTCGAAAAATCTGTTTATTTTCCGTGTCTACACAGTCAAAGGAATGTATACTCATTGTCATGAAATTCGATGACTCTAGCTGCGGTCATTTGATTGGTACTATTTTTATCCCCTTTTTTCATTTTAACCCCAAAAAGTACGAATTTTGAAAAATCCGTGTAGTTTACTTGTCTATGCAATCAGAGGAATGTATACGCCGAATTTCATTATTCTAGGTACAGCCGTTTGGTTGGTACCATTTTTATCCCTCTATTCCCTTTTTACCCCTTAAAAGCACGAATTTGGAAAAAATGCTTTTATATTATGTATCTACTCAATTAGAGGAATGTACACACCGAATTTCGTGATTCTAGCTGTTGTCGTTTAATATGTACCATTTTTATCCCTTTTTTTGCCCCATTTCACCCCCTACAAATAAGAATCACTTTATGGTGCACATTTTTGCTATAATGGGAAAGCGCATACCAAATATTAAGCAAATATAAACAGACATATTATAAAAATATGCTTAAATACGCTAAAATATTAGGGATTATTTTGGGTATTTTTAGTCCATTTGAGGGAAAAATTTTTCTCTTCGGGCCGATTTCGCCCCGTTTCAATCCCAACCGATCTGCGACTATAAGACGATTTATGGAAAATTTGAACGTTCTAGCTCCTTTCGTTTAGATGCTAGCGTGCTTTCCAACAGACGACTTGTAATTTTATGGCGATCAAGAATATATATACTTTATATGGTCTCAGGTCGATATTTCATGGTGTTACAAACAAAAATAGTATACCCCCCATCCTGGAGGTGGAGGGTATAATAAATTTAAAGGCTTGACCTTTTTTGTTAGAATTTATATGAATTTATATTCAAGCGGCCCGAATAGGGTCATTGCGTCCAGCCCATATAGTTTTATTTCATATTTCCTTTCGTTTGAGCCACATTAACACGCTAGCGTCGGTTCCATTTTTGAGCTCATGAGGCCCCAATAGACCATTGTCCAAATAATACATCATTTTTGGAGTCCTTGTGGAATTTACAGTCATTTTAGAACCCCACACTGATATGTATGTTGGGGGCTTTAATGCCCGAATAGGTCCACAACCTCATTTTAAATGGTACTGGTGACATACGGGTTCTGAAAATAATGTTTCCTTTCATATTTGAAAGCCTTGTACAATTTCTTTTCTTTCGCATGGTCCGGGTCCATTTTTAGGCGGTCATGAAGCCGCAGTAGGGGCTTTACATCACTTTTGAAATCCTAGGGCAATTTCCAATCATTTGATGTTGCCATTTTAGGGACCGATTAGGCTCCCACATAATTTTGTCTACATATTTGAAACCTTTGAACCCAAGCTACAAGAGAAATGTACTCAATTAATTACAAATGCATATAAAGCAGAAAATCCCAAAGAAATTGCTTAAATAATAAAGCAATAAAGGGGTATTTTCCGTCCCTTTTAGGGAAATGTTTTCCCTTTGGACCGATTTCGCCATCTTTCAATCCCAACCGATCTGCAACCATATCAACCATACCGATCTTGAACCTCCTAGCTCATTTCGTTCGGCGGCTATCGTGCTTTCAACAGACTGACAAACATTTCTTTGGATCTAGTAAAAATTCTTCTTTCAATTAAATTATACTTGTGCAGAAGAAAACTTCCAAGGTTATAAGAAAGAAAATAACGAAGACATTTTTCATATGAAAAACAATTCATTTATGAAATTTTTACTTAAAAATATGTTTATAGCTTAAATTAAGTTACTGTGTGTAATAATCATATTTATCATTACTAAAAGCATAAATATGATTATATTTGACGAACGTCATATTATGGGAATTTTCACTTAAAAATGTGTTTATTTCTTATATCATCTTATACATCATACATTCAGCTATTAATGATTATATAAAAAACACTGCAAAAGCAGCGACAATGATTTTTGTTGTCCGGCCCCATTCCTGACCTCACAATTGGAATATATATTTTTTTGTATTGTAATTCATTTAAAATAGCAAATCATCAACTGTGTCGATTTTATGATATCTGTCTGTCCGTCAGTCATTCACCTTCCCAATTTGGCATAAGTTAGAGATTTTCCATGAAACTAATTTGAAGCTCCACTGTTTGAATGTGTCTTTAAAAACAGCCCAGTCCGCATCTCCATCAATGTTTGATGTCTAGCCTGGGTGACTTTTGACCCCCACCTCCTTTATTTATTCCAACAAATGTTTCAATCATCGGATCCCGCCACTCCTTAGAACTTTAAATACGTATCCGAAAATTCCCGGCTCGTCGTCGTCACCATGAAACAGCCTTAAAATAATACCGGAAATTCATACCGAACACAATGTCAAACGCTCAGAAATGCTTATGTTGCAAAAAAAGCGAGAAAAAAAAACAAAACTCTGACTGAAATGTATTTTTGCTACATCAACATTTTAATACAAATGCAGCAGTGGCAGACAGGCATGTTGCGCTGTGTGGCAAGTAGAGTAGAAGCAACAAAACTGTCACAAACAAATGAAATGGAAGTTTCACTCCCCCTACTGATAACGGCCAGGCAATCGACCAACCGACAGACAGACAGACAACAGTAACGGAATGCGTTAAATGTCAAAATATAATGACAACCAAAACAGACAACAAATTCACAACAAAACAGGGATAACAACAACAAAACAACAACAACCGACACAAGGAACAGAAAACACATTATGGTGGAGAGATATGCAGGGTTGGACAAGGTGTGGAGGTAGGGATGTCGAGCTGGATCGTGGGCCGGCGAGCCGAAATGACACAACAATTTAAAGTTTTGAAAGAATTCAAAAATCAGCGAAGGGGGCGAGAATATGAGAAGTCAATAAATGAAAGCAAAAACCCCCCAAAAGGTCGACTCTCGAAAGAGCGGTGGCCAGCAAGAGCAGAGAGGGAATTGTTATGAAAAAAAGTGTGATGAGCGGGAGAGCGGTTGGGGTGAGAGGGAGTGTATGTATGTGTGAGTAAGAGTACGAGCTTCAGGGGGCCATATGTTACGCAGTGCGTAAGGTTGTGTTGAAAACAAAGCAAAGCAACAGGAACAGCGAAGCAAGAGAGAGAGAGTGAAAGACAATTTGCAGTCAGTCAGATGTTTGAAGGCTTGCTTGTTGGGAGGGGGTGCGTGGGCGAAAGTCCACTTAGTTACGGCCCTTACAACGTGTGTTTTTTGCCAGGAAGTAGAGAATGAACATATTCGAAAGCCAGACCTGAACGGAAGTAATAGGGCGGCTTTACCGCAAACAAGACTAAACCTAGACCTACCTTTTGCCGGCAAAATTAAACTCCGCTACGCGTTAGTTGCACTTTTCACTTTTTTCACCGGCTCCCCATAAGGAAACACAATTTTTTCTATTTATTTTCTTTCTTTTTTGGAATCGAAAACGAACCGGCTTTTTTTTTTGGGGGCGTACCGCACCACCACCACAATCTGAAAACAAATCACGCAATTTGCTAGCGCGTACCTATAGCGGCGACAAAATAAATCCAGCTCAATGTTACGTTTACACTGCGACACGTTTCTACATCGAGAGTTTTATAACGACTGGTGTTTTTTGCAATTTCCGTTTCCTTGGAGCACACGACGAAAGCACCGAGACCCAACAAACAGAACACCGAAAGCAACAACAGCAAAACAACAACAACAGCAAAAAATAGCAACGCAGACCAGCAAAATTATGATGAGTTTTTACTCCAATGTACAACACAAACGAAGAGCAAGCCAGCCAGCCAGCAACATCCACAACACAGACACATTCCATATGGCTCCCTAAACACACACACGCACCACGACACAGCACGTCATGTCTCCGCTCCTCTTAAGGAAACTTTTAGGCGGCATTTACATGTCGGTGTTGGTCGTCGCACGGTACATACAATTGGAGTTCAACGTTCATACACCTTTTACACGGGGACAAATTTTGCAAATAACGCCAGAGCCAAGAACCAAGAGAGAAATTTACATATTGCTCTCTTAACTCGTACCAACAAGCTCTAAAAGGATTTATGGGTGGGTGGCGTTATGGAGGGGTGAGCAAAACTAAAACACAAAAAATCAGCGGAAGAATGCAACAGTAAATGCAAATTTTCATAACATTACAAAGTAACAAGGTAAATGGAGAGAGAGAGAGCATAGCACAAGAATTGAGAAACTAGGTAGGAAATAAGAGAGAGAGAGAGAGAGAGAGAGAGTCAGAATCTCAAATGGAAGATAATGGAATTAAATAACGTTCGCTGTTGGCCTCTCTGTTTATGTTGAAACCAGAGAGAGAGAGAGCGAGCCAGAGTCTTAGATGAAGTATAACGGAACTATATATAAAGTTCTATGTTAGCCTTTCAGTTTATGTTATAGTTACTAGAATTGAGAAACAAAATAAAAATTAAGAGAGAGAGAGAGTCACAGTCTTATATAAAGTATAACGGAACTATATATAACGTTCTCTGTTAGCCTCTCTGTTTATATTGCAATAAACTAGGAAATGAGAGAGAGAGTCATAGTCACAGCTGGAGTATAACGGAACTATATTTAATGTTCGCTGTTAGGCTCTCTGTTTATGTTATAGAAACTAGGTAGGAAATAAGAGATAAATAGAGCCAGGATCTCAAATAGAATATAACGGAACTATATATAACGTAACTGTATATAACGTTCGCTTTTAGCTTCTCTGTTTATGTTATAGTTACAAGAATTGAGAAACAAGGTGGATATAAGAGAGTCACAGTATCACCTGAAATATAACGGGATTAAAAAACGTTCTCTGTTGGCCTCTCTGTTCATGTTATAGTTAAAAAATAAATTGAGCAACAAGGTAGGAAATAAGAGAGAGATAGTCAGAATCACAAATGGAATATAACGGAATTAAATAACGTTCTGTATCGTCCTCTCTGTTTATGTTATAGTTACAATAATTGAGAAACCAGGTACGAAATATGAGAGAGCCAAAGTCTCACCTGGAATATAAAGGAATTAAATAACGTTCTCTGTTGGCCTCTCTGTTCATGTTATAGCTAAAAAAATTGAGTAACAAGGTAGGAAATAAGAGAGAGATAGTCAGAATCACAAATGGTATATAACGGAATTAAATAACGTTCTCTGTTTATGTTATAGTTACAATAATTGAGAAACAAGGTAGGAAATAAGAGAGAGAGCTAAAGTCTCAGCTGGAGTATAACGGAAAATATATAACGTTCTCTGTTAGCCTCACTGTTCATGTTATAGTTGTATTGCCGCCTATCTTTCCGACCAATTTCCTAACGGCAATATATAACGTTCTCTGTCAGCCTCTCTGTTTACGTCACAGTTACAACAATTGAGTAACGAACTAGGATATGCGTGAAAGAGAGAGAGAGCCACAGTCTCAGTTGGAGTATAACGAAATTAAATAACTGTCTCTGTTAGCCTCTCTGTTTAAATTATAGTTACATAGCCGCCTAGCTCTTTGGCAATTTTCCTCAGGGGCAAGATATAAAGTTCTCTGTTAACCTCTTTGTTTATGTTTTAGTTACAACGCCACTCTCTTGCAATATCCCACACACATTTTATAACGCCAGAGGGAGCGTAATGAAAATATAACGTTCTCTGTTTACGTTATATTTACAAGGGCCACACAACAAACTGTTATCTCTCCCTTGGTTTTCCTACTCATTGAATCGTGCTCTTTTAATTTTTAGTTTTCTGTTTACATTTTGTATAAAGCGAGCTTTCTCTGTCACTGTCTGTCTGTATTGGACATCGTGAGTCAACGAGCTCATTGTTTACATGGGCTCTTTATAATGGGTAAATCTTTGTTTACATTTTGTTTACATTCACTAACTTCTCAGAGTGTAACTTGAAAGCAAATTGTTACGCTCTTCTCCACAACTTTCCTAAGGTAATTTTAAGAACGATGATTGTTTACATGGACTCTATTACTGTTAACATTACCTCTGTAAATTTCCTAGGGTAATTTTAATACAATTTTTTTACATGGACTCTATTACTGTTAATTTCCTAGCGTAATTTCAATACGACTTCTGTTTACATGAACTGTGTCACTGTTGATTTTACATAGAGAATTTTCGTAGAGTAATTTTAATAACGACTTTTGTTTACATGGAATCTGTAATTGTTGACATTAACTGTTTAAAATTGTTTGTTTACCTTTACACATAAATTCCCTGAAATCTCTCAGGCTCCAAATATGTAGATAAAACTTGACGAAAGCAACAATTTAGTGCTTAAAACAACAACTTTCTCTCTTCCGTTATTAAGAGCTGCCCTTAATGTAGCAAGTTTCAGAGTTATTTTTCAGTTATGATTTTCTTTTCTTGTTGTCCTGCTCCACTTTCGCGGGAGGGAGGGTCGGTTCGGGTCGCCTCTCTGCACTGTACAGCCTTCTGCTTCTGTTTATTTTACCTTTTCATCTTTTCTTCCTCTTCTTCCTTTTCTTTCTTGTTGATTCCTTCCCTTCTGGAAGGGGGAACGCGGGACAAAGGACATGCGTTTGCGATGTTGGGGCCGGGGTTCAGGTGTACCATGTTCCATAGTAGTTGAAGAGTTATTAAGTTTTTTTTTCGTTCGTTCGTTCGTAAATTTTCTTTCTTTCTGGTCTGAGCAAGCAATAGTAGAAAACGACACAGAGAGAGAGGGAGAGCGAAAGAGGGAAAACAAAGTTATCTGGAGGAACTTAAAGTTAGTTTTAACTTAAAAAGGAAACTAAAGGTAACGAAAAATAAATATAAATAAATAAAAAAGTTTTGCGCAAAAAAGTAGTAGAGAACAAAAGGAAATGAAATGAAAATGTTAAACACACTTTTTTAAAGCCAGGGAGGATATTTTTAGAAGTTTCACTTTTTTCGCTTGAAAAATATCTACACATTTAAGGCTTACCTTGGATAACCCTTGAGAAATGTCTGAATGTAAAGGAGTTCGGAAAATAAAGGATTGAAGACAATTTGTCTTAAGAACATGCTTGATTTTTTCAGGAAATAAGGTTCACTTTTCACTTGGCAAAGACACAAATTAGCCGGAGAATTAGGTTTCAATTGAAAAAATTTAATCTATACATACATAGGAGAAGGACTAATATTAACATGGGAACATATCAAGGACCTAAAAATACAAGCTTAACAATGATTAGTAAGGAACATTTGAAGAGCTTCATATTATTGTAGAAATTATGATTGTGGATAATAATAATCTAGTTGTAGCTAAAAATGATATAGACATAATGAACATAATATTGAACATATTTCAATTCCAACCATAATATGATGCTCTTCAAATATGGTCCTATCTCTTCTCTTTGTGTATAGGCGATCTCATCCAATTTAATGAATAATTTCATTTTAAGTAATTTTAAATCAAAGCTCAAAAATTTACATCACTTGCTATTTGTCGAACGCGACGAGAGACTGAATAATATTCCCCCTGTTACACATTATTATGACGAATCAGTATAGGAAAACTTATGATACTTACATTTTAAGTATAGGACGTTTTATGTTATCCCTGTATCTCCTCAAAATACGGGGTTTTAGTCCCTTTGGTGAAAAAGTGTAAAAAACTCCTAAAACAGGGATTTATCGGATCAAAATTTTGTACAAAAATATGTTTCATAAAATTCTACTAAATGTTTCTGAATACACCAAAACTCAACTTAAATGCAAGAAATAATCCAAAACTATTAAACTGTCCCACAAAAATTAACTTTATGGAAGTTGTATGACTGGAAAAAATATTCTACTTCAAATTTCAGCTTTTCGATCAAAACAAAGAAATTATTTATTAAATGTCCACGCGCAGAGTAGACCCAGGTGAACATCAAATTTTAGCTTTTCGATTAAAAGAAAGAAATTATTTATTAAATGTCCACGCGCAGACTAGACCCAGGTGAACATCAAATTTTAGCTTTTCGATCAAAAGAAAGAAATTATTTATTAAATGTCCACGCGCAGACTAGACCCAGGTGAACATCAAATTTCAGCTTTCTGATCAAAAGAAAGCTGTAGATATATTATACAAGAAATTATTTATTAAATGTCCACGAGCTGGCTAGACCCAGGTGAACATGACCATATCAACTTCTATGGGGTGGGCCTTTTAAAATTTTAAATTTGAGCTACCGATTACTTTGACTTTAAAAGGTAATAACATTCATTTCTATTTTCAGATTTATGTTTGACCTTTGCTAAATGGGAAATATGGAAAACTTACTTCCAAAATACCGAGTCTTTAACGCAAACTGTAAGAAATTTACGTGAACATTTTTCGAGAAGAGATGGGGTTTCAGTTCAGTTTGTGCGTCAATATGTGAAGCTAGTTCATGCAAATGGTTCGTTATTGGACAAACCAAATCGTGTATGTTCTCGTCCAGTGCGATCAATCGAAAACATTACTGCTGTGGCTGAGAATGTCCAGGAACATCCATCAACATCAACTTGTCATCGTTCTCAGGAAATGCACATTTCTCGCGACTTCTTTAAAAAGAATTTTGCATAAAGACCTCGGCATGAAAGCTTACAAAGTTCAATTGGTCTAACAACTGAAGACTCATGACCATCCGATGCGTTTTCGCTTCGTCTGAAGATTTTTTAGCAAGAGATGAAGAATTTTACCGTGTTTTCATCTCGGCTATGTTAATAAGCAAAATTGCCGCATATGAGATTAAGAGCACCCACACGTGACTACAAGGAAGCCAATGCATCCACAGCGAATCGATTCTAATTTTTAATTTTAAATGGCCCACCCTCTATAAAGTGTGAACTTCTTTCCATCACCATCCATTGTTCTTCCCTTGATAAATACGAGGACGCAAACACAATTTGCTCTTTTATACCCTACACCATAGGGTAGCGAGATAGACCCATCGTTTATTATACCGATCGGCATAGACTCACTTTTTGAATCGATTTGGCCATGTCCGTCTGTCTATCTGTCCATCTATCCTTGTAACCACGATACAGGTCGCAATTATTGTCCGATTCTAACGAATCTTAACACAAATAATTTTTGCACGTCGAGGACGAACGCTATTTAATTTGAAATCGGTTCAGATTTAGATATAGCTCCCATACAAATGTTGCTCCCGATTTGACTTTTTCAGCTCTAGAAGGCACATCATTTGAGAGATTTTGATAAAATTAGAAAAAAAATTAAAATTAGATAAAGTTAGAAAAATCTGTGTTGAAAATAGGTCAAATCGTTTCAGATTTAGATATAGCCAACATACAAATTTCGCTCCCTATATGACATTTTCCGTACATTTTAACAGATTTTCTTCAAATTTGGCGTAACACCTTATATTTCAACTAGAAACACTGCTGGAGAAAATGGGTCCAACCGACTCAGATTTATATATAGCTCCCATACCAATGTCGCTCCCGATTTGACTTTTTTGCTCTAGAAAACACATAATTTAAATGATTTTGATCAAATTTGGCACAACACCTAATATTTCAACTAGAAACCTTTGTGGTAAAAATATGTCAAATCGGTTCGGATATAGTTAGTTATATCTCCCATACAAATTTGAGATTAACCGCTGTAGAAACCACATACTTTAGCCGATTTTCTTCAAATTCGCCATAACAGATTTACACTAAAAACATATACGGTAAACGAGTATGAGATCGGTTCAGATTTATATACTCCCATGCAAATGGCGTTCACGTTTTTCAAAGAATTGATTTGTAGTGGAGTAGAATGTGTAGGGTATCATATAGTCGGCCCTGACCGGCTTTAGGTTTTTCTTTCACTCTGCGATAACAAAAACAGTTTTTATCTAAAATAAAAAAAATGTTTTTTTTTAATTTCGCTAAGAGCAATATCGATATCAAATTTAAAAAAAATGGAATTAGCATGGATAATTACACCGTACGACAATTTTAAAAAAAGTCATTACACTTGAACCGGATGATATACTTATGAAACGATAGGCAAAATGGAGTTACTTGGCGTTTTTAGTTTTTCATATACTTATCCTGTTGCCATTTCAGGACTACAAATTTCCAACGAATACAATTTTTCAAAAAATATTTTAAATACTTATTAGCAGCCTATAATAAAGGTATTAATGTCAAATTAAAGAGAAAAATATTTATTTAAAATACTTTAAATATCATGCTTCTTTAAGCATTAGTTCAGCATTAACAACTATTTCAAGCTTACCGCTTAGTTTTTCTAGTTTATTCATATCTTGCCTTTTTAAGAGGCAAAACTTGAAGCGGTTTTTAATGCTAAACAATACAGACAGAAGCTTGCAATTTAAAGTATTTTTAGGTCATATTATCTTCTTTAATTTGCCACTTTAACCGGTATCATAGGGTGCGAATAAGTATTTAAAATATTCTTTTAAAAATTGTATCCTTTGGAACTTTGTAGTCATTTGAAGGGATAACATAATGAGGAAACGAAAAACTAAAAAGTCAATTAACTCCATTTTAACTAAAGATTCCGACGTATATCATCTGTTTCAAGTGGTATATGGACTATCGGACAGTGTTATGCAGTGTATGTAAAATTTATGGTTATCGGGGACAAGGGCAAAAAGTCAATACATTTTTTTGAAAATTATTTTGATACAAATATTTATATTGAAGTTTCCGACAATATGAAAAAAAAAACATTTTTGAGTAAAAAATTAACGCTTTATTAAAGATTTTGTTATCGTAATTCCCGACGAATTTCATTCGATCTTTTTTCGCGAGCAATGTCGTGTTTTTGACGTGGAGTTATCATGGATAATCGAGATGTGAGATGTTTTGATTCATTTTCCGACTAGACAAACCACATACCTTAAACGCTCTTCCTATATATATTTATGTTATTTCAAATACCAACAAATCTGTTTCACATTAATGAAAATCTGTTGCAAATTATTTTTGACTCCTTTTTTGCAATAATACTCCACTTCGCTGGCTAACACCCCAAAGTCATCGTCCTTCCGGGTGGATATGTTTATATGAATCTCGTGCAAAAACAACCAGAACAGCAAGAATTCCAAATCCCTGCTTCACTCCTCAGTGCTGCGCTATACGTACGAACGGGCAAACTACACCTGTCCATTAAATATTTAATATTATTGATTACATTTTGCAACTTCTCTTGCCATCCACACTCTACCGACAATGGCGGCGACTTTATCGGAGAAAATACTTTTTTAGGGGTGTTGTGTGGGGAACGGGGGTTGGTTGGTTGTTGGAGCAGTTACAGCCAACGCCAAACTCTCCAACAACTGTGTTGTGTGCTTTAGAACTCCTACACCTGAATGTGAAGCTCGGCAGCAGAGTTTTGAAAACTCCAAAAACTTGTAAAGAGGCCCCCACACCGCAATTGTTGTGTGTGGAAAATGATAGCTCTCTTTGTTCGGCTACATATACTATATTCAGTTGAGCTCGGCTCTCTGTTTGTTTTACAAATTAGTTGTGAATATTTGTGCAGGCGGCACATTGGGCACACAAACACACGCACTCGTAAAGAATGAAACAATGTTAAGTGCCGGCTTGTAAGCAACAATGTTGCATGGTTGCCAATTATACTCTTCAGTGTAAGGTGCTGTAGCAACAATACCTATCAGTAGATATGACTCTCTTCCGTTACTCTCTATCTCATTTCGTTCAATATCTGATACTCGTGACATAGAGATACTCGTGATGGTACACTCTTCTGTAGAAAAATAAAAATATATCTGCTTCACTCTCTTCACAATCATCATGCTGGTTCTTACACACATAGCCATACTATACCGGTTATCCATAGAAACAAATCTCTTTGTTATCACTCTCTTTACAGTATGACCAACTCGTGCATGCACAGGTAAACAACACCATTCGTAGCATACAAGAAGAAGAATCTGTGAAATACATTCACATACATGTCTGCTAACATTTCCAATTAGATGTTGGTCAAACAAGAGTCATCTACTGTTAAATTGCTCTTAGCACAACATGTCTGTTAACAGCGAGACACGGATATAAATGAATGTTATCAGTTACATTCAGTACTTGTTCTGCAAACATAACATAACATTTCTTGTGGGGCCAAATTGAAAGAGTGTTCAACATAAAGTCTCTCTTAACATTTTAATTCTGTTTCATTTCAAAGCATTTCATATTCTTGTGCAGTCCAAATGTATAAGAGTTTTCAGCGTAGTCTCTGAAGTGTGCACCGGTTTGGCTGCGGTACAGAGTGGCAATGGAACACTTGTATTTATGTTTTGTTTTTGTTACTTCCGTTCATAAGGTGACACCACCACTTCAGCTGTGCGCTGCTGTGTATGTTGTCTAAGGCAAAATATACCTGAAATGCTTGCCCGTCTTTGCCTGTTGATGTGTGTAAGGGAAGATATCACAAAGAAGTAATGGAATATAAACGAATGTATATTTAAATAAAAACATATAAAGAATATATTTTACCAAATGGTAACTACTTTTAGTACACAATAAAAAATAATATATATACTTTTGAAAAATTGGTAAAAATAAAATAAATCTCAAGAATTTTCGCTGTTAATTCGTGTGGTCGTCGCAAGAGGGCGCCACATATGTAGAAAATTAATAAGAAAATAATTCACAGCTTACAAGCAAAAGTAAATTTTTTTAGGGGAACTGTGGCATAAAATCTATAACAAAATTTGTTTATAAAGGGTGATGTTTTTAGCTATTATCTTTTTGGCAACACTGATTTAAACAGCTGACACGCGTTTCGTGTTTTGTTTCACTGTCAAACATCTTCAGTTTGGTCTATAATTTAACCATGAATCGTCTTACAAACGAACAACGCTTGGAAATTATTGAATTTTATTATGAGTAATATTAATTCAGAGCTACAGGGAACAAATTAATATAAATTATACGCACCATAGGAAAACATTCTAAAAGAACGCAAATACTGTATAATTTCTCAAGGAGTTGAAATGTTTGAAGGCTTTTGGGTTATATGGATATTATCGACAGGTTTGCATCTAATTTGGGAATTATGGAAATTACTGAGATCATATATCAATAATATCAGTCATTAAGAAAGTTCATCGCGCGCTTCCATTTTATGGTCAGTTTAATCGACCCACTGAAGCGGTTATTCGGGCTATTGTGACTAAATTTCGCACCAAATTTACATTGTTGGACATTAAACCACCAACACGCTTACGTAGAGTGCGAACTGAAGAAAATATCGCAGCTGTATTGGCCAGTGTTAATGATGACCATCAATTATCGATTCGTCGCAGTTCGCAGCAATTGGGCCTCTGTTACTCAAAAACGTGGAAATGCCAAAATTGGACTAAGCGGATGGACCATTTGAGGCGCAGTCAAGGTCAACATTTGCATAAAATAATCTTCAAACATTAAATTATATGGACCGTACTATCGATTCAAATAAAGATTTCATGCATTTTTATGAATTTTGTGTTTTTTTGAAAAACTTTCCTGTAGCTTTTAAAAAATCACCCTTTAGATAAAGAGAAAAGAAAAAATAATAAAATTTAAAATTTTGCCGAAGATGTTTACAATTTTGGAAGTAGTTTATAAGTTAAATTAAAGGTATGTCATTACAAAAGTTACAACCTTCACTTTAACGTATGTACTATTGGATGGGTCACGAATATACATTGCAACGGTCACTCCCCAGAAACGAACATTGGATTGTTTAATAATGATCTACAATATATTTCGAGACTGGGTCATGTTTTTCCCGTCTAAATAATATGTTGCATTTTTGCCCACATTTTTTTAATTAATAGACCCTTGGAAGCACTTTAACTAAAAATTTTTATTGTTGTCTTAGAATGACTCATTGGTAGAATTATTGGACGTTTATATTGATTTTTGTGGGTTTTCAAGGTGACAGCTAAAAACTCATATTTCATGAAAACATTTTGTAAGAAGTGTAAAATAAATAGGACGAATCAATACCTTTCAAATGATGCCTAAATAATGAATATCGGACGAAAATTGACTGCATTTGTATACCCTACACCACTTCCTGGACTAGGGTATTATAAGTTGACAGCGGATTTTTATGCAAAATCATATTTTGAACGGATGGTTATAATTGAATACCGACTCCATACAAATAATTTGCATTACAAAAATATTTGAAAAATCGATAGAATCACCTTTACGTTGAATATTTTGTATAGTTATATGTATATTTGATGAAAATATGAATTAAATATGGGATTTGCTTAAAAATCTGCTGCCTAATTATAAGTTAGTTTTCCGCCAAATGTTTGTAACACCAATAAATAATCGAGCTAGACCCACCTTTAAGTATACGGATCGGCTTAGAATCACCAGCTGAATCGATTTAACGATGTCTGTCTGTCCGTCCGTCCGTCCATCCATCCATCCATCTAAGCTTGTTCGCACTCTACAGGTCGCAATTGTGGTCCGATTACCATGAAATTTAGCAGGAGTTACTTTTTTCGGCCAAGGACGATTGGTATTGGATTTGGAGAAAATCGGTTCAGATTTAGATATAGCCTCCATACAAATATCCGTTTAATTTACACTATTACTGCTCTAGAATAAACATTTTACATGGGATCATGACCAAATTTTCAGGATCGTGTTATATTTGAACTAGAAACAGTTCACAGGAAAGTGGTCCACATGGGTCTATGTTTTGATATAGCCCCCATAAGAATGTACCTCCGATTTACAATATTACTGCTCTCAAATGCACATTTTACATCGGATCTTGATCAAATCTTCCACGCAATGTTACATTTATACTAGAAACACGTATTTTGAAAGCCCGCTATAGAGGTCGATGTTTTGGTATAGCCCCCATACAAATGGACCCCCAGTTCACACTATTATTGCTCTAGGACCCACATCTTACATTGGATCTTGATAATTGATAAATTTTGCAATTCATGCTATATTTCAATAAACAATACCTACGTTGAAAGTGATCTATAAAGGCCCATTTTTTTATGTAGCGCCTTACAAATGACCCCCATTTGTATTAATACCCCTCTAGGACCTACATTTTACTTCGTAAGTTTATCAAAGTTTGCAGCTTACATTATATTTTAACTAAGAATACATACTATGAAAGTCAAATATATTTTATATTTATATATATTTATATTTTGGTGTAACCCTCATACAAATTGGTCCCTTATTCTACTTTATAGCTCTAGAACACACAATACAATATTTCAAATAAGAATACCTACATTGAAAGTGATCTATATGGGCCCACTTTATAATGTAGCGCTCTTACATAGGCCCCCAATTTTTAGTATTAACCCTCTAGGACCAACATTTTACATGGATGTTTTTAAAATTTTGCAGATCATGTTCCCTTTCAATTAGGAATACCTGCTATGAAAGTCATATATATGTGTCCATAATTTGGCTCGATCCCCGTACAAATGGTCCCCCATTTTACACTATTACCGCTTCAGAACCTATAGTTTACTTTATAAAAAATTGCAGATCATTTTCACTTGGAATGCCTAAAGGGAACTATAATGGCCCATGTTATGGTACATATATCATATTTACATCATATTATATCATATATATATATATATATATGAGTCAATGTTTCCAAATACGACACTTACTGATAAATTGGACCATGGATCCCGATTTTAGATGTATATTTCATTTAGGAATACTTACAGCAAAGGTGGAGCATTACGCAAAGAAATTGCCACCATTGTCAGTTTCTGATTTGTTTACATAACACTTCAGATTCAACTTATTACAGCCAATCAATTTTGCCATATTCGTTAAATTTGACTAAAGATGCATTTAAAGTTTGCTGTATAATTTATCATTCCCATAAAATACATGGGCTTAGTAATCCAAACCAGGTATATACGCAGGGAGTGGTGTAGGGTATCATATAGTCGGCCCCGCCCGACTTTAGCCTTTCCTTACTTCTTGTGAAATAATTTATTACAGGCGATGGTTTTCATAGCCAAAATTTTCAAACACTTTTTACAAAAATGAGCACCGATGTTCATCATTTAGGCACAATTCGAAAGGTATTGACTTGAGAAATTAATTTTTTATAAAAAATACGAAAAAATGTTCAGTAGTCACTGTGAAAATCCACAAATATTACTATAAACTCCAATAATTCGACCGATAAGTTACTCTAAGACAAGAATCAAAATTTATATTTAAAGTGCTTTCAAGTGTTGTGAAATTTTTTCAAAATTGGCCGAATCGTCTAGGAGTCCATAATTATTTCCGTTTTTTTTTTTTCGGAAGTAAAATATTGTTCAAAAATATATTCTTAGACGGAATAGAATATTCGTATAGTTTCTGAATAGCTGAGGGGTGGTACGAATTCTATTTTTTTTCTTTGAAACTTAAAAACTATTTAATAATACACATACCTACATATGCAACTCAATGAGATGCTTGTAAGATGGCATGTGTGCTTTATTACTTGGTGCGATTTTTTAAACGCAAATTCGGCAAGTGAGTTGTGCTTCTCGTTCGTTTGTGAGAATCATCTCCTTATAGAGGCCGGGTTTGATGTTGAAAAGTCGCTGCGAAGCCACTTGAAAAGACTTTTGACATGGTCGAAATCATGATCGTGGTAGTCTGCAGCCAAGTAATAAATGTCATTATGCCATTTGTAACTAAATTTGCATTCTATTAAATATAGATGCAAAATGATATTGAGCCAGGACAATATCCCAGTTCAAATCAAATATTGAGTATAAAAATACAAACGAAAAAAAACTAAAAAAAAAATATTTAATATTTTATTTTAAAGATGAATATTTGAAAAATGAATACTTTTTGATAGCGAAGGAAAAGATATCATAAAATTCTGTGTATATTTTCATAATAATTAAATTAGAACTTTAATATATTAGACAAAAACTACACCTTCTTTTATTTTTTCCGATTCTGTTTAATTTTAATTTTTTAGAGTGTTTAAAAATATTTTTTACTCTTTAGCCAAAAGTGTAATATTTTTTGCTGATTTAAAGATACTTTAAATATTTCCTATTAAAATATTTTTATTTGATTTGAAGTGGGATGTTCTCCTGTCTCAAGACCATTTTGCATCTATATTTCATAGATTGTTAATTTATTTACAAAGGGCATTGTGACATTTATTACATGGCTACACACTACCACTATCATGAAATGTTTATTATACCCTACACCACTTCGTGGTCTAGGGTATTATAAGTTAGTTTCGCGCCAAATGTTTGTAACACCAAGAAATAATCGAGCTAGACCCACCTTTAAGTATACCGATCGGCTTAGAATCACCAGCTGAGTCGATTTAACGATGTCTGTCCGTCCGTCCGTCTGCTGTCCATCTAAGCTTGTTCGCACTCTACAGGTCGCAATTGTTATCAGATTGTCATGAAACCTGGCAGAAGTTATTTTTTCTGGTCAAGGACCATCGGTATTGAATTTGGATAAAATCGGTTCAGATTTAGATATAGCCCCCATACAAATGCCGCTCCCGATTTGACTTTTTCTGCCCTATAAAGCACATATAGTACCCGATTTTCTTCAAATTTGGCTTAACACCTTATAATAAAACTAGAAATACCTGTGGCGAAAGCGGGTTAGATCGGTTCAGATTTAGATATAGCCCCCATACAAATGACGCTCCCGATTTCACTTTATCCGCTTCAGAGAAACCACATATTGTACCCGATTTTCTTTAAAATTGGCACAACATTTTATAATCGAACTAGAAACACCTGTGCCGAAAGTGGGTAAGATCGGTTCAGATTTAGATATAGTCCCCATACAAATGTCGCTCCCGATTTCACTTTTTCCGCTTTAGAAACCACGTATTGTACCCGATTTTCTTTAAAATTGGCACAACATTTTATAATCGAACTAGAAACACCTGTGCTGAAAGCGGGTTAGATCGGTTCAGATTTAAATATAGCCCCCATACAAATGTCGCTCCCGATTTCACTTTTTCCGCTTCAGAAACCACGCATTGCACCCGATTTTCTTTAAAATTGGCACAACATTTTATAATCGAACTAGAAACACCTGCGCTGAAAGTGGTTAAGATCGGTTCAGATTTAGATATAGCCCCCATACAAATGTCGCTCCCGATTTCACTTTTTCCGCTTTAGAAACCACGCATTGTACCCGATTTTCTTTAAAATTGGCACAACATTTTATAATCAAACTAGAAACACCTGTGCTGAAAGTGGGTAAGATCGGTTCAGATTTAGATATAGCCCCCAAACAAATGTCGCTCCTGATTTCACTTTTTCCGCTTTAGAAACCACTATTGTACCCTATTTTCTTTAAAATTGGCACAACATTTTATAATAGAACTAGAAGCTCCTATGCTGAAAGTGGGTAAGATCGGTTCAGATTTAGATATAGCACCCATACAAATGTCGCTTCCGATTTCACTTTCTACCGTGAATGAGAAATATATTGGCGCATGTTTGTGCAGAGGCCTCAAGTGTTGTTATAGGCCCCCTTCAAATGTCCGTCCGATTCATCCTTTTACCGCTGTATAATATGTATTTATCATTGGATCTGGATCAATTTTTCCATATCATGTTATATTTACTTTACTCGGAATATCTTCTGGAAAATTAGATCAATTACTTTATTATTTACCATATTCATTAAATTTGACTAAAGATGAATTGATAGTAACTGTATAATTTATACGAACTACATAAAATTGCTCCCATTAAATACCTGGGTTTAGTAATCAAAGCGATGTATATATGCAGTGAGTGGTGTAGGGTATTATATAGTCGGCCCCGTCCGACTTTAGCCTTTCCTTACTTGTTTTTTTTATTAATTTTTCGTAGAAGTGGTTGTGAAATCAGCCCTATTTGATATGCAAATTGATTACAAAAGACCGTAAATGTTACGTAAAAACGATAATATTTTTGAATTCAGTGCATCATGATCCATTTTCAAATTAAGTTTCATTGTATTCTTACTCAATAAATAACTAAAAGTAAAGTCGGAAATCAGTAACGTGGAAAAAATATTTGTTTGTGCATAACGAACAAATACGTAAAAATGGTGAAAAACATAAAGCAAATTTTCTTTTTCTTAAAATAATAAGAAAAATATTCAACACTGGGCTAATTTATAAAATATATACATAAGTGGCATAACATTACTAAAATATACTAGACAAAAGCAATATAAAATATAATTCTATTAAATATTCCACGTTAATTGGTCCAAACAGTACTAGTGTTGACTAGAACGGAAGTTATTGAATGTTAGCCGATAGAATTTGCTTTTGGGCCACTGTGCGACGGTATTCCTGTAATAAATGGATCAAAATTTATATGCCCATTTATATTTAAATATAACTTTATTGACATTTGAAATTAGTTATTGGAATCATCAATAAAATTTTGATATTGTCTGAACTAAAAGATGCCAACTGTTATGTATTGTCTGAGTGACAAATAATTGTGAAATTAATTCTCATATGATACGATTTTAAATATCCATGTAACTAATCAGTTGATGTCTATGGTAACGTCTACAAACTGTTAGGCATATTTTTTTACTTATCACTCCTCACTGTCCTCTACAGTAATAGCATCTAATTCGTGTATAGAATATTGTCCATTAAAGGTGTTTCGAGGATTTATCCCCTCAAACATGAACAGGAACACTTATTAACAATGCCCCGAAATTAGGTCATCTCCAGTGAAGTCTCAATAAAATGCTGCTTAAAATTCAAAAAATGCAAACAAAGAAATTCTCAAAACGGGGACAAATCACTAAAAATAGCTAAAGTACCAACAACAACAACACTAACAACCACCTTGTCATTGTTGACAAAATTTATGCATCGCAAAGATGTCCACAAAAACTAAGGAGTGGACGCTGATGATGTAGTAACCAACGTCAGTGCCAGCGCCGATAACAATGGACACAAATTTTTTATTAAATCAAAAATCTCCACCAAGTAAACATCGTTGAGGATAAACAAAAAGAAAAAAGAAGCGACAATACAAATATTTTGTGGGCGTGCAGAGGGGATGAGTAGCGTGTATGTATGTATGTGGGTTGGGGGATGGTCTTGGGGTATAAAGTTGATTGTAATCATAACGCTGTAAAAAACGCAAATTGTTAAGTAACTTTAGCAGCAAGACGACGACGAACACAGATGTGAGGGGTAGTGTGATAAGTCGACGAATTTTAATTGAACATCCCTGTCGACATGCAAGCTTCAGCTCAGATGCTGAGCATCGCGCCAAACGTAGGGTTTTCTAATAGGTACTTCACAACTTCAGCTCAGATGCTGAGCATCGCGCCAAACGTAGGGTTTTCTAATAGATACTTCACAACTTCAGCTCAGAGGCTGCGCTTCGAGTCAAACGTAGGGTTTTCTAATAGGTACTTGACAACTTTGAATTTAATTTAATAATTAAGCAATAACAAGTTTAGTGCAAAAATTTGAGTCTACATATTCATTGTGTGATGCTGCCGTGCCAGTGAGACAACGGGTTGGTCGAAGTGACGAAAATATCGTTGCTGTTCAGGCGTCCGTAGGAAATGATCCAACTCAGTCCATTGAAAATCTACATTGGTCCATAGTAGATCTTAGACAATTTTCATTTCTAACATCGCCGAAAAACGTATTTCACAGTAAGTTGCAATAAGTCTTCCACTAAGTTCAGCTTACTGTGAAATACGTTTTTCGGCGCACACACACTTTTCACACTTTTTCCGTTTTGAGATATGCAATGGTTTACACAGTGCAACACGAAAAAAATAACCATATACGGACACCGCTACATGATAAAAGACCAAAAAAAAAGACCCGTGTTTTTTTTTTCCCCAAAGTCATGCACTTTTTTTTATGGGCCCCCAGAGATTTGAGGCCTCGGTGTAATTTTTGGAAAAAAGTGATCATATTCTCAGGCTCATATCTTGCAAACCGTTCGGAATTTTGATTTACTCTCTGATTTGATTTACTAGCTCTTGTCATAAAGAACAAAAATTGTGAACATATAAAATCAAAAAAACTTCATCTTCAAGGTCAAAATCGCAAAAAACTTAAAAAAATTCGATTTTTTTAAACCTTTAAACCGTTGAAAATTCAGGGAAACAATCAACTAAAGGGTGATTTTTTAAGAGCTTGATAACTTTTTTTTTAAAAAAAACGCATAAAATTTGCAAAATCTCATCGGTTCTTTATTTGAAACGTTAGATTGGTCCATGACATTTACTTTTTGAAGATAATTTCATTTAAATGTTGACCGCGGCTGCGTCTTAGGTGGTCCATCCGCTTAGTCCAATTTTGGCATTTCCACGTTTTTGAGTAACAGAGACCCAATTGGTGCGAACGGCGACGAATCGAAAATTGGTGGTCATCATTAACACTGGCCGATACAGCTGCGATATTTTCTTCAGTTCGCACTCTACGTAAGCGTGTTGGTGGTTTAATGTCCAACAATGTAAATTTGGTGCGAAATTTAGTCACAATAGCCCGAATAGCCGCTTCAGTGGGTCGATTAAACTGACCATAAAATGGAAGCGCGCAATGAACTTTCTTAACAGAGCACGCATTTTGATAATAAAATGCAATAATTTGCAAGCGTTGTTCGTTTGTAAGACGATTCATGATGAAATGTCAAAGCATACTGAGCATCTTTCTCTTTGACACCATGTCTGAAATCCCACGTGATCTGTCAAATACTAATGCATGAAAATCCTAACCTCAAAAAAATCACTCTTTACAAAAATGTACCTAAGATCTCAATAAACAACTTTCTAGAACATATGAACTTCCTAGGAATTATTCTTAACACCGTTTAGGTAGCGCTTAGGTAGCCGCAAAAGTGAAAGATTTTTTGATTTTATATGTTCACAATTTTTGTTCTTTATGACAAGAGCTAGAACTTTGCCTCAGAGAGTAAATCAAAATTCCGAACGGTTTGCAAGATATGAGCCTGAGAATATGATCACTTTTTTCCAAAAATTACACCGAGGCCTCAAATCTCTGGGGGCCCATAAAAAAAGTGCATGACTTTGGGGGGGAAAAAAAACACGGGTCTTTTTTTTTTGGTCTTTTATCATGTAGCGGTGTCCGTATATGGTTATTTAGAAATGACTTCAAAAATGTTGCACAGTGTTATATTTGAGTTCATTGAAAATTATTTTTCTAACGAAGTACAACATTTTTTTCTTAGAATATCCAACTACAATATCAAAGTTTTATAAAAAATTGAAAACTTTGGTACCTCTAAGGGAATACACTGAAAGTATGTATGCACTGACTTAGTCCACTTTCATTCTTCTCAAAATTGCATTCTTCTTAAATTAAACCAAAAAGTATTTTATTTTAATTCGAAAAAGTAATGTTTTTATATTATAATTTACTTTTCGAATAATTTCATTTTATATATTATTCAAATTATCTGAATCACTTAAAGTGAACATTATAAATAAAAAATTATTGTTTAGATCGCCAGACAACAAGGTCAGTAGATATAGTGTGACTTAGGCCATTTTCAAACTAACGCTAAAGACAATTTTGGTGTGAATAAAAAAAGAACATGTAATGGTACATTTTTATAAATGTCAAAAACTAAAAGTTCTTAAATTATATATCTGATAAAAGTAAAGAGAAAAATTGGCATGTCTAGTTTTTTGAGTTTTGACTTAGATATTGAATCCCTTTGACTTTTTACATTTAATCCATTTAATACAGTTGACCTTTGAAAATTAACCTTGACCTTTAATCCCTTTGGTACTTGTCCTTTAATCCATTAGACATTTAATTCCATTAACATTTAATTACTTTGAAATTTGATATTTAATCCGTTTGGCCTTCGACCTTTAATCCGTTTGACATTTGACCTTTAATCCGTTTGACATTTGACCTTTAATCTGGTTGACATTTGACCTTTAATCCGTTTGACCTTTGACCTTTGACCTTTGACCTTTGACCTTTGACCTTTGACCTTTGACCTTTGACCTTTGACCTTTGACCTTTGACCTTTGACCTTTGACCTTTGACCTTTGACCTTTGACCTTTGACCTTTGACCTTTGACCTTTGACCTTTGACCTTTGACCTTTGACCTTTGACCTTTGACCTTTGACCTTTGACCTTTGACCTTTGACCTTTGACCTTTGACCTTTGACCTTTGACCTTTGACCTTTGACCTTTGACCTTTGACCTTTGACCTTTGACCTTTGACCTTTGACCTTTGACCTTTGACCTTTGACCTTTGACCTTTGACCTTTGACCTTTGACCTTTGACCTTTGACCTTTGACCTTTGACCTTTGACCTTTGACCTTTGACCTTTGACCTTTGACCTTTGACCTTTGACCTTTGACCTTTGACCTTTGACCTTTGACCTTTGACCTTTGACCTTTGACCTTTGACCTTTGACCTTTGACCTTTGACCTTTGACCTTTGACCTTTGACCTTTGACCTTTGACCTTTGACCTTTGACCTTTGACCTTTGACCTTTGACCTTTGACCTTTGACCTTTACCTTTACCTTTACCTTTACCTTTACCTTTACCTTTACCTTTACCTTTACCTTTACCTTTACCTTTACCTTTACCTTTACCTTTACCTTTACCTTTACCTTTACCTTTACCTTTACCTTTACCTTTACCTTTACCTTTACCTTTACCTCTACCTCTACCTTTACCTTTACCTTTACCTTTACCTTTACCTTTACCTTTACCTTTACCTTTACCTTTACCTTTACCTTTACCTTTACCTTTACCTTTACCTTTACCTTTACCTTTACCTTTACCT
Source organism: Polietes domitor (assembly GCA_947397865.1). NCBI lineage: Eukaryota > Metazoa > Arthropoda > Insecta > Diptera > Muscidae > Polietes > Polietes domitor. The sequence goes on along the minus strand of OX377619.1, from coordinate 159,830,107 downwards.
TTACCTTTACCTTTACCTTTACCTTTACCTTTACCTTTACCTTTACCTTTACCTTTACCTTTACCTTTACCTTTACCTTTACCTTTACCTTTACCTTTACCTTTACCTTTACCTTTACCTTTACCTTTACCTTTACCTTTACCTTTACCTTTACCTTTACCTTTACCTTTACCTTTACCTTTACCTTTACCTTTACCTTTACCTTTACCTTTACCTTTACCTTTACCTTTACCTTTACCTTTACCTTTACCTTTACCTTTACCTTTACCTTTACCTTTACCTTTACCTTTACCTTTACCTTTACCTTTACCTTTACCTTTACCTTTACCTTTACCTTTACCTTTACCTTTACCTTTACCTTTACCTTTACCTTTACCTTTACCTTTACCTTTACCTTTACCTTTACCTTTACCTTTACCTTTACCTTTACCTTTACCTTTACCTTTACCTTTACCTTTACCTTTACCTTTACCTTTACCTTTACCTTTACCTTTACCTTTACCTTTACCTTTACCTTTACCTTTACCTTTACCTTTACCTTTACCTTTACCTTTACCTTTACCTTTACCTTTACCTTTACCTTTACCTTTACCTTTACCTTTACCTTTACCTTTACCTTTACCTTTACCTTTACCTTTACCTTTACCTTTACCTTTACCTTTACCTTTACCTTTACCTTTACCTTTACCTTTACCTTTACCTTTACCTTTACCTTTACCTTTACCTTTACCTTTACCTTTACCTTTACCTTTACCTTTACCTTTACCTTTACCTTTACCTTTACCTTTACCTTTACCTTTACCTTTACCTTTACCTTTACCTTTACTTACCTTTACCTTTACCTTTACCTTTACCTTTACCTTTACCTTTACCTTTACCTTTACCTTTACCTTTACCTTTACCTTTACCTTTACCTTTACCTTTACCTTTACCTTTACCTTTACCTTTACCTTTACCTTTACCTTTACCTTTACCTTTACCTTTACCTTTACCTTTACCTTTACCTTTACCTTTACCTTTACCTTTACCTTTACCTTTACCTTTACCTTTACCTTTACCTTTACCTTTACCTTTACCTTTACCTTTACCTTTACCTTTACCTTTACCTTTACCTTTACCTTTACCTTTACCTTTACCTTTACCTTTACCTTTACCTTTACCTTTACCTTTACCTTTACCTTTACCTTTACCTTTACCTTTACCTTTACCTTTACCTTTACCTTTACCTTTACCTTTACCTTTACCTTTACCTTTACCTTTACCTTTACCTTTACCTTTACCTTTACCTTTACCTTTACCTTTACCTTTACCTTTACCTTTACCTTTACCTTTACCTTTACCTTTACCTTTACCTTTACCTTTACCTTTACCTTTACCTTTACCTTTACCTTTACCTTTACCTTTACCTTTACCTTTACCTTTACCTTTACCTTTACCTTTACCTTTACCTTTACCTTTACCTTTACCTTTACCTTTACCTTTACCTTTACCTTTACCTTTACCTTTACCTTTACCTTTACCTTTACCTTTACCTTTACCTTTACCTTTACCTTTACCTTTACCTTTACCTTTACCTTTACCTTTACCTTTACCTTTACCTTTACCTTTACCTTTACCTTTACCTTTACCTTTACCTTTACCTTTACCTTTACCTTTACCTTTACCTTTACCTTTACCTTTACCTTTACCTTTACCTTTACCTTTACCTTTACCTTTACCTTTACCTTTACCTTTACCTTTACCTTTACCTTTACCTTTACCTTTACCTTTACCTTTACCTTTACCTTTACCTTTACCTTTACCTTTACCTTTACCTTTACCTTTACCTTTACCTTTACCTTTACCTTTACCTTTACCTTTACCTTTACCTTTACCTTTACCTTTACCTTTACCTTTACCTTTACCTTTACCTTTACCTTTACCTTTACCTTTACCTTTACCTTTACCTTTACCTTTACCTTTACCTTTACCTTTACCTTTACCTTTACCTTTACCTTTACCTTTACCTTTACCTTTACCTTTACCTTTACCTTTACCTTTACCTTTACCTTTACCTTTACCTTTACCTTTACCTTTACCTTTACCTTTACCTTTACCTTTACCTTTACCTTTACCTTTACCTTTACCTTTACCTTTACCTTTACCTTTACCTTTACCTTTACCTTTACCTTTACCTTTACCTTTACCTTTACCTTTACCTTTACCTTTACCTTTACCTTTACCTTTACCTTTACCTTTACCTTTACCTTTACCTTTACCTTTACCTTTACCTTTACCTTTACCTTTACCTTTACCTTTACCTTTACCTTTACCTTTACCTTTACCTTTACCTTTACCTTTACCTTTACCTTTACCTTTACCTTTACCTTTACCTTTACCTCTTTGTATACTTCACAGTTCGCCAATCTGAAAGATTTACCCCCAACATTCCATACCTCCCTCGTCCTGGCAACCATTAACGAAATTTTCTAACAGCATTTGATGAACAACAATCAAAGTGTAAAACACGAACCAGCTCGAAGAAGAAAAAAACCTACGAATATATGCTGCAAATTATAAAAAATTTAACAAGAATAAAGGTGACGTCCATAAAGCTGGGGGAGTGATGGGCCGGATGGAGGAAGACTTGCAACTCGTAAGTACTCTATAAGACGTTACTTTCTTGTTCATCGCCTGCCACACTCAAGAAAAAACACCAAAAACAAGCTGGCTGCTGCTAATGGCATTGTAGAATAGACAGAACGAATAGAATGGCAGCACAATCTTAAGTAGAAGATGAAAAATCTTAAGCTAACAAAGAACAATCCTGGTGTTGGTGGCCGGGTAGATAGGTGGGTAGGCAGGCTGGCAGCTAGGAAAGATTCGACTCGGTGTGACTCGCTAGGTAGTATGTTGTCATCTATTCGTCTACTTACACCTTTTCTTTATTCGGCGTTAAGCATCATCATCACCATCATCCATCCCGACATCCCATCCCATTCATTCAGCCAACTTTCCTCCGTTCCTCGGCAGATCCTGTCAGCCCAGCCAGCCAGCCCTACGCAACATTTACATACAACCGTAAGTTTTCATTTGGAGGATTTAAAGGAAGGTATCTCCTATGATGCGTGTGCGTTGTGTGCGCATCAAGGAGTATGTTTATGTGTGAGTATGTGGGTGTTTACATGTATGCGTCAAGGGTGGTGGTAGTGGTGTGAGTGTGTGATTTGCTAAGTGTATGGTATGTAAAGTAAACACAATAACAACGACAACAGCAAACTGCGAAAAGATAAAAGTAAATGATGCGTAAAACATGTAAAATATACCATTGACAAAGCACAGTGGTTCGGTAGACGCAATTCGGGGAAAACCAATTAAGAGACTTTATCACAGTCGGTCTGGTTCTGCTTCACTTTGTCTGAAGTCATGTGACAGAAAGATATATAAGGACAGCGTCCGAGAGTTTTACATGATTCTCGCCGTGAGGCTGCAGCCATGGTGCGCCAACGCACAAAAATGACCAGCATGGGGACCTTATGCTCCATCGGCAGTCATAGAAAATGAAAGAATATGTAATATGTATTTTTTTGGGCTAAAGTCTCCAACTTAACCACTGTGTACCACATTTTTGTGTAACGAATCCTAAAATTTCCCTTTTTCGTGTTACTTGTCTTCCCTTCCCCACTTGCGACTTCCTTTTCGCAGCTTCCTCTTCATCCGTTTCTTCGCACTAATGAAAATCAATAAAGTAAAAATTATATATGAAAATTTATAGAAATTTAAAGCAAACGCCGAAAAAAGGACAACTCACCTTTACGAGAGAAACAATCCCCACTCTTTGTTTCGCAACGACAACGAAGGGAAAGCAAACTCAGCGCAACGCAACATTTTGATTTTTTTACTACACATTTCTGGCCACATGAGGGTCTGGGACATCCCTGCCGGTGTGGTGCGGTCCCCCTTTTGGAAATGGAAGGAATACCTTTTTTTGCAGTCAGTCATTCACTCACTACTTTTGATTTTTAATCGTTAAACATTGATAAAGCACAACATCCTTTACGGTCTGGGTAAAATGCTGCTGCTGCTTCTGTTGCGGCTTTGGCTGCTGCCGGTGATGATGATGATGATGACGCCGACAATGAAGAGCAGGACGTTGCTTCTTTGACATTTTGCTGCTGCTACTGTTGATGTTGTTGTTGGATGTTGACGATGGTTGGGTGTTGTTAAAAATCTGTATTTACTGATGAAACAAACTGATGCCTTCGTTCATACTCTATCTTTCAGTGAGTGAGTGAGTGCGTGGGGGTGTATCGGTGTGTGTGTGTGATGAAATATCCTGTCTTCCGTTTGGAGGGGGAGTTGGGTTCTTTTTTTTGCAGTATATACTAAAAAATGTGTTGATGACATCCTTTTTAAATGAACAGCTCCAGTAATCAGAGCAGCAGCAAGAACAACAACAACCACAACGTTAGCAACACGAGTATCATGAGTTTTTGATTCCTTCTTTTTTGGGTGTTGTTGTATTAGTCTAACAATGCTATTTTTGCATTATCGCATCGTATGAATGCTGATAATTTGCTGTTGCTCTTATTGTTGTGGGTTTGATGTTGAAAAAAAATGTGTTTATAATTATTACCCCAGGCAACAGAGAATTTAATTGAGGTCTCTCAAAATATCGAGATAATTTTAGTGTTTTTCATTTGCATTTTTCTTGTCGAGATAATTTCAATCTGGGTATTCATGGGCTGTTCTAGGAGTCTTTGTTACCAAGCCCATCGATCTGACTATAGTATAAGTATATATAGATAGCATATATGGACAGTAGTGTAGTTTTAGTCTGTTAAATCTACTTAAATACCCTCACTCTCAGAGCATCTGTATGTAATTTATAAGAACTTTATTTTTACTAAGGACCGGATTTTTTTTTTCTTATAGGATGTTCTAGAAGGACCACATGGATCCAGCTTCCACATTTATAAACAAGTAAGGAAAGGCTAAAGTCGGACGGGGCGGACTGTATAATACACTCCACTTTCTATGCGAATGCAATTCAATTTGGTATAAAATTGAAAATGGGTAGTGTTTTTGTATATTTCCTAATCATAGGCTGATATGACCTGACCCAATTTGTCAAATCGAGAAGAATATTTGTATAGGGGCTATATCCAAACATGGAATAAAGTAACTAACTTTCACAATAAGTTCTTCCAGTTCAAATATAACGTGTTATGCTCACTTTGAAGAAATTCGATGAAAATTCGTGGTTTCTGGAGATGGAAAAAGTCTACCCGGGAGCGAAATTTGTATGGGAGCTATATGTAAATCTGAACCGATCTGACCTATTTTCACCACAGGTGTTCCTAGTTTAAATGTAAAATGTTTTGGCAAATTCGAAAACAATCTGATAAAAGTGGAAACATAAGATATTTTGCCAAATCTGAAGAAAATCTGATACAATATGTGGTTTCTAGAGAGGAAAAGTCAAATCGAGAGCGAAATTTGTATGGGAGCTATATATAAATCTGAACCGATTTTTACTACAGATGTTTCTAGTTGAAATGTAAGATGTTTGGCCAATTTTGAAGAATATCTGTTAAAATATATGCTATCTAGAGTGAAAAGAGTCAAATCGGGAGTGAATTTCGTATGGGGGCTATATCTAAATCTGAACCGATTTGCCTCAAATTAAATAGCGTTCTTATTTTTTTACAATTTTTGTTAAGATCGGACTATAATTGCGACCTGTAATTTGATTACAAGTATAGATGGACAGATAGACAGACGGACATTGCTAAATCGATTCAAAAAGTGATTCTAAGTCGATCGGTATAATTAACTATAGGTCTGTCACCCCTCCCTTTGGGTGTTACAAACAAATGCACAAAGACATATACTTTCGTGAAGTGTATAATAATGGTAAAAACATGATCAAATATCAATTTACTGTGAAATAATATTTGAATTATTATTAAACCATTATCTATTTCAAATCAAAAAAGCTTAAATATCATAAATATTGGTAGATAGTGGTTTCTACAGTTAGTTGTATTTCCATTCTATTTTAGTTCCACAATTACAAATTTTGAAAATCCATTATCAGACGTACATAATGCAAAATAACCTAACTTCATGATTCAATCAATTTTTGCAGTAAAAAAATACGAATTTGGAAAAAAACTTTTTATTTTGCGTGAATATGCAGTCAGAGGAATGTATACACCGAATTCCATGATTCCAGCTGCGCCCATTTGGTTGGTACCATTTTTACCCCTTGACGTTTCTATGCAATTAGAATTTCATCATTCTAGCTGTAGTCGTTTAGTTGGTACTATTTTTATCCCTCTGTACCATTGTATCCCTTGAAAAATCCGTTTATTTTCCGTGTCTACGCAGTCAGAGGAATGTATACTCCGAATTGCATGACTCTAGCTGCGGTCATTTGGTTGGTACTATTTGTATCCCATTTTTCCATTTAACCCCAAAAAGTACGAATTTCGAAAAATCTGTTTATTTGAAGTGTCTACGCAATCAGAGGAATGTATACACCGAATTTCATAATTCCAGGTGTCGCCGTTTGGTTGGTACCATTTTTATCCCTCCGTACCCATTTGGAAAAAAACCTTTTATTAGGAATGTATACTCCGAATTTCATGACTCTAGCTGCGGTCATTTGATTGGTACTATTTGTATCCCCTTTTTTCGTGTTAACCCCAAAAAGTACGAATTTTGAAAAATCCGTGTATTTTACTTATCTATTCAATCAGAGGAATGTATACACCAAATTTCATTATTCTAGGTACAGCCGTTTGGTTGGTACCATTTTTATCCCTCTATTCCCATTTTACCCATTAAAAGTACGAATTTGGGAAAAATAATTTTATATTATGTATCTACTCTATTGGAGGAATGTACACACCGAATTTCGTGTTTCTAGCTGTTGTCATTTAATATGTACCATTTTGATCCCTTTTCGTCGGTGAAAAGAGTGAATTCGGATAGGGTTTGTTGGTTGAATTTTGTATGGGACCGACATCTAAATCTCAGTTTTTTATTGAAATATAACATGTTGTGTTTGAACCAATTATTCTCATCACCCTATATCTTACTCTTACAAATATTTATTTATTATTATTGGCAAATTAAATAAACAAACCGTCAAAATGGCTTATAAACGTCACGTCTGGCAACGCTGCTGTTGAGTTCCCTTGTCCCTCTGATGGCGATGCGAAAACCCCAGCAACTTTGCTGGCATCCAAGACTACGTCTGTAACGTCTTGCATCCAAGACTACGTCTGGGGCTTTTGGAACTCAAGCTTGAGCCCTAGGGGCGATATGAAAAACAATGCAAGGCGATATGAAAAATAATGCAAAATAATAAAATAATGAAAAAGCCAAATCAAAAAATATTTTTTTTTTTCAAAATCTCTCGTCTATTTGAGCAGTATGTCAACGATGTTTGCCTAGAAAGTTTTAAATAACTTCTTCAATGCATTAACATGTGACAAGTTTCTTTGGTGTAGCATTTGACCCAATTTAGCATAACGTGTAATATTTTAACAAAATTGTTCACCATACCAAACTCAGTATTAATATGTCAACGAAAATACATTTGTTGAATTACTTCGAACGATTTCATTAAAGATGTGCGCCTATTGAAGAACGCTATAAATACATTCTCTTATAGTTGGTATTGCCAAGAGCTAAAAAAATTAATAAATATTTCTTGTTTAACTGCCCAAATTGATTCTGATATTTTATTTATATATATATCTCATTTGCTCGGTGACTTATATTTGAAATTTGACGTAGAATATATTTTCTATTCTCATCACACACCTAAATTTTGGTTTTAAGGGACAGTTTAGACCAATTCGGATCCCCAGGGTATCTAACCCTTTTCTTAGATTTTGCCGTAGATGAGCTGCCAACTGCTTCTCGAGAATATATTTGGATAATTTTGAAGGAATCCTTCTGTTTGTAAATGAGAAAATTCTCATCAAGATTATCTAGTGATACAAGAATTTGTTGGGTCATGCGCTTTTCGGATATATCGGACTTCTTGACTGCACCACTCGAAGTAAGGGAATGCAGTCCATGGTCTGTGTCTAACTCAGTTGTCACGGCATAACATGGCAGACGAGTCCTTCAGACCTCGGCCTGGAGGCCTGATAACACCGTGTCTAGTTGTGTCTATTGTAAATGTATTCTTTTTAATTCGTGTGAATGTGGAGGAGATGAAGTGCGTTGTGTCATAGCTCCTCAAAAAACAAGGCAAGCCTTTGGTGGCTTTTCGACCACATCGGCGACTAATATGTTTTCCTAAAAATCTGCCGCAATTGAAATGTTGATGTTGATATTGTTGAAATGAGGATGAAGGAATAAAACAGGTAGTGCCTAGTGTAATTTACTCTAGACAAACAGTATCTGTTCACATTTCGTGTTCTCACATCTTCTCGGCGCTCCGGTGTGCATGTTTAACAAGAGATTCACAAGATGTTGTGTACCCTTGTAAAACGTGTGGTTTTGATGATTTTCGGGGGAAAATATTGATTATGAAAGGTACACACACCCACGAGCAGTGAGCCAGCTTCCACACTGGCTCACTAACAAACCGAACAGTGGGGGAATTTATGAAAAAATTTTGTCATTTGTTATATTTCAATTTTACATTTCTAAAATCGCCCACTGTCGTACTTCAAACATCAGGCCAAAGCATATGAGTAATAGCTACTGATGACAATCCAAACACCCACCGAAAATAGCAACGTTGATGATCAAGCAAAAAAGCCAGAATAAAAATGAACTGTGAAATTTACACTTCATTTTTAACTGGCGGGAAAGCGGGGGAGGAGCAAAGCAGTGACACACTTTTGTTGGGTTTTTCCGTATTTGGGTGTCTATTAACGTTTTTCCGGGAAGTTAGACAAACACGGCCCAAAAGCTGGCGTCTGAGTGATGGGGGAAGGGGGGGGGGGGGGGAAGGACACCAGGAAAAAGGGACTGATTGACTAACCGTCTGACAGTTTGCCAGCAGGATGGATGTGTGCCAGCAGGATGGCCTGTTTTAAAATTTCCCCACTAACCACTGGCAAACGGGCCAAAGTGTAAAGCATCAGCGGAGTGCTGCGACACGACACTCTATTCATCAGCGACGGAAGCTTAAGCAGCCATAACCGAAAGCGCACGTGTTCTCTAAAGAAGTTGTGGGTCGTTCTGGTCGTTAGTCGGTGTGGTGTGTTGATGCTACAGCTTTTCCTGCTTGATTTCAGCTGGAAGACTTTGTTATAATTTTTGTCGGCTATGCCAAAGTAGGTCGGTCGGTAGGTCGGTTTCACATGTCGTTAAAAAAAGGGATTTAATCGAATGGAAATGAACTATTTAAAAAGCCGGAAAATTTTTTATTCCAACCTCCGCCAAAGATCTATGGCTCACTACTCATGTAACCCTTCAACATATACTTGACACATTACGACATAAACGCGCTGGGAATAAGGAAAAGTCCTGCGAAGTAAAATTGGTTCTAGTTTTTTTCACCTCAACTTCTTTGCCAAATTATGATAAATAGTTTGTCGATGAAATTGACAAAGGTTTCTTCCGGTTCGTCCGGCCATATGTGCGTGTGTGGGTGCGTAATTTTGCATAAACGCTCCGTCCGTCCATCCATCCGTTTGCCTATCTGCCTTGCAAAGGGTTTTTATGTTAATTTAAAAGCACCTGTCGTTTGTGGTTAATATCCCCACGGTATTGGGGGCGGTCGGATTTCAAAAGGGTGAAAACAATTATATTTAAATTTTATGCCATCATTAAAATGTCATTGTTTCGTTAAACGCTATTATGGCGGTGGACAGTGGAGCAAATGAAAAAAATAAGATTATGATGGTTTATGTTAATTCTCAAAACTTTTGTCTAACATTATAACATTTTCTGATGTATTTTGACATTGGAAGTCTCATCTTGTCCGGTTATATGTTGAACAGCGCTACTAGTCTTTTAAATATATTTAGGAGCAGTCACGAAAGTAATCATGGAAAGACTCAAACCACAAGACCGTCTCCAAATTGTTCAGCTGGATTACGAAAAACAGCGAGGAGAATATAAAAGCTGTTCTCAGTAGCTTGGCTGGTCGTATTCGACGACTTGGCGTATTTTAGGTTAGAATCTCGGCCTTAAAGCACAAAATTCGATTTGTGCAAGAATTAAAGCCAGGCGACTTAAATTTGCGTGTTATTTTCAGTGAATGAGCTCTCCAATCGCTATGTTCGTACGAGTCGCCCAAAATTGGACCTTCCGAATGGACCACCTCAGACGTAGTCGTGGCCAACATTTAAATAATACCATTTTCAAACAGTAAATTCCATAAATTGATCTTTTGACCGATAATAAAAATTTCAAGTAAACTTTCAAGTTTATGTGTTTCATTTTACATTATAAAGATAAATTTAAAATTTATATAAAATTTGAAATGTAAATGCAAATATATATGTATAATGTAAAAGATATTACAAGCTTGTAAGAGATTTAAAAAAATATTTTGATACATATATTTGTTAGAAACGATAAAGCCAAAAATACAAAAAGCTATGTTATGAAGAAAACAACCCCTTTTTGAAGAAAATCTATGGATAACTGTAGAAGATGTGATACTTCTTGAAGAATTAAGAGCAATTTAAACAAGTAAGAAGGCGTTAAGTTCGGCCGGGCCGAATCTTATATACCCTCCACCACGGAGTGCATTCCACAGTATTACCAGCAGATTAAAGGATGTCGACTTTACATAGAAGCACAGTACCATATTACGAAAATTGTGATATTTTTATGCACATTACCAAATTTGTTTACTATTTCAAACTATAATGTATACTTATGCGCACTATTTGAAATCGACTACTATATATAAATAAAATGATGAAATTGTGAAAGTGAACATGCCTAAATATTAGGCGATTGTTAGTCGCCATTAGAAAGAAGCATTTTCAGATACAGACAAAGTGATAAGAAAAGTATAAATTTTAAAGATATCCCCATTCACTCCATTCTCCGCCCAAATGTACAAATTTCGAAAAAACCCTTTTTCAAGTCTTCATAGTCAGAATGTATACACCGAATTTCATGATTTCAACTTCAGCGGTTTGGCAGGTCCCATTTTTATCCCCCTTAAAAGTAAAAATTTCGAAAATCCATCTTTTTGACGTGCCTATGCAATTAGAGGGATGTACACACCGAATTTCATGATTCTAGCTGTTGTCGTATCATTGGTACCATATTTTATCTCTTTTTGTCCCATTTAGCCCGCTAAAACTTTTATTTTCTTTGTGGTGCTTCCAAGCTACAAGAGGAATGCCCGCAACAAATTTTAACTGTATGAAAATAAGAAATTTAATTAATAAGCCAAGCTACCAATATTTGTATACTATATATATAATGGATATAATACTTCAATTCATAAAGTAAATATAAGGGAGCAATCATAAATACCCTAAATATTGGGGGATAGAGAGTGTATTTTCAGCTACAGTCGTTTGGTTGGTTGCATTTCCATCCTATTTTAATTTCAAAAGTATAAATTTTGAAAATACCTTATCTCTCACGTACGCAGTATAAGACAGCTTCATGATTCTACCATTTTTGCCGTAAAAGCAACAAACGAATTTGGGAAAAAAATATTTTACGTGGCTATGCAGTCAGAGGAATGTACACACCGAATTCCATGATTCTATCAGCGGTCATTTTGTTGGTACCATTTTTTATCCCCTTTTTCCAATTTTGCCCCCTCAAGAGTACGACTATCTAAAATCTCTTTATTTTACGTATCTACAGAATTAGAGGGATGTACACACTGAATTTTCATCATAGCTGTATTCGTTTAGTTGGTACTATTTTTATCCCCTGTAGCCATTGTATCCCTTGAAAGTACGAATTTGGAAAAAACGTTTTATTTTTGGTGTCTACGCAGTCAGAGGAATGTATACTCCGAATTTCATGATTCTAGCTGCTGTCATTTGGTAGGTACTATTTTTATCCCCTTTTTCCATTTGAACCCCAAAAAGTACGAATTTTGGAAAGTTCTTTTATTTTACGTGTCTACGCAATCAGAGGAATGTATATATCGAATTTCACTATTCTAGGTGCAGCCGTTATGTTGGTACTATTTTTATCCGTTTTGCCCCATTTAACCCCTTTAAAGTACGAATTTAGAAAAAATACTTTTATATTATGTATCTACTCAATTAGAGGAATGTACACGCCAAATTTCGTGTTTCTATCTGTTGTCGTTTGAAAGGTACCATTTTTATCCCTTTTTTGTCCCATTTCGCCCCCTACAAATAAAAATCACTCTATGGTGGCCTTTTATGCTATAAAGGGAATGCGCATTGCGAATATCAAGTAAATACAAGCTAATATGTTCAAAAAACATGCTGAAATACACAAAATATTAGGGGTATTTTCAGTCCTTGTGAGGGAAAAATTTTTCCCTCTGGGCCGATTTCGTCCACTTTCAATCCCAACCGATCTACAACCATAAGACACATTTATGAAAAATTTGAACCTCCTAGCTCATTTCGTTCGACCGCTATCGTGCTTTCAACAGACAGACAGACAGACGGACATGGCTATATCGTCTTAGAATTTTACCACGACCCAGAATATATATACTTTATGGGGTCTCCGATGAATATTTCGAGGTGTTACAAACGGAATGACAAAGTGAATATACCCCCATCCTGGAGGTGGAGGGTATAAAAATCATGTTCCATAGTTTTCTGTTTTCATATTACTACTATACAATTTCCCAGAATTCATCAATTGATATTTAGAAATGTTATTTGATTTTCAATTGATTTCCAAAAATTCCATTGAAATTATCATTTGCTTTTCAAAAATTCTGGATTCAGATTCATGGCTTTTAGATTTATTCATAGATTTTCTACCAGCTTCTAGAATTAATTTCTGCTTCGAATGTGTCTGTATCATGTCAAAAACTATATACATACATATTAAAAAATTATTTTTTTTAATTTTCGTATAAAGATGGTCATAAATTTTACATTTATCCATTGTTTTCTTCTTCACATAATCATTGATTTCATCTTTAGGTTTCTAGCTACTATTTTATCTGTCCCTCAATACAAATAAAAAATAAATTGTAGTTTTTTTATACCCTCCACCTCCAGGATGGGGGTATACTAACTTTGTCATTCCGTTTGTAACACCTTGAAATATCGACCTGGACCCTATAAAGTATATATATTCTTGATCGTTATAAAATTCTAAGACGATCTAGCCATGTCCGTCCGTCCGTCTGTCCGTCTGTTGAAAGCACGCTAGCATCTAAACGAAAGGAGCTAGAACGTTAAAATTTTCCATAAATGCGTCTTATAGTCGTTCTTATATAGATCAGTTGGGATTGAAATGGGGCGAAATCGACCCAAAGGGAAAAATTTTTCCCTCTCAAGGACTAAAAATACCCATAATAATCCCTAATATTTTAACGTATTTAATCATGTTTTTTGAATATGTCTGTTTATTTATTTGCTTTGCTTTATTTATTTGCTTGATATTTGGTACGCGCATTCCCCTTATAGCAAAAACGTGCACCATAAAGTGATTTTTATTTGTAGGGGGTGAAATTCGGTGTGTACATTCCTCTACTTGAGTAGTTACATAATATAAAAGTATTTTTTCCAAATTTGTACTTTTAAGGGGTAAAATGGGAATATAGGGATAAAAATGGTACCAACCAAACGGCTGTACCTAGAATAATGAAAGTCGGTGTATACATTCCTCTGATTGCATAGACAAGTAATCCATGTAGGATTTTTAAAAAATTCGTACTTTTTTGGTTTAAAATGAAAAAAGGGATAAAAATAGTACCAATCAAATGACCGCAGCTAGAGTCATGAAATTCGGAGTATACATTCCTCTGACTGTGTAGACACGCAAAATAAACTGATTTTTCGAAATTCTTACTTTTTGGGGTCAAAGTAGAAAAAGGGGATAAAAATAGTACCAACCAAATGACCGCAGCTAGAGTTATGAAATTCGGAGTATACATTCATTTGACTACGTAAACTTGAAAAATAAAAGTTTTTTTTTACCAAATTCGTACTTTCAAGGGATACAATGGGTACGGAGGGATAAAAATGGTACCAACCAAACGGCTACATCTGGAATAATGAAATTCGGTATATAGATTCATCTGATTGCGTAGACACTTAAAATAAACAGATTTTTCGAAATTCTTTTTCGACTTTTTGGGGTTAAAAAAAAGGGATAAAAATACTCCGAATTTCATGACTCTAGCTGCGAATTTTTCGAAATTCGTACTTTTTGGTGTTAAAATGGAAAAAGGGGATAGAAATAGTACCAACCAAATGACCGCAGCTAGAGTCAAGCAATTCGGAGTATAAATTCCTCTGACTGCGTAGACACGAAAAATAAAAGATTTTTACAACTTCGTACTTCCAAGGGATGCAATGGGTACAGAAGGATAAAAATAGTACCAACTAAACGACTACAGCTAGAATGATGAAATTCATTGAAATGCAGCTGGAATCATGCAATTCGGTGTATACATTCCTCTGACTGCATAGACACGCAAAATAACAAGTTTTTTTTCCAAATTCTTAATTTTTCGTTTACGGCACAAATTGGTTGAATCATGAAGTTAGGTTATTTTGCACTATGTACGTCTGATAATGGATTTTCAAACTTTGTACTTTTGGAATTAAAATAGAATGGAAATACAACCAACTGTAGCACCCACTATCTACCAATATTTATGGTATTTAAGCTTTTTGAAAATATAAATAAAGAATATTTATTTTTTGATTTGAAATAAGTAATGGTTTGATATAATTATAATATTATATTTATTTATAAAATTATTTTTTCCATATTTGTATTTGTTCTTGTTTGGGTATATTAAAAAAATTATATTTTCCTGTAATATTACTGCAGTTCTACGAAAACCGACAACCTCTGTGGAATGCAATCCATGGTGGAGGGTATATAAAGTTCGGCCCGGCCGAACTTAACGCCGTTTTTACTTGTTTTAAATAAAAATATTTCAATATATATTGAAAATAAAATATGTAATACAAAAATTTACCTATACTTAAGTATACTTTTTGCCTATATCTCAGCAGCTACTGGCGATCTCAATGTGAGTATATACAGCAAAAATGTTGCCAACGGAAATTGATTTTTAAATAAATTGCAATAATTCTTTACAAAATATAGATAACAAATTATATATATTTTTAATTTTTATATAATAATTTATACGGCAAAACATTTGCAAACAATTGCAGATTTTTGAAAAATAATTTCGTCTAACGTAGATATTGCATTACCAAACACACTCGCCAATTTTTAGGAAAATCGGAAGACCTTCGAACATTTCTCGTTGGTTTAACATTGAATTCCGTCTATCTATGATATATAGACGTTAGGCGTGATCGTATTCCAACTGCACCCATTTCCTGACCATTTCCTAGTGCTTCCCGAAATATAGGGTTTGGCAAAATTTCGGGACAAAGTAGCGATTGACTTAAAATATATGGATTTTTGTCACTAAAATTTTAGAAAACCTTACGACGATATTATTACGATAACCTGTGACGATATTAGGTATGAGATTTGTTGTTCAAGGTCGAGTCTTGTTGGAACACATATTGATAAGCAGTGGATGTTCGTTGACCTGCAATTGCTGAATAAATTGGATCTCAAAACTGAATATTCCCTTCGTACAAAATGTTCATCAGGTTGGAATGTGAAATGTAGAGCTCGATTTGGCGTTAATGTCCTTGAATTGTAATTCGAAAATTTTGTTTTTTGTGTATTTATTTTCTAATATCTCCTCCTTATTTAAGAAAGACCAAACACGGATTGAATTTTTTGAGAAAATCAAGAACCTGTTTTCCTGTCCATATTTCCTTGAATCAGTTATTATTTGACCCGCAGTCCCACTGTGATCAGCCACTTTTTGAGTTCGTATGTAAATATTTTTCCAACGAAAGGTATCATGCGATACATCCCCCAACTCTGGGAAATAAATGTTTTTCCCTTCTCCATGCATACATAGACTTAATTTAAATCCTTGGCCGTCTCCCCTTTGCGCTTTACAAAGGAACTCCCCTTTTAAAAATAAAAAAACGTCATATCATTTTCTCCTCACCGGTTTGTTGAGTTCTTTATATTTTTTTCGCCTTTGTCATCCAACACCACTACCACTTCGTCCCTTTTGCTCATTTCATTTTAATTGAAGGAGCGTTCATGTGTGTGCTATTTCTTTGGTGTCGTCGTCCTCCTCCTCCTCTTTCTACTCCAACTCATTATTTATGCTTATGCAAATTACAATATGGTCACCCTTAATTGTTTGCGGGGGAAATTTGAATGTGTTGTCTTGGCGAGTTAGCTTCTCTCCGGCGTTACCCCATTTCATCAACGTTCGGTACGTTGCCAGCCATAATCGATGACATATTGTTAAGAGTCTTTGTTCGGATGTGTGTGTGTGTTTTTTTGTCAAAATGTGGTTGACTTATTTTGTATTTTGTGACTCTCATTTGCTGCGTTTTTTTCTTGTTCTTCCCTGCTTTCGTTCTCTTTCCGTTCCATTATCAGTTAACAATGACAGTGTGTATTTTTCTCCGTCTACTTGTTCAGATAAGCTAATTATATGCTAAATAATTGGTGGCGGAGGAGTGGGTGGATGGTTGCTTGGTTGTCTCGCGTTGGATGGAGTCCGTAAATGGATGTATAACTGGTGGGAAGAATATCCTGCCTTTGTGAAAGTGGTTTCAAATTTGTAATTTGTAATCGTGCTCCTCATGGCATAAACAATTAGAAATTGCTATTTGATATGGTATTTATTACGATGACTTATGGAAATTAGTGTGGGTGGGTACTGCACGAGAAATTGGAGCTAGGAAATTCGACTATAGTACATCTTCTATTTATAGTATATGTAGAATAGGCTGTCCCATAAAAATCCAAACTTTGGAGGTGGATGCTTAATATTAATAGAACAGAACATATTTAACTGCCAACATATTCACACACAGCAAACACTTGCAGTGGTTATGGTAATGCTAAACTGCAAAATTGATTTGTTGTTATGACAGAAAAATTGCTGTAGCAGCAGTTAGTTAGCAAACAATTGTCGCTCTAATGCCAGACTTTTTCCTATGTGAACATATGACATCACAAGAGCCACATATAAAGGGTGATTTTTTAAGAGCTTGATAACTTTTTAAAAAAAAAAACGCATAAAATTTGCAAAATCTCATCAGTTCTTTATTTGAAACGTTAGATTGGTCCATGACATTTACTTTTTGAAGATAATTTCATTTAAATGTTGACCGCGGCTGCGTCTTAGGTGGTCCATCCGCTTAGTCCAATTTTGGCATTTCCACGTTTTTGAGTAACAGAGACCCAATTGGTGCGAACGGCGACGAATCGAAAATTGGTGGTCATCATTAACACTGGCCAATACAGCTGCGATATTTTCTTCAGTTCGCACTCTACGTAAGCGTGTTGGTGGTTTAATGTCCAACAATGTAAATTTGGTGCGAAATTTAGTCACAATAGCCCGAATAGCCGCTTCAGTGGGTCGATTAAACTGACCATAAAATGGAAGCGCGCAATGAACTTTCTTAACAGAGCACGCATTTTGATAATAAAATTCAATAATTTGCAAGCGTTGTTCGTTTGTAAGACGATTCATGATGAAATGTCAAAGCATACTGATCATCTTTCTCTTTGACACCATGTCTGAAATCCCACGTGATCTGTCAAATACTAATGCATGGAAATCCTAACCTCAAAAAAATCACTCTTTAGTAGTGGTTCCTATACACGTGGTCATCTAGTGGTTTCATTTTGAATCATATGTTATTTTGACATTGACAGCTCTTTCCCTCTCGAAATCTTGACCAGTATTAAATCTCCGCGGATCGAAATGAAATTCTAACATTTGTAGTAATCATAATTATCTTAAATTAAACATATAAGTGTATGTGATCGGACTTACATTTTCAAAATATGAGTACAAATATTCTCGTCCAAGGTACACGAGAATTTGGATTTTCGTAAGAAAAATAAACAAGAACTTATCCATAATAATTTTTTGGTGATTTTATAAACGACGACACATTTTCAACTTTCAGCAAACAGCAAATGTAGTTTTTTGTTGATAGCAAGAAGATTTAACTAATTGAACTTGTTTGTCAAGAACACGTCTGATTTAAAAATATCATACCGTGTAACAGTACTTGTTGGACATGAACAAGACCTTATGTCAATATGGGGAAATGGAAAAATTTCACGATGAAAAATTTTAAATAATGTCCTTTATTAATGATATCCTCTCATATATTTGTTTCCAAAAAATAAATGTTTAAATTTTACACACATACTTAAATTTTATTTCTATAGCTTTATTAATTAAGCCTTATCAAAAAATCATAGCATTAGTATCATAACATAGTATCATTACTGTCCAACACCATTTTTGAAAAGCAGTAACAACCATATAATTCTGAAAGGGCATGTAGAGTAGATCATTTTTGTGGAATAAACTTATAGCCCAGCGGTTCTGAGTTTCTTTTTACAGCGGGTCAAAGTTTTCATTATTGGTCGAAGGGAGCATTATATAAAGCGAAAAAAGTGTTGAAAGTTAATGTCTGAGAGAATTCATATTGTCAGAATTTTGTGAGCATCATTTTTGTGGAAGATCTTTTTTTTCGAAAAAATCAAAAAAAGTTCCTTTAAAAAGGACATTTAAGAATTAAAATGTTCTGCGAAAAATATGTCGGACAATGTAAATGGGGGTCACCGAAAATATTCAAAAAGTCTTAATTTGATGGGCAGTGTATTTAAAATAATAAATATAACAAGAATTAAATAAAAACTGTACATTACTCTTTGAACTTTATCTTTTATCCATTGTAAGTGGGTTCGAAGTTTTAGGGAGATACAAAATTATTAAAATATTTCATTTCATGTCAATATGGGTTTGAAATCTCCAGAAATGAGAACAACTTACAACGATTACAGTGTATTTTTGTTAATTAGTATTATTCTAAATAAAATTTTAAAGAAAAAACTTCGCAAATTTATAATATGATTTATTGCAGATAAAAAAAATCAGAGATGTTCAATTTTATTTTGAAAAAAAAGAGTTTGTTCAAAAACTCATAATGAGCGATGTGGCCCAATTTAAGCCTCAACCCAATTTTGTGCTTTATATCACAAGCTTAAGGTCAATACACGAGAAAAGTGAGGGCGCTGGGACCTGAAATTCTAAGAAACAAGTAAGCTTCATTCCACTAAACCGAAATATATAAACCCTCACTCTCGAGGAGCATCTATATTTATTATATAGATTTAATTTATAAGGGTGTCGCAAAAAACCATAAATATTTTATAGGTTTACTGTTAATATTTAATATTTTATAGGTTTACATTATCAAATATAAAATTTGATTTGATTTCGCCTATCAATATAGAAGTTATATCAGTTTTATTTTAACCAAAGCCAATTTGTGTAGGAGTTACCAGAAGGGTGTTTCTAGTGGAAAAATAAGATATTTTGCCAAATATGAAGAAGATTTTTTAAAATATGTGGTTTCTGCAGCAGAAAAAGTCAAATCAGGAGCAAAATTTGAATGACAGCTATATATAAATGTGAACCGATCTGACTTATTTTCACCACAGGTGTTCTTAGTTTTAATATAAGATGTTTTGCCAAATCTGAAGACAATCTGTTAAAATATGTGGTTTATAGAGTGGAAAAAGTCAAATCGGAAGTGAAATTTGTGTGGGAGCTATATATAAATCTGAACCGATCTGACCCATTTTCACCATGGGTCTTCCTAGTGGAAGTATAAAATATTTTAGCAAATTTTAAGAAGATCCGGTAAAATGTGTGATGTCAAGAGTAGAAAAAGTCAAATCGTGGGGCGAAATTTGAGTGGGAGCTATTTATAAATCTGAACCGATCTGAACTATTTTCACCATAGGTGTTTCTAGT
Organism: Polietes domitor; assembly: GCA_947397865.1. Lineage (NCBI taxonomy): Eukaryota > Metazoa > Arthropoda > Insecta > Diptera > Muscidae > Polietes > Polietes domitor. The sequence continues at coordinate 159,810,096 of OX377619.1, read as the reverse complement.
TTAAATAATTTATAAATATGAACCGTCGTTAGTTAAAATATGAGACGTTTTAAAAAAATCGGTTAAAATATGTAGTTTCTAGAGCGGAAAAAGTGAGAACGGATAGCGACATTTGGGTGCTATATATAAATCTGAACCGACTTGCTTCAAATTAAATAGCGTCCGTCCGTGACCCACAAAACGACATGTGCTTATTTTTGTTAGGATCGGACTCAGAAAGTAATACTAAGCCGATCTGTATAAAAAAGGATAATAAACTAGCTCGTTTCCTTTAGAAATTTTACGTATGGAGGTCATTTCAGAGGCGGGTCAATATTTCCCCATTTTCCACATTCTTATGATGAATCGGCCTTATATTACATTTTAGGTATATGATGTGTTCAGCGATATTTCTTAAAACACTACATTTTTGAGAAACATGTTACACCGCTAGCTCTTAAATGTAGATAGCTTTTGTGAAAAAGGGTAAAAACCACACATAAAACAGGTGTTTAACAGGTCAAAATGTTCGTCGTAGAGTTTTAAGTAATATTACTCAACGCATCCCAGACATAAAATATAAGGTTCACACGGTTTCCTATGCCGCTTCATCTTAAGATTGTGTAATTATAATTAAGCGGAAAATAATAGTTAACAATATTAACTGTTCTGAATGACCATGCACGATTTTGTGTCCCAAATCTGGATGATTTCAAATGAAGTCACAATGACAATCATTTCGATGAAAACGATTTTTGTAAATATCGCTTCAAATGTTCACACTTTGGTGTTATTAGTGTACCTTCAGCTACGTCCTTGGTTAAATCTAAATAAATTCTTCAGTCCAGTATGCTCTCTAGCAAAACAAACCAATAATAGTAATAGTAATATTTTTGTTGCGATAAACGAGACCTATAGTTGCGGAAGACGTTCGATCATTTTTCTTTGGTTTTACATTGTTTTCCTCTATCGATATTGAAACTAGCAGTGACCGCTGCTTCGCATCCGGAAAAAGCCATCCATCAGTTTGTTATCAGTTTTATACATCTCTGTTTTTGGATAGTATTTATTGAGTTTTCTTTTGATGGATATAGACAAATCTAAAATAGTAATTTTGAAACTTCCTTTTAGGTAGCATTCATAGGCGGACAATGAATGTCGACTTGTTCTATTTTAGCAGAACTCCCTATAATCTTTGTTATTTCTACACGGTTTCGAACAAAAAACAAGTAAGGAAAGGCTAAAGTCGGGCGGGGCCGACTCTATGCTACACTCCACTTTCTATCCGAATACAATTCAATTAGGTGAAAAAGTGAAAACGGGAAGGTTTTTTGTATCCTGTAAATGTATGTGTTTGACAAAAATGTTAAAACGGAAAGGCAATTTGTATGAGGATATATTGAAACCTGGAAAGAAATAGGTGAAATATAAAATGTATAGTTTGGCCAAAATCGATTAAACTTTTGGGAGCAACATTTGTATTTGGGCTATATTTAAATCTGAACCGCTCTTACCCACTTTCACCATAGTTTTGTTTAGTTAGATTATAAGATGTTGTGCCAATTTTAAAGAAAATCGGGTACAATATGTGGTTTCTATAGCGCAAAAGTCAAATCGGGACCGACATTTGTATGGTGGCTATATCTAAATCTGAACCTATATTACCCAATTTCTGCATAGGTGTTTCTAGGTGGATGATAAGATGTTATGCCAAATTTAAAGAAAATCGAGTACAATATGTACTAAATCTGAACCGATTTTCTTCAAATTAAATAGCGTTCGTCCTTGTCCCGAAAAACTTCCCCGTGCAAAGTTTGTAACGACGAGTTTCCTCTGGTTGCTGGGGTACAGCTCGCGGGGGAAGGGTTCGCCACAGAAATTTATTTGGGGAAGTGACTGAGAGTGAAAACACCGCAATTTTAAGTTTGAGCGTTATTTATTGTTCTGATTTCTTGAATAAGCGTACGACACAGTATTTCTTAGCCTATTATCTATTTGATACAGTTTACTTAGTGTAGAGGAAGTGGGATGCTGTGGTTGGGACCTTGCTAGGCACGCGTTGATTCCTGGCGGGTATGAAGCACTCGATGCGTCGGGTATGTGCACGACGTCTGTGAGAGGTACTGGTATAGGGCCTTGGATTTGTCGTTCTATAGGCACGTCACACGCGATAGTCGGCGTGAAACCTGTATAGGCACGTCACGTGACTCACCTGGGACAAAACACGCGATAGTCGGCGTGAGACCTGTATAGGCACGTCACGTGACTCACTTGGGACAAAACACGCGATAGTCGGCGTGAGACCTGTATAGGCACGTCACGTGACTCACTTGGAACCAAACACGCGATAGTCGGCGTGAGACCTGTATAGGCACGTCACGTGACTCACTTGGGACAAAACACGCGATAGTCGGCGTGAAACCTGTATAGGCACGTCACGTGACTCACTTGGGAACACGGCACTCGATAGTCGACGTGAAACCTGTATAGGCACGTCACGTGACTCACTTGGGGACACGGCACTCGATAGTCGACGTGAAACCTGTATAGGCACGTCACGTGACTCAGTTGGGAACGCGGCACGGAATAGTCAGCGTGATACCTGTATAGGCACGTCACGTGGCTCGCTTGGGGACACGGCACTGAATAGTCAGCGTGATACCTCTATAGGCACGTCACGTGACTCACTTGGGAACACGGCACGGAATAGTCAGCGTGATACCTCAATAGGCACGACACACGACTCACTTGGGAACTTAGCTATAACCGGGAACCTACGTAGGCACTTTCACTATTAAACACTTTCACTATTACTATCACTGACACTTACTCACCGCTTGTCCACTCGGCTTTGTCCCTCTTGATCGACTGTCCCTTGCTGCTCTCTGTCCTTGCTTTTTATAGCCGTCCCAATGCATGCTGGTGATATCTCCCACATTGCATCGGGATAACGGCATGTTGTTTATCACAAAAATTCAAAATATGTTTTCTTCATGATTATTCCCGCCGTGTGTAATGTGTGTGTATCCCTTTTATCACAGCCCCACACGTGCTGCTTGATGATATTTCAGCATCTCATCGTGGTAACGGTAACTTGTTTACGCCAAATGATCGCGGAAACAAAGAACCACCAGATGGTTGTGTGTTGTTGTTGTAGTTGTCCGCCGCCACGGTGAGATGCCAAATATTCTAACTTCGGTTTTCTGCCAAATGTATTAACTAACATTTTTTTTAAATCATTTGCTAATTCATATATTCAGTTCAATTCATATATTCACTTAAAGCTATTCTTAAACTATTGGTGTTGGCGAAAACGACCCCAGGACTTTCGTCATCACAAGTTTCATTTAGTTATGTCTACAATTGCGACCTGTATCGTGATTACAAGAATAGATGGACAGACGGACGGACGGACATTGCTAAATCGACTCAAAAAGTGATTCTGGGTCGATCGGTATAATTAACAATGGGCATAAATATATCGTTTCCTTTTGGGTGTTACAAACAAATGAACAAAGGCATAATACTCTCTTGGAGTGTATAATTACGAACGTTTATATTCTTGATCTCTTGTTTCTAGATGCAGCCGGCCATTTCTTAACTTTTTGTACCTCTTTCCCAAAAAATACACGAATTTCACGAATCTAGCTGCAATACTTTAGTTTGTACCATTTTTATCTCTTTTGTGCCGCTTGTCCCTTAAAAGTGCAAAAATGTATTGATATTGCGGTGAGAAAAATTTATATACAAAATTTCACGATTCTAGCTGTAATACTTTAGTTAGTACTCCTTGAAAGTACGAATTCCAAAAAATCAATTTAGGTTGCCGTCAAGGTGGTCGGAGGAATGTAGACGCCGTACTGCTTTAGTCTGTACTATTTTTATCCTTCTCGCCCCATTATAAGTGCAAATTTCGAAAAATCCATTCAGATTGCACTTCTATGATGTTAGAGAAATTTCACGACTATAGCTGCAACACTTAAATTTGTATCCCTTAAAGCTACAAATTTTACTGCGCTTCTACATGCTGCTGCGATACTTCAGTTGGTGCCGTTTTTATCCCTTTTTTGTCCCGCTCGCCCCTTAAAAGTACAAATTTCGAAAAATACATTTATGTTGCAATGTAAATACCGATTTTAACAAATATAGCTTATAGCATTACTTAAATTGGTACCATTTTTGTCCCTTTTGTCTCTTTCCTCCTTTAAAAGTACAAATTTCGAAAAATCTCTTTTTGTAGCTAAGTGCAAGGCACACACCGAATTTCATGTTTCTACTGCCGTTTAGCCAGGACGAAGATACAATGTTTATCCATTTTTTGTACGATTTAAAAGTATGAATTTCGTAAAACCCTTTCTTAGTCCGAGTCTTCATCATATTTGGGAACTACCCTGAAAATTTTATGACCCTGTTTCAGTCGTTTAGTTTAGGCGCTGATCAATGATAAGTCAGTCAGTCACTAACTCAACTCTGATATATATGTTCGAGTTATGCAGCCAAGTGTGTAATGTATTAGTGGTGACTTCCTTCTCTGATGTATGTCATAACTTTTTCTGATACCAGTAATGTCATAATGACTAAAGGTATTTCGAAATTATCATCAAAGCAAATGATTCCCAGTAAAACTTGAGCGATTCTCAGAAACTCAAAACGGTTGCATTTTGCTTTGAATCAGTCCAGACACCTTTTTCCTTTGTGGCTGCTCTTCATGACGCCACTTCATAAAGTTGCTGACATCCTCTGTGCGTGCGAGTGAGTGTGTGTAATATGATCATGCGTACATAATTATAAAAATATTCCAGTTTTATTAATATGTGAAAACAATTATGTACCAAATGACGCCATGCCTCAGCACCTCCACCACTATCACCACCACTTGAACACTTGAGGAAGAACTGAAGAAAGAAAGAAACAAACAAAAAAAAGATAAAAGAAAAATAAAAACTGTAACAAAATAGAAAATTTCCACAACAACAATAAGGCCGGCAACATAAACAGCAATTCTTGGCAACGATGATGTCCTTTTGTTTGATAGAAACCAAAACAACATTTGCTCTTGAGAGCAGTAGACTCCGACAGACTCCCGTGGAAGGAGAAACCACTTGAACAAGATTTTCGAACAAATTTTTGGAATATGCAACCAAATGTGGGTAAAGTGCAAAGAGGCAACAACTGGAGTTTTCCCAAAAACAGAACAACAATAACAACGAACCGATAATTTACGGGGCAGCAAACTAAATATGCTGAAAATTACGCTAAAAACGTTACGATGCGCAATACGATGCGTTTAGTGCAGGAATCATCATCATGGGGTTGGCAGCCAAGGCAGTGCTTGGCGTGTAGGGTTGCACGAATGGTGTGGAATGCTTCAGATGATGATGATTATGATTATGTTGGCGATGATGATGAGTAAGGCAACAGTCGGCAACAGCACTAATGCCAAATACCATGCAACAACATAACAAACACTATTGCCTTGGCCATAGCCATAGAGCGTCGTGCACCACTTGAGATCATGAATTTTTAATGGTGTGGCAAACGACGAAGACGACGCCAACACCGACACCAACACTTTCCCCAAATGCATAGACACTAAACAATGATTAGTGTTAAACGGTTGGTAGTGTTGCCCACTCTGCTTCGCATTTTTCTTATTCCCAGACTTAATTTCATATTCCTGTCCCTTGCCCCCCCCATTCATCCTTTAGTCTTCCTCTTTTTTGTGGTTATTTCTGGCAAGGATATCAAGATACACACGCGCTCCAAGAAAGTTAGCAGTCATTGGCGGGGAATTATGAAAAATGTTACAGTTAATAGTTTTTCTTCGTACATACCTCCCAAGGAGTACTTAATCTTTTCCTTGCTGCCGCCGTCGTTGTCTTTGTTTGCGTATGTCCTTGTCTAGTGGGGAGCTCCAGACATGCCGCTGTAATAATTACACTTTCAAAAAAGTGCAAATGCAAATTACAACTACTTTGTAAGTGTCGTTTATAATGGCAACAAATGGTGGGGGCGGAGACGGGGAAACTAACTCCGTATTGAATTACATATGAGGTTTCGGGAGAATCAAAGGAATTTATTCATAGTAATAAACTATATTAGGGCGTTTTCTTACATGGTACATTTTAGTCACTGAAAACTTTGCAAATCTTTTAAACTCTTGAAAGTTTGTAAAGTTTTCGGATACAATACCATAAGATATAGTGTTAATATCACGTGGAAAGTCAGGGGGAATCAGTACAATTGGATATATCACCTAAAATCTAAAGGGTGGGCCATTTAAAATTTTACATTTGAACTACCAAATTTTGCATAAAGACCTCGCTATGAAGGCTTAGAAAGTTCAATGGTCCAAAAAATTAAGCCTCATAACCATCCGATGCGTTTTCGCTTCGCCCAATGGCCTGAAGATTGTTTGGCAGGAGATGAAGAACTTTACCGAAAAACCGCATTTTCAGATTAAGCTCATTTCCATCTCGGTGGCTAAGACAATAAGCAAAATTGCCGCATTTGGTTCAGATAACTCACACGTGACTATTGCGAAGCCAATTCATCCACAACGAGTAACTGTTTGGTGTGGATTTTGGGCTGACGGCATCATTGGACCATTTTTCTTCGAAAATGAGCAAAGAGCTGCTGTTACCGTGCCATGCTCAACGAATTTTTATTTCCAAAAATTCAACAGAAATATCATGGACGACATTTGGTTTCAATAAAACTGGGCCACATGTCACACAGCCAATGGCAACCATCGATATTTTACGCACTGTTTTTGGAAATCGAATAATCAGTCGAAATTGTTATGTTAACTGGCCGCCTCTGAGCCCTGTGGATTATTTTCTGTGCGTAGCCATTAGTGATAAATGTTGCCATTGAAGAGATTCGAACCGGAACAAGCGAAAATGTACGGAAAAATTGGGTTGATCGGATAAAGCGTAATGTACATTAATAAGCACTGGCGTGGGAGGGATATTCTTCTAGAGGGGCTATAGCCCCAATTTATTTCTGGTTAAAAAGTAAAAAAAAATACATTTATAGACGCACGGATAATAGGGCTGTTTTTTAAGACTGGATAATTCAGCTGCGATAACAAAAATCTAAACAAAACTTTAAAATTTCCCTCAAAATACAACAAGTAAGGAAAGGCTAAAGTCGGACGGGGCCGACTCTATGATACACTCCACTTTCTATCCGAATACAATTCAATTCGGTGAAAAAGTGAAAACGGGAAAGTTTTTGTATCCTGTAAATGTATGTGTTTGACAAAAAATGTTAAATCGGAAATGACATTTGTATGAGGATATATTGAAACTTGGAACGAAATAGGTGAAATATAAAATGTATAGTTTGGCCACAATCGGTTAAAATTTTGGGAGCAACATTTGTATTTATATTTAAATCTGAACCGCTCTTACCAACTTTCACCATAGTTTTGTTTAGTTGGATAAGATGTTGTGCCAATTTTAACGAAAATCGGGTACAATATGTGGTTTCTCGAGAGCCATTTATATGGGGGCTATATCTAAATCTGTACCGCTCTTACGCAATTTCTGCATAGGTGTTTCTAGTAAGATTAGGAGATGTTGTGCCAATTTTAAAGAAAATCGGGTACAATATGTGGTTTCTAGAGCGGAAAAAGTCAAATCGGGAGCGACATTTGTATGGGGGCTATATCTAAATCTGAACCGATCTTACCCACTTTTAACATAGGTGTTTCTAGTTCGATTATAAAATGTTGTGCCAAAATTAAAGAAAATCGGGTACAATATGTGGCTTCTAAAGCGGAAAAAGTGAAATCGGGAGAAACATTTTTATGGGGGCTATATCTAAATCTGAACCGATTTTACCCACTTTCAGCATATGTGTTCTAGTTCGATTATAAAATGTTGTGCCAAAATTAAAGAAAATCGGGTACAATATGTAGTTTCTAAAGCGGAAAAAGTGAAATCGGGATTGACATTTGTATGGGGCTATATCTAAATCTGAACCGATCTTACCCGATTTCGCCACAGGTATTTCTAGTTTGATTATAAGGCGTTAAGCCAAATTTGAAGAAAATCGGGTACTATATGTGCTTTATAGGGCGGAAAAAGTCAAATCGGGAGCGACATTTGTATGGGGGCTATATCTAAATCTGAACCGATTTCCTCCAAATTCAATACCGATGGTCCTTGGCCAGAAAAGATAACTTCTGCTTGTTTCATGACAATCGGACTACAATTGCGACCAGTAGAGCGCGAACAAGCTTAGATGGACAGCAGACGGACAGACAGACAGATATCGTTAAATCGACTCAGCTGGTGATTCTAAGCCGATCGGTATACTTAAAGGTGGGTCTACCTCGATTATTTCATGGTGTTACAAACATTTGGCGCGAAACTAACTTATAATACCTTAGCCCACGAAGTGGTGTAGGTTATAAAAAGGCGTTACTGAATCCTATATACCCTGCACCCACAATATTAGCGGCTGATTGGAGGACGTTGGCTTTGCATAGAAGTGTAGTACCCTGTTATGCAAATTATGAATTATTGCGGGGCATAGTTTTCATTTTTTGGTCGAAGGGAGCATTATATTAAGCGAAAAAAGTGTTGTAAGTTAATGTCTGAGCGAATTCTTGTTATCAGAACTATATAGTGGAATTTTATGGGGATCAGTTATGTGGAAGATTTTTTTAGCTTCTCTCTTTATGGGTCAATTTGACCCTTTTTTCGAGGAAATCAAAAAAAGTCCTTTCCAAAAAGGACATTTAAGGATTAAAATGTTCTACGAAAAAATTTGCCGGAAAATTTCAGTGCGGATCACCATTGACACCAAAGTTGTAAATAATGATCTTCCCGCTTAAATAGCAAAATTACACGCCAGCTTATACAACAAAATTAATGGAGTTAAAAATGGTCCATGTTTTTTTTGCAAGATCGATCTTTTTCGACAAAAAATCCTCATCGTGTGACTGTTTGGTGCGGTTTATGGTCCCGCGGGGTCATTGAACCATACTTTTTCGAAAATGAGGTTTGATCAACAGTTATGGTGAATGTTGCAACGATACCATTGCTCTTTCACGGGAAAAGTTTCCGAACCGTGTTATCTCTCGAAGAGGTGATCACAATTGGCCACCGCGATTTTGTGATTTAACACCTTGCGACTTCTTCGTTTGGGGCCACGTGAAAGATAAGGTCTACGCCAACTGCCAAGCGTCGATTCCAGACCTCAAAGATAGAATTCGTGAGGCTATCGAGGACATAGGGCAGCCACTTTGCGATTTAGTTATGGAAAATTTCATGAAAAGGATTATTAACGGCATACCTTCCTCTTTATTATGAAATAAACATCCGATCATTTATCTCAAATAATGGCATTTTTCTTTGAATACCAAAACAACACCTCTTGTTGGAAAACTCTGTAATACTCCTTGTTGGAATTTCTCTGAAATTATTTTATATTTTTTATGAAGACATCATTTAAAGTTGTAGGTTGTAGACATCATTTAATATTGCGGACGGACAGACGGACATTGCTAAATCGACTCAGAAAGTGATTCTAAGCAGATCTGTATTATAAACGATGGATCTAACTCGTTTCCTTTTGGGTGTTACAAACAAAGGTACAAAGACATAATACTCTCGTGGAGTGTATAAATGTATAATTTAATGTTCACGTTTACTTTTAGAATTTAAAAAATAAATTTAATATTTTGTAATCTTCGGACACTTTTTTCTTCTGTTCTTCGTTAGGTATTTAATTTTAAACTTAGCTTCACATTTTTTCACCTAGACTATGTTTTGACATTTGTCTTTCAATTACTGATGAATTCGATTAAGTTTTGTGTAATATTTCTTCAAAATTAACACTTTCTAAGTAGAAACTTGCAAACATTTATAAAAAAGTAGTTCTAATAATAGTTCCAGTAGAGAAATACGATTTTGGCGACGACAGCTCGGTACGAATAGATCAAAATTGCTCGTGGATCTTGATATTAAAATGTAAATGATTTCCAAAAGCTGTATTTTGTATTTTTGGATGTGAAAATTGATAAAGAAAACCAGACATTTGGGCGGGCCGACTATGTGATACACTGCACTTTCTATCAGAATACAATTCAATTCGGTAAAAAAAGTGAAAACGGGAAGAATTTTTGTATGTTTCCTAATCATAGGCTAATATGACCTAACCCAATTTATCAAATCGAGAAGAATATTTGTATCGGGACTATATCCAAACATGGAATGATTCTTCCAGTTCAAGTATAACGTGTTATGCTCATTTTGAAGAAATGCGGTGAAAATACATGGTTTCTGGGGCGGATAAAGACAATCCGAGAGCGAAATTTGTATAGGAGTTATATGTAAATCTCAACCGATCTGATCCATTTTCACCACCGGTGTTTCTAGTTGAAATATAAGATATTTTGCAAGATTTGAAGAAGATCTGTTAAAGTTTGTGGTATCTAGAGTGAAAAGAGTCAAATCGGGAGTGAAATTCTTATGGAGGCTATATCTACATCTGAACCGACTTTCTTCAAATTAAATAGCGTTCGTCCAAGTCCCGAAAAACTTCGTTGTGCAAAGATTCCTTTGGTTCTGGCTACAATTGCGACCAATATCGTGATTACAAAAATATATGGACAGACAGACAGACGGACATTGCTATGATTCTAAGTCGATCGGTATAATTAACAATTGGTCTATCTACCTTCCTTTTGGGTGTTACACACAAATGCACAAAGACTCTCGCGGAGTGTATAACAAGTAAGTAAAGGCTAAAGTAAAATCAGCAACATTTGTATGGAACCTATACATAAATCTGAACCGATTTGATCCATTTTCAATATAGATATTTCTAGCTATAATATAAGGCGTTGTGCCAAAAATAAAGTTGAAATCGAAATTGTATGAGAGCTATAACAAATCTGAATCGATCTCACCAACTTTCACCATAGATGTTTCTAGTTGTAATGTAAGGTAATGCCAAATTTGAGCAAAATCGGTTTATTTATGTAGTTTTTAGAGCAGAAAAAGTCAAATATTTCGTAGGAGCTATATAAATCTGAACCGATCTGACTTTCACCATAGATGTTTCAATATAATGTATTGTGCCGAATTTGATCATTGGATTCTGGAGCTGGAAGGAACACACCCTACTACTACATATATACATTAAAGAATCATACAAGATATTAAGATATTGCCATCGACGATCAGATTTCCTACAATGGCGTCGTTAAAAATCATAGAAAGATCATTGATTAAATGTATGGTTTCTATAGAGAAGATGTCAAATCGGAAGGGATATTTATTTAGGGGCTATATCTAAATTTGAAGCGATTTGATTCAAATTAATTAGAGCCCTTGATCAGCAGAAGACGTGTACTTAAAGTTTGTTTGGATCGGACAACATTTACGATAAGAATAGATAAACAGCTGGACGGACAGACGAACCTACAAACATAGCTACATTAATTCAGAATGCGATTCCTAGTAGAGCGGAATAATAAACGTTTGGGTGTTTCAAACAAGTGCAGTAAGGTATATCTCTCGGACTGCATAAAACTCTCAAAATACAAAAGATTTATGTCATAATTGCCGCATTACCTTATAATACTTAGTATATATAGACCATTTTGACCACATGGCTCTATATTTGCTATAGCCCCGTTGAAATCTACCTGCTGATTTGGCCTGATTCGTTTTTCATTCAAGTTTGATTAGATCTGCAATGGACCTCGTATAACCATTGAGCTACTGATACCAACGTATTTTGATTAAGGAACGAAACATATTAAGGGGGCCATGCTTGTTTGATGTCTTCCGCTAGTTGTTGTCCTTTCCTTGCTTCTTTTTGATTCGCTTCGTCCATGTGACCAAAATAACATAGAATATTATCTAGCTCTTGCTTTTTTCGGAACATGTGATCAATTACGTTCGAGTAGATCCCCATCGAAACTGCAACATCTGATTGACTGACTGGCTGGTTACATCTAATTGCATGACAAGCCCCTCCACATGCTCAATTTGGTATAAAAAAACAGGACTATCATTAAATCCTTATCACAAAACTTTTTCCGTTTTCTTGGCACAAAAGAAAAGCCGTAAAAATTTTTGCGAGCATCAGCTGGTTTTCACAATTCATTCATAAGCCTACTTTATCTCGCACACAGACACAGACGTACACCAACGCAGCAGGACGAAAATGTAGCATGTGCCATGTGCGCCGCCTAAGGACCATGTGGTATGGTGCGATGCTGATGCAAACGATGGCATCAGCCGCGTTTTACTTGTGCAGCAAGTAAATCGGCAAAATGAAAATCCCCACGACAAGGACCATGTTGTTGTCAATGGCCTTTTGTTAAGAGACAGGACTCACGCACTCACACACACACACAGAGGCATAGACACAACAAAAGCAGAGACATGTTAGTGCCACTTCTTCTACTACCACCGCCGGCCACTTTACTTACGTTGCATTTGTAGAGTGTGATTATCATCAGAGGCTGTGTGCAAATGTTGCATGTATCTCGGCACATGTGTGCGGAATAGAGAGAGAGAGAGGGAGAACGTTTTATCGAATGCTTTCAGTTTTGCCACACACACACTTCACTTGAAACGTGTGTCCATCCACCCGTCCATCTCATCAAATCATGCAGTTTTTAAAGAATGACGAAGAATTTTTCAATCATGCAACATTTCATTGTGCAGCTGATGTCAAACGGAAAAAGGAGAATGGTTGACCGTGTATAAAGGCGAATTGAGGGAATCGAGGCAATGCTGATTCCAATTGATTGGAACGACTGTAATAGTAAAGTTTTCACTTTTAGGCCTTGCACTTGCCAGTATCCTTGGGACAGGTATGTTGAGTTGGTTGGTGGCATTTGACAGGTTTCAAACTTCACCACTCTGCTTAGAGAATATTACACTGTGGAACACAAATATAAAATACCAAGTTTCTGACAACTGATTCTGATATACGTGTATCGGTGTTTTGAGGGGGTGATTAGTTCCCCCTTTTGCACATTCTTATGATGAATCGGAGTAAGGATCCCTGCATTTAAGCTATCGGGTATGTTCAGAAACTTAAACTAATTAATTAAAACACCCTCTAGCTCCTCAATGTAGGCGTCTTCTGTAATATGTTACATTATTAATGTGTGAAGTCTCTAATCTGCTGGTAATACTGAGGGATTCACTCCTTGGTGGGGGCTATGTAAGATTCGGCGCGGCCGAACTTAACAGATTTAATTCTTTTTTTTATACAATCCACCTTCAGGATGGGGGTATACTAACTTTGTCATTCCGTTTGTAACACCTTGAAATATAGACCTGAGACCCTATAAAGTATATATATTCTTGATCGTCATAAAATTCTAAGATGATCTAGCCATGTCCGCCCGTCAGTCTGTCTGTCTGTTGAGAGCACGCTAGTATCTAAATGAAAGAAGCTAGAACGTTCAAATTTTCCATAAATGCGTCTTATAGTCGTAGATCGGTTGGGATTGAAATGGGGCGAAATCGGCCTAAAGGGAACATTTTTCCCTCACAAGGACTAAAAATACCCATAATAATCCCTAATATTTTAGCGTATTTAAGCATGTTTTTTGAATATGCCTGTTTATATTTGCTTGTTATTTTGTATGCGCATTCCCCTTATAGCAAAAACGTGCACCATAAAGTGATTATTATTTGTAGGGGTGAATGAGGCAAAAAAGCGATAAAAATGGTACATATTAAACGACAACAACTAGAAACACGAAATTAGGTGTGTGCATTCCTATAATTGAGTAGATACATAATATAAAAGTATTTTTTCCAAAATACACCGATTTTTCAAAATTCGTACTTTTTGGGGTTAAATGAAAAAAGGGGATAAAAATAGTACCAATGTAATGACCGCAGCTAGAGTCATGAAATTCGGAGTATACATTCCTCTGAGTGTGTAGACAAGGAAAATAAACTGATTTTTCGAAATTCGTACTTTTTGGGGTTAAAATGAAAAAAGGGATAAAAATAGTACCAATCAAATGACCGCAGCTAGAGTAATGAAATTCGGAGTATACTTTCCTCCGAGTGTGTAGACACGGAAAATAAACTGATTTTTCGAAATTCGTACTTTTTGGGGTTAAAATGAAAAAGGGGATAAAAATAGTTCCAATGAAATGAAATGAAAGCCATGAAATTCGGAGTATACATTCCTCTGACTGCGTAGACACTGAAAATAGACGAATTTTTCAAAATTAGTAATTTCAAGGGATACCAACTAAACGACCACAGCTAGAATGATAAAATTGTAATTGCGTAGAAACGTCAAGGGGGTAAAAATGGTACCAACCAAATGGGCGCAGCTGGAATCATGGAATTCGATGTATACATTCCTCTGACTACATAGACACGCAAAATAAAAAGTTTTTTTTTTCCAAATTCGTACTTTTTCTTTTACGGCAAAAATTGGTTGAATCATGAAGTTAGGTTATTTTGCACTATGTACGTCTGATAATGGATTTTCAAAATTTGTACTTTTGGAATTCAAATAGAATGGAAATACAACCAACTGTAGCACCCACTATCTACCAATATTTATGGCTTTGACAATATTTTTGAAAATATAAATATAAGAATATATATTTTTTGAATTGACGTATTGGTAGCATTACCTTATAAGCGTGGTTTGAAATAATTAAAATATTATATTTATTTATAAAATTAACTTTTCAATATTTGTATTTGTTTTGGTTTGGCTATATTAAAAAAATTATATTTTCTTGTAATATTACTGCACTTCTACGAAAACCGACAACCTCTGTGGAATGCAATCCATGGTGGAGGGTATATAAAGTTCGGCCCGGCCGAACTGAACGCCGTTTTTACTTGTTTTTTTTTTAATTTTGTGTGAAGTTATCAAATTGTTTTGATTAAAATAATATTATATTGATTAACAAAATTAAAAGTACACTTAATATTTTTCAATTTAGATTTTATATCAAATAACATTTCACTTGAATCAATTAAAAGTTTAATTGATCGGTTCAAAAATATTGATTAATTATTTATTGGATTAATTAAACAATTAAATTTAGTTTTTATTAAATTAATTAATATTAAATCAAAACAAGCAAGGAAGGGCTGAAGTGCGGCAGGCCGACTATGTGTTACCCCCCATTTTCTACATTTACATTTAAATATAGCTAAAACAAAACAAATAAAAATATTGAAAAAAAAAAATTTTATAAATAAATATAAAATTTTAATTATTTTGAACAACGCTTATTACGAGAGACTACCAATGTGATAGATATATCGAAATAATACTTCAAGTCAGTTCCAAAAGTAAATATGAGACAGCAATCTTCAAAACTTCCATAACTATTGATGGACGGTGGGTATCATTATCAGCTACATCAGTTTGGTTGATTGTAAAGGGTGATTATTTAGCTATTATATTTTTGGCAACACTGGTTTAAACAGCTGACGCACGTTTCGTGTTTTGTTACACTGTCAAACATCTTCAGTTTGGTCTATAATTTAACCATGAGTGGTCTTACAAACGAGCAACGCATGCAAATTATTGAATTTTATTATCAAAATGCGTGCTCTGTTAAGAAAGCTTCCATTTTATGGTCAGTTTAATCGACCCACTGAAGCGGCTATTCGGGCTATTGTGACTAAATTCCGCACCAAACTTACATTGTTGGACATTAAACCACCAACACGCATACGTAGAGTGCGAACTGAAGGAAATATCGGCCAGTGTTAATGATGACCATCAATTATCGATTCGTCGCCGTTCGCAGCAATTCGGCCTCTGTTATTCAAAAACTTGGAAATGCCAAAATTGGACTAAGCGGATGGACCATTTGAGGCGCAGTCAAGGTCAACATTTGCATGAAATAATCTTCAAACATTAAATTATATGGACCGTACTATCGATTCAAATAAAGATTTCATGCATTTTTCTGAATTTTATGTGTTTTTTTTTGAAAAACTTTCCTCTAGCTTTTAAATCACCCTTTATTTCTATCCTATTTAAATTTCAAAAGTACAAATTTTGAAAATCCATTAGCTCTTACGTACACAGTGCTTCATGGTTCTAGCCATTTGCTCACTACTTGCCGAAAATAAAGAAAGAATAAAGTACGAATTTGGAAAAATCATCATCATTTGGCATTCCATGATTCAAGCTGCGGCCATTTGGTTTGTACCATTTTCTCATATTTTTTCCCTTAAAAGTACAACTTTCGAAAATCTCTTTATTTTACGTGTCTACGTAATTAGAGGTATGTACACACCGAATTTCATCATTAATTTTCATTTCATTATCCCCCTCTGTTTTTGGATTTTGGAAAAATCTTTTTACTTTTCGTGTCTACGCAGCTGCGACCATTTTGTTGGTACATTCATTTTATCCGCCAAAAGCACGAATGTCGAAAAATCATTTTATTTTACGTAATCAGAGAAATTTCTTTATTCTATGTGCAAATTCAAAAATTCCATTTGAAATTCAAAACTCGTTATTTGTAGTTCAAAAGACATCATTTGTAATTCAATAGACATCATTTGAAATTCAAAGCTCGACAATTGTAATTGAAAACTCGTCATTTGAAATTAAAAAATGTAAACAAACGTTTTTAAGCAAAATATGCATTAGGTGGGGTGCCATTTATTTTTTCTGAAAATTTAGGTATTCTCAAGTTTACAAAACAGATTTAATGAACAGATAAGCAGATAGTAAGTATAAAGATGTAAAGTTTCTGTAATTTCGTATATAGTTTTAACTTGTACCAACTTAAAAATCAGGGACAATTTTGTGGGAAGAAGGGAATGGGAAAAGCATACATACCCTACCAAGGTTATAGCATTTTTTTAACCAAAGCTTATGCCAATTTATGTGGGGGTACCAGAATGGGATAAATAAATGCTAGCCACCTAATATACATTTTGCTTTGTTTACATTTTTGAATTTCGAATGGATTATTTTTTGAATTTCAATTGACGAGCTTTGAATCCAATTTGTTTTGAATTTCAAATGACGGGTTTTGAATTTTAAATGATGTCTTTTGAATTTCAAATGGTGTCTTTTGAATTTCAAATGGTGTCTCTTGAATTACAAATGGCGAGTTTTGAATTTCAATTGACATTTTCTTGATATTCCATTTTTGGAAAAGTTATTTTTGAATTTCAATTGATATTTTTTGAATTTCAAGTGGTGTCTTTTGAACTACAATTAAAAATGGTGTAGACCGATTTCGCTCACTTTCAAGCCCAACCGATCTACAACTATTAGACGTGTTTTGAGAAAATCCTTTAGATGCTAGCGTGCTTTCCACAGACGGACATGGCTAGATTGTCTTAGAATTTTATGACGATCAAGAATATATGCACTTTATAGGGTTTCAGGTCGATATTTCAAGGTGTTACAAACGCAATGACAAACTTAGTATACCCCCATCCGTGGTGGAGGGTATACAAATGGTACATGAAATACAGTGTCTACATTCCGAATCGTAATTCGAACACAAAATATCATAATGTTCCTTATATTTTGTAGTAGGAGGCTGCAAAAAAGTCCTTGAGAGCCTTGATTGGTTCCATATATCACCCATTTTTATCCTGAAAGTACGAATTTCAAGCCTACGCAGCGGAGTATACACCAATTTTCATTATTGTAGCTGTAGCTTATTGATAACATTTGTATCCCCTTTCGCCCTGTTTCCCACTTTGTATAGGTTCCTTTTAGTCCTTTAGTGATTATAGGACCCTTTAAGTGCAAATATGCGATAAGAGGGACGTACGCACCGAATATCACGTTACTAGCTGTTGTTGTCTGATGGGTACCATTTGTATCCCTTTTTGCCCATTTCACCTTATCTATTGTAAAACGATATTCTTACATACTCGTTCGAATGCAACCACATGTATTCCTCTTATATAGGGTTCTAAACATCTTATGTATGGTACCAAAAAATGCAACCTTGTGTCTGCCTTCACTCTATCCCTCTAAGCACACACTTCCATTTTTAGGTTATACTGGCACCGCAAAAGTGAAGCTCCCATTCTGCTTCATCTTACCCACCAGACTTATTTCATTGCAAAATTCATAAAAGAGTCCTTCATTTTACGCCCAGACATAATCTTTATTACTTCCCGTTTTTGCCATCCACTTTGTTATATTTTAACGTTATGTAGGCATCCTCTCCCTCACCGCAAATTCTGCCAATGATGCTGCCCCTGATGTTGCAACTCGTTGATGCCATCCTTGTTGTACACATGTGTGCGCACATTTTGTTGATGTCCTGTCTGTCAATTTTTGCGTTTGTTGTCTATTGATGCAAACGTCATTTGATTGTCATTGATAAGCCGGAAGTAGACACTCGAAACTCTTAAGCCGTAGTAGGATGTTGTCCTTTGATATCGATCGATGGATAGCTTTGCCTCGTTGGTTTGGTGGTTCGTGCTCGCTGAGGCACTAGTACGTGATAAGAGTTGCATGGTGAAGGTGGTGCACCTGAGGAGGTTGAGGACGGTGTAGATGTCGCTATTATTGATTATGACGCGGATACAAACGATGCTTTGGAATGACTGTAAAATAAAATAATTAAGAGCATGTGCGTGTGTTAAAATTATTATTTTTTAATTGCAAAAGTAAAAAGGCATTAAGTTCGGTCGTGCTGAATCTTATAATACCACCACGGAGTGCATGCCATAAAAATAATGGGAAACAGCTTCAGTCCCCTCCTTTACATAATTTCAGATATAAATTATCAAAATGTCGATATTCGTATTCGTCTATTGATTTTACTCACTTTGACAATATTTCCGGTATATATCGTTTAAAGTAATAATTAACAACCGCTCTTACACTGAAAGAATTATCTTCATAATATTTTGATTTGGTCTTAACCTCAGTGAAAATTTGCCAAAGAAACATTTCATAAAATGTATGAAACATGCACACAACAAGCACAAATCTATGAAAAGTGTCATAGAATTTATGAAACATTTCTCAGAAACTATGAAATGAAGAACTGCATTCGAAGAACTTTTGTCAAATTCATTATTTTTCATAATATCTATGAAAATGTTCATAGACTTTATGAAGAAACTTCATTCATTTTATGAAAGAGTATCATAAATAGTTGCCAATGAAGCTTCCAATTTAAACAAAAAAGCGATAAAAGGTCTGACTAGTTGACTAACCAATCAACACACACCACCATTGCGAGAGTCTTTGAAATGAATATGTCTTTGACCAAAATAAGTGTAAATACTTATGTCAGAGTTAACAGAGGACAAATGAGAATTGCTAGCATTCACCGAATAAAGTCGACACACTAAAAATTTAGTTGTATGCTATGAAACATTTCATAGAAACTATGAAATCCTTCATTATATTTATGAAGACATTTCATAACACAAATATTTAATTGGTTATGACATATTTCATAATATTTAAGAATTGTTTCTTTAATACTATGAAATCTTTCTTTGATCTTATGAAACTAAGTTTCACTAATTTAACAATTTTGTTTTATGAAATATTTGTGACACAATTGTATGAATCATTTCATTTTATTTATGAATTTTTCATACTTATTAAGAAAAAATTCCCAAAAATTTATGAAAAACATTTTATGAAATCGCTTCATAAATAAAGGGTGATTTTTTAAGAGCTTGATAACTTTTTAAAAAAAAAAACGCATAAAATTTGCAAAATCTCATCGGTTCTTTATTTGAAACGTTAGATTGGTCCATGACATTTACTTTTTGAAGATAATTTCATTTAAATGTTGACCGCGGCTGCGTCTTAGGTGGTCCATCCGCTTAGTCCAATTTTGGCATTTCCACGTTTTTGAGTAACAGAGACCCAATTGGTGCGAACGGCGACGAATCGAAAATTGGTGGTCATCATTAACACTGGCCGATACAGCTGCGATATTTTCTTCAGTTCGCACTCTACGTAAGGGTGTTGGTGGTTTAATGTCCAACAATGTAAATTTGGTGCGAAATTTAGTCACAATAGCCCGAATAGCCGCTTCAGTGGGTCGATTAAACTGACCATAAAATGGAAGCGCGCAATGAACTTTCTTAACAGAGCACGCATTTTGATAATAAAATTCAATAATTTGCAAGCGTTGTTCGTTTGTAAGACGATTCATGATGAAATGTCAAAGCATACTGAGTATCTTTCTCTTTGACACCATGTCTGAAATCCCACGTGATCTGTCAAATACTAATGCATGAAAATCCTAACCTCAAAAAAATCACTCTTTATTATGAAGGAAAATTTGTTCAGTGTAGTCAGCCCTGCAGTCTATGAATACCTAAATCTCAACCACTAATCTTCTAACCAACTTTCTTAGTAAAAACTTTTGATTTTGATCCGCCCTTCTTTCCATGAATTCCTAAATTGTCATATTTAACCAAAATTAAAACGTTTCTTCGAAAAGGTTAATTGCCGTTGTCCATTTCCTTCCAGTAGAATGAAATGACTGTTCCAGTTCTGCTTGAATTTCTGCTTCTTTTCTGGTTGAACTTTGGTGTGATCTTTTCCAGATGTTTGCATTTATTTTGTAATTATTGTCACGCAATGTGTCCACAACGAAAAAAACGCAACTCGATGTAAAAAGTGAAATTCCATTGGAATGGCAAATAAACACATGACACCACATGACAAGGCACATGTCAACAGAAAGGAAAAAACGTTGCAGTATTTCTTTTGACTACGGCTGGGGTAAGGAATTTTCAATATTGTCAATCATGCCCTTTTTTCATGTGGAATTTGAGGCAAATTTCAAACAGAATAATTATATCTGGGAGAGTTAAAGGGTGTTTGCTGTGAGGTAATTGTTTTTGGTGGAAAGTGGAGTGACCAAAATTTTGCGTATTTTCTAGTAAAAAACACGTTAGAAAACACACATTTTATATATATACACACATTATATATATAGGTAACATGTACTTTATTTGGTAATACGTTCACCCTTGTTGTCCCGCATCCTCCCGCTAAGTAAAAATTTTGGAATATCCATTTGTGTTCCGCATTTACGTAATTAAAGGTCTGTACACCATTTGTATCCCTTTTAAAAGTGCAAATTTCGAAGAATCCAATTTTACTGCGCTTCTACATGGTCAGGAGAATTTACATATCAAATTTCACGATTCTGGCTGCATTACTTTAGTTGGTACAATTATTATCCCTTTTTATGCCGCTCACCCCTTAAAAGTACAAAAATGCATTTATGTTTCTATGACGTAAGAGGAATTTACATACCAAATTTCACGACTATAGCTGCCATACTTCAATTGGTACAATTTTTATCCCTTTCTCTCCCGCTCAACCCTTATAAGTACAAATTTCGAAAAATCAATTTATGTTGCAAGTCTACGTTGTCAGAGGAATTTACAAACCAAATGTCGCGACTATAGCTGCAATATTTCAATTGGTACCACTTTTATCCCGTTTTGTCCCGCTACGTCTACGAACTAAACGTAATCTATGGACAATTCTAAGAACATTTCTCGAAGAAACCATTCTTTTTACGTGACTTTTATTTTCCAAAGGATACCTATGTTTTAATAATTTATTTTCGCATTTTTGGCAACCACACTAGGGCGGCATTAGTATCAAATGAAAGGGGAGAATATCTTTTAAAATAGTTGAAACTTCATGATTCTAACTGTATTAGTATAGCATTAATAGCCATTTCAAATACTCCCCCAGATTTATTTGATTCATGTTTAAATTTCAAGTGTGACAGTGTGCAAAGATAGAATCAATTTCCTAAATCCATGCGGCAGTTACGTGTCGTGAAACGTATTTGGTCCGAACATTGTTTTCCGTGCCCGCTATTACAGGAGCATCAATTAGTGCCTTAAGGCACCGATTTGAATTGGTCCAAACATACTTAAGTCACTCATTCAATGCGTTACAATCTCTTCCTGTCCCATATGATATAACCTTCTACTCTGTATAGTAGGAGGGTATACTCATTAGTACGGGTTGTATTTATTTTTAAAATCGTATAGCAAAAATGTAAACGACATAAAATTCTGAGAAAATTCTCCGAAGAAACCATGTATCTATAATAAAATCCTAATCCGCGCCTCTCGACATGAAAATTTAAATAAAAATTTATTTAAAAATATGACCGCCTTTGCCAAAAAAATAAATGTTAGAAAAAATAGCTTTTTCCAAAAAGAAATCGAATTTTCTGAATACCATTGTTTAGTACTAGTCTTTTGCACTTTATATTTTTTCTACACTCAAAATTGTTTTCATTACAAAAACAATTAAGGAAAGGCTAAAGTCGGGCGGGGCCGACTATATGATACACTCCACTTTCTATCGGAATACAATTCAATTCAGTAAAAAAAGTGAAACGGGAAATTTTTTTTGTATGTTTCCTAATCACAGGCTAATATGACCTGGTCCAATTTGTCAAATCGAGAATAATATTTGCATCGGGCCTATATACAAACATGAGATGAAGTGACTAACTTTCACAATAAGTTCTTCTAGTTGAAGTATAACGTGTTATGATCAATTTTAAGAAATTCTCTGAAAATACGCTGTTTCTGTTGGAACGAAATATGTATGAGAGCTATATGTAAATCTGAACCGATGTGACTCATTTTCACCATAGGTGTTCCTAGTTTAAATATAAGATGTTTTGACAATTTTGAAAAAAATCTGTTAAAATATGTGGATTCTGGAGCTGAAAATTCAAATTGGGAGCGAAATTGGTATGGGAGCTATATATAAATCTGAACCGATCTAACACACTTTTACCACAGGTGTTTCCAGTTGAAATATAAGATTTTTTGCGAATTTAGAAGAAAATATGTGGATTCTAAATCGGAAAAATTCAAATTGGGATCAAAATTTGTATGGGAGCTATATATAAATCTGAACCGATCTAACACATTTGTACCACAGGCGTTTCCAGTTGAAATATAAGGTGTTTTGCGAATTTTGAAGAAAATCTGTTAAAATATGTGGATTCTAGAGTGGAAAAATTCAAATTGGGAACGAAATTTGTATGGGAGCTATATATAAATCTGAACCGATCTAACACATTTTTACCACAGGTGTTTCTAGTTGAACTATAAGATGTTTTGCCAATTTTGAAGAAAATCTGTTGAAATATGTGGTATCTAGAGTGAAAAGGGTCAAATCGGGAGTGAAATTCGTATGGGGCTATATCTAAATCTGAACCGATTTTCTTCAAATTAAATAGCGTTCGTCCTTGTCCCGAAGAACTTCGTTGTGCAAAGTTTCGTTTGGTTCTGGGTACAAATGCGACCTGTATCGTGATTACAACAATATATGGACAGACGGACGGACAGACGGACATTGCTAAATCGACTCAGAAAGTGATTTTAAGCCGATCGGTATAATTAACAATGGGTGTATCTCCCTTCCTTTTGGGTGTTACAAACAAATGCACAAAGACATAATACTCTCGTGGAGTGTACAAATATTCACCCAAGTAAAAATTTGCAAGTCGAGAGGCGCGGATTAGGGTTTGATTTTAAACCCACGATTTCTTCAAAGAATTTTCTTAGAATTTAATGTAGATTACGTTTTTGCTATATGATTTTTAATGTTTCATATGTCATATTAAACATCGCCCATTGGTGTATGAGGTTTTTTGAGTCATTTTCACATCTTCATTTGGGAGAATTTTTAATAGGTCCGTTCAAATGAAAAAAGAATTAAATTATGTCCAAAAATAAATGCAAAATAACTCAAATAAAAAATGGTTAATTTTTCATATGAAAAATCGTAAAAAGCCGGCTACGCAGAGTAAACGTTGTTTGCATTGGCTTAAAGAGGTGAATGGAGTGTACACACCGATTTTCACGATTTGGGTGGCACTATTTTTATCCCTTTTGTCTCGCAAAATCAATTGATGTTGCTCGTCTGTGAAGTCAGGATGTAGACACAGGTTTTTCGATTCTAGTCAATCGGATCTGCATGATAAGAGGAAGGTGCACACCAAATTTCATGTTTCTAGCTACTGCCGTTTAATCAGGGCGAAGTTTTCATATATGGGTAATTCCACAAGATTTCGACCAAGTGCGTTTAACGTAGAGATATATGTTGGAGCAAAAAGTCGACATTTGCAAATGAATGAAAAGACGAAGGACCAAATCGAGAGACATATTATCGTCATATTATCAATAAATTAAATTCACGAAGTCGAAAACAAAAGTCGATGTTTTGATAATGGAAGGTCAACTTTTCCCAATAGTAAAGTCGATTTCGACATTTCGACTTTTTCCTACCAAAAATCGATTAGTCGAAAGTCGATTTATAGATCCCTAGTTTACCGTAGTTCAAAGTAGTACGTGGTCTTAATTTGACAGTAGTCCAAATATGCAGAGTTACAAGCCGAACCATAATTACACTAGTCAACAGTCAAAATGTACTCGGGATGCGATAATTTTTTCTGTGTAGATAACCTTGACATGAGCTCGAAAAACGCAATAAATTTTTTTTTTTTCGTTTGGTTTTTGTTTTATTTTTTAAATTTTAAAAATTTTTTTGGTTAATTTGTTTCGTCCGGCATAACTCGGGAACCACTAGCCCGATTTAATTGAATTAAATTTTAAAAAATTTAAAATTACAATTCCCTTAATCTGTTCATATATTGTTTTCCTATACAAGCAACAGTTTCCAAGTTAAAAATGAATATATAAAGGAAAAAACTTATTTTTTGCCTAAAGATTTAATTTTTTTTTTTAAAATCCATAAAAAATCCAAAATGAAAAAAAATGTCAAATCTTATTACTTTTACGTAAAGTCACATAACCTATGAGCAAAATGAGACAAAGATCATGAAAATCGATGCACGCGTTTCGCTTTTATTCGCAATTGAGTAAAGGTATGAATTTCAAAAATTTGCTCGACATATGCACAACTTTGTCTATGATAAGGTTTTTTCTTTTTTATTACAAAAAAAAATTAAAATTTGTTGGGTGACAAAAATATATGACTTTAAATTAAAAAACAATTCGATATATGTACAAGAAATTTTCCTAAGGATATCAACATTAATTAATTATAAAAAAGTTTTAAAAAAAATATCTAAACACAAAAATAAAAACCTTCAAATTAAAAATAATTATGTGCTTTTGTCTTTCTTTTATATTGTTGTGGGTCTGTTTCTCTTATCAGGAACCAGATATAGTCCCCCATCATAGCTTCGTTCCAAAATCCTTGGTATCGGTGCTCAATTTCTTTCATTTGCTGATGAAAACGCTCACCATGCTCGTCACTCACATCGCCCAGGTTGTCCGGAAAGAAGTCCAAGTGCGAGTGTAGAAAATGTATCTTAAGCGACATATTTGCTCTAATTTTTTTATAATTTTGGAGCAGTTGTTCGACGATCTCTCTGTAATTTGAGCTTTTGTTGTTTCCAAGAAATCCGGAAACAATTTGCCGAAATGAGTTCCAAGCTGCAGCTTCATTTGGTGATAAAATGTGCTCAAACTGTTGGTCTTGCAACAACTTTTTAATTTGCGGACCGTCGAAAACGCCTTCTTTAATCTTTGCCGATGAAAGTTGAGGAAAAATGGTTTTTAAATAGGCGAACGCTTCGCCATCTTTGTTGATAGCTTTCACGAAGTTTTTATGAGTCCGAGCTTTATGTGAAGAGGTGGGAGAAAAACATTTTCCTTTTTTATGAGTGGTGTATATTTCACGTTGTCGCTGCCGGGGATGAAGTTAACTCTTTCTGTCCAACTCCTCCTGGTGTAATGATGTTGACGATCGCGGCTGTCCCAAAGGCAGAGAAAACAACAGTACTTTGTGAATCCACCTTGTAATCCACAAAGGATACCGATAACCTTAAGGTCGGCACAAACTTTCCAATCGTGCCTCTCATAGTTAAGGCACTTTAGTAGATTGTCCATGACTTCGTATGTTTCCTTGGTGTCAACGGCATGAGCAATTGGAATCGAAGGTTTCTCGTTGCCGTTGTGCAGTAAAATTGCTTTAAGGCTCTGCTTGTTGCTGTCGATGAAAAGACGCCACTCTCCTGGATCGTAAGAGTACCCGAGTTCACCAAATAATCCGGTAATGTCCTTACAAAAACAGATGTTGTCTTTTTTTTTGTGTAGTACCTTGCGTATGGTTCATGACGCTTCCTGTAGATTGTTGTCACCACACCAGGAGCCAAGAAACCGAACTGTTGCATGCGCGATGCATGCAACTCTGCATCTTCCTTGGAGAGTTTCAATTCTCTAACCCAATCGTTCAGTTCTGCTTGGGAACATAAGCGTTGACCTCCATGCAATGTATATGTTGACTCGCATTCTGATGTGGTTTCTACTGTCTCCGGATCTGATGTTGGATGTATCGCCTCATTATTAGATGCCCATCTTGAAACGGACGGTTGCGGGTCCACTGGTTCTTCGCAAAATGGCACTGGAAAATTCACTGTTGAAACAGCAGCGTAAGTCCATCGTATATTTTTTCCCACGCCTGTTTTTTTTGCTAAGACAGAAGTAGCAATCTGTTACATGGCAAAGCGGAGCTCTCCAAAGCATTGGCATGATGATTCTCGGCTGTCGTCTGAAAGAATTTCAATAATAAGTTATATATGTTCTTGAATTTCGTAATCTACACTTACCTTGAGTCAGCTAGCTGTACGTAGCACCTTGGACATAGAGCACTTGGTGTCCACCGCTCATCTATGTTTGAGACCTTTAAATTGAAGCTCTCTTCAAATGAATCTCTCAATTTAGGTGAAAAACAACGCTTGTTTTTTTTCAGAAACGTATTCTCCGCACATGTAACAAAAATTACTTGGATTGGTATTGCATTCAAATCCTCGCGAACGTTTGCTCATTTTAACTATCGCGTTCGTCGACACTTGTTGAATGAGTAAAATCGATCAATGAAGACCTATTTATACTGTGTATTGTTTAGTATTTTACTGACAGGTACTTATAAATGGGTGTATATTTTTTTACGGTGGCTACATACCTGTTTCACCATGTGTGAGTCTTAAATTTTCCGAATAATGACCACCCTTAAATGTGGGTTGCATTTCTGTAAAAAAATCATACAGGTAGCCAACGGAAAACCCAAATAATTAAAAAAGTCCCCTTTCCTTTTTTCCTTTTAATTGTTCACGCACATTTATTAGCGTTTATTACTTTGCTTACGCAATCATAAAAATTAAATAACCCTTTGTTTATTCCGTTTTGTTAATTCTGAGAACCAAAAAAAAAAGAAAAAACCTTACCATAGACAAAGTTGTGCATATGTCGAGCAAATTTTTGAAATTCATACCTTTACTCAATTGCGAATAAAGCGAAACGCGTGCATCGATTTTCATGATCTTTGTCTCATTTTGCTCATAGGTTACGTGACTTTACGTAAAAGTAATAAGATTTGACATTTTTTTTTCATTTTGGATTTTTTATGGATTTAAAAAAAAAAAATTAAATCTTTAGGCAAAAAATAAGTTTTTTCCTTTATATATTCATTTTTAACTTGGAAACTGTTGCTTGTATAGGAAAACAATATATGAACAGATTAAGGGAATTGTAATTTTAAATTTTTTAAAATTTAATTCAATTAAATCGGGCTAGTGGTTCCCGAGTTATGCCGGACGAAACAAATTAACCAAAAAAAAATTTTAAAATTTAAAAAAAAAAATAAAACAAAAACCAAACGAAAAAAAAAAAATTTTATTGCGTTTTTCGAGCTCATGTCAAGGTTATCTACACAGAAAAAATTATCGCATCCGGAGTACATGAAATTTTTTTCATTTTGTTGAGTAGTGTTATCGGCGGCGGCGGCGGCTTTCGGCTGATTTGCCGACTCGTTCTATTAATCGATCACCCCTATTTATTTGACAATTTTGGGAAAACGGAAGGAACAATTTTCTTTTATTTTTTGCCAAGAAGTTCAATATTCATTAATATTAGCCAATGTTCCAATAATTTAATATTGTTATTAGGGTATCCAATTATTCGACTTTTATGTTATTCGATTTATCGTTTATTTGAAAACAAAAAAATTCCAATTAATCAAATGATGAAGTCGAGAGTTATTCGATTAACCGATTAATCGAACAATTGTCCACTTAAATAAAATATAATTAGTAAGAGTTATATAGACAAGACACGCCAGTTTACGGGTAGTTCAACTATATATTGAACGTTTATTACGTATCTGATTTTATTTAAAAATTGTAATATCAAATTAGAAAATCATTAGAAGTTGACAAATTCCCTTAAATGAGCATAATATCAGAAGTCAGGCCCGTGCGCAGGATTTTCCCCTGGGGGGGGGGGGGGGTTTTCATCTACACTCATAAAAAGTTAACCCTATAATGAGTTAAAATTAACTAATATTTTGGAAACCATATTTTTACTAAATATTTATAAGTAATATTTTGCTGACATTTTACTAAATCTATGTAAATTTTTTCTAAAACCAAGTAATTTTTTACTAAATTTAAGCAAAATTTTCCAAAAATTAATTAAATTTTTACTAAATCTTAGTAAAATATTGCTGAAAATTTCCAAAAACTAAGTTAATGTTTACTCAAATCAAGTAAATATTTACTCAAACTGAGGACAATTTTGCTGATTTTTTTCCTCAAAACGAGTAAATTTTTACTTAAACTGAGGAAAATTTTATTTTATACAAGGAAAAAAGGTGAAATTAAAATAAATTCAATTTAACTAAAAAAAATCAAACAAATAGTTTTGCATCAGAGTGTGCAAAACTGATACAGAAAATAACAACATGAAATATTTCTCAAAAGTTTCATGATACCTCTGCCATAAGGAGTTGAGCTATTACTCCATGATTGTTGCAAAGGCAAGATAGGCGCCTTCGCAGTGGTTGTTTAGAATAATTCATAAAGTATTTAAGAAATAAGTCTCTACAAACAAACGAGAATTGCTTCTTTGATTAATATTCAATGATTTTTTAAAGAATTTCAAATGTTTTTTATAAGTTCATTAATACTTAAATGTATGAAGAACTCGGCATACATTTCAGTAAACATTTTAACTTCATTTTAGAAAAAAAAACTCATTTTTAAGTTAAAATTTCCTAAATGGAATTTTTTCCATACAAAATATTTCAGATTTTTTTCTCACGTAAAACTTAAAACATAAGTTTGAATTTACTCAATTGTAAGAATTTTTTATCAGATCCTTTTTCTAGTAAATGAACTATTTACTATGGCTTTGAAAGAAGGAAACTTTACTCATACTTAGTTAATTTTCCAACTTTTTAGGAAATTTTTACTGGCGCGATTGGAAACCACTCATATTTTATTGCCAGGATCTTCGAGAAATATTTTGATACATTCGTCCGACAGACATTGTCGGCAAAATTGCATTTCAGTAATCCATCTATCAGTACACTCAAAGGAATATGTCAGTAAAAGAAAGCAGAAAGTCTTCTGAAAGAGCAGATTTTCTGCTGTTAAAAACCCTTAAGTCCCTCATTTTTTCTATGATAAATGAAAAAAAATGGATATGCTTTTTGACAAAGTATGGGTTTAAATAGGATGTCTAAAGAGTTTTGGGATTTTTAATTTATATAGGACATGAGTAACAGGATGTTTACTCAAAATCTTTATGCGAATATTCCGATTAAATAAAAAATATTTGGAAATGTTTCTTCATTTTTATAATCTTAAATATGTATAACTTCTAATAACAAATACAGTTTTCTTGTATTCGATGAAATGCAAGAAGAAACAACTAGAAAATTTAATTCAAAAAAAAAAAAACAATAATTGGTATTTTTGAGTATCGTTACTGAATTTGTTACCAAGTTACTGAATTTGTTGTTTCTCTTTTGAATAATACTTGTTACATATGTACAAAAAATACTAACTCTGAAAAATATTTAACATAAGTGATAAATATAACAAAAATTTTAGTAAGTTAACACTCATTTCTTATTGTTTCGCAACTTTAAATTAGATTTTAAAATAGAGACACGCAGAGAAAAAATGCATTTCGTAGAAAAGAATTTTTAAACACGTGAACATCGTTTTTGAGTTTCTTTTGTGGGAAAAATTAGTTTGTTTGCGGTTAACATGTCATCAGTTGTTGTAAATGAACAAAGAGAAATAAGTTTATGTATATCAGACAGTGTTTTTCGTTTGTCGAAATGGATTGCAAACTCGCAAAACATTGGAAGTAACAGAAACCGTTGTTGTTGCATATGTGATGAAAATAGGATAATAGTTTAGATAAAGCTCAATAAAAATGTCCAATCGCAAATGTTACATCTTAGCGCTCTACAAGCATCAAACAAATTATTTGCTTTTATTAAGAATATTTTAGATTTCATTATGATATCATAGTGATTCTTATCTACACTTTTTTAAAATTACTAAACTATTTTGTTATTAAATTTCCAAACTTTTATTGCAGTACACAATTAAAAGTTCATAAGATATAGCTCTAGTCGAATGTCAAGAAGTGGTATCGGTTAATAAAAATGAAAATTTTCCGAACAATTTAGTGTCCATTAGCGAAATTAGCATTACACAATCTTGAAATTGGCACAATTCGTTTAGTTTGTTTGTATTTTTCATAACCTTTGTCCGAAATTCAAGAAAATGTCCACGATTTTCTATGTAATTTTCGTGTTTTCATGATTTTGCTGCAAAATTACCATTTCAGATGAGTTATTTTAAAAATACCTTAAAATTCTATATTTTAATGCTTCAGAAAGTCTAGAAGGTTTCAAAAAGAATATGTTCGAAACCTCTCTGGGGGGGGTTTGAACCTCCACCCCCCCCCCCCCTGCGCACGGCCCTGTCAGAAGTTATCCATTAACTTTTTTTCGAATATGGAACATATGAGTTATAACAGAACTGACATTATTATCGCGCTGTTAACCTCAATTTTTCTATGAATTTACTATTCTTAAAATTTTAAATAATTCCGAAGCTATTGGCCAGTTTTTGCTATTTCTAAATGAAGTCGGATAAATCGTTAATACCTGTGGAGCATACAAATCAAAAATCGAAAAAATTGCGGTTTTATATTTGGTGTTTCATAGTTTTTTGCCCAAATGGAGCAAACTGGCAATTCAAAATCCATTTATCATACAAAGCATACGACTATTTCATTAGTCGAAACTTATTAGGCAAAACTTATAATACCGATTAATCGATTACAATTTATTCGAATTATTCGTTATTCGAAAATCATAATTTTTTATTATTCGAACAAATATTTGACAAAAAATAATTCGATTAATCGCGGTTGGCCACCCTTATTGTTATCCCATACAATAATTTTTAGGAGTGGTAGTCCATTCCCAAAATTTATAATATGGATGAATTTAATAAATATTTTTGTAATTACAGCTTTTCATGTGAGGCTTGAATATCATAATCCTTCCAAAGAATAATAATACTCTACCTACTTTGACACACTAAAGAAGCACAATAGAGGAGCTGTTGTTCATTGTTATTTATAGGAACACATGGCCACACGTACTGGAATTGACTTATATAAATACGACTTTCAAATCAAAATACAATCATTCAATTTTCTATAGCCGTCATCATATAGTGGGATACCAAATTCAAAGAAAGATCAATATATGTGACGTGGTCTACGGAAAGGGGGCTTAGGTGTCAAAAAATCAATTTTCACTTTTTGGTTGATTCGGATGGAAAATGAGATGCTTTTTCACGTGGTGAAAAGCAGAAAGTCCTAACTTGCTTAGAAGTGTACTAAAAATGTAGAGAAAGAAGAGTAAAAATACGACAAAATATAATGGTTCCAGACTAGCAACTTTCACGATGAACTATAATAATATTCCGACCAACAACAACACTTACTGGACGTCAGAACGTCAGTTTGTGGAATTCAGAAATAGGAAGTCAAAACCCCGTAGAGTTAAACAGGGAGTTCCCCAAGGAGGGGTGATATCTCCGGTTCTGTTTAATCTTTACCTTTCTGGTATTCCACAACCACCTGACGGCGTGGAAATCGTGACATACGCCGATGATTGCACGATATTAGCGTCGGGCCCCAAATCTGATGATATCTGCGAAAGGCTAGTTGATCGTGCCAATTTCTTCGCAGCGAGGAATATGAAAATATCCGCCTCCAAATCGTCAGCCACACTATTTACCACATGTCTGCAGAGGTCAGAAGGACATTGAATGTGAAAGTCGACGACACACCAATAGCGACAGTAAACTACCCCAAAATCCTTGGGGTCACATTCGACACTCTATATATATAAATCATCTGCAAGTAGGAACAAGGTCCTCAAGTCGCTTGCCGGCAGCACTTGGGGAACCGACAAAGAAACCTTGTTGACCTCTTACAAAACAATAGGCCGGTCCGTGGCTAACTATGCGGCGGCAGTGTGGTCTGCAAATGTGAGTGATACGCAGTGGAGAAATATTCAAACTTGCCAAAATACCGCCCTGAGAACAGCAACAGGCTGTCTCCTCATGTCCCATCAAGATCACCTACATGAGGAGTCTAAGGTCATTTCCGTACGTAGGCACATCTTTATGTTGTCTACGCAGTACTTGCTTGGGTGTTATCGCAGAGACCATCCAAACCACCATCTTATGGCTCTGCCCCCTCCGCCCATGCAGGTAAGGAAAGACCTCCAGGATCTAGAGAGAGAGGTCCAAAGATATAAGAGAGAGCCTCTAGATCAGCGAGCATACAAGGCAGGTTTAAACGATATTCACAAAGATGCAGTCGCAGCAGCAATCAACAACAACGCCATGAATATCGTCCTCGGAGATCATCCGCCAGAAATTGCATCTGAAGAGAAACAACTGCCGCGACAAACTAGATCGGTTTTGGCACAGCTGAGATCTGGATGGTGTAGCCGCCTCAATTCGTACTGGGCACGAATTGACGGCAACGTGCAGAATATCTGCCCCGCTTGTAGCCAGGGGCCACACGACATAAGTGATAAATATAACAAAAATTTTAGTAAGTTAACACTCATTTCTTATTGTTTCGCAACTTTAAATTAGATTTTAAAATAGAGACACGCAGAGAAAAAATGCATTTCGTAGAAAAGAATTTTTAAACACGTGAACATCGTTTTTGAGTTTCTTTTGTGGGAAAAATTAGTTTGTTTGCGGTTAACATGTCATCAGTTGTTGTAAATGAACAAAGAGAAATAAGTTTATGTATATCAGACAGTGTTTTTCGTTTGTCGAAATGGATTGCAAACTCGCAAAACATTGGAAGTAACAGAAACCGTTGTTGTTGCATATGTGATGAAAATAGGATAATAGTTTAGATAAAGCTCAATAAAAATGTCCAATCGCAAATGTTACATCTTAGCGCTCTACAAGCATCAAACAAATTATTTGCTTTTATTAAGAATATTTTAGATTTCATTATGATATCATAGTGATTCTTATCTACACTTTTTTAAAATTACTAAACTATTTTGTTATTAAATTTCCAAACTTTTATTGCAGTACACAATTAAAAGTTCATAAGATATAGCTCTAGTCGAATGTCAAGAAGTGGTATCGGTTAATAAAAATGAAAATTTTCCGAACAATTTAGTGTCCATTAGCGAAATTAGCATTACACAATCTTGAAATTGGCACAATTCGTTTAGTTTGTTTGTATTTTTCATAACCTTTGTCCGAAATTCAAGAAAATGTCCACGATTTTCTATGTAATTTTCGTGTTTTCATGATTTTGCTGCAAAATTACCATTTCAGATGAGTTATTTTAAAAATACCTTAAAATTCTATATTTTAATGCTTCAGAAAGTCTAGAAGGTTTCAAAAAGAATATGTTCGAAACCTCTCTGGGGGGGGTTTGAACCTCCACCCCCCCCCCCCCTGCGCACGGCCCTGTCAGAAGTTATCCATTAACTTTTTTTCGAATATGGAACATATGAGTTATAACAGAACTGACATTATTATCGCGCTGTTAACCTCAATTTTTCTATGAATTTACTATTCTTAAAATTTTAAATAATTCCGAAGCTATTGGCCAGTTTTTGCTATTTCTAAATGAAGTCGGATAAATCGTTAATACCTGTGGAGCATACAAATCAAAAATCGAAAAAATTGCGGTTTTATATTTGGTGTTTCATAGTTTTTTGCCCAAATGGAGCAAACTGGCAATTCAAAATCCATTTATCATACAAAGCATACGACTATTTCATTAGTCGAAACTTATTAGGCAAAACTTATAATACCGATTAATCGATTACAATTTATTCGAATTATTCGTTATTCGAAAATCATAATTTTTTATTATTCGAACAAATATTTGACAAAAAATAATTCGATTAATCGCGGTTGGCCACCCTTATTGTTATCCCATACAATAATTTTTAGGAGTGGTAGTCCATTCCCAAAATTTATAATATGGATGAATTTAATAAATATTTTTGTAATTACAGCTTTTCATGTGAGGCTTGAATATCATAATCCTTCCAAAGAATAATAATACTCTACCTACTTTGACACACTAAAGAAGCACAATAGAGGAGCTGTTGTTCATTGTTATTTATAGGAACACATGGCCACACGTACTGGAATTGACTTATATAAATACGACTTTCAAATCAAAATACAATCATTCAATTTTCTATAGCCGTCATCATATAGTGGGATACCAAATTCAAAGAAAGATCAATATATGTGACGTGGTCTACGGAAAGGGGGCTTAGGTGTCAAAAAATCAATTTTCACTTTTTGGTTGATTCGGATGGAAAATGAGATGCTTTTTCACGTGGTGAAAAGCAGAAAGTCCTAACTTGCTTAGAAGTGTACTAAAAATGTAGAGAAAGAAGAGTAAAAATACGACAAAATATAATGGTTCCAGACTAGCAACTTTCACGATGAACTATAATAATATTCCGACCAACAACAACACTTACTGGACGTCAGAACGTCAGTTTGTGGAATTCAGAAATAGGAAGTCAAAACCCCGTAGAGTTAAACAGGGAGTTCCCCAAGGAGGGGTGATATCTCCGGTTCTGTTTAATCTTTACCTTTCTGGTATTCCACAACCACCTGACGGCGTGGAAATCGTGACATACGCCGATGATTGCACGATATTAGCGTCGGGCCCCAAATCTGATGATATCTGCGAAAGGCTAGTTGATCGTGCCAATTTCTTCGCAGCGAGGAATATGAAAATATCCGCCTCCAAATCGTCAGCCACACTATTTACCACATGTCTGCAGAGGTCAGAAGGACATTGAATGTGAAAGTCGACGACACACCAATAGCGACAGTAAACTACCCCAAAATCCTTGGGGTCACATTCGACACTCTATATATATAAATCATCTGCAAGTAGGAACAAGGTCCTCAAGTCGCTTGCCGGCAGCACTTGGGGAACCGACAAAGAAACCTTGTTGACCTCTTACAAAACAATAGGCCGGTCCGTGGCTAACTATGCGGCGGCAGTGTGGTCTGCAAATGTGAGTGATACGCAGTGGAGAAATATTCAAACTTGCCAAAATACCGCCCTGAGAACAGCAACAGGCTGTCTCCTCATGTCCCATCAAGATCACCTACATGAGGAGTCTAAGGTCATTTCCGTACGTAGGCACATCTTTATGTTGTCTACGCAGTACTTGCTTGGGTGTTATCGCAGAGACCATCCAAACCACCATCTTATGGCTCTGCCCCCTCCGCCCATGCAGGTAAGGAAAGACCTCCAGGATCTAGAGAGAGAGGTCCAAAGATATAAGAGAGAGCCTCTAGATCAGCGAGCATACAAGGCAGGTTTAAACGATATTCACAAAGATGCAGTCGCAGCAGCAATCAACAACAACGCCATGAATATCGTCCTCGGAGATCATCCGCCAGAAATTGCATCTGAAGAGAAACAACTGCCGCGACAAACTAGATCGGTTTTGGCACAGCTGAGATCTGGATGGTGTAGCCGCCTCAATTCGTACTGGGCACGAATTGACGGCAACGTGCAGAATATCTGCCCCGCTTGTAGCCAGGGGCCACACGACACGCTACATCTATTTAATTGCCCTGCAAAACCTACTCAGCTGGTCCCCAGGTCACTATGGACGCACCCAAAGCAGGTGGCCATCTTCCTGAACCTGGAGACGAACGACGCAGATCCTGATAGTGAAGGAGACTAAAAACGAACAACACGTTACAACAACAACAACAACTGGACGTCCGGCGCGGAGAACAATTAAGGAGATAATGAACTGACGAAACGAGTTGCTTACTTTTAACAGCTTTTTCACACTAGTTTTCGCACGTAAGCTCCCTTTTCGTAGACCAGGTCACATATATAGGTTGTCTAAGTCGACATTTATATTTTCTTTTGTAATTTTATGTAGGTTGTCTGTTTTGCTAGTAAGATTTGACTGAGTTAGAACTCCGTCAAATCTCGGCGGCGGCGCGGCTCGTGCGGAAATATGCGGCGGCTTGTCGGCTTAAAATCGGTCGGCTTGTATCTCTGGTACGTGGTCTTAATTTGACAGTAGATAAAATTTTGCGATCTTGGGGGTTTTTGTGAAGAGATGGCTTTTGTCGATAGCATAACATTTGATCGCGTCCTTAGATTTTAACGAATCTGAAAGGTTTTCATCACCATAATCTTTTTTGCCCCATTTTACCTCCTAAAAGTACGAATTTCTTAGTACGTGTGTTCACCATATTGGAGATCTACCCTGCAAATATTGTGAACAATAAAAAAGTGAGTTGATTTTATGAAACCTTATACCTCAATATTCTCAATGTTATTTCAAATATTTTTGTATGTGGCGAACATACCTTTTATATTCATTGTTGCTTTGTGTTACCAAATTTGCAAAAGTAACAAAAGAGTGTTGTAATAAGGTCTTCATTCCTCCAATGCTCTTGAATATCTGTCACCCTAAATTGTTATGAGTTTGTTATCTCAAAATTGAGCTAAACAGTATATTGATCACACTTCCAGTTAAATATGTTGTTCTTATATTTTTATTTATTATTATTTATATTTATTATTCTCTCCCTTGCGTGAGCCATATCAACTACTTTACTCTAGGTATTTTAAATGTCAACATTTTAAATACCATTAAATTCCTTAAAATATTTCTATTTCACCCTTCCCGCAATAGCTACCATCATACCATTGTCTCATTGCTTTTTTGCCATCTTGCGTTGAATTTAATTTTCTTGCAAACAAAAAATGAGAAACAACAAATAATAAATAACAAGAAATTAATATCTTTGAAACCTTTTTGTTTTGCCTATGATTAAATTCCAAAGAAAATGTCTTCATTCTACAATTACTTTGGGAGAACTTATTTCAATGCACCGACATTTGTTTGCTTTGTTGACTTTAAAATGTACCTTGAGCGTATGCACGGTTGTATGTCAATCAAAAATCTGGGAATTTACCACATCTTGTTTGTGGACCACCGTTCATGAAATGATAGTAGATAAGGGATATAGTAATATGATAATACAAAGCCAATGACTAAGTGTTATTATTATGTGTCAAAGCATGATTCCTTTTATCAGACATAGATAATTTAATGTTGATATGCATATATAAATTTATGGAGTTAAAGAATGAGGCCCAATGCTAACAGATTGCATTCCAAAGAGGCTGTTGCTTTTCGTAGCAGTGCAGTTAAATAACAGGAAACTGTTAGATTTTTTAATATAGCCAAACCAAAACAAATAAACATTTTTTATTATTTTAAACATTTTTAATTATTTTAAACCACACTTATAAGGCAAAGCTATCAATATGTTTATACTATATACATCGAAATAATACTGCAAGTCAATTTAAAAAGTAAATCTGTCTGTTGAGAGCATGCTAGCTTCCGAACAAAATGACCTAGGAGGTTCAAATTTTGCCAAAATATGTCTTATGGTTGCAGATCGATTGGGATTGAAGTCGGGGAAATCAGCCAAGGGGGAAATTTTTTCCCTAACTGAAACTACACCCTAATATTTCGACTATTTCAGCATTTTTATTTAAATTTCTGCTTTATATACACTTGAAATTTATTCCTCTAGTCGTGTAAAAGCACCAAAAGGTAAATAAAAGTTTGAGGGGGCGAAATCGGACAAAATGGGATAAAAATGGTAACAATGATCCGACAAAAGCTAGAAGTATGAAATTTGAAATGTACATTAATTGCGTAGATACGTAAAAAGAGGAATTTTTCAAAATGCGTACTTTAAAGGGACACAATTGGATAAGAGGGATAAAAATGGTACCAACCAAATCGCTGAAGTTGAAAACATGAAATTCAGTGTAAACATTAATCTGACTGTGAAGATGCGAAACAAAAAGGATTTTTTCAAAATTTGTACTTTTATGCGGAAAATGGGACGAATGGGGATAAAAATGGTACCTACCAAACGACTGCTGCTATAATAATGAAATTCGGTGTGCACATTTCTTTGACTGCGTACACGCGAAAAATAAATAGATCTTTTGATATTCGTGCCAATCAATATTTGAACTCGGAAAATAAGAGGTAAGAATTTTTCCAAACTCGTACTTTTAGAGCCAAAATGGAAATGGAAGTAAAACTGGTACCAAGAAAAGTGCTGTAGCTAAAACCATGAAATTATCAAAATGGTACAGACATTTGGACTGTAGCTGGAATCAAGAAATTGCAAATGTGGAAAATCGGACTTGAGGAAATATTGTTCTACCTAATAACATTTAGGGCACATTTTTGCAGATTGCTGCCTCTCGTTCACTTTTTGATTGCACTTGAACATTTATATTTATATGTAGTAGAGGACTATTAATATTAGGGCTGTTTTTCTTTAAGCCGGGGTAACAAGCTGCGATAACAAAAACGTTAATAAACATTTATTTTTTTTTGCTCAAAATATATTTTTTTTGCACATTGTCGCCAACTATATATATATATATATATATATATATATATATATATATATATATATATATATATGTCAAAATAAATTTTCAAAAAAATATTTTTATTGGACTTAGCCTCAATAAGCATTGTTTTGGATAATTTTTTAATTTTTTCAAAATTTGTTTTCACACACACATTGATATTGCTTTTGGCGACAATTTTAAAAAAGATTTTTTTATTTTCAGCGAAATTTTAATATTTTTATTTAGATTTTTGTTATCGCAGCTTACTTATCCAGTCTTAAAGAAAAACAGTCATATTATAATAATAAAGCACTACAATTTGTCTAATATGGTTCTGCATTTCTATGTAACGCCGACAGCCTCTGGATGGAAAATTCGGCGCGGTCGGCCTTCTATCGCCTTCATACTTGTTATCCCCCTGTTCCTATTGTATTCCTTGAAAGTACGAATTTAGAAAAACTTTTTTATTTTTCGTGTATACAGAGGAATGTGTAGTCAGAGGAATGTCATGACTCTAGCTGCGGCCATTTGGTTGGTACGATCTTTAGCCCCTTTTTCCATTTTGCCCCGTAAACGTACGAATTTCGAAAAAAAACTTTATTTTATCTCTCTATTAGGATTTAACCATTAAAAGAACAAATTTGGAAAGATACTCTTATATTATCTACCTACTTAATTAAAAGAATGTACACACCGTGTTGTCGTTTGATGTGTACCACTTTTATCCCTTTTTGCCCCATTTCACCCCTCAACAAATAGAAACAAGTAAGGAAAGGCTAAAGTCGGACGGAGCCGACTATATGATACCCTCTACTTGCTATCCTATTATAATTCAATTCTGTAAAAAAGTGAAATCGGGAAGGATTTTTGTATCCTGTAAATGTATGTGTTTGACAAAAAAATTTTAAATCGGAAAGGACACCTGTATGGGGTATATTGAAACATGGAACGATGTGACTCGCATTCACTACGTATATTTATAGATGAAATATAATATAAGTTTGGCCAAAATCGGTTTAACATTTGGTAGCAACATTTGTATATATATAAATAAATTCATATCTAAATCTGAACCGATCTTACCCACGTTCGCCATGGGTGTTTTTAGTTGAATTATAAGATGTTGTGCCAAATATAAAGAAAATCGGGTGCAATATGCGGCTTCTAAAGCGCAAAAAGTCGAATCGGGAGCGACATTAGTATGGAGGCTATATCTAAATCTGAACCGATCTGACCGATTTTCACTGTCGCTGTTGTCACTTCAATTAGAAGGTACTGTGCCAAATTTGAAGCAAATCGAGTTTAATATGTGGTTTCCAGAGCGGAAAAAGTTAAATCGGGAGCGACATTTGTATGGGGGCTATATCTAACTCTGAACCGATCTGATCGATTTTCACCGTCGCTGTTTTAATTTCAATTAGAGGGTACTGTGCTAAATGTGAAGCAAATCGAATTTAAAATATGGTTTCTAGAGCGGAAAAAGTCAAATCGGAAGCGGCATTTGTATGGGGGCTATATCTAAATCTGAACCGATTTGCTTCAAATTAAATAGCGTTCGTCCTTGATCTACAAAACTTACTTGTTACAATTTTTGTTAAGATCGGACTGTAAATGCGACCTGTAATTTGATTACAACAATAGCTAAATCGACTCTGAAAGTGATTCTAAGACGATCTGTATAATAAACGGTGGGTCTAACTCATTTCCGCTTGGGTGTTACAAACAAATGCACAAAGACATAATACTCTCGTGGAGTGTATATTCACTTTATTGTTCACGTTTCTGCTATGAGGGGAATATATAAGCAGACATATTTCAAATCACGATAAAGTACTAACTATTAGTGGTATTTTCAGTCCTTGTGAAGGAAAATATTTTCTCTGTGGACCATTTGCAAGCCCAAATGGGTTTAGATGCTAACGTGCTTTCAACAGACGTACATTGTTAGATCGTCTTAGAATTTAATACGATCTGCTCAGTCAGATAGCAAAATATTTCGTTCCAAGATGAAGTGTAGAACCGCAAAGAATCATGTTCTTCTCGTGTTTTTTTTATTCTCATATTAGTCTTAGAATAAGTTATTGACGTTTCCTGAATTACCAATTCACAACATTTAATTGGGGTGTGATTGCGCCTATATTTCCAAAATGAGAGTACAAATATTGAAGGAATTTTAGTAAAAATTCTTTAAAAAAAAATATAGTTAAACATTTTTTTGTGCTGATTTTAAGACTCAAAAAATATTGTTTATGTCTGGGGAACACATTTTTTATTTGTTTGTTGCATAGGTCCATTTACATATGTATGTTTTGCTAGAGAAATTCTTCGCTGGGTGTGTATAACATTAATGGATTAATGTCTTTGTGCCATATGGAAGCTTGCTGGGCATTTATTTCACTACTGCTCGTGTCACTTGACCTTTGCATTTGATTTTTACAATTCGTTGAAATTTCCATTTCTCATGATGATATTTTTATTTTGACATTTTCCTTGCTTACTCGTAGTTAATTTCATTGGAAAACTCTTATGTTTATTAATTTTTCGTGAAAATGTCTTCAAATGTCAAATGTGTTTGGAATGAATTCACCAAAGGATTGAATATTGTTGCTCGTTGCTGGCATTTCTGATGTGGAATGGAATTCCAAAGAAATATTTCTTATTAAAAAGAAATAAAAACACGTAGAAAGGCTTTAAGTTCGGTTGGGTCGAATTTTATATACATTCCACAGTAAAGATTAAAGGTTTCAAGAATATTAAGAACATTATGATATTGTATGCTATATTTGTTATATAAATTGTTATGTTTCATTACTATATATTTTAATTAAAATAAAACAATATTTTTTATTTTTGCACTTATAGGGAAGTCTACAAAAGTGTTTTCTATAGCGTCATAGTCCTCGAATTTTATGTGAATATATGTGCCAGTTAGAATGATAGTGGTCTACGTCAAAAATCAAAAAAGTTTGATCAGATCTCTAATTTAAGAACTCTTGTTTCTGACATTTATAAAAAATTTACACTTACTATGACATTTCTCATTTTATGCACACCAAAATTGACTTTAGTGTTAGTTTGAAAGTGGTCTAAGTCATACTATATCCACTAATATTGATGTGTGGCGATGCAAAGATGCAAAAAGGTGATTCAGATAATTTGGTGATTCGTCTGGAAAATGTATATATATGTTACATTTTCTAGACGAACCACCTGCAAATATTAATATAT
This sequence comes from Polietes domitor, assembly GCA_947397865.1. Lineage (NCBI taxonomy): Eukaryota > Metazoa > Arthropoda > Insecta > Diptera > Muscidae > Polietes > Polietes domitor. Next base: position 159,768,052 of record OX377619.1, on the reverse strand, counting down.
ATTTTTTTTTAATAAAATATTTTGCGTTTTCTTTAATTTTTGGAAAGGATATATTACTTTTGCAAAAAAAAATAAAAATTTTCAATTTTGCGAAGAATGAAAGTGGTCTAAGTCAGTGCTTCCTCTGAAAGTAGTGGTTCCCTGAGAGGAACCAACGTTGTCGATTTTTTTATAAAAGTTAGGATATTCTAAGAAAAAAAAATGTGTGCTTCGGTGGAAAAATATTTTTCAATTGAATCAAACATAAACCATTGTACAGGGTGTTCCAACACCCTGAATTTTGAATTGATATTCTTAGTTGAAACATATAATGATCTGCAAAATTTGATGAAGATCCGATGTAAGATGTTGTTTCTAGAGCTGTAATAGAGAAGAATGGGGCCCCACTTGGGTTATACCAAAGTATGGACATATGGGCATCTCCCAAACAAGTATGGAAAGGCTAAAGACGGACGGAGCCGACTATATTATACACCTCACTTTCTATCTCACTACAATTCAATTCGTTAAAAAAGTGAAATCGGGAAGGATTTTTGAATCCTGTAAATGTAAGTGTTTGACAAAAAATGTTAAATCGGAAAGGACATTTGTATGGGGGTATATTAAAACCTGAATCTTAAACGATCTTACCCACTTTCATCATAGGAGTTTTTGGTTGGATTATAAGATGTTGTGCCAATTTTAAAGAAAATCGGGTACAGTATGTGGTTTCTAGAGCGGAAAAAGTGAAATCGGGAGCGACATGTGTACGGGGACTATATCTAAATCTGAACCGATCTTTCCCGATTTTCAGCATAGGTCTTTCTAGTTTTATTATAAAATGTTTTGCCAATTTTAAAGAAAACCGGCAACAATATGCGGTTTCTACAGCGGACAAAGTAAAATCGGGAGCGACATTTGTATGGGGACTATATCTAAATCTGAACCGATCTTACCCACTTTCAGCATAGGTGTTTCTAGTTCAATTATAAAATGTTGTGCCAATTTTAAAGAAAATTGGGAACAATATGCGGTTTCTACAGCGGAAAAAGTGAAATCGGGAGTGACATTTGTATGGGGACTATATCTAAATCTGAACCGATCTTTCCCCATTTTCAGCATAGGTGTTTCTAGTTCGATTATAAAATGTTGTGCCAATTTTAAAGAAAATCGGGTACAATATGTGGTTTCTAGAGCGGAAAAAGTCAAATCGGGAGCGACATTTGTATTGGGGATATATTAAAATCTGAACCGATTTCCTCCAAATTCAATACCAATCGTCCTTGGCCAAGAAAAGTAACTGCTGCCAAATTTCATAATAATCGGACAGCAATTGCGACCTGTACTCTACAAGCTTAGATGGACAGCATACGGACGGACAGACATACATCGGTAAATCGATTCAGCGTATACTTAAAGGTCGGTCTAGCTCGATTATTCTTTGGTGTTACAAACATTTGGCGGAAAACTAACTTATAATACCATATCGATACACGCTTCAACAACGCATTGAAATTATTAAAATTCACTTCAAAATGGTGAAAATCTTGCAGTCACAGTTCGCAAAACTAAAGCGTATTTGGGTCGTCGTGAAGCACTTTGTCGGACCACAATACAGATTTTGGTGGAAAAATTCGACCTGTTGGGACAAGTTAGTGATGTGAAGAATAAATCCCGTGCACGTCGCTCAAGAACAACTAAGAATATTGCTGCTGTAGCCCAAAGTGTTAAAGAAAACGCAGTTTTGTCCATTCCTCGTCGTTCTTTGAAATAGGGGATTCCACAAAGGCTTATAAAGTTCAGTTAACACAAGAAGTAAAGTCGGCCGATCATCAACAACGTCGTGTCTTTGCTGAGATGAATGAAAATGATCCGGAATTCCATCGAAAAATCATCTTGACTGATGAGGCCCATTTCCACCTCGGTGGCTACGTCAACAAGCAAAATTGTCGCATCTGGGGTTCGGAAAACCCAAGAGTTATTGTTGAGAAGCCTCTCCATCCTCATCGTGTGACTGTTTGGTGCAGTTTATAGTACGGCGGGGTCATTGGACCTTACTTTTTCGAAAATGAGGTTGGATCAACAGTTACGGTGAATGGATTGCGCTATCGAGAGATGATTAATGATTTTTTATGGTCGGCGTTGGATGGTATTGATCTGGACAACGTTTACTTTCAACAAGATGGCGCTACGTGCCGCACAAGCAACGAAACCATTGCTCTTTTACGGGAAAAGTTTCCGGACTGTGTTATCTCTCGAAGAGGTGATCACAATTGGTCACCGAGATCTTGTGATTTAACACCTTGCGACTTCTTCCTTTGGGACCACGTGAAAGATAAGGTTTACGCCAACAGCCCAGTGTCGATTCAAGACCTCAAAGATAGAATTCGTGAGGCAATCGAGGACATAGGGCAGCCACTTTGCGATTTGGTTATGGAAAATTTCATGAAAAGGATATGAACTTGTAACCGTGGTCGTGGTGGCCATTTGGCTGATGTGGTTTTTCATTACTAACGGCATACCTTCCTCTTTATTATGAAATAAACATCCGATCAGTTATCTCAAAAATGGTATTTTTCTATGAATACCAAAATAACACCTCTTGTTGGAAAAACCTGTATAATGATAAGTTTAGTATAACCCAATCTTATGATGTAAAGTATACAAATTGTGACTGCATATCCTACATTTTTTGTTTATTTTTATTTGCCCACTGTACCAGATTTCACACAGGTTGCCTCTGTGAGTATACTACATTTTCACCCTAATTTCTAAACCGCCTTAAAGTACTACTCTTCTCCGTGCAACCACATATTTTCACTGTGCCACAGTCAATAACTGCACTAAATGAGTTCCATCAATCGTGTGGCGTTAACCTCATTCAATCAATTGTCAATACCGGCTTCCAAAGAAAATAAAGTATGTACTTGTTCTATTTAAAGTAGGTACATTCATATTTATGTATGCAAATATCCTTCTCCTCTGCCTATTGTATGTACTTGTGTACCTATCGATTGAGTGATTGATTGATTGATCGATCGATTGATATACAAACACCAACACCTACACGAACACCCAATACCAGCAGCTAACAAACAAGCAAACAAAGAAATCGCCATTACAAAAAGCACTCAAGTACCTTTTAAACATGACTTAATAAACACTTTAGGCTTTTGACAAATTTACCTACCAACACATCCACATATGCAGACGACACCCGCAACAAGGACTACGGCAACGATGTTGATGATAGTCGCAGTGGATGGCGGGTGGTGTCATAAGAAAATAACACTCTTGAGAATAAAGACATTTAAATGGATTTGAATAAACATACGAAGTGGGACAGTCTGAGGGCAATAAATAAGGACAGAAGGGAACATGGGAAGAATAAATACTATGATGTGGAATGTAGTAGAAATGTTTCACATAATATCGTATCCAAATTTCCTTGATATACAGTTAAATATAGTCTGAGGAAGGAATTGGTAAGAGAAAACATTGACTGTTCTTGTGCATCATAAATGTCAGGTTATCGATGTTATAGTTTGAAATTATTTTCTATTTGATGTAAATTCATCAAAATTTGATGTTTATCGTATCAATTGATTCTAAAGCAAAGCTTGGTCGATAATTGAGAAATATCATATCATTTCGAGGCCTTGGTTGCATAACACAGTGCAGCACGAAAAAATATAACCATATACGGACACCTCTACGTGATAAAAACCCCAAAAAAAGAACCATGTCTAACAGTTTTGCCCAAAGTCATGCACTTTTTTTGTGGGCCCCAAAGATTTGGTGCCTCGGCGCCATCTTTGCAAAAATTGATCATTTTCTCAGGCTCATATCTTGCAAATCGATTTCCTCTCTGAGGCAAAATACAAAAATTGTGCACATATCAAATCAAATAAACTTCATCTTCAAGGTCAAAATCGCAATAGAAACTTAAAAAAAATGATATTTAACAGGTCCATAGGTATCAAACCATTCTAAACTCAAGAAAACAATCACCTACAAAAATGTACCTAAGATCTCAATAAACAACTTTCTAGAACATATGAACTTCCTAGTAATGATTCTTAACACCGTTTAGGGAAAATATATCTTGCAGGACTACAGTACGTATGAGTTATATCATACTTAATCAACAGCACGTATACGCTACCTACACACTCTACAGCCTACAAGATTTGCTCGACGACATTTGCGATTTTGATCTTGAAGATGAAGTTTTTATACCCTCCAACTCCAGTATGGGGGTATGGTTTGGTTTGGTTTAAAGGACCAGAAAGCTTTCGCATTCTGTGCACTCGGAGACCCTTTTGGATCCATTGTACGTATCCTTGTACCTGAAATGTACAATGATTTAGATGAGAGGGCGGGACAGGAGGTGAGGGGATAGAGGAAAAACGGGAATGGGGGTTGTGGTGGAATAGGAGGTGTCAAGTGAGTGAAAGGAGTTAGGAAGTCGAGTTTAGTTTGACTGCGCAGTGGTCAGGTAATACTCTTTCTTCCTTGTAATTGTTATGGCCTATGAGTAATTCGAGGGTACCACTGAGTAGCTTTACATTGGCATACCTTATGGTTCTCATTCTTACAGAATGAGGTGCCAGATTCATTGTTATCATCCGTGTAAATCAAAAACCACCCATAATCCAATCCAGGCCTTTCGAGAATCTCAGCAGGTCATGGATGGTGCGGGTTGCAATTTCATCAATGTACCTAATTATAAAATCTCCTAGGTATTTTTTCCTACGTACACAGAGAGAGGGGCACATACATAATATGTACTCGATCGTCTCAATGTCATCCTCGCAATAGTCCACAATACCTATGTGCCACCTGCTGAGCCTGCTTCTAATGTTACAGTGTCCTGTGTAGATTCCTATGAGCGTACGCAACTCTACTTTGCCTAACTTTAATAAAGTTCTGGTTTTCTGTTTGTCTGCCTCTGGCCAGGTGGCCCTAGCAACCCTACAGGTTGATAAATTAATCCATGTTGAGTTCATCATTGCCCATCTGCGTGACTCAATCAGTCTATAGAAAACGCCGATCGGTAGTTTCACTGAGTTTTCGGCTTGCGAGATTTCCATGGATGAACCATTTCTTTCCAGTTCATCTGCTATTTCGTTTCCACTGATATTGCTATGTCCGGGAACCCAGCAGAGACGGATCACATCTAGCGAGCGTTTGCAACTCAGTAAAAGCTTTGATTTGACGTTATGTGACATGATTGATTTAATGGCTACATGACTATCTATGCAAAAGTTTATATCTGTTTCAGCCGGAATTTCTATCACCGCTAGAAATTCTGCTGCTTTTTTAATTGCAAAGATTTCAGCTTGATAAACGCTAAAGTTATAGTTGAGTCTGAAAGATGTACGTATCTGTAGTGATTCAATGTAGAAACCAGCACCTGTTCCTATATCCATCTTAGAGCCATCAGTGTAGACAGCCAAAACTGGAGCTACTTGACCGTGTCCAGAGGAGGGCGATGGTGTTGATATGTGATGGTAGGATATCCAATTCTATGGTCTCCCTTGAACACCGTCGTAATGTTGGTTGTGTGTCATTGTTCTATCGATACTTTCATGGTGTTTGTTCTTCGGAAATTCGTGATCTCATACCGCCCGTGAGAACGTTCGGTAGAGATACGCGACTCTCCAGGAACGCTCACCCATTTGTTGTCGATTGGACAACCGGCCGCACTACACATTACAGAATAAATTCGTTCTTCGCCCGTACTATCCGTATGTGGAACCGACTTCCGGCAAATATCTTTCCCTCCAATTGCGACATTCAGAGATTCAAAACAGATGTCAACAGACACAACTCCCTCTTTCCTCCTTCCCATACCTGATCTTCCTTCCACCAACGCAATGCACTGCACTTATAGGGGACATCCCCTGAGTGTTGGTTCAGTGAAAAAAAAGCCTGGAAAGGGCTAGCTATTGTCATAATCTGCTCTTTTCGGTATAATCATCTGTGGTACTGTTGAGAAGTCCAGAACCGGTACCGTGTAATCGGTGCCTTCCCTGAAGACTGGTTCTGCCTGAAAGGTCTCCACATTCCTTTGAATAATAATCGCATGACCGTATGGTCTACTCCTCCAGTAGCCTGATTCCTTGAGCCTTAAAGCGTTTTTTGCAGCAGCCATCTCTGTGAATTGATCCAGAGGTAGCTGGTGTAATATTACATCCAATGCTGACTGCGGGGTGCTTTTGAGGGCTCCTGTGGTACTCAGGCTAGCTAGTCTCTGTGTCTTAGTTAGTTTTACCAATAGTTTCCCGTTTCTCATGGCACTCCACCAGACTAAACAGCCATAGGTAGTAATGGGCCTGACTACCGACCGGTAGATCCAATCTATAACTTTCGGTTTCAGACCCCAGCTCTTACCTATGGAGTTCCTGCACATGTAGAGAGCATTTAGGCCTTTTTTATATCTTTCCTCAGTGTTGCTGATCCAATTCAGCCTGCGATCTAGAATCACGCCAAGATATTTAGCCTCCTGTGAAAGGGGAAGTTCGGTACTATTCAGTACTGGCTTCCTGAATGTATCTATGTTGTATTTCCTTGTAAAAAGAACTAGTTCGGTTTTCCTAGGATTGATCCCCACGCCACTACTACTAGCCCATCCTGATAATTTCCTTAGTGCACCTTGCATTAAATCGCTGATATTTGGTAACAATTTTCCCCCTACCACTGATGACTACGCCATCGGCATATGCAACTACCTTATTGCCATCATCAGAAAGGGATCTGAGGATACTGTTCACAGCGAGGAGCCACAGAAGTGGGGATAAGACCCCTCCTTGTGGTGTTCCCCTAGTCACCAGTTTCCTTATCATTCCGATCCCCAGAGTCGAATTGATAATACGATGCCTTAGCATCGAGTCTATCCACTCGACGAGAAATTTCGGAACATGTAGATCCCTTAAAGCGCCACTGATGGTGTCGAACTCTATGTTATTAAAGGCTCCTTCTATGTCTAGAAACGCTGCAAGAGTATACTCTTTCATTTCTACATTGCTTTCTATGTAGCTGACAACCTCATGAAGTGAGCTCTCAGTAGATTTGCCTTTAATATAGGCATGTTGAGCGTCACTTAACAGATTGCTATCTATGCTATCTCTAAGATATGCATCTAAGATACGTTCCTTTGTCTTAAGGAGGAAGGATGACAGGCTGATTGGTCTGAAGTCCTTAGCGGACGAGTGACTGGGTTTGCCTGCCTTGGGTATGAAAACAACCCGTACCTCCCTCCAGTTCATTGGTATAAATCTGAGGCGTAGACAATCACATCCGTCGTCTGTTGCAGCATATCTGGAAAGATACCATCCATACCCGGGGATTTGAAGGGCTGGAAGGTATGAATTGCCCATTTTATTCTATTTTCATTGACTATGTTATCTATGCTGACTTCATCAATTTGAGAGAGATTATCTATTGTGATCATGGTGACCTCACCGACAACCTCTGTACAATTAGGAAAGAGGGTCTCTGCTAAGAGGCCGAGTGTCTCTTGGCCCGATGCCGTCCATGTGCCATCCAGTTTCTGGATGTGTCCTAGAGGTTTCGGGTCCTTCGACAGGACTCTTCTGAATCTAGCTCCTTCGTTAATGTTGTCATTTGTCTCGCAATAGGACGCTCTCTTTTAAGATCTGCCTTGTAATTGTCAAAACTAACCTTGTAGTTATCCCAATCTTCTAACCTTGTAGTTTTCCCAATCTTCTAACCTTGTAGTTTTCCCAAGGATGGGGACCTTTGTCATTCCGTTTGTAACACCTTGAAATATCGACATGAGACCCTATAAAGTTTATATATTCTTCATTGTCATAAACTAGTCATGTCCGCCCGTCTGTTGAAACACGGTAGCATCTAAACGAAAGGAGTTGGGACGTCCAAATTTTCCATAAATGCGTTTTATAGTCGAAGATCGGTTGGGATTAACACTGGGCAAAATCGGAACAAAAGGGTTTTTCCTTTTTTTTTCCTCACAAGGACTAAAAATACCCATAAAACCGCCTAATATTTTAGAGTATTTAAGAATATTTGTTCAGCTGTCATAACACTATGGCCGCGTACTGTATGATCAGCATACCTTTACATCTATTTGCATACTTAAGAAATATGTGTATGTAGATATATACATACAGGTTTGTTTGTATTGAATTTGCCACTTTATGAGGCACACATACACACACACACTCTCTGCAGGAATGAATGAATATGACATTTGATTAGCTTTCAATACATGTACGAATTGAAATGAACGCTTCTGAATGAATGAACGAACGAACGACTGCATGAATGAGACTGACTGACTGTTTGAATGACTGCATGAGTGAATAACAAATGAAATTTCACAAACAATATTCCAACACAATAATGTGAAATGAAGTTATAAAGCATTTCTGGAGAGTTTTGCGTTCGTTCTTTCATTCCTGGCGTGTTTTTTTCTTCACATTTTGGGACAAGGAAATATTTTCAAAAGGCAAAAAATTCTTTTGAAACAGGAAGGGGTTGAAAATTGAAAAATCAAGGAGTTTTCTGTTGTGAGGCACATGCAAGGAGAGAACAATTGGTGTTATTAGTCGTGAAAAGGTGTGCGTGTGTGTGTATTTAGGGGGCTTCGCTTTAAAGCATACTTTTTGGCATTCGTTCGAAAAGGATTTTTGTGCAGCAGGTTGTGTTTTTTGGGGGAATTACAAAATTGGCTTGTCGGGCCTTCAAAGGTAGCCTAATTGATTTTCTTTTGAATGTAAATGAATTATAAATGAATGGGGGAAGTGTGTTAAGAGAGAAAAGGCTGAAGTTTTCAATGTTATTTATTGAATTTTATTATTGAAGAGCTAAGCTTTTTTATTATACACAAATGTGAAGTGACTTTGAATTTATGTATGTATATTAAAAGAAAATATTTTCTGTTAAATTGCAGACGTCTTAAATTTTCACAAAGCCCTATATTTTATTAGGCCAACGTCTTGAATTTACTCGACACTTATTCAATGTATTTTAGCTTTATAAATTGAAAACGGTTCAAATTGGATCCATTTAAAATAACAAATTTAGTAATATTCTACACCATTTCCAAGTGTAATTCAGAAAAGATCAATTACAATTCAGAATTTCCATTTGAAATTCAGAACACATCAGTTGATATTCAGAAATTCCATTTGAAATTCAGAACTCATCTGTAGAATATATTTTCAGAGCTCATATGTAGAATATAATTTCTGAAGTGATAACTTCTGAATTACAAATGAAAAGTTCTGAATTTCCTTTGAAATATTCTGAAATTCATTTGACGAGTTCTGAATTTCAAATAACAAGTTCTGATTTTCAATTGATGAATTCTGAATTTCAAATGGAATTTCTGAATATCAAGTGATGTTTTCTGAATTACAGTTGGTCTTTTCTGAAGTACTCTTGGAAATGGTGTAGTTTGCGGCGAGAATTAAAGATCTGTTGATAAAGAAGTCATACCATCTTTATGGACAGAAATGAATTCAAAAAAGTAAAAATTCGAATCTTATATAACCTCCACCATGGATTGCACCCATCAGTATTACCGGCAGACTATTGCACTATTCCACTCAAGCATATGTGCAAGAAAATATTAGGTACATTATGATTTTATGCTAATAGCGATATTTGTTAAATAAATTTTGCTGTTTCATTATTATAATTTTGAATACAAATTATTTAATTAATTTAATGACCACGCCCACTTAGGGGTGTAATTCTTTGGAAAGGCAAAGTACGACTTCTATTATTTTACAATTCTAGCTACAGAGGAGAAATACTTTTTATGTGCGTCTACGAAGACTGAGAAGTTTGTAAAGAGAATTTCATGATTCCATCTGCAGTCGGTTTGATTGGTACCATTTTATTCCTTTTGCTCTGCATTCCCTTAAATTACAAATTTCCAGAATATCGTTCATGTTGCGCGTCAACACAATCAGAGGAATATATACGACGAACTTTGTGATTATTTTTATAACTTTTAACTTTATTTGGACTGAAAAGTACGGTTATCGAAAGATCGCATTATTTTTCGAATCTGAGCAACCTGAGCGAAATACATATATTTTCATTACTCTAGCTGCAGCTATTTAATTGGTACGAATTTTATCCCTTTCCTCTCCGTTTTCCCATAAAAGTAAACATGTTGAATATTGTCTTGATTTTGCATGTCTATACAGTGATAGGAAATTCGCTATTCTATTTGCAGCCATTCGGACGTTACCAATTGTATCCTATGCTATTAGAGAGATGTACGCACCGAATTTCACTATTCAAGCTGTACTTGTTTTGGTGGTACGATTTTTATCCCTCTATTCCCATTTCAGCCTTTAAAAGTACCAAATTTGTCTGAAAAAAAAACAGCTTTATTTTACGTGTCTACTCAATGAGAGAGGAATGTACACACCGAATTTCGGGTTTCTAGCAGTTGTCGTTTAAAAGGTACAATTTTTATCCCTTTTTGCCCCATTTCACCCCTATGGTATTCGCTTACGCTATAAAAAGAATGTGCATACAAAATATAAAATAAATAATAGCAGATATATTTGGAAAACATATTTAAATACTCGAAATATTGGGGATATTTTCGGTCCTTGTTAGGGAATTTTTTTTCCTCTGGACCGATTTCCCCTACGATCTACGCATTTATAGAAATTTTGGACCTCCTAACTCCTTTCTTTTAGATGCTAACGTGCTTTCAACAGAAGGACGGACATGGGTAGATTGTATTCGATTTTTATGACGATCAGGAATATATATACTTTATAGGGTCTCAGGTCGATATATCAAGCTGTTACAAACGGAATGACAAACTTAGTATACCCCTATCATGATTTTCTAAATTTATGATTAAATTGCACGAAAAGGCACTTTGTAGAATAAATTGAAGAATGCTTAGTTTTATTTTATAATATCTGGGATCATAGCGAAAAAAGAACAGTTGAAGGAAATCTATACATGTAAAAGTAATCGATCTTCTTGTATGAATACATGCCGTGTTCATATATGATTAAATTAATTTAAACAAAGGATTTCCCCAAGTAATCCTTGTTTTATTCCTTAAATAAAACTTAATATATATTTATTTCCATTGTCCCACTGTGGAACATATGACTATCGAAACTACATTCCATTACGATCTATTACTATTACTCTGTCGTTTCTACTTCTGTCTACTATTGTCTTCTCCAAGTATGCGCTGATCTTCCTATTCTCATGCTACCCTGGTTCCAATCATTGGATGTAGGAGTTATGCCATTTCTAGGCTTGCGAAGGGTGTGACACAGTCAATTCTAATTGTGCCAGAGATGAAGCTCATTTTGATCTTGGTGGTTAATAAGCAAAATTGCCGCATATGGGGTTCAGAGAATCCACACGTGACTATTGAGGAGCCAATGCATCCACATCGAATCACTGTTTAGGGATGTACTGAAAAATTGGGTTGATCGGATAAGGTACTGTCGAGGCAGTCGTAGTAGTCATATGAATGATATTGGGTTTCATTATTAAGTGACAAAGTTCATTCTTTCCAATACAGCCAGAAATTTGAAAACATAATCAGTACTTTTTTATTGCCGATTCAAATTTAAAGATTTAAATGGTCCCCTATATTTACCACATCTGCACTTCATCGTTCCCCATTGGAATTTGTTTGACTTCGACTTTCTTAAGCTAATGTTTAAAACTGTTCTCATTGTCGCTTCTTCTAGTAAACATAATTTCTGACTCATATCGCTAAACGTACATCTGATAATTTTATTTTTATACCCTCCACCGCCAGGATGGGGCTATACTATCTTTGTCATTCCGTTTGTAACACCTTGAAATATCGACCTGAGACCCTATAAAGTATATATATTATTGATCGTCATAAAATTCTAAGACGATCTAGCCATGTCCGTCCGTCTGTTGAAAGCACGCTAGCACCTAAACGAAAGGAGCTAAGGGCCCAAATTTTGCATAAATACGTTTTATAGTCGTAGATCGAAAGGGAAAAATTTTTCAGCACATGTGAGGGAAAAATTTTTTCCACAATAACCCCTAATATTTTAGAGTATTTAAGCATATTTTTTCAATATGTCTGATTGTACTTACTTGATATTGGGTATGCGCATTCCCCCGATAACAAAAACGTGCACCATAAAACGATTTTTATTCGTAGCGGGTGAAATAGGACAAAAAGGGTTAAACATGGTATTAAACGACAACAGCTAGAAACACGAAATTCGATGTGTACATTCCTCTAATTGAGTAGATACATAATATGAAAGTATTTTTTCCAAATTCGTACTTTTAAGGGGTAAAATGGTAATAGAGGGATAAAAATGGTATCATCCAAACGGCTGCATCTAGAATAATGAAATTCGGTGTATACATTCCTCTGATTGCGTAGACACGTAAAATAGAAGGATTTTACAAAATTCGTACTTTTTGGGTTTCAAATGAAAAAAGGGGATAAAAATAATACCAACCAAATGACCGCAGCTAGAGTCATGAAATTCGGAGTATACATTCCTCTGACTGCGTAGAAACGAAAACTAAAAGGTTTTTTCCAAATTCATACTTTCAAGGGATACAATGGGAACAGGGGATAAAAATAGTACCAAGTAAACGAATACAGCTAGAATGATGAAATTCGGTGCGGAAAAATTGGTTGAATCATGAAGTTAATTTATTTTACACTATGTACATGAGATAATAGATTTTCAAAATTTGTATTAAAATAGAAAGGAAATACAACCAACTGTGGCAACCACGTCCTACTAATATTTATGACATTTAACGTACTGGTAGCCTTCCAAATTTGTATTTTTTATTTTTTCATGAAGTTAGTTTATCTTCCACTTGAGAGATAATGGATTTTTTGGAGATTGCTGTCTTATATTTACTTTTTGAATTAATTTGAAGTATTATTTCGATATATATTATAAACGTATTAGTAGCCTTAACTTATAAGCGTGGCTTGAAATAATGAAAATATTATATTTATTTATAAAATTATTTTTCAATATTTGTATTTGTTTTGGTTTGGCTATATTAAAAAAATTATATTTTCCTGTGATATTACTGCACAACACGAAAATCGACAGCCTCTGTGGAATGCAATCCATTGTGGAGTTCGGCCCGGCCGAACTTATCGCCGTTTTTACTTATTTTCTGTTGCTATCTTGGAAACAAGCATGTGAAGAAATTCGGAAGACGAGTCTTATACTTCTAAGACGAGCCAGACTCTTTTTAAAATTAAAAAAAAAAAACTTTAATTAAAAATGTACCAAACAAATTTTGGAAAAGTTTCTCATGTACACTTATTTTTCTTTTTATACCCTACACCACTTCGTGGTCTAGGGTATTATAAGTTAGTTTCGCGCCAAATGTTTGTAACACCAAGAAATAATCGAGCTAGACCCACCTTTAAGTATACCGATCGGCTTAGAATCACCAGCTGAGTCGATTTAACGATGTCTGTCTGTCCGTCCGTCCGTCCGTCCGTCCGTCCGTCTGCTGCCATCTAAGCTTGTTCGCACTCTACAGGTCGCAATTGTTATCCGATTGGCATAAAACTTGGCAGAAGTTATTTTTTCTGGCCAAGGACCATCGGTATTGAATTTGGAGGAAATCGGTTCAGATTTAGATATAGCCCCCATACAAATGTCGCTCCCGATTTGACATTTTCCGCTCTAGAAACGACATATTGTACCCGATTTTCTTTAAATTTTGCAGAACATCTTACAATTGAACTAGAACTACGTTCGCAAAAATTGGGTAAGATCGGTTCAGATTTAGATATAGCCCCCATACAAATGTCGCTCCCGATTTGACATTTTCCGCTCTAGAAACGACATATTGTACCCGATTTTCTTTAAATTTTGCAGAACATCTTACAATTGAACTAGAACTACGTTTGCAAAAATTGGGTAAGATCGGTTCAGATTTAGATATAGCCCCCATACAAATGTCGCTCCCGATTTGACATTTTCCGCTCTAGAAACGACATATTGTACCCGATTTTCTTTAAATTTGGCAGAACATTTTATAATCCAACTAGAAACACGTATGCAAAAATTGGGTAAGATCGGTTCAGATTTAGATATAGCCCCCATACAAATGTCGCTCCCTATTTGACATTTTCCGCTCTAGAAACGACATATTGTACCCGATTTTCTTTAAATTAGGCAGAACATCTTATAATCCAACTAGAAACACGTATGCAAAAATTGGGTAAGATCGGTTCAGATTTAGATATAGCCCCCATACAAATGTCGCTCCCGATTTGCCATTTTCCGCTCTAGAAAAGACAATTGTACCCGATTTTCTTTAAATTTTGCAGAACATCTTATAATCCAACACGTATGCAAAAATTAGGTAAGATCGGTTCAGATTAAGATATAGCCCCCATACAAATGTCGCTCCCGATTTGACATTTTCCGCTTTAGAAACCACATATTGTACCCGATTTTCTTTAAAATTGGCACAACATTTTATAATCGAACTGGAAACGTCTATGCTGAAAGTGGGTATGATCGGTTCAGATACACATACAAATGTCGCTCCCGATTTGACTTCTTCCGCTCTAGAAAAGACATATTGTACCCGATTTTCTTTAAATTTTGCAGAACATCTTATAATCCAACTAGAAACACGTATGCAAAAATTGGGTAAGATCGGTTCAGATTTAGATATAGCCCCCATACAAATGTCGCTCCCGATTTGACATTTTCCGCTCTAGAAAAGACATATTGTACCCGATTTTCTTTAAATTTTGCAGAACATCTTATAATCCAACACTTATGCAAAAATTGGGTAAGATCGGTTCAGATTTAGATATAGCTCCCATACAAATGTCGCTCCCGATTTGACATTTTCCGCTTTAGAAACCACATATTGTACCCGTTTTTCTTTAAAATTGGCACAACATCTTATAATCCAACTAAAAAACCTATGGTGAAAGTGGGTAAGATCGTTTCAGATTTAGATATAGCCCCCATACAAATGTCGCTCCCGATTTGACATTTTCCGCTCTAGAAACGACTTATTGTACCCGATTTTCTTTAAATTTTGCAAAACATCTTATAATCCAACTAGAAATACGTGTGCAAAAATTGGGTAAGATCGGTTCAGATTTAGATATAGCCCCCATACAAATGTCGCTCCCGATTTGATATTTTCCGCCCTATAAAGCACATATAGTACCCGATTTTCTTTAAATTTGGCACAACATCTTATAATCGAACTAGAAACACTTATGCAAAAATTGGGTAAGATCGGTTCAGATTTAGATATAGCCCCCATACAAATGTCGCTCCCGATTTGACATTTTCCGCTCTAGAATCGACATATTGTACCCGATTTTCTTTAAATTTGGCAGAACATCTTATAATCCAACTAGAAACACTTATGCAAAAATTGGGTAAGATCGGTTCAGATTTAGATATAGCCCCCATACAAATGTCGCTCCCTATTTCACTTTTTCCGCTTTAGAAACCACATATTGTACCCGATTTTCTTTAAAATTGGCGCAGCATCTTATAATCCAACTAGAAACACCTGTGCAAAAATTGGGTAAGATCGGTTCAGATTTAGATATAGCCCCCATACAAATGTCGCTCCCGATTTGACATTTTCCGCTCTAGAAACGACATATTGTACCCGATTTTCTGTAAATTTGGCAGAATATCTTATAATCCAACTAGAAACACGTATGCAAAAATTGGGTAAGATCGGTTCAGATTTAGATATAGCCCAATACAAATGTCGCTCCCGATTTGACATTTTCCACTCTAGAAACGACATATTGTACCCGATTTTCTGTAAATTTGGCAGAATATCTTATAATCCAACCAGAAACACGTATGCAAAAATTGGGTAAGATCGGTTCAGATTTAGATACAGCCCCCATACAAATGTCGCTCCCGATTTGACATTTTCCGCTCTAAAATCCACACATTGTACCTGTTTTTCTTTAAAATTGGCACAACATCTTATAATCGAACTAGAAACATCTATGGTGAAAGTATGTAAGATAGGTTCAGATTTAGATATAGCCCTCATACAAATGTTGCTCCCGAATGTTTAACCGATTTTGGCCAAATTTTACATATTATATTTCACCAATAAACAGACATGGTGAAAGCGGTCACATCGTTCCAGGTTTCAATATACCCCCATACAAATGTCCTTTCCGATTTAACATTTTTTGTCAAACACATACATTTACAGGATGCAAAAATCCTTCCCGATTTCAATTTTTTACCGAATTGAATTGCAATGATAATTGTTTGGGTGATGTCCATATGTCCATACTTTGAAATGACTTTGGTATACTGCTGTATAATATAATATATATAATATATAATAGATCAATTACCATATTATTTACCATACTCGTTAAATTTGACTGAAGATGAATTTATAGCATATAAATTATATGAATATAATTTTTATAATTTGTATGAACTACATAAAATTGCTCCCATGAAATACCTGGGTTTAGTAATCAAAACGAGGTACATACGCAGGGAGTGGTGTAGGGTATTATATAGTCGGCCCCGCCCGACTTTAGCCTTTCCTTACTTGTTTTTTCATTTGTAAATATCTGAAGTATAAACTTCTATTGAAAATCTGAACATTTAACCTGTATAACTTGCTTGACTTAGTTATTGCAACTACACAAATTTCTATTAGTTGCGGTAATCGATGTCGCACTGTACATTAATAAAGCAATAAATTTGTATTTTTTAAGCAAACATTTTTAAATTGTTAAAATTATACAAAATTAAACTTTGTTTATTTATAAAAGTATAAAAAGCGGACGCCTTACCTTTGTGACCCCGTACTAAAAATTCATTCCCATTCACTTGTGAAATAAAATGTAATAAGATATTATACTTTTTTTGAAGTGGTTTAAAACAAATTCCACAAAAGCGGGAAAAATTCACCTTTGGATTTTGAGATGCGATTAAAATGAACAGAAGTACTTCAATTTTTTTACTGGGTAGCTAAACATACCAGTATTTAATTTACAAAGGGTTTTTGCGCTATTTCATGATTTTTTTAAAAATCTTTTGCGTCTACAAATAGGGTCATATCTGCTACATTTATCCACAGATATTTTATGTAGAAAAAATAAAACAGAATATTTCTGAAATTTTCTATGGGGTTTTTCGTACTATAAAAAATATTTTCTTCGAAAAAATCTATATTTTTCTCAATTTTTTGAAAATTGTTTATCATAGAAACAGTGCTATGATAATATTATAATTCGAAATATTTATTACCATCATAAGTATATTTCAGTGAACATATAAACGGGTATTATTGAACTTATATTTCTTAAATGAGAGTACAAATATTAAGGGTACCTTCGGCGAAAACTTGAATTTTAGCAAAAAAAAAATATGGAAAAAATGTTCTGTCCGAAAGATGTTATATAGCCCTTCGGCAATATTTTTGTTGTATAGTGGAATTAGACGAAACCGTATTTGATGCCCATTAGCCTACATTTATTCATTTAATTTAAAAATATAAGTCACTTTATTCTACCCTACATCTAATATTCTTAGCGCGTAAAGGGCATTTACCATTGTTCTGTTTATTCATCTGCACTAGATCAATGAAGAACTCAATATTTGTTTATGGTTTCTTTGTTTTAGGAAAAACTTTTACCAACTTTTGTTTTGCCCATGTCCATTTAGTACGTGCGAAGTATCAATTTTCAAATGATATGGACTTCTTCGTGGCGACATGTCAGAGACCTTTGAACTGCAGTCATAAAATTATACAAACATTGAAAGCTGTATATCATTTAAAAATGTATACCATTAAACAATGGCATTTATTCGTTACATTGAATTTATTTTAAGGTCAAAAATTGTATGATTTACTTGAAATATTTTCCTTTGAAGATTCAAGATCGATTCAAGAAGTGATTCCAAGTCGATCGATATATCGATATCGACATCTGCACAAAGACATAATATCCTAGTGGAGGGTATAAATATTATCACTATCCAGTATTATTATTCAGTGCGTAGTGTATGTCATACTAATGACCTTTCATATCAATAAGATTTGGGGTTTTAATTGTCATCCATGGCCTTACGAGATATGTGAGGATATTTTAACATTATGTGTGGGCCAATGATGGGTCCTTTCTCTAAATATTTAATGTTTTTCCAAGGCACATAATGCATGAATGGGCAAATTTTAAATGACTATTTAATAACACAAAAGAAGGTATTTAAAATGTATTGAAAAATATTGAGAACGTTTTAGAAACAATATCGACAATAGTTATTCAAAGATTTTGTCAAATCACGCAGCTTCTTACGAATTTCTTTTTTTTTCAATTTTCCCATGTTGTCTACCGTAATTCAATTCAATGAAAACACTTGAGTGAAAAAGTATCGAACTTCATGGGTAACACCTTGTTAAGGATTAAACAGGATGACTGTTGAAAAAATACCAATACCAAAATCAAACAAACCAACTGAAAATGGTCAAATCCATTCTGGCAGGGTTGGTTATTAAAATGTCAAAAATCGAAAATGCGCTTAAATACATATGCCTGTTTATATATGTGTGTGTGTATGTATATTTCCACAAAGACGTTCGTCCATTCACCCACAAAGTCACTCGTACCTTCAGACTCACTCATGCATAAACTCATTTAACCTGTCATTTCAAACGATCGAATATTTACTGCATGCTTGTGTGTGCGTGCTTGAGTTTTCATTCGTCAAAAAAGGAAATATTTGAAAATTCAAATAGATTTTTCCACTTGTATTCGTTTCGTTTCGAATTTTCGAAGTCGTAACGTTTATTGATGTACGAGTATGTTTGAAGGTATGACATGCAGTCAAAGTCATAAATTCACACAGAACAATCGACATGCATGAGCAACAAACAACAGCAATGGCAATAGCAGCAGCAGCAACAGCTACAACAACAACAACAATAACAGCAACATAAACATTATAATCAATGTTTTTGACATTTATGAACGTTACACCAGCCAGCCCGTCAGCCAACCAGCCATAACATCAGCAACACCGACATCAAACCGAGTTCAGAGGAAAAATTTTTAATAGAAAAGTAGAACCCAAAGGGGTCCTTAGCAGATATTGAATGAAAGAAGAAGAAAAAAACGTTCTTAAACACCGAACAAAAACGCTCAAGCACTCAGCAAGTGTACCTTTCGAAAGGTTGAAATAACACAGAAATCAATAGGAAGTCAAATGTGGAAACGAGGGACCCATAGATAGTTAAAGCACGTTTTCAATTATCCCAGATTGGACGGCATACATTTCACAAAGATTTTTTGCTCTAGCATCTCGAAGGCTAGAATGATTAAAATAGACACCGAGAAGCTGTAATTTTTCCTATTCTCCGATTAGTTTAAATCACGTTTTTATAAAACGATTGTTCAGAATCAAATTCTCCGGTTATGAAATAACTTTTGATCTACACCATTTTCAAGTGTAATTCAAAAGACACCATTTGAAATTCAAAAATTCCATTTGAAATTCAAAAAATATTAATTGAAATTCAAAAAATATCATATCATCAAAACTCATCATTTGAAATTCAAACTCGTCATTTGTAATTCAAAAGACACCATTTGAAATTCAAAAGTCGTCATTTGAAATTCAAAACTCGTCATTTGTAATTCAAAACAAACCATTTGAAATTCAAAAATTATTGAAGAGTTTTGAATTGATGTCTTTTGAATTTCAAATGACGACTTTTGAATTTCAAATGTTGTCTTTTGAATTACAAATGACGAGTTTTGAATTTCAATTGACATTTTTTGAATTTCAAATGGAATTTTTGAATTTCAAGAAATATTTTTTGAATTGCAAATGAAATTTTTGAATTTCAAGTGATGTCTTTTGAATTACAATTGAAAAAGTTGTAGGAAGCATTTTTAAGTAAAATTGAAATAAGCAAGGACGACAGGAAAATTCTGAGATATAGCAATTGGGTACATTTTAGAAATTTCATTTTTTATACACTCCACCATAGGATGGGGGTATACTCAGTTTGTCATTCCGTTTATAACACCTTTAAATATCGACCATTTTTGAAGATTTCTGCCTTATACACTTGATGTAAAACATAAACTTGATTACTAACATACTAGCAGTAACCACTGCTTCGCAGTGGTCCCGCTTAACCCTAATAAGTACAAATTCCGAAGAAATCTATTTGGATTTCTCTTCTACGTTATCAAAGAAATTTACACATCAAATTTCACGACTATAGCTGCAATACTTTAGTTGGTACCGTTTTTATCCCTTTTTGTCCCGCTCACCCCTTATCAGCACAAATTTCGAAAAAATCCATATAGATTGCGTTTCACGACTATAGCTGTAATACTTTAGTCTGTACCATTTTTATCCCGCTCACCTTTTATAAAAAGAAATTTCGAAAAGTTCCTATTTGTAGCTCGTCTGCATGGCCAGTCCAAAGAACACACCGTATTTCATGTTTCTAGCTTCTGCCGTTTAGTCAGGACGAAGGTTCGATGTTTATCCCTTTCTGTTCTATTTTACCCCCTAAAAGTACGAATTTCGCAAAACCCTTTTTTATTTCTACGTCATATTTGGGAACTACCCTGAAAATTGCATGAACCTGGCTTCATCCGTTTAGTCTGGGCGCTGGTCAATGATAAGTTTGACAGCAAGTTAGTAACGCAACTCTTTTATTTATATAGATTCTTATTTGTAAGGGGTGAAATGGAGCAAAAAGGGATACACATTTTTCTATCAAACCGCTAGCAGGTAGAAACGTAAAATCGCTGTGTATACTCCTCTAATTAAATAGACACATAAAAAAACTTTTATCAAATTCGTACTTTTAAGGGGCTAAATGTGAATAGAGAGATGGTACCAACCAAACGCCTACAGTTGCAATAGTTATTTCTGCCTTTACTTGATATTTGGTTAGTCCATACATTGAGGGGCTAAAATGACACAAAAAGGGATAAAAATGGTACGAGTGAAATGATAATAGCTGATGCACTGAAATTCGGTATGTACATCCCTCTAATCGCGCGTGCACATAAAATAAATGGATTTTCGAAATTTGTACTTTTAAGAGGGGAAATGTGGACAAAAGGGTTAAAATTGGTACCGACCAAATTCAGTATGTACATTTCTATGACAGAATAGAAATGGAAAATCAAGGAAATTTGTGCTTTTATGGGGAAACAGTGAGAAAGGCGATAAAATAGATTCCAATAAAACCGCTGCAGCTAGAATAATGAAAATAATGAAATACATTCCATTGTGAATGCGGAAGATAATGGATTTTCGAAATTCGTACTTTTAGGCTAAAAATGCAACGATAAAAATGTTTTTTTTGAACTTCAGTAACTTTTTTGTTTATGAATAAAAATATATAATGTACAATCAAGACAAAATTTGATGGAATTTTAAAAAACTTTTTATCGTTTAGAAATTAGGGGGATAAAAACGGTGAGTTGTTGTCATTCTAATAACAATGATGATCACACGTTACGATCGGACTGTAAATGTAGACACAGGAAACAAAAACAAAATGCGCGGGTTCAAATTGCGTAGCAAAAAATATATTTTTTTTGTAGTCGTCTTCAAACTGTCTTCAATTCTAGGGGTTGACCGGCGCAACTTTATTTTTATACACTCCACGGGAGTATTATGTCTTTGTGCATTTGTTTGTAACACCCAAAAGGAAGCGAGATAGACCCATTGTTAATTATACCGATCGGCCTAGAATCACTTTCAGAGTCAATTTAGCAATGTCCGTCTGTCTGTCCGTCTGTCCATCTATTGTTGTAATCACGATACAGGTCGCAATTGTAGCCAGAACTGAACGAAACATTGCACAACGAAGTTTTTCGGGACAAGGACGAACGTTATTTAATTTAAAGAAAATCGGTTCAGATTTAGATATAGCCCCCATACGAATTTCACTCCCGATTTGACTCTTTTCACTCTAGATGCCACATATTTCAAAAGATTTTCTTCAATATTGGAAAAACATCTTATAGTTCAACTAGAAACACCTGTGGTAAAAATGGGTCAGATCGGTTCAGATTTATATATAGCTCCCTTACAAATTCCGTTCCCAATTTGAATTTTTCCGTTCTAGAATCAACATATTTGAACAGATTTTCTTCTAAATTCGCAAAACACCTTATATTTAAACTACAAACGCCCACGGTGAAAATGGGTCACATCGGTTCAGATTTACATATAACTCTCATACAAATTTCGTTCCCCCAGAAACCGCGTATTTTCAAAGAATTTCTTAAAATTGATTAAATTTGGATATAGCCTAGGGTTTGGGGTCCGGGAATTCCCGAATCCAAATTTTTCCGGGAATTCCCGGGAAAAAATTTTCAATTTCCCGGGAATACGGGAAATATTAAAAAAATAATTTATTTATTATGTTGATCAATAATTTAATGTTACTATATAAATTGGAATTTGTAGATGTATTTCAAATTCATATATGCATTTACATTACTGACAATTTGATATTGTTGAGTATTTGTTTATATTATATTACTACAAACAAAACTTTTTAAATTCGCTAAATAGCCATTTTATGAGAACCCCAGCTAGGGGAATAAAACCTTTTTGTGAGGCTATTTGCAGGATCATTATTGTGAAAAAAATATATCATGCCGACAATACTATGGCTTACATAATGTAAATTTTCTTGTTTTTCTAGAAGAATCGAGGTGAACATATTCTTCAGGAACAATTTACTTTACATATGTAGCCAGAAAGAAAAGGTCTAAAAATAGGAATACAATAAAACTTGTTCGCCTGGAAATTTTCAAGAGCATTTCAATGGCCATTTGTAAGAATTAATGACTGCACTATTTCATTATTTTATTTTTTTATGAATTTATTAAATTAATATTAATTTTTTATGTTTCTACAGTTTTTACAGTTTATAATATTCCCCCCTGTTTCTATAAAATATTTTTGTCTACAGACGAATGAATATTCTAAATTATATGTGTCATAATATTCTCTGTCATATGAGTTATTTGTTTCCTTAATCGTTTTCAATATTGAATCTAGTGTAGGTGTCAGTCACTTCTACCTGCGATATAAATGTCCAATTCTGACGATTAGTCTACATCTTTTCAAGTTTATAATGAGAAAATGCATTTTATAATCTCAAGATGTAAGTTCATGATGAGAAATGTAAATTCATAATAGGAGCATGATAATTCACAACCAGCACTGTAAATTCGTAATGTGAAATGTAAATTCATATTGAGAAATATAAAATCATAATAAGAACATACAAATTGATAATGAGATATATAAATACAAAATGAAAAAATCCTAATTGATAATGAGAAAATATAAATTCTTAGGAGCGCCCCGGTAGTCGAGTTGGTAGGGTGATCGGCTATCAGCGTGGGGTTGTGGGTTCGATTCCGACCAGAGGCTCTGGTCTGTCGCTGCAATAACTAGCTATAATGGTCTTAGTCACCCCGGCTCAATCCCTGGACCCAAAATTAGAATATAAATTTACTTTGTATTGTGATTCATAATAAATAAATAAAAATAAAAAAATAAATTCTTATTCATATACATTCATAAAATATAAATTCATAATCAGAAACAGTAAAATTTATAATCGAAGCTATGTATGTACGTTCTTCTATGGATATTTTCATTGAAACACATATTTTATCAATGTTCTCATTATAAATTTACATTTTCTCAATATGATTTTATATTTTCTCATTATGAATTCATATTTCCTGAATATTAAAACGTATTTTCTGATTATGAAATTGGATTTTCTGATTACAAACTTGTATATTTCATTATTAAATGGTATGTTCTTATTATGAATTAATTGTTCACAATAGAAACTAACAATTCTCATTATGAATTTATATTTCTCATTATGAATTAACATGTTCCTATTATAAATTTACATTACACAATATGAATTTATATGTTCCTAATATGAATTTACATTTCTCAATATAAATTTGTATGTTCCGAATATAACCTTGAAAAGGTGTAGAGTAAAATATTTGTAAAATGAAAAATAATTTGTAAAATATTTTGACAATAACATTCGTTTTCAATTTGTAATATGACAGTATTGAAAAAAATACACCAGTTATTAAATATTGATATTTTAAACCATTTTGGACATACCTATAAATAAATTACTTTTTCCCGGGAATTCCTGGGAATGAAATTTTTCATTCCCGTTTTCCCGGGAATGAAAAAAATCCGGGAAACCCCAAACCCTATTATAGCCCCGTAACAAATATTATTCTCGATTTGACAAATTAGACCTGTGATTAGGAAACATAAAAATGTTTTTCCCGTTTTCACTTTTTTACTGAATTGAATTGTATTCCGATAGAAAGTGGAGTGTGTCATATAGTCGGCCCCGCCCGACTTTAGTCTTTCCTTACTTGTTTTGTATAGTGTGTGAACCGGTCTAATAAACATTTCTCTGAAGATTGTTATCTTTATGAAGAATTATTAGATACTATAAGGACTAGCAAGTAATAAAAAAAAATTGTCCACACGCCCTATAAATGTGCGTGGTCTTTAAAATGATTAGTTAATTTTAATTGAAAATTATAATAATGAAACATCTTAATTTATTTAACAAATCTCGCTAATATATTACTTATTTCCTAATATTTTACTTCACTTATACGTTATTAGTCAACAGCCACTAATCTGCCGCAAATACTGTGTAATGCAATCCATAGTGGAGGGTATATAAGCTTCGGCCCGGCCGAACTTAGTCCTTTTACTAGTTTAATTTAAAAGAAAATTGTTCACATATTGCTAATAAAAAATTAAACAAAAATATTTTATTTTTTTTTTCAATTTGTCGAATTTTTCGATCTCTTTCCACATTCATTTTAAGAGCTCTTAAGGTACATGAAAAGCAGTTCGACAAAGTCGAAAAAATAAATTTAGTTCTTTCAATTTTCAAAATCTAAAAATGGTGAAAATTTGTAATACGAAAAAATATTGTACATTATAAACAAATATGGAAAAAGATATTTTTAAACGTTTATATACCACTTCATGGAGTAGGGAATCATAAGTCTGTATCTGTTTCATGCCTGTACGTCTGTCTGCAGTCTATGTAAATCTTGTGATCCTGGTCACAATGGTTTTCCGATTGAAATGACATATGGCAGAAGTAAATTTTTAAAGTGAAGAACGGCCGCTATTGAATCTGGAGAAAATCGGTCCAGGCATATATATATTTATGATTGACAACTCAACTAAAATAAATGCATAATAAATAAATTATATGCAATTAATTATCCAACTCATGAACTCGGAAAGAGAATTGCTAAGTATAGTAAATTATTTTTCCCAAAATATCAAAATTATTTTTAATGAACGGCGAATTTCGTTTGATTTATTCCAAAATTGCCTTGAAACTTACCAGGATCTATATTGCTTTTGTACTTAAATGAAATCATACTAAGATTTTAGGCAACATTACTTCAATTTCATTCGGTGTGATTTGTGGGTCTATAACCGCATTTTTCCGAAATTCTCTTTGCCTTCCCTCGTTATTCTCCACAGTAAATAGGGAAGGTGAAACAATTGAATATCGAACTTCTTCAAAATGAAAACAAAGCCTTTTTCCTACTTTTCTAACCGTGTACGAGTGTGTGTGTGTGCGCCTGTGTTGTGTTCAAATCAAAAATGTCTGCACTTAAGCTGTCAATATCTCAAGTATGACGCCTCACACTCACCTGTGTGAAAACCCCAAATACTGTGGACTCTTTCCAAAGTAAATCTCATCCAAAGTAAACTGTTCCTATTACCAACAAACGAGAAAAAAACAGAAATCATCGAGAGTCGTGCAATGGGAAATTATGACTGTAATGCCAGCCAGCCAGCACGTCAAATGGAAATGAAAATTGGTGTAAATAATAGAATTGTTCAGAGTTCAGAGCGGTGTAAAAGTAAATATGAATGATGTCGTCGTTAATGCCTTTTAACGGATTTAGTCGACTTTCGACGCAGTATTCGAAATCAAACAAGCGTGAATTAGACAATGTACGAGTACGAGTTGTGTGATGTTGGTGAATGAAAATGGTATTACAAGGTATTAGCGTCTGATACCAAAAACCCAATGGAAAATAACAAACCAATTGTCATGCGTGGGAGTAGCAGGCGTTCGAGCGATTGACGAGTTTGACAGACGTGAGGTGTTACGGTTTGGTGTGAATGCTGTGGAAAGTCTCGGTAAAGTTCAATGACATTAGTTGAAAGACTTAAAATAAACCCACAGTAGAGTCTGCAGATCATATGGTGTGCACTGAGACAAGAAATTTTATCCATTAGACTGAATCTGTCTATGAAAAGGCCAGGTTAAATTTGGCTGAATCTAATGATGTTCGCTGTAGACTGCACTCTAACGAGGCAGAAAATATGTGGAACCCGACTTCGGTTGCAAATAAGCAACAGAAACACGAAGTTCCATAATGGGTACTCCATTCCACAACTACAAAGTTAATTACTTCAATTACAAATTAATAAATTGAGCCCATACAGATGCTCACTGAATGTATGCATTACAATGTATGCCTAAACTACTGAACCGATCTTCTCGAAATTGTCACTGTATGTTCATGCTGAACCGGTGGTGAAAATAGGCTATATAATTTTTTGATATTTTCAGTGGGCGTGACACCTCTCACACAAATTTGGGATTTATTCGTTTTTTATAAATTAGCTTATTCGGAATACTGTTGCAGCTAGAGTCTTGCATTTTTGTGAAAGTTCACTAATTATTAGTCTGCACAGTTGCACCAAAAAGGGCGGTATTGGAAACGTGGGCGTGACACCTCACATACGTTGTTAAAACCTATTATTGAATATTGTCAGTTCTATGACACGTAAGTGCTGTAATTTTGTTTAAGTGCATCTATATGCGTAGTTGTGCCAAAAATGGTCGGTATGGGGAAAGTGGCACCTCCCATACGAAGTTAAAACCCATTTTCGAATATATTCCGTTCTGTGACAGATACAATACTGAAATTTTTGTCTGAGTGCATTCAGCATCAATGTGCGTAGTTGTGCCAAAAATGGGCGGTATTGGGAAAGTGGCACCGAAGCTAAAGCATATTATCGAATATGGTCAGTTCTATGACACCTAGAGTGCTGAAATTTTATGTGAGTTGATCCAGTGTAAATAGTTGTGCAAAGATGGGCGGAAAGTGGCGTGACCCTTCCCATATGAAATTAAAACCGGTTTTAGATTATATTCTACACCGAGATGGGCGGAAATTAAAACCTGTTGAGTATGGCTCGGTAACGCTCACCGTTAACGGTAACGGCGGCTCCTGGCTCATTTTTCGAAGAAATATGGTTCAACCCAAATTCCACACCAAACACTGACTCGTTGGATGCATTGGTTGCTCAATAGTCACGTGTATGTTCTCTGAACCCCATATGCGGCAATTTTGCTTATTGACACAGCCACCGAGATGAAAATGAGCTTCATTCGAAAACACGATTTTTTGGTAAAATGCGAAAACGCATTCGTTGGTCATGAGGCTTCAGTTGTTGGACCAATTGAACTTTGATAGCCTTTATATTGATGTGTTTATGCAAAATTCTTCTTTTCGAAAATTTTCCATGTTAAATTCTTACAGTTTGCGTTAAAAACCAACTACTTTGAAAGTAAGTTTTTAATATTTCACAATTTTGTGCGAGCATATTTGCAAAATGGGACGCTATTTTGCAAATGTCAAACATAAACCTAAATATAGAAATTAATGTTAAACTACCTTTCCAAGTCAAAGTAATCGATATTTCAAATTTAACATTTTAAATGGCTCTCCCTGTATTTATCATAAATTTAGTGAAATTCTTGTTAGCATATATGAAAAATTTATAAATATAAAATTTGTTCATGAAAATTTCATACTTCATAAATGCAAATTGTTAAATTTGTGAAAATTAATTTCATAATATCAAAAAAAAAAATCATTGTATTAAATAAACATTTCTTAAACAATCTGACAGATGTCATAGACAATAAAATATTATGTTATGACATGGTATCATAAATATAATGAATATAACACTACCAGCAATTCTCATTTGTCCTAGTTAACTCTGATATAAGCAGCTCAAAGAGATATTCATTGTAAAGGTTCTCACAATGATGGGGTATATCGATTGGCCAGTGCAACTTAAACATGTCAGACCTTTGTTTACTTTTTTTGTTTATATTGGAAACTTTAGTAGAAATTATTAATATTTATGAAACTTTTTCATAATATAATTATAGAATCTATGAAAATTTTCTTATATTACGGCAAAATTGCACCTGTGCGAAATCGATTTGTCTGCAAAATCGGGTATTATTAGAGTTTTTTGGGCATAGTTCCGGCAAATGAACTACGATTGGCATACAATTTTGCTTCAGGTTAACAGGAAATTTTCTCATCGTTTTACCAGTGTACTTACTTATAGAGAGTTAGAATAGTTAATGAGAAAAAAGTGAGTAATTGTCGTTTTGGAATTTAAAAATCTGACTTTTTGCTCAAAATGTTCAACTTCGTGCAGGCAAAAGTTACTCTTCTAGTTTACAATTAAGAAACCTGATAAGGTGGCAACGTTTATCTTAAATGAATTAACAGGGAAAATCTGGCAACACAACTAAGAGAGTAGTAAGATACTTTCTTGTTAAGCGAATAAATTCCATACGAAAATTAAGAAAGTAAGCCCAATCGAACAGTACTACTTATTACAAACAAACTTTATATGGCACAAACACAGTTGCCACAATAAAGCTAAGAAACCACAATTTCTAATAAAACAAATTCTAGGGAAAAATCTCTTAAAATATGAGAGAACCGGTTCGACAAATTCGAAAATAGAAATTACGTTTTTTTATTTTCAAAATCTGAAAAAAGTGAAAATCTGTAAAAATATTTTTTTGTGCATTATGAAAAAATACGATAAATAATATTAAAAAACTTAAAAACAAAAAAATAAAATTGTTACTTTTCATTAAAATCGAAAAATACGAAAAGTAGTCAACTTTGGGCTAATTTCTTTGGGTCCTTGTATAATTTCAATTTTTGACGGAACTCAAAAATGTGTACAAGAACAAAAGTTATTGAATTTTGGCCAATGAATTTTGATTCGACGCTTGATTCCACTGTGCGACGTCTATACTGACCACTAAAACTGAACCCAGTGTCACTTAACGCCTTCTAGCCATTGACTCAATGTCCAGTGTCTGCGCATGTGCATTTATTACGGAGTGACCGTTTATACTGAAATCAACATAGACAATTCAAATCTTTCAAGTGGAACAAGGTTTATCGGTAAAGTAGGAAAAAAGGGATAAAAATGGTACCAACCAAATGGCTAGAATCATGGAATATGGTGTATACATTCCTCTGACGGCATAAACACGCAAAATAGAAAGCTAGAAAGTTCGTACTTTTTACTTTTATGACAAAAATTGGTTGAATCACACCAAAAGAAATACAAATATTGAATAAATAATTTTATAAATAAATATAATATTTTTTTTTTTAAATTCAAACCACGCTTATAAGGCAAGGCTACCGATACGTATAAAAATAAATATTCTTATATGTATATTTTGAAAAAAGGTATAATACCAGTCTTGCCTTATAAGCGTGGTTTGAAATAATAAAAATATTATATTTATTTATAAAATTATTTTTTTTTCAATATTTGTATTTCTATATTAAAAAAATTATATTTTCCTGTAATATTACTGAAATTCTACGAAAATCAACAGCCTCTGTGGAATGCAATCCATGTTGGAGGGTACATAAAGTTCGGCCCGGTCGAACTTAACCCCGTTTTTACTTCTTACAGATACCAATGAATCTCAATTTCTACCGAATTTGAAATGTAGAAATTCAGGTGTACTCGCATGGACTGAAAGTCTAGTCTTTATTTGTCTCCAATTACTCTCATTGTAAATCATATGAGGTGCAGAAAACTGAGTGTCAAGGAAGTTACCCTGGATTTACACTTATCTGAATATTCCTCAAATCTGACAAGATCAGGTTTATACTGGGCTTGGAAGCCTCAAGTTTCATCCGAGGGATTCTATATCGGAACCATATGTTTATCTACAAATTCAATTGAGGCAAATCTGGGGAATTTCATTATTTATGAACGCCTTCCCCCTCTTCAATGCGAACACTGTAGTTGTTCATCTCTTGCGCCAGCTTAAGTCCACCAACAACAAAATTGTGATCGATGATTTGTTGTGTTCTTCATCCTCATCTACATAAATTACATGCAATTACAAGTTCTTGTTGCTCTTGTTTATGTTTAGGGGGTGAAGCGAGGGTTTCCATTACACACAGACTCCACATCCACCTCCACCAGCATTACATCCCATTACAAAGAGTCTGGAATTCATTTACAAACAGAAGCAAACGAAATTCCCAACAGGAAAAAAATCAAAAGTATTCAATCACTGTCATGGCAAATGCCTTCGAACGAAATGAAAAAAATGCTGCTGCTGTTGTAGTAGCAGCAAAATATTGAATGATACGGTTTCATAGAAAACAATGAAGATGTTTTAATTTAAAAAATAACTCCAACCGAATCACCAGCAGGAGCATCGGCATCGGAGCATCAGCTAAACAACAATGAATGGAACATCAGCGGGGCGATATAGGGAGAAAAAAATACAGATATATTGTCACCATGGCAAAAGTTCATTTCAATTTGTTGACTTAATAAAATTATACGAAAAAAATACAATAAAAGTGTGTGTATTGTGTACGTTGACAACTCGATAGGAATGCATATGCAAACAGTGGGCCGGCTGGGGGAAAATTGATGGAAAAAAGTTAAGTCGTAAATAATAGTATAAATGAATTATCAAGAAATCTGTCACTTAATTTTTAAACAGACCATGTATGATTCAGCATGATATCTCTCTTGGATGGCAACTGTATCCCATAGGGTAGGCCATTGAAAAATTTAAATTAGAATCGGCTATACAAAAAGTACTGTTTTTTATTTCTGGTATTATTGGAAAAGTTGAACTTTGTCATGTAATAATCGAACACAATATCAGTCATATGATATTCAGCTACGACTGACTCGACTGTAACTCAGCCGATCAACCCATTTTTTCAGTACAGCCCAAAATCCACACCAAACAGTGAATTGTTGAGGATGCATTGGCTGAAGGTCGATCTCTTCTCGAAAATATTCCACTTAAATTTCTTACGAACTAAATGCTTTGCGATGTAACTAAAGGGTGATTTTTTAAGAGCTTGATAACTTTTTTTTAAAAAAAAACGCATAAAATTTGCAAAATCTCATCGGTTCTTTATTTGAAACGTTAGGTTGGTCCATGACATTTACTTTTTGAAGATAATTTCATTTAAATGTTGACCGCGGCTGCGTCTTAGGTGGTCCATTCGGAAAGTCCAATTTTGGGCAACTTTTTCGAGCATTTCGGCCGGAATAGCCCGAATTTCTTCGGAAATGTTGTCTTCCAAAGCTGGAATAGTTGCTGGCTTATTTCTGTAGACTTTAGACTTGACGTAGCCCCACAAAAAATAGTCTAAAGGCGTCAAATCGCATGATCTTGGTGGCCAACTTACCGGTCCATTTCTTGAGATGAATTGTTCTCCGAAGTTTTCCCTCAAAATGGCCATAGAATCGCGAGCTGTGTGGCATGTAGCGCCATCTTGTTGAAACCACATGTCAACCAAGTTCAGTTCTTCCATTTTTGGCAACAAAAAGTTTGTTAGCATCGAACGATAGCGATCGCCATTCACCGTAACGTTGCGTCCAACAGCATCTTTGAAAAATTACGGTCCAATGATTCCACCAGCGTACAAACCACACCAAACAGTGCATTTTTCGGGATGCATGGGCAGTTCTTGAACGGCTTCTGGTTGCTCTTCACTCCAAATGCGGCAATTTTGTTTATTTACGTAGCCATTCAACCAGAAATGAGCCTCATCGCTGAACAAAATTTGTCGATAAAAAAGCGGATTTTCTGCCAACTTTTCTAGGGCCCATTCACTGAAAATTCGACGTTGTGGCAGATCGTTTGGCTTCAGTTCTTGCACGAGCTGTATTTTATACGGTTTTACACCAAGATCTTTGCGTAAAATCTTCCATGTGGTCGAATAACACAAACCCAATTGCTGCGAACGGCGACGAATCGACATTTCACGGTCTTCAGCAACGCTCTCAGAAACAGACGCAATATTCTCTTCTGTACGCACTGTACGCATTCGTGTGGTTGGTTTAATGTCCAATAAAGTAAACTGAGTGCGAAACTTGGTCACAATCGCATTAATTGTTTGCTCACTTGGTCGATTATGTAGACCATAAATCGGACGTAAAGCGCGAAACACATTTCGAACCGAACACTGATTTTGGTAATAAAATTCAATGATTTGCAAGCGTTGCTCGTTAGTAAGTCTATTCATGATGAAATGTCAAAGCATACTGAGCATCTTTCTCTTTGACACCATGTCTGAAATCCCACGTGATCTGTCAAATACTAATGCATGAAAATCCTAACCTCAAAAAAATCACTCTTTACAAATGGTGTCCTGCACACCACTCGTGTTATAATATATGAAATTCTTTTAAGAGCCAATAAATGGGCAAGGAATATTCGTTACTTTTTATAAATTAATGTCATTTTTTCAGATTACTAAACCAATGTGATTTAAATTAGGGAGGATTAACTTTTACCAAATTTATCTTTATATCTGAAATTTATCGTTGTTCAATCGACAACAACCAGAGAGAGTTCGTGGAAGATTAGGTTTGAAGTGACTGTCAGAAAGTAAGCATCTGCTCTAGGTTAATAACGGAAGAGGTCCATTGTTCTATCACGGATTTTACCACGCCTCTCATATGGACCAAACTGTGCCATGAAATACTTTATCTTGCTGAATTCAAAGAAAGCAGAATCCAGTATCACTAAACGTCTGCTGGCCATAGCCGGACAGAGGCACAGGAAGTGCTCGACACACCACGGTGGAGCCAAATCGATTTTTTGTTATCTTTTCTGTAACTTTTAAACGGAAAGAGCTATATTGACGAAATTTCACGTGATACCTGGGATCACAAAAAAGTTTTTGAAAACAATTAACGAATTTGCAGTCGCAAATCCAAAATATTTTTTTAGAAAAATTACTGTCATTCCTTAATTTATAATTTAGCAGTAACGTTCATAGATAAAATTCAATTTTTAGAAATCGTTGCCTTCGTTTTCGCTAATTGATTGTCTAAATAAATAAGTTTTTTTATACACTCCACGAGAGTATTATGTCTTTGTGCATTTGTTTGTAACATCCAAAAGGAAACTACTATTATACAGATCGGCTTAGAATCACTTTCTGAGCCGATTTGACCTTTTCTACCCTACATTTACTTCAAATTTGGCTTAACACCTTATAATCTAATAAGAAACACCTGTGGCGAAACGGGTTAGATCGGTTCAGATTTAGATATAGCCCCCATACAATGTCGCTCCCGATTTGACTTTTTCCGCTCTAGAAACCACATATTGTACCCGATTTTCTTTAAATTCTGCACAATATCTTATAATCTAACTAGAAACACTTATAATGAATGGTTCAGATTTAGATATAGCCCCCATACAAATGTCGCTGCCGATTTGACTTTTCTCTTTGCACGGATACACGGATTTTTTTAAAATTCGTACTTTTTGGGGTTAAACTGAAAAAGGGGATAAAAATAGTACCAAGCAAATGACCGTAGCTAGAGTCATGAAATTCGGAGTATATATTTCTCTGACTGTGTAGACACGGAAAATAAACTGATTTTTCGAAATTCGTACTTTTTGGGGTCAAAATAGAAAAAGGGGATAAAAATAGTACCAACCAAATGACCGCAATTGGAGTCATGAAATTCGGAGTATACATTCCTTTGACTACGTAGACATGAAAAATAAAAGGTTGTTTTCCAAATTCGTACTTTCAAGCGATACAATGGGTACGGAGGGATAAAAATGGTACCAACCAAACTGCTTCACCTGGAATAATGAAATTCGGAGTATACATTCGTCTGACTGCGTAGACACGTCAAAACAGATTTTTCGAAAACGGATTTTTCGAAATTCATACTTTCAAGGGATACAATGGTACAGGGGGATAAAAAATGTACCATCTAAACGACTACAGCTAGAATGATGAAATTCTAATTGCGTAGAATCGTCAAGGGGGTAAAAATGGTACCAACCAAATGGGCGCAGCTGGAGTCATGGAATTCAGTGTATACATTCCTCTGACTGCATAGACATGCAAAATAAATTTTTTTTTATTTTGCACATGTACGTCTGATAATGGATTTTCAAAATTTGTACTTTTGGGATTAAAATAGAATGGAAGTACAACCAACTGTAGCACGCACTATCTTCCAATATTTATGGTACCTAAGCTTTTTGAAAATATAATTATAAGAATATTTATTTTTTGATTTGAAATAGATAATGGTTTATTATAATTAAAATATTATATTTATTTATATAATTATTTTTTCAATATTTGTATTTGTTTTAGTTTGGCTATATTAAAAAATTTATAAATATTTTCCTATACTATTGCTGCACTTCTACGAAAACCGACAACCTCTGTGGAATGCAATCCATGGTGGAGGGTATATAAAGTTCGGCCCGGCCGAACTTAACGCTTTTTTTACTTGTTTTAATTTCTATGGGGGATCAGATGAAAAAATATTTTTTCCAATTATGTCCGTAGATAAAATTAAATTTAAAAAAATCGGTGTTTCGAAAATTGTTTGTCTAAATAAATTATTTTTGTTTGAGAATTGTGTTTCCATAGTCTTTTCAATGTTTTTCATTATGAAGCAGAAAACTATTCTTCTTATAAACAAGTTCTTACAATTAAGTTCGGTCGGGCCGAACTTTATATACCCTCCACCATGGATTGCGTTCCACTGAGGCTGTCGATTTTCGTAGAAGTGCAGTAATATTACACGAAAATATACATTTTTAATATATACAAACCAAAACAAATACAAATATTGAAAAAATAATTTTATAAATAAATATATTATTTTTATCATTTCATGCCACGCCTATAAGGAAAGGCAACCAGTATGTTTACATGTCGAAGTAATATCATTTCAAAAAATAAATATTCTTATATTTATATTTTCATGGTAGATAGTGATGTATTGATAGACAGTTGGTTGTATTTCCATTCTATTTTACTTCCAAAAGTATAAATTTTAAAAATCCATTATCTCACGTACATAGTGCAAAATAACCTAACTTAATAATTCAACCAATGTTTGCCGTAAAAACAAAAAGTACGAATGTGGAAAGAACGTTTTATTTTGCTTGTCAGTGGAACGTATACACCGAAGTCTATGATTCTAACTGCGGCCATTTGGTTGTTAACATTTTTATCCCCTTTTTCCTATTTTACTCCCGAGTACAACTTTCTAAAATCTCTTTATTTTACGTGCCTACGCAATAAGAGTCATACACACACCGAATTTCATCATTCTAGCTGTAGTCGTTTAGTTGGTACTATTTTTATCCCTCTGTACCCATTGTATCACTTTAAAGTACAAATTTGGAAAAAATCTTTTATTTTTCGTGTCTACGCAGTCAGAGGAATGTATACTCCGAATTTCATGACTATAGCTGCTGTCTTTTGGTTGGTACTATTTTTATCCCCTTTTCCATTTGGACCCTAAAAAGTACGAATTTCGAAAAATCCGTTTATTTTACGTGTATACGCAATCAGAGGAATGTACACACCAAATTTCATTATTCTAGATGCAGCCGTTTGGTTGCTACCATTTTTATCCCTTTTTTTCCATTTTACGTACGAATTTGGAAAAAAAACTTTTATGTTATGTATCTATTCAATTAGATGAATGTAAACACATAATTTCGTGTTTCAAGCTGCAGTCGTTTGATAGGTGAAATTGTTGTTGTTTGAAATTGTATTTTCCCCCTACTAATAAGAATGACTTTATGGTGCACGTTTTTGTCATAGGGGGAATGCGCATACCCAATATCAAGTAATTACAAGCAGATATATTGAAAACAAAAAACATGCTTAAATACTCTAAAATATTATGGGTATTTTTAGTCCCTTTTGGCCGATTTCGCCCAATTTCAATCCCAACCGATCTACGACTATCAGACACATTTAAGGAAATTTTGGACGTCCTAGCTCCTTTCGTTTAGTGGCTAGCGTGCTTTCAACAGACGGATGGACGGACGTGGCTAGATCGTCTTAGAATTTTATGACGATCAAGAATATATATATACTTTATAGAGTTTCATGTCGATATTTCAAGGTGTTACAAACGGAATGACGAAGTTAGTATATCCCCATCCTGGAGGTGGAGGGTATAAAAAGAAAAGGAGCAAGAATATAGCCCTGCGGTCAACCTACACTCGTTGGATAAGAATTTATCCACAACAATGCATATAGTGCGATATCTACGGAAACGAGAACGTCATCAGATTCATCGTACATTGTTTGTTCTAGAAACCTTACTGTCTATAATTTTGATGGTCATTGGTTTTCAGACACACAAGATGTACAGTGGCTCACACCTTATTCCGTGCAGTATATATTTTAATATTCAAACCATCATAACAAGAAAACTAAGTTAAATAACGACAAAGTACAAACGTGGAATTGTAGACAATAATGTTTAATTTAACATATTGTTTTTATTTATTGTAAAAAAATGGTTAAGCTGCTAAAATCTAAAAAAACTTAAAATTACGTAAAATTCAATGTGACAGCTTATTTCGTGCACGGCACTTCAGACTTTTACTGCTTAAGAGGTAATAAACAAATGAATTATATTAGCATTTGGTATGACCGCCTTTTTGGTCCTCAACAGCTTTTAGTCTTTTTGGCATAGAATCCACTAACTTTTGGGTGGTTTCTGGACCAATATTCTCCCACTCCTCCAGAAGCGCCTTCTTTAGACCCTCTTTACTTGATATATGGTGTTTTCGAATATTCTGCTCCAGCAATGCCCACCAATTTTCGATAACATTCATGTCTGGCGACTGTGCTGGTGGTGACATAAGATGTGGACAGTTCCATATGAGCCACGACTGTACAATGCCCGATTTATGTTTCGGGTCATTGTCCTGATAAAATCGAAAATTATCCCGTACACCAAGATTTGTAGCACTCTGTATTAAATTTTCCTTCAGGATATTGAGATACATTTCCTTATTCATATTTCCCTCTATAAACACCAAGTTTCCGACCCCGGCTGCTGACATACAGGCCCAAACCATTACACTTCCTCCGCCGTTTTTTACAGTTGGTCTTAAGTTTTCATTATTTAGTTCTGTGTTTGGCTTACGCCATACATATGTCATGCCGTCGGAGCCGAAAATGTTGAATTTGGACTCGTCTGCGAAAATGACAGTATTCCAGTAACCTGGAGTCTTAGTAATACACTCTTTCGCGAAGTCAAGACGGCTCTTCTGATTTTTCTTGGAAATAAACGGTTTTTTACGGGCTACTCGACCACTGAAGTCATGGTTGTGGAGCACGCGGCGAATTGTTTGTGCACAGCATGACTTGCCCAGGTGGTTTTCAACCTCCACAGCCAGTTTTGGTGCGGATATCCTTGGATTTATCTTCACTTTGCGAACAATATAGCGCTCATCTGACTCGTTGAATATTTTTTGGTGCCTTTCTACCTTTGTCATGTAAACGATTTTCATGGATAAAACGCTCAATGATGCCTTGAACTGTAGATGAACTCATATTCACCATGTGAGCTATTTGCCGCTGTGATTTTCCTTTTTTGAAGTGTGAAATCACCAGTTCACGCTGTTCGATAGTGGTGCGTCGTCCCATTTTTCTGAAAAACCGCGTGTTGACACTAAGGTTCGCTAGATTGTATTCAAAACTAATGTAAATTACTTAGGGACACAAATAAAAAGAGTGGTAAGAAGAAGTGCCGTTAGAAAAAAATAATTTTCGGCAACTGGGAGAGTGATATATACATGAAGAACCGAGTGCACGGAATAAGCTGTCACATTGAATTTAGCAGAATTTTAAGTTTTCATTGTTTTTCGCAGCTTAACAAATAATTTTATAATAAATAACAACTGTATGTTAAATTAAACATTATTATCTACAATTCTACATTTATACTTTGTCGTTATTTCATTTAGATTTGATGTTATGATGGTTTGAATATTAAATCATGGACTGCACGAAATAAGGTGTGAACCACTGTATATTATTCGCAACATTTACCTTTAATTGAACATACTTAACACACTTAGAATGAGAGTACAAATATTATTTTTTTAGATGGATTAACAAAGAGCCATTAACAAATTATTATAGTTTTCTAGTTTAGAAAACCAAACTACATAAGAAATTATTTGCCTAGTTCGCCCAAAAAGGTCTCCTGACCTTACTGCATCTGAGTTTTTCGAATAACATTTGAGCCAACTGCTGACGCAACTCTCCAAGCGTGGAGGTCCTTTAAATTCCATTTTTTTAACCAATGAAAAGGACTTAATAAATATGTATAAGTTTTCAAAAAACAAACAAAGTAATTTATATAATTAAAAAAATATATATTTGAGTTTTTTTAACGTAGCAACAATGAAAATCCATCCTGTACTTTAGCTGACTCAATTAAAATGTCGATCAAATTTTGGATTTAACAGAAATCTTCCCTCTGTTTTAAATTTTGCGATTCACATTCGTTCCACTGTCACCCACTTTGGTAATGGAACAATCAAAATATTCATATGCCTTTAAGGCAGACATCACAACACGCTCAGTAGGAATTGCGACAAAGCAATAGCTGGCCTAGCATGAGCCTCCACAAAAAAACCAGCGACATTTGAAAGCAACATCTGTGCGATTTTACAAATATTTTTTCCAGTCTGCTTCCACCAGAGGCAGCAGCAGCAATAGAATTGGCGGCAGCGGCATTCAATTGCTTTGTATCGTCTACATGTTTCAGATGATAATATTGATACGATACGTACAACGACTGTTTGATCTTCTCGATTTGGTTGCTGTTGTCTGTGCCGCTGTTGTTGTTGCTGTAGTATCAGTGTCAGGCTGCTGGTAATGTTGCCGTCAACACTGAGGTTAATACGGTTATTGCTGGCCTTTTAATAAATTTTCATTTTCATCCAGTGCCAAGCCAGAGATGGAGATGAAGAGAGTCAGAGTCTTCTCCTCCACCTCATGTTTGGTTGTACATACTTTAAGTCCTCCACCTCCGTGGTCTTCCCCTGCTCCCTCCGTTTGATATCATGTCTCGTATCGACTCATTCTCAAATGATTTTATTAAAATTAGTAGCAGCATATCGCCAACGCGTATGCCGCGTATTTTGCCATGGGGATAAGTGTCTCCTCCACGTTTTGTTTCTGGTGTTGCTGTTCTTGTTCTTGTTTTTTTCGTTTTGTCAGAACACCCGCACATTAAGTGTGTCAGTCACCAATTGTTGCTCTGTGTTGTTGTTGTGATATCGTGGTCGTACCGCGATTGCGTTCCCATTACACCGTTTCAATTGGCTATAGGAAAATGACGAAATAAATTTAATAAATTTTTAATTTTACGAAATTTCATATTAAGAAATGAATGCTTATATTCTGTGGAAATGCTAAATTTATTGAAAAAGATACAAATCACAAACATCCACGAAGTTTAAAGGTACAAATTCCTTCAATCAAGGAGCGATTTGATTTTGTACTTACCAAAAAGGAACCAACTGTTAGTGGCCGGCTCCGCTGGTTTAATGCATTTTTAGAGAAGCTTTAGTAGGCTTCTTCTCAAAACTGTTTACTTTACTTTTATAAGGGGATAGAAGGATGCAAATTGGACCAGACCAAATCTTCAGCGAAAACATTTCAATAATTGGCCAAACTTAAAGTGATAACGTCACGGACAAACGAATATAATTAATACGAGCCACAGGTCCCGACACTATTGTCGTTAGACCATAGCACTATGACCGAGATTGGCGAAGTTGAAGCAAAAAATATTTGCGTGAAGGTATGATACCTCTACTTCCAAAAATATATGATTTGAAAAATAAAATGACAGGTCCACGCCCTCTTTCTCCATTGTCGCAAAAGGGTGATACGAAATAATTAATGTTCACAAATTTATACTCACCGAAACTCTTGCTATATAATGTGCTACAGAAATTTCTATTAACTTTAGAAAAATTAAAAAAAAAACTTGGAATTCGCCATGATTTTTTATATAAAAAACCAATAACTTCGATCGAGGACCAGAAGACAAATAAATATTGGTAGCCGTTTCGTCTGTTTAAAAAATTAAGTTTTTCCATTTGAAATTGATGCTTTTGGTCCCAAGAATTAATTGTCACAATAAATTATTTTTTTGTGAGAATTGGACATTTTCTAGTGATCCTGTAGCTGTTTAGTGGGTAGCATTTTGTATCCCTCTGTTCCCATTGTATCACTTGAAAAACAAATTTGGAAAACTCTATTTATTTTTTGAAAGCTTTGTTTTATAATAGTATAACTTCCGACTGAAGTAACCATACTATCTTTCCATTAGTTTCTTTAGAATTTTATAATAAAATCTAACTGTGTATATAATTCGAAAATCAAGCAAATGATAAAATCGCTACGTTAAACCAAACTCGAAAACAAATATGAAGTCTTTTCTTGTAACTTAAATATCTCTTAAATATCTAATTGAGGAACACACATGTAAGTAAGCCATTTTCTGTAGATATTAATAAACACTATGAAGGTGCCAAATACCTTCGCATTGATACATAACTATACATTTGGTAAACATTTTAAAATTTGCCATGACCTAGGTGGTCAACTTTGGCGGAACACCTAGCTCCATGCCCACTAGGGATCCAAAATTTTGCAATTCATCTGGAAAACATCTCTGCTTCACTGCATTAAATTATATACGGCCATCGTAAAGCTCACACTTAATGGAATACTTAAACGAATTTGGATGAATTATCACTATATTCTCCAGGTTTAAAGAATATCTTCCGAATTCTGTCCGAAATCGGTCAGAAACTCTTTACAAGTTGGCGATTCTGATGCAGATGTTGGTCAGACATCTTGCAACAAATCACATAGGTGGTTGACATATTTTCGACCGAGTACTGAACATTTGTTTGATTTGTCGAATTTCGAAAAGGAGTCCAAGCAAACAGACGAATATATATTTAGTGTTTTTTTGGTTGATGGCCAATATAGTGGATAAGAAAAACATAGTAAATTAAAGAATTTTGAGTAAAAGGGTGAATTCTAGGCTGCATGAAGGCCACACGTTTCTAATCATTAACAAGTAAGGAAAGGCTAAAGTCGGGCGGGGCCAACTATATGATACACTCCACTTTCTATCCGAATATAATTCAATTTGGTAAAAAAGTGAAAACGGGAAGAATTTTTGTATGTTTCCTAATCATAGGATAATATGACCCAATTGTCAAATCGACAAGAATATTTGTATCGGGCTATATCCAAACATGGAATGAAATGATCCACTTTCACAATAGATTCTTCGAGTTCAAGTATAACGTGTTATGCTCAATTTGAAGAAATTCGGTGAAAATACGTGGTTTCTGGGGCGGAAAAATTTAAGCCGGGTGCAATTTGTATGTATATAAATCTGAACCGATCTGCCCCATTTTCACCATGGGTGTTTCTAATTGAAGTATAAGATATTTAGCAAGATTTGAAGACAATCTGGTAAAATATATGGTTTTTGGGAGCGAAATTTGTATGGGGGCTATATCTAAATCTGAACCGATTTTCTTTAAATTAAATAGTGTTCGTCCTTGTACCGAAAAACTTTGTTGTGCAAGTTTCATATCGTTCTGTCGGCAATTGCGACCTTTATCGTGCTTATACGAATAGAGGGATAGACGGACATTGCTAAATCGATTCAAAAAGTGATTCTAAGTCGATCGAAATAATTAACAGTTTAAAGGTTTATCTACCTTCCTTTTGGGCGTTACAAACAAATTCACAAAGACATAAGACTCTCGTGGAGTGCGACTTCAAAACCCCCCATAAGAAAAGGAGTCAAATCCCAATCGTGGTGGTCAATTCAAGTCACCGCGGCTTGATATTAGCATATACACTTCATGCAGAATATCGAGTGTAGCATTCCCAAATCACATTCAGCGAACCAATGGCTTTGTCTGTGGTCATTTACTTTGAGGTTCTGCATCTTGTCCGAGAGAGGGTCCAAGTCGATGCTAAATTCGCCTAGTGAAGCCTGTGAAAGTCGAACTTTCTGTGTACGGCCAGGAATCGGCTAGCCTGCACGATTACATGGGTAGTAAAGATGTTATATTACACCGTTCGACAATTTAAAAAAAGTCGCTACACTTGAACCGGATGATATACGTATGAAAGTATAGGCAAAATGGAGATAATTGACATTTTTATATTTTCATATCCTCTTCACAAGACTACAAGTTCAAAATGATACAATTTTTCAAAAATTATTTTAAATACTTTTCGCATCCTATGAATATCTGTTAAAATACTTTAA
This sequence comes from Polietes domitor, assembly GCA_947397865.1. Lineage (NCBI taxonomy): Eukaryota > Metazoa > Arthropoda > Insecta > Diptera > Muscidae > Polietes > Polietes domitor. Next base: position 159,725,471 of record OX377619.1, on the reverse strand, counting down.
CTATCATATTAATACACTCCGCGAGAGTATTATGTCTTTGTGCATTTGTTTGTAACACCCAAAAGGAAGCGAGATAGACCCATTGTTAATTATACCGATCGACTTAGAATCATTTTGTGAATCGATTTAGCAATGTCCGTCTGTATGTCCATATATTCTTGTAATCACGATACAGGTTGCAATTGTAGCCAGAACCACATGAAACTTTGCACAACGAAGTTTTTCGGGACAAGGACGAACGCTATTTAAGTTGAAGAAAATCGGTGCAGATTTAGATATAGCCTCCATACGACTTTAACTCCAGATTTGACTCTTTTCACTCTAGATACCACATATTACAACAGATTTTCTTCAAAATTGGCAAAACTTCTTATATTTCAACTAGAACTACCTGTGGTAAAAGTGTGTTAGATCGGTTCAGATTTATATATAGCTCCCATACAAATTTCGCTACCGATTTGACTTTTTCTGCTCTAGAAACCACATATTTTAACAGATCCTCTTCAAATTAGTTGAAATATCTTATATTTGTCCTATAAACAGCCATGGTGCAAACGGGTCAGATCGGTTCAGATTTATATATAGCTCCCATACAAACTGGAAGAACTTATTGTGAAAGTTAGTCACTTCATTACAAGTTTGGATATAGTTCCAATACAAACATTCTTCCCGATTTTACAAATTGGACCATGTTATATTAGCCTATGATTAGGAAACATACAAAAATTCTTCCCGTTTTCACTTTTTTACCGAATTGAATTGTATTTGGATTGAAAGTGGAGTGTATTATATAGTCGACCCCGCCCGTCTTAACCTATCCTTACTTGTTTTAACTGTATTAGTTCAGCATTGACAGCCATTTCACATTTACCCCTTAGTTTATTCATTTTTTACTTTTTAAGAGGGAATTCTTGAGAAGGCTATTAATGTTAAACTGATGCAGATAGAAACTTGCAATTTGAACTATTTTTAGACATAGTCTCTTCTTTAATTTGGTTGTTAATAAGTCTTTAAAATAATTTTTAAAAAAATGTATCCTTTGGAAATTGTTGGCCCTTTTAAGAGGCAAATGAGGAAATGAAAACCTAAATACGCGAACTAATTCCATTTCACCTATAGTTTAAGACGTATATCATCTGGTTCAAGTGTATGGGCTGTCGGGTGTGTTATATATGTTGAGCAGCTCTCCACGATATCTGCTATATATTTTTCGAAATTTAAGTCTTTTTATTTGATCAATAATCCATATTTTGTAGTGACACTATGTATAAATTACATTGAATATTTTCGTGTGCATTGCATGTTATCTGACCAATCTGGTGCTCCCTTTACCGATTGTCTAGAATTTTTATTAAATATTAGAGAGTCGACTAAACTTTTGGTGTCACTTTCCTCATCACTGGGCAGGACAGTTGAGAACCCTTTATTTAAACGTTTTGGCACTCGATATTATTTTTATCAGTAAGAATATTTTTCTTTATCAAAGAATATTTTTCCCATAAACATTTACAGGATTTCCCAATATTAATGGACAGTTTCCAGAAGACGAATTTGTTTGAGGCGAACGTATCTTTCAAATTGAAAGTCATGGTTATCATGCTTTTGGGAACATTTTTCTTTCTTACATTTCTATCGTCTGCCTACAATCATAACACAGCGATTTATAAAATTAAGGTAATAAGTGACGACTACATTTTACACGATACGTTCGCCTCAGACGAATTTGTCGTCAAGAAACCAGTCCTTAGTCTTCCTTATTTCGCCTTTCATTTTTCAATAAAAATTTCCGAATTTTCATTAAAACAAATTTCCCACTTTTAATTTGAAATGGTGTAGTGCTTCACCAGCTCCAGCAGAATTGATTCAAATGTGATGCGTCTGTCTCTTGATGGCGTTAAGTAGTCTGTAAAGTTTTGTACATGCCGCACATTCGTATTAGAATTTCCATTTTTTTTTTGATTTTTCTGTCGCTTCTCCAACACTCACTCCACTTCTCCAGTGACTTCTTTATCATCATCTTTCTAATGGAATACATGGTGTGATTTGTGTAATTTTGCGTTACTCCTGCTGTTGTTGTCATTGACGTTGCTGGTGGTGGCAGTGGCGCTTCTACTGGTTGTGGTGATGGCTGTCGTCAAGCTCAAAGACAATTTGCCACAAGTGGCTCAGCGGTGCGTTCGGAATATTTAATTAAATTCGCTTTTTTGTCAATCTTTTCATTTTCGAAATTTACGATTTGAGCGTTTGCTTTTGGCTGCGAGTGTGTGAAATTGAAATTTTCTGTAGATTTTTGTTTTTTTTTTTTCATTTTCATTTTCTTATTGTAGATTAGTTAGCTGTGCTAATAAAGTCGAGGCGGAACTATTCTTGTGTTTAAAGCTTAGATTGATATAAATCTGTTTGGGGAACGCAAAAGTTTTTTGTTGTGTGGTGCAGAATATGAATGATATGATACCATGTTTATGTTGAGGAAACGAAGGCATTTGGAGGCTGTGGGGACTGTGGGATGTGTGAGATTAAATTATGAAATAATTGTCATCGCCGATTTGTTGGAAATATTATGAAACTTTCGATAAACATAGGCAACGAACGATAGTAGAGCAAATAATATTTTTGATTGTGATTTAAAGGATGAAGCTTTAAAAAAAACGTTTTAAACAATTTTAATTTGTATCGGCTATTAAAAGTACTGATTATTTGTCAAGTTTCTGGTTTTGATGGATAGGTTGAAATTTTAATAATGGAACACAATATCATTCGTATGACTACCACATCTGGCTCGGTAGTACCTCATCCGATCAACCCAATTTTTGAGTTCAGCCCAAACTCCACACCAAATAGCGACTCGTTGTGGATGCATTGACTTCTCAATAGTCACGTGTGGGTTCTCTGAACCCCATATGCGGCAATTTTGCTTATTGACATAGCCACCGAGATGAAAATTAGCTTCATGAGGGCTGAACTGAAGGCCGATCTCAGTTTACGTTGAAGGCTCACTACTTTGAAAGTAAGTTTTTAATATTTCTACCTTTCAAAGTCTAAAGTAATCGGTAGTAAATTTTTTAAATATCCTCCCTTTCATTGTTCGCCGAACTCTGTTTTAAATACTTTTTATTTTCACTCCTTTTCTAAACAATTGATGCATTGTTTAGAAACCCCTCCCCCAGCTGGACATAGTCCATAAAATCTTTATGAAGTCAGTCCGTAAATAAATTCAATAAAAACAGGAGGAAGAATGTACACATGTCTCAGACAAAGCCGTGACACTTTATAGTTCATCCTTTGTGTCCACAAAATTTTCAATTTATTTTCGTTTTTCCCCGACGACTTTCAACGCATCCCAATATTCACATAATTTACTGTCGTTTTCAACTCCCGTTTGAATATTCTACCAACCCCCCTCCACCCATCCAACACTCACCCACGGTGACAACAAACAAAAGCCAAGCACATCCCGCTATTTCTACAGGAAAAAGGAAACTTAAAATGCAACACGTTATCCTAGAGATATTTTTCACTTCACGACCAAACAAACAACAACAACAAAAACAACAGCACAAACTTTGACTATTATTTTACGCCAAAAACAAAAGTAAAACAGAAAAAAAAGGATACGACATTATTTGATGTGTGTTCTCACTCAGGCCAACAAAAAACATTGTTTTAGTGGCGGGGTGTTGGCTAGGAGCACAATGAAAGTGGGAGGCGTGCATGAGTGTGATATCCTTTTTGGGTAGCCCCCTCTTAGTAGATGCGCTATGGCATGATGAAATTGTTGTATCGTTTGTGACACTTTGAGTTTATCATATGAGGCCTGAATTTAGAAATTTCAAATTTAAGTAATAGTTGAGCAGAGGATTCTTAAAATGTAAAACTTAGATGGCAGAAAATTTGCAATATATTCTGACCACCAAAGAGCACAAACTGTGTATACCCTCCACGAAGAATATATATTACACCGTATGTCAATTTCAAAAAAGTCGTTACACTCGAACCGGAGAAAAACGTTTGAAACTGTAGGATTTGATTTCGTTTTCAGTTTTTTATTTCAAAATTTTCAAAGGATAACATTTTTCCAAAAAAATCTATATACTTATTCGCACCAGAATATCTGTTAAATTGTATGCCACAATCTGTATTAGTTTAGCATTAACCATCATTTGCACACGCATAACATCCGGCTCAAGTGTAATATGGGCTGTCGGACGGTGTTACTATTATATGTTTGGATGTAAACATATAAATATTTGGAAGTGTCCCAAGCATATATATATAGATGAACTGCAAATATACTTACAATTAGACCAATTACGTTTCCATATAATTAATAAATGTTAGAAATATTACTTATAAAACCGTGCGACAGTATTTTTTGGTGATATTTTCTCCTTTTTTCAGGACTCTAAATTTCTAGAGGATATATATCTGTGGCCTTTCACAAAACAACCTCTTTCAAAAACTGCAATTTTACAGGAGAAAGAAAAAACTGTTAAAATACATATCTAACAAATTTGATTTTGAAATATTTGGTGAAAAGGTGAAAGTGTAGTATTAAATTTAAATAATAAATTGAAGTGACGATATCAATAATTCTATTCTAATGCCAACAGATTTTCAGAACAATTAAGAATAAAAAGAAAGGATGTTTTGTCGAAAATGTTTTCAACAAATTAACTTACATTACATAATTTGTTTTGTGAAAATGGTTTTAAACAAAAACGTGATTCATATTTTGCGCTTATCTCAAGGCAAGTTTTTTGTTAAAGGAAACTAATAAAAAAAGTCGAAATGTAAATAAATATAATGTAAATAATAATAAATGTAACATAAATACTTGAATTCAATTAGACAATATTGGTACAAAATTAAATTTTTGTAGGGAAAACAAATTTGAAGTTTAACAAAAAAGTATTCAATAGGAAGGAAATAAAAACTCTAACTCAACACATTTTAAAAGCATAATTATATTATTGAATACCTTCATCTTCGTCCAGGTCGGGGTGAACTTCAATGGGAATATCACCTTCCGCCTTAATATTGTGATAAAAACTGTGGTAATTTGTACCAATTAATGGCAGCATATCTAATAAATCTTTCTTTTTATTTTGTGATACAGGCAAAGGGAATTGTAGCTTGTGGCCAATTGGGGAGATGGTTCTTTACGGCGACGCGAGTTTATATCTAGCATCTAAAATGACTCTTCTGGGTGTAATGAAAATTTGTAATGCAAAACTCCTGGCTTGCTTTTTTCGTATCTCAGCCATCGAACGTTTTTCCACTCAAACTTCTCACCTAAAAATCAGAAGATTAAAAAAATAATATTGTGTTGAAGAGAATGTAGGTATTTAAAATTATACCTGTAATGTGACCTCCATGTATATTAGTCATTTATTAGTGCGAATGATCAATAGATCCGAAGAAATTTTTTCTTTTCTATTTCCACAAGAAATTTATGATCAAAACATTCTCAAACACTGCCCAAAGTTATGAGTTGCGGTTCTGACCAGGACAGGAATCACTATATAAAACAATATGACGAACTGAATTTGGTAAATCCAACAGACAGTTAAATATGCAAGACCCAATATCGTTTGCACCCCGCTTTGCAATGATTTCGTTCCATATATAGCACAAGGCTTTTTTGTTGATCCATCATGCACGGTTAAGATAAAAGTCCACAATGGTCTCTTGTAAAAAAACAAGTAAAAACGGCGTAAAATTCGGCCGGGCCGAACTTTATATACCCTCCACCATGGATTGCATTCCACAGAGGTTGTCGGTTTTCGTAGAAGTGCAGTAATATTACAGGAAAATATAATTTTTTTAATATAGCCAAACCAAAACAAATACAAATATTGAAAAATTAATTTTATAAATAAATATAATATTTTAATTATTTCAAACCACGCTTATAAGGCAAGGCTACGTCAATTCAAAAAATAATTATTCTTCTATTTATATTTTCAAAAATATTTTCAAAGCCATAAATATTGGTAGATAGTGGGTGCTACAGTTGGTTGTATTTCCAATCTATTTGAATTTCAAAAGTACAAATTTTGAAAATCCATTATCAGACGTACATAGTGCAAAATAACCTAACTTCATGATTCAACCAATTTTTGCCGTACAAGAAAAAGTACGAATTTTGAAAAAAACTTTTTATTTTGCGTGTCTATGCAGTCAGAGGAATGATTCCATTGGTTGGTACCATTTTTACCCCCTTGACGTTTCTACGCAATTAGAATTTTATCATTCTAGTTGTAATCGTTTAGTTGGTACTATTTTTATCCCTCTGTACCATTGTATCCCTTGAAATTACTAGTTTCGAAAAAATCGTCTATTTTCCGTGTCTGCGCAGTCAGAGGAATGTATACTCCGAATTTCATGACTCTAGCTGCGGTCATTTGATTGGTACTATTTTTATCCACTTTTTTCATTTTAACCCCAAAAAGTACGAATTTCGAAAAATCAGTTTATTTTCCGTGTCTTCACACTCAGAGGAATGTATACTCCGAATTTCATGACTCTAGCTGCGGTCATTAGATTGGTACTATTTTTAACCCCTTTTTTCATTTTAACCCCAAAAAGTACGAATTTTGAAAAATCCGTGTATTTTACTTATCTATGCAATCAGAGGAATGTATACACCGAATTTCATTATTCTATTTACAGCCGTTTGGTTGGTACCATTTTTATCCCTCTATTCCTATTTTACCCCTTAAAAGTACGAATTTGGAAAAAATACTTTTTTATTATGTATCTACTCTATTAGAGGAATGTACACACCGAATTTCGAGTTTCTAGCTGTTGTCATTTAATGTGTACCATTTTTATCCCTTTTTTGCCCATTTCACCCCCTACAAATAAGAATCACTTTATGGTGCACGTTTTTGCTATAAGGGGAATGCGCATACCAAATATCAAGCAAATATAAACAGAAATATTCAAAAAACATGCTTAAATACGCTAAATTATTAGGGATTATTATGGGTATTTTTAGTCCTTGTGAGGGAAAAAATTTTCCCTTTGGGCGGATTTCGCCCCATTTCAATCCCAACCGATCTACGACTATAAGACGCATTTGTGGAAAATCGTTTAGATGCTAGCGTGCTTTCAACAGACGGACGGACGGACGGACGGACGGACGGACATGGCTAGATCGTCTTAGAATTTTATGACGATCAAGAATATATATACTTTATAGGGTCGCAGGTCGATATTTAAAGGTGTTACAAACGGAATGACAAAGTTAGTATACCCCCATCCTGGAGGTGGAGGGTATAACAAAGCAGCACGTAAATAAGGAGTTGGAAGACATTGTTGTAAGTCAAATGTGAACATTTTTATATTTTCGATTTTTTATATAATCGATTTTTTTTCATCTTCGTCGACAGAGTTCCTTATTTTGGATTTAAAGAGTTCGCACGTATTACACAGATCAAGCTGAGGTTTCTTGAACATAATATCAAGGGTAGTAAATATATCTCTATATTTTGATTCCGGTAAGTAATCAGAGTATTTTTCAGTATATAACCGGTATAATGTTGCCACGTTCAAAATATAATTGATGTGTATGTCGGCGACTGTAGTGACTTTCGTACTTCGGATTGATCTATAACTTCATTATATTTATCGATCGACAGTTTGTGGGGTGGATCATGTTTTCCACGTCTATCATTTGGTATAAGTCATCCAGAAATTTGTTTTACTTTATGTAAATTCACTGTTTTAATCGCCTGGATTGTTTCTGCATATATTTTTAGAAAGCATTTATGACATACCCGAATCTTTTGTCCATTTTTTTTCACAATGGTATTTGTACACATATTGCCGGTTTCGTGGTCTCGAAGCTTTTATAAGAGTCGCAGTTTTCTTGTTCTCTATAGCAATCATTTGCGAAAGAAATTCGTTTCCCAAATTTTTGTTAACCTTATTCGATTTTTTTGATGTTGTTGGAAGTTCATCATTATCATTCGATTCACTGACATATTCTTACATTTCCTGAGTACTATTTTGTATGCTGTCATAAGTATGATCCGATGGAGTATAATCCGAGTCATCAAAATCCGTTTCGTGGAAAATGTCTTCGTCACTTATTTGATTTAACTGTTGTTTAAATGGTGATGATTTATCATCATTCATTTCGACGTCAGACCCTTTCAGAAAAGCTTTCCTTTTGCCGTTTTCATACAATTCCTTATCTTTACAAACATTCAGTTTTGATAAAACAACTTCTTTGGAGAGAAGTTGTTTGGTTGAAACATAATGTATATATGCAAAAATAAAATATTAAATACAATTTAGATGTTTTGTCAAAATTTTATTTCTTGCATTTTAGAAAAATTTTAAACTCTTTCAGATAAGATATTTTATCAAATATTTTTTCCAAATATAATGAAAGAAGATGATTTGCCAAGAACTGTAGATTTTTAACCAAATGGCGTAAAAATGCAAGGATTACACCAAAAGAAGCGTCTTATAAATTTATATTTAATATAAAAATCTTGCAGAAATGTTTTATTTCGAGAGAAGTTATTTCGTCAAAAGTTCATAGATATATATATTACTACGTCACATTAATGCATACCATTCAGACAGTTATGGATCAGTTTTCCCCAACTTTAGAACTTCATTTACTATTTTCACGAATAAAATTTTGTTGTCGACATTTCGCACCTAGTGTAGGATCTTCTAGATCCTACCATTGCCGTTTAAATACATTCCCCTTTTTGGTGCCGTTCTTTTACGTCATTCAACTCCTGGGAAACAATAACACATTGTTACCCTGTTCCATGGAAACAAAAAGCAAAAAAGGAACACTCTCTCGTATATTGTTCTAAAAGTGAATCTAAAATTCATGGCCATGGCCATCACACTTAAACACCGACACAGACTCATACACATGCATAGATATTCGCACACACACACACATATTGTAAACTTTGAAACTAATACCCATACATCGACATCGCGTAGCTTTTGTTTTGAGCAAAATGTTAAATTTGTTGCGAGTCAATGCCATTTCGGGTTGTTGGACGAGGACGACGACGACGCGCCACCATAAATATGGCGCGAATTTCCGCCACAGAGCCCCTTCCGTTCTTTTCTTGTTTCCCTATCCAGGCCATGTTAATCGATTTGTTTTTGTTGGTTAAAAGTTATTGAGCATTCCCATTCCTCCATTTACCGGAATACCCTTTGCTTCTTTTGTACAAAGTACGGATTGGTCTGCACTCGCACATCGATAGATGTCTGTTCGTATATGTTGTCGGTTTCCTTTTGCATTTTGTTCATTCAATATTCTGCCATTATCTCACGTAGTTGCAACGCTTTTCCCCCTTTTCAAACTCGTTTTTCACACACACAGTGAAACAGAAGTTGCCACAAAAAGTCAACAAGCGACAACAACAACAAATTATACACAGACATCACAGACGGCATGTCAGTGTTGTTGTGAAATATTTACAACAACTCCCGATAGAAGTACAAAAATCCATAAAGGGGTTATATTTTAAAATAATGCAGAGCGCCCCGGTAGTCGAGTTGGTAGCGTGCTCGGCTATCAGCGTGGGGGTTGTGGGTTCGATTCCCACCAGAGGCTCTGGTCTGTCGCTGCAATAACTAGCTACAATGGTCATAGTCACCCCGGCTCAATCCCTGGTCCCAAAATTAGAATATAAATTTACTTTGTATTGTAATTCATAATAAAAAAAATAAAAAAAAATAAAATAATGCTTTCCTACTGATTCACCCTTACTCCAAAAGGACAGTGTATGATAACATCTTGGCACATCCATTGAGATACTTCCAAACGTGCGCCTCTGGCAAAGCAAGAAATATACCAAGACCATATACCAAATTTTGACAATGTAGAGATACTGACAGAGGAGAGAAATTATAATAGAAGATACACTCTTGAGTTACATATTATTGACGTTCCTACCAACAAAAGACTTACCTACAAAACTGACACAGATAAATGCGTCGAAATCTATCGCTACACAGTAGACAAATACAGACGACCAAAACTGCAGATAATGTAATATATATAAATGTAATTATCCATAAATTTGTTTAACTTTTTTGAGAAAATTTGTAATGTATAAGTATATTTCTTATTTTTGTCTACAGGGGGATGATTAAAGATTTCAACCGAAATATTGGAAATAAATAAATTATCAAAAACAAAAACACCTGTTTTTCAAATAAAGCCTACAGCCGAACAAAACAAAAATAAAATTAAAACAAGTAAGGAAGGCTTAAGTCGGACGGAGCCGAATATATGCTACACTCCACTTTCTATCCTATTATAATTCAATTCTGCAAAAACACTGAAATCGGGAAGGATTTTTGTATCCTGTAAATGTATTTGTTTGACAAAAAATGTTAAATCGAAAAGGACATCTGTATGGATATATATTGAAACATGGAACGATGTGACCCGCTTTCACCATGTATGTTTATAGGTGAAATGTAATATGTAAAGTTTGGCCAAAATCGGTTAAACATTTGTGATCAATATTTCATATTAATGAATTTATATCTATATATATATTTATATCTAAATCTGAAACGATCTTACCCACTTACACCATAGATGTTTTTAGTTATATTATAAGAAATTGTGCCAATTTAAAAAAATCGGCTGGGTGCATAAGTGGAAAAATTCAAATCGGGAGCGACATTTGTTTGGGGCTATATCTAAATCTGAACCGATCTTACCCACTTTCACCACAGGTATTTCTAGTTAGATTATAAGGTACTATATGTGCTTTATAGAGCGGAAAAAGTCAAATCGGGAGCGACATTTGTATGGGGGCTATACATAAATCTGAACCGATCTGATCGATTTTCACCACAGATGTTTCCAGTTCAATTATGGGGCACTATGCCAAATTTGAAGCAAATCGAGTGAAATATGTGGTTTCTAGAGCGGAAAAAGTCAAATCGGGAGCGACATTCTTTCATGCGGTATTTTTGACCATGCATTTATAATTACGTGTCAAACATGGTTATTGTTTTTCAGTATTGCTAGTGAGACCTAGTTTTAGTCATCGCACTTCAAATTTTTGATTAAATTGAGATGCGGTGTCTGCCCGAACCATTCCATAACATCAATATTATTGACTTCAAACCACCTTTTTGCGAGTCGGCTGGTGTTTCGGGATAATTGGCCTGCTATAAGACTCATTTAAGAGGTATTCCATATTCTGCATACGTTATCATAATTATATGCAGTATTTTGATGTACTGGGCGAAGTCCATAGTAGTTCTGGGCCAATGTATTGACCTAACTCCATAATATGAAAAACACGCCCAAGCCATTATGCTTGATCCTCCCTATTTGACAGATTTGGTACTATACCTGGATATGTATTCCGTGTTGTGTGGACGTCTTACAAACTGTCGAGGGCCTTTCCCACCATATAAAACATTTTTTGATTCAATTGACCATAAAACATGCACCCACTTTTTGGTTGGCTACTGCAGGAGTGTTTTTGCGAATTGTAATTTTATTGTGACATGTCTTTCATTTTTAAGTGGGACTTTTCTCGGACTTCTGGCTTACAGATTATGTTTTCTTAGTATTCTACGAACATTTTAAACTCTCAAAGATGGACAGACATTGTTTTTTATTTCGGTAGCGGGCGTAAGTGGGTTTTATGTACTAGACGTTACTATTCGGCGAATGGTTGCAGGTGATATAAACTGATTTTTTTGACGTGTTTTTGTTTTTCCTTCTTATAATATCGAACTTCTGATCATTTTAATGGGAAAAACAGGAAAAAAATCGAACTTCACTATATGATTTAACCTAAGATTTCAAACTTTTTAAATGAACTTGATTTTGTTCTCCACAATGCTCTCCTCGCTCTGTTTATGCAGAAAAATAAAACAATAACATTTCAGAAATAGTGTACATTTCATAATATCTTATTTATAACATCAAATCGAATTGAAAAATGAGATAAAATTCTTTTTTCTTGAGATTTTTTGAATGCTGCTATTATTTTGACTGGTCCAAAATGTCGAATAATCCAAAAAATGTGAAATTTCTTAAGCAATTAACATCATATCACCAAATAAACAATTATTTTGTGTTTGTAAACTCATAACACAGCATTTAATGTAGTAGTAGCAATAAAAAAATTATCACAAAAATAAATATATGAAAATGTATGCTACGCTGTGATGCGCTGCTATTATTTTGACCGCAACTGTATATATCGAAATAATACTTCAGTCAATTTAAAAAATAAATATTATTATATTTATATTGTCAAAAAAACCTTAAATAACATACATATTGGTAGATAGTGGGTGCTACAATTGGTTGTATTTCCTTTCTATTTTAATTCCAAAAGAAAAAATTCTGAAAATCCATTATCTCAGGTACATAGTGCAGGATAACCTAACTTCATGATTCAACCAATTTTTAGCTGTAAAAGTAAAAAGTACGAATTTGGAAAAATATTTTTATTTTGCGTGTCTATGCAGTCAGAGGAATGTATACACCGAATTCAATGATTCTAGCTGCGGTAATTTGGGTGGTACCATTTGTATCCCCTTTTTCCTATTTTACCCCCTTAAGAGTACGACTTTCTAAAATCCCTTTAATTTTATGTGTCAACGCAATTAGAGGCATGTACACACCGAATTTCATCATTCTAGCTGTAGTCGCTTAGTTGCTACTATTTTTATCCCTCTGTACGAATTTGGTAAGAACCTTTTATTCTTCGTGTCCACGGAGTCAGAGGAATTTATACTCCGAATTTCATGAATCTAACTGCGGTTATTTGGTTGTTATTATTTTTATCCCCTTTTTCCATTTTAACCCCAAAAGGTACGAATTTCGAAAAATCCGTTTATTTTACGTGTCTACGCAATCAGAGGAATGTATACACCGAATTTCATTATTCTAAGTGCAGCCGTTTGATTGGTACCATTTTAATCCCTCTATTCCCATTTTACATTTTAAAAGTACGAATTTGGAAAAAATACTTGTATATTATGTATCTACTCAATTAGAGGAATGTACACACCGAATTTCGTGTTTCTAGCTGTTGTCGTTTATTATGTACCATTTTATCCCTTTTTTGCCCCATTTCACCCCCTACAAATAAGAATCACTTTATGGGGCACGTTTTGGCTATAAGTGAAATGCGCATACCAAATATCAAGCAAATATAAACAGACGTATTCAAAAACCAGTAAGGAAAGGCTAAAGTCGGGCGGGGCCGACTCTATGATACACTCCACGTTCAATCCGAATACAATTCAATTCGGTGAAAAAGCGAAAACGGGAAGGTTTTTTGTATCCTGTAAATGTATGTGTTTGACAAAAAAATTTATATCGGAAAGCTATAAGCAAATTGAATTTATTGACGTTTTTAATTTTTCATTTCCTCATCCTTTTGCTTTTAAAAAGGACTAAAAACTTTGTCAAAGGACAACATTTCTCAAAAGAATGCTTAAAATAATTTATTTAAAGAATAAATAAATTCAGGCACTACGATACCAATATAAGTGTCAAATTAAAGTGAAAAATATCTCTAATAAATACTTTCAATTTCATGCTTCTATCTATAATAGTTAAGCATTTATAACCATTTAAATTCAACTTTACAGGGTTGCCATAGTTTTCATTTTTTTAAATAAATAAAATATCATCTGACATATATCTCGCAATAACAAATGCGTTCACCAAATTTCATCAAAATCGGAAGACCTTCGAAAATCTTTCTGCGAACGCCTTGGGTTACCGTGGTTCTAAGTGCATCTGACTTTATTTTCGATGGAAAAAATATAACATATTTTTCCGAAACCCTAATTTAGTCCAGATGTAGTATACATGTAGCAAAAAAATGTAGCAAATAGGTTGTCCGCATACGACTTATCCATGCTCCAGTAAATAATTCGATTTTATACTGCCTGGAATAGGTTGATGTCATTCCATTGGTAGTATCTCAAGTTGCCCTGTCAGCAGTTTGAGATTTCTTCACAACCTTCTTTCCTTTAAGACATTCTAGAAGAAATTTTCTTTAAGGCCATGTAAGATCTTTCCTTTTAGAACTGCTAGAAGACATTTACTGGAAACTATCTTGTAAGCCTTTCAATAAGGACCTTCTAGAAGGCATTCCCCTTAAGAGCTTCTAGAAGGTATTTCCTTTAAAACCTGCTAAAAACTTTTTCCTATAAGGATAAAGATTGATACTATCAGTAAAGCCTTTCCTTTAAGACATTCTTCTTCGGCTAGAAGTCATTTCCTTTAAGACTTTCTTGAAGACCATTCCTTTAAAACCTTCTAGGAGGACTTTCGTTTAAGATGTTCTAGAAGGCCTTTCTTTTAAGACAAGAAAGAAGGCCTTACATTTAAGACATTCTAAAAAAATTTTCTTTCAAGACTCGAAGGCATTTCTTTTAAGACTTGGTAAATGGACTTGCTCCTTTTAGACCTTCTAAAGTAATCATATAAGTAAAGCTTCATGTACATTGCACATAGAGTAAGTTTTATAAACTCATTTTCATTTCTTTTAAGGACTTGCTCCTTTTAGATCTTCTAAAGTAATTATATAAGTAATGCTTCATGTACATTGTACATAGAGTAAGTTTTATAAACTCATCCTTTAAGTGTGCATTGTTTTTAAAATGTATTTAGTTATTTTCACAATATCAAAGTTTATTTAAAATTTATTGTCCTAATATGTTACTACACTTCTACATAAAGTAGCCAGCCTAATATTGCAGAATATACTCCATGGTGTATATTAGTGTATATACAGTATATAAGATTCGGCCCGACCGAATTTAAGACCTTATAAATTGTTTATTTCTTTATTAATTTAAATTTTCACCGAAAAAATGTTATGACTGGTGAGTAAACCGCCCGGATAATGAATGAACTATGAAAAATTTCAACATACTATTTTACATTAACAAGACATTTGAATATTGGGTTCATTTGTACCCCCCGCTATTTTAAGGTGGAAAGAAAAAACTAAGACCAATAGAAACACATAGAATGCATTTTAAAAAATCTGACTTAGTACAAAGATACTTATTGTATAAATTCGTTCAAAAACTAATGTTGACTAAATTTAGTAAATATTTTTTTAAAAAATATAACTCATAATTTACCATTCTAAAATTTCCATGGTTTGTTTAAATCCATGTAGGAATACGTGTATATTTTTTCTGGATTTATACGTTAGTATTTTATAGTTAAAAACCACTAGGGAAAAGGAAAAGACGAAAAATAGAAAAAGTTTGTCAGCAGCAGCAAACATCCACGTCATCCAATGAATAGCACGTGCAATTGTCTTTGAAATGAGCCTTAATTAAATTTAAACTGTGTCTACGCGTGTCAAACTACACCATTTTCAGTGTTACTAACTAGCACTTTTTCTTGTTTTTAGCAATTTTCAATTGGTCAACAATTTTGATAAAATAAAGTTTTTAAATATTTACAACACTGGAATATTTCTGTCTGTTTGATATGGATTGAACGATATACGAATCTGCGCATATACCTACCTATACCGTCTATTCTGCGTATATACCGATCTATCCATATGAAAGAAGTTAATTTATTCTACGAAATTCCATTCCAAGGACCCACACTTCCACCACATCTCACAGAAAGGTTCTGTTTTTCGTTTATTCTTTAAAATCCCTCTAATCCCCAACTTATCACCTAATACTTTAACCCAAACCGCAATTTAATATCAATATTACCATTGAAATTGAACTGGCTTTTCAAGAAATTGTATCGCAATAATTCCCCATATCAAAATACTCCCGCCCGTCTTCATCTAAATATATATGTTGCTACAATGTTCGTGCCAAACCACCCACCTCAATCCCCTCAAACCACCAACCCACAGCGACGAGTACAATCTACTCAGACATTCAAAAATCAATTGTCAATAAAAATTTACGATAACTTCCACAACTTTGTTCTATTTTGTTAATACGCGAAAACCACATAAAAGCACTTTATTTTAATATAAAGACTGACAAAGAGCTTAACAACAACACAAGGACGACTGAGACTCCAACTCTGACTCTGACAGCAGACAACAACAGCACAAGTCATGGCAGAAAACTGCTCCTGCTCCTGATGTTGCTACTATCAACACAGACGATTACAACATCAATAGCAACAACGATGGCGGCAATAACCAAATAGCTGAGGCAAACATAAGCAATGAGTCCCAGTGGATTATTTTCCAATGCCGGAAATGGAGAAACGGTGTAGCAACGAGCTCTGCCACCAAGTTAAATCCTCCAGAAACTTTTGCTAGTTTTGTTATAAAAAGTAACTAAATTCATTTACAGTTTACGCGTAAACGTTCCCGGTAATGTTGGACGAAATAAGCATTGAATCATTAAACTTGGTTCAAATTGGAATCAATATTGTGTAGGGTGTTTTTTATTGGGGTATAGAACTTTAAGTTGGCATCACTTTTATAACTGGCGGCCATTTTGTCAGCTGTCAAGTGATTAATATTTAGTTTGGTTTGCCATTTCATCATGAACAGGTTGACAAAAGAACAACGCTTGCAAATCGTGCAAATTTATTTCGAATGTAATGGTTCAGTTCGCGAAGTTCACCGCAAGCTCCGTCCATCGTCCATCCAATCGTCCATCAGAGCAATTAATTCGGTTAACCATGGATCGTTTTCGCACTACGTTTACTCTATGTGATAATACGCATCCGCAGAGACGTCGAACAGTGCGCACCGAAGAAACAATTGCCGAATGAATCGATTCGCCACCGTGCACAGCAATTGGAGCTTTGGAAAATTGGACCTGTAGAATTGGCTATATTCGAGCCAGCCGCGGCGGCCACATTCCTGAAATCATATTTAAACATTAATGGCATAAAATTATCCTTCCAATAAAGCCAAATTGATGGACATTAAAACGATTTTCTTGTGTTTTATTTCAATTCGAAGTTCTATACCTCAATAAAAAACACCCTTTACTAATCATTGGACTAGTTCCTTGCTATTCTAGTTAAACTCATTTTACGCTGAAATAGATTAACTATCGTCTGGAATTAGAAGCAATTAAATTTGTCAGAAATTCGAAAGAGAGATAATTTCATTGAATGAAAAATCATGTCTGTAAAGCGAGTAACTCATCGCTTGTTTCAAATGATGTGAGAAAGTTCGATGTTCACGTTATTTTTCCTAATTTCTAACAACAAATGTATTTTCGGCGCTAAATATATTTTTGCTCATAAAGGGTGATTTTTAAGAGCTTGATAACTTTTTTAAAAAAAAAAAACGCATAAAGTTTGCAAAATCTCATCGGTTCTTTATTTGAAACGTTAGATTGGTCCATGACATTTACTTTTTGAAGATAATTTCATTTAAATGTTGACCGCGGCTGCGTCTTAGGTGGTCCATCCGCTTAGTCCAATTTTGGCATTTCCACGTTTTTGAGTAACAGAGACCCAATTGGTGCGAACGGCGACGAATCGAAAATTGGTGGTCATCATTAACACTGGCCGATACAGCTGCGATATTTTCTTCAGTTCGCACTCTACGTAAGCGTGTTGGTGGTTTAATGTCCAACAATGTAAATTTGGTGCGAAATTTAGTCACAATAGCCCGAATAGCCGCTTCAGTGGGTCGATTAAACTGACCATAAAATGGAAGCGCGCAATGAACTTTCTTAACAGAGCACGCATTTTGATAATAAAATTCAATAATTTGCAAGCGTTGTTCGTCTGTAAGACGATTCATGATGAAATGTCAAAGCATACTGAGCATCTTTCTCTTTGACACCATGTCTGAAATCCCTCGTGATCTGTCAAATACTAATGCATGAAAATCCTAACCTCAAAAAAATCACTCTTTATTACTCCAAAACTTGATTCAAGTCCATGTTTTCCTCAATTTAGATATTGAGGCAATCTTAGGTAATTTTTTCGCGAATCAAATAAATTTTCCATTTTTTATATATAATTTGAAGATTTTTCTAAAAATGTCGTCCAATCAAGTAAATATTTTTACAAACTAATAAAATGTGTACTCTTTTTCACTAACAAACAAGAAAGGAAAGGCTAAAGACTAAAGACACTACAATTCAATTCGGTGAATTCCCATCTAGAAACCATATATTACTCCCGATTTTCCATCAATTTGGCCCAACACCTTATAATACAACTAGAAATACCTGTGGTAACAGCGAGTAACACCTTGAAATATCGACCTGAGACCCTATAAAGAATATATACCAACCAAACGGCTGCACCTAGAATAATGTGTATACATTCCTCTGACTGCGTAGACATGCAAGTTAAGAAATGCGGAATAAGGGATAAAATTGGACATTTTCGAAATTTGTACTATCTAGTTATGACATATTTCATTATCTTTAAATAAACAAGTAAAGAAAGGCTAAAGTCGGGCGGGGCCGACTATAAGATACACTCCACTTTCTATCCGAATACAAATCAATTCGGTAAAAAATTGAAAAGGGAAGGATTTTTGTATGCTTCCTAATCATAGGCTGACCCAATTTGTCAAATCGAGAAGAATATTTGTATCGGGGCTATATCCCAACATGGAATGATGTGACCCACTTACACAATAGGTTCTACCAATTCAAGTATAACGTGTTATGCTCAATTCAAAGAAATTCTCTGAAAACACGTGGTTTCTGGGGCTGAAAAAGTCAAATCGGGAGCGAAATTTGTATGGGAGCTATATATAAATCTGAACCAATTTGACCAATTTTCACCGTGGGTGTTTCTAGTGGAAATATAAAATGTTTCGCCAAATTTGAAGAAATTCTGTTAAAACATGTGGTATCTAGCGTGAAAAGAGTAAAATCGGGAGCAAAATTTGTATGGGAGCTGTATCTAAATCTGAACCGATTTTCTTCAAATTAAAAAGCGTTCGCCCTTATCCCACAAAACATCGTTGTGCAAAGTTTCATTTTGCACAACGACCTGGACTTTTATTACAAGAATAGATGGACAGACGGATGGACATTGCTAAATCGACTCAAAAAGTGATTCTAAGTCGATGGGTATACTTAACAATGGGTCTATATCTCTTCCTTTTGGGTGTTACAAACAAATGCACACAGACATACTCTCGTGGAGTGTATAAAAAACTGTTTTTCGAAAAAGAATAAGATGCCTGTTATAAAATGTAATTAAACCAAAATTAAAAGATCATGATTTGAAAGAATTGAAGGCGGAAAGTTTCTTATACATTTATCCCTGTTAATAAATAAGACAAAATATTGTTGTCCAATTTTAAATGAGGGTTTTCAAAAGTTTTTTTGAAAATACGTCAATTGTTTTATTTTTTGAAAACTGTGCCTAAAACTCTGTTTCTATGTGAATGAGAATAATTGGACATATAAAACGGTGTGATCGGACTTGTATTTCCAAAATGAGAGTGCAAATAGTAAAGGTACCTTCGACGAGAATTGGAATTTTAGTAAAAAATATAAACTCACAAAAACTGTTTGGGTTCATTTTAAGAATTAATATGCCTCAATGCACATAAAAAAATAATTTTTAGGTCTCGTTATCGTTTGGCGATATATCTATATATATAAAAGAGTTGCGTTACTGACTGACTGATTGACTTATCATTGACCAGCCCCCAGACCAGGTGAAGCCAGGGTCATGAAATTTTCAGGGTTCCCAAATATGACGTAGACATCGACTAAGAAAGGGATTTACGAAATTCGTACTTTTAGGGGGTAAAATGGCCCAAAAACGGATAAACATCGAACCTTCGTCCTGACTAAACGGCAGTAGCTATAAATATGAAATTCAGTGAGTTCCTTGCAATGAGGCGAGGGGACAAAAATGGTACCAACTAAAGTATTACAGCTAGAAACGTGAAATTTGGTATGTAAATTCCTCTGACCATATAGAAACGAAGTAAAATTTCATTTTTTGAAATTTGTACTTTTAAGGGGCGAGCGGGACAAAAAGGGATAAAAATGGTACCAACTAAAGTATTACAGCTAGAATCGTGAAATTTGGTATGTAAATTCCTCTGACCATATAGAAAC
The DNA here is from genome assembly GCA_947397865.1 of Polietes domitor. Classification (NCBI taxonomy): domain Eukaryota; kingdom Metazoa; phylum Arthropoda; class Insecta; order Diptera; family Muscidae; genus Polietes; species Polietes domitor. The sequence continues at coordinate 159,705,422 of OX377619.1, read as the reverse complement.
GAAGTAAAATTGGATTTTTCGAAATTTGTATTTTTATGGGAAGAGCGGGAAAAAAGGATAAAAAGGGATAAAAATGCTGTACAATCCTTTAATTACGTAAACTCGGAACATAAATGGATATTTCAAAATGTGTACTTAAGAGGGGGATACGGGACAACAAGGAACAAATGTGTTACCAAATAAAGTACATATTGTTAGGGGAAGCAAGAACACATGTTACCTATAGTGATTTTTCAAAATGTCTACTTTTTGGGAAAGAAGTGCAAAAAGTTATAAACTGGCTGGCTGAATCTAGAAACATGGTTGTAATATTTTGTTCACAACTTGGTAGAAAATTATAAAAATTATACATACAAGGTAGTTCAGCTAAAATAGTTAAGCACATTCCTTTGAATGTGTGTGAGTGCTAGCTAATAGGAGGTTTCCAAATTACTATTTTAGTTTTATCTATATCCACCAAAAGAAAATTAAATAAATACTATCCAAAAACAGAGACGGATAAAATTAACAAAAAAATGACTTTTTCGCGTGCGAAGCAGCGGGTACTGCTAGTTATATATATATGACGTTTCCCAATAGACTCTTTATGTAAAGACAAGTTTTTCGATAATCACGTGTGAGATCTCTGATCCCCAAATACAATCAAAAACATTCATCGCTTAAGATAATTCTTCGTTATTTTTTAAATTTTGGTCAATAATGGCAATATTGATCAACATTGTTCCGTCTTGCAGTAGTCCATTGTTACTAATCACAAGCTGTTACCTGTAATTTGTCTCTGTTTGGCTGACAACACTTTATCGCATTAAAATTTTGCATGAATTTGGTGACACCCATTGTAAGGTGATTGATTTTGTTACAAAGAATATATTTCATAAAGTTTTTAACCTAAAAATAAGAACCATAAGTTCAATGTAACGACTAATTTCCATAATGTTTTAGTATAGGTTGAAATGTATAAATTTTTGAAGGGCAGTTGTCAATATTTGTATAATTTTATGGCTGCAGTTCAAAGGTCTCTGACATGTCGCCACCAAAAAGTCCATATCATTTGGAAATTGACACTTCGCACGTACTAAATATTATCCTTTGTGGACATGGGCAAAACAAAAGTTGGAAAAAAGTTTCTGCTAAAAGAAAGAAACCATAAACAAATCTTGAGTTTTTTTATTGGCTAAAAAAACAAAACAAATTAAAATGAATGCGTTCATTGATCTAGTGCAGATGAATAAACAAAACAAAATGGTAAATGCCCTTTACACGCTAACCAATATTGAATTGTTGGCTGTAGGGCGAAATAAAGTAACTAATATTTATAAATGATTACATGTAAGCTAATGGATAAGTACGGAGGACTCTCTACAGAGGCGGTTTCGTTTAATTACACTATGCAACAAAAACATTCCCGAAGGGATGTGGGTAACATTTTCTGATGAATTTTGGTTTTCTAAACTCGAAAACGATATTAAAAATTTTTATGGATATATTTTTAATTTATGTACTAAAATTTTCGCCGAAGGTACCTCTTATATTTGTAATCTCATTTTGGATAGGCCGACAGGTCTAGACAATATCCGAGTTCAAATCTCGGATCCTGGCTGTAGGTTTGGCATAAAAATTCAAACATCTGCCGAAACCATAAAAATAAAAAATATATAATTTTCAGAATGTATATGCTTTTTTATGTCCTTTTTTGTCAGTTGCATCTGTATGCCATTCAGCTGACGACATCAACTTGTTAGTGCGTTTAAGTAAATAATGTAATCTTGCGTATGTGTTTGTATCTGGGTGGCATGAGTGTCTGTTTTTCGGATGAATGACATGGTGCGTAGATGTGGATGGACGGACGCACGGATGGACGGGCATTTGTACAATGAAACGACGGCGGCGACATCGCCGACGGCAGCCACACTCACGCTTCTTCTCCATCTTCTTCTTGTAGTGCAGTGCAGTGCCATGCCACGGTTTGTTGCCTCTTTGGAAACGCGCATTCCTTATCGGGTGCAATAAATCTTGATACGCTGTCATGTTCTGTCTAATTAGTAATATGTCAATAAACTTAATTCAATACCACAATAATCACAATAACAACAACAACAGCGACAACCATGACCGAGCAACAAAAAATTGAAAATATTTATTTTGTATTTTTTTTTGTTGCACCCAAACCGAACTCCATTGAGTATGAATGACTGCAGGGAAAAGTCGCATGAAGTACTAAATAGGAAGTGAAAATTTAATTGGAAATTCTTAAAGATATGTTTCGATCTTGATATGAATCACTTTGTGCATAGCATTGGCTGGAGAAGAAGGAGGGGTAGTTTGATGGCAGCCTCCACAAGGAGGAGTTGGAAAGTGGAGCTGAGCCAGCAGATGTGCATACGGGGTTGGGAGGGGGCTATGATATGTTACGGAGGAGTGAATGTTTATAGATTTTGAAATTTATGGCTTTTTATTTATGTATGTACGAGTATGTACATACATTTGGTTGTGCTATTGGAATGTTTTGGAGTTTTCATTTTCATTTCCATTTTAAGTATGACACATGTACATACATATGTATGTGTGTATACATGGCATGTGTTTCGCCAGAAACATGGACAGCGATTCGTGTTACTCGGTGACATTTTATTGCAAAAATGATGTATGGCGCTGGCATTTTAAGGAAATATTATATATCGAACAAGATGCGCACGACGGCATGAATCATATTCAGGCTTTCGGGAGCCATATCGAAGGTAATAAAATTTTGCTCTCAAATCTCGCTGGAATTGATGAGTACCGTTCGGAGGGAGATATAAATCAGGTCATTGATTTAACAAAACAACATTGTCATTAGTTGATAAAGGGAAGTAGCGACATTTTGCTGGACAATTCTTGATTCTACGTTTTTGTTTGAAGGACTGCACTTTGTCTACATTTGAAAATTTCGAATATTTTTGTCACGAACGCTTTAGGATTTGGTTCAAAGTTTGATATTTAGAACAATTCGATTCTTTTCACTTACACTCTTTAAAACTCTTCGTTATCGATATGAATAGGGATACAAAAGATGATAGACATGATAAACCTTCTTTCGGGAAAGAAAATGACCGAAATCGGAACAGAGCGATTAACAAGCACTGAATATAACTCCTAATATCTATAGTATTTTATCACATTTGTATACCCTCCACTAGGGTATTATGTCTTTATGCATTTGTTTGTAACACACAAAAGGAAGCGATATATACCCGTTGTTAAGTACACCGGTCGAATTAGAATCACTTTTTCAATCGACTTAGTAATGTCCGTCTGTCTGTCTATCTATTCTTGTAATCAATGTACAGGTCACAATTATTGTCCGATCCTTACAAAAATTGGCACAATTAAGTCTTAGGAGTAAATTTAAAGCAAATCGCTTCAGATTTAGATAGCCCCCATAAAACTGTTGCTCCCGATTTGACTTTGTCTGCTTTAGAAGCCACATAATTTATGCGATATTTGGCACAACACCTTATAGTACAACTAGAAATAAAGGGTGATGTTTTAATTTGCAAGCGTTGTTCGTTTGTAAGACGATTCATGGTTAAATTAAAGACCAAACTGAAGATGTTTGACAGTGAAACAAAACACGAAACGTGTGTCAGCTGTTTAAACCAGTGTTGCCAAAAAGATAATAGCTAAAAAATCACGCTTTAGACACATTTGTCTACAAATGTGTGAGTGTATCATATATTCGACGCTGCCCGACTTTATTACTTATTTAGAGTTAACTTGCTGAAAATTTTTACATATATATTACTGATCACAAAAAAATCAAAATAAATAAAATTATACCCGCCACTAGGGCATTATGTATTTGTGCATTAGTTTGTAACACCCAAAAAGGAAACGAGTTAGAAATATCGTTTATTATAAAGGGTGATTTTTTAAGAGCTTGATAACTTTTTTTTTTTAAAAAACGCATAAAATTTGCAAAATCTCATCGGTTCTTTATTTGAAACGTTAGATTGGTCCATGACATTTACTTTTTGAAGATAATTTCATTTAAATGTTGACCGCGGCTGCGTCTTAGGTGGTCCATTCGGAAAGTCCAATTTTGGGCAACTTTTTCGAGCATTTCGGCCGGAATAGCCCGAATTTCTTCGGAAATGTTGTCTTCCAAAGCTGGAATAGTTGCTGGCTTATTTCTGTAGACTTTAGACTTGACGTAGCCCCACAAAAAATAGTCTAAAGGCGTCAAATCGCATGATCTTGGTGGCCAACTTACCGGTCCATTTCTTGAGATGAATTGATCTCCGAAGTTTTCCCTCAAAATGACCATAGAATCGCGAGCTGTGTGGCATGTAGCGCCATCTTGTTGAAACCACATGTCAACCAAGTTCAGTTCTTCCATTTTTGGCAACAAAAAGTTTGTTAGCATCGAACGATAGCGATCGCCATTCACCGTAACGTTGCGTCCAACAGCATCTTTGAAAAAATACGGTCCAATGATTCCACCAGCGTACAAACCACACCAAACAGTGCATTTTTCGGGATGCATGGGCAGTTCTTGAACGGCTTCTGGTTGCTCTTCACTCCAAATGCGGCATTTTGTTTATTTACGTAGCCATTCAACCAGAAATGAGCCTCATCGCTGAACAAAATTTGTCGATAAAAAAGCGGATTTTCTGCCAACTTTTCTAGGGCCCATTCACTGAAAATTCGACGTTGTGGCAGATCGTTTGGCTTCAGTTCTTGCACGAGCTGTATTTTATACGGTTTTACACCAAGATCTTTGCGTAAAATCTTCCATGTGGTCGAATAACACAAACCCAATTGCTGCGAACGGCGACGAATCGACATTTCACGGTCTTCAGCAACACTCTCAGAAACAGACGCAATATTCTCTTCTGTACGCACTGTACGCATTCGTGTGGTTGGTTTAATGTCCAATAAAGTAAACTGAGTGCGAAACTTGGTCACAATCGCATTAATTGTTTGCTCACTTGGTCGATTATGTAGACCATAAATCGGACGTAAAGCGCGAAACACATTTCGAACCGAACACTGATTTTGGTAATAAAATTCAATGATTTTCAAGCGTTGCTCGTTAGTAAGTCTATTCATGATGAAATGTCAAAGCATACTGAGCATCTTTCTCTTTGACACCATGTCTGAAATCCCACGTGATCTGTCAAATACTAATGCATGAAAATCCTAACCTCAAAAAAATCGCTCTTTACATATCGGCTTAGAATCACTTTCTGAGTCGATTTATCAATGTCCGTCCGTCTGTCCATCTATTGTTGTAATCAACGTACAGATCACAATTATTGTCCGATCTTAACAAAAATTGGCACAAGCAAGTTTTGTGTATCAAGGACGAACGCTTTTAATTTTAAGTAAATCTGTCAGATTTAAATATAGCCACAATACAAATATCGCTCCCGATTTGCCTTTTCCCGCTCTAGAAACAACACATTGATTGTCTTCAAATTTTGCACAGTACCTCACAATTCAGCTAAAAACATCTATGGGGAAAGTGGGTCAGATCGGTTCAGATACAAATTTCGCTCTCGATCCTAACAAAAATTAAGAAAAGTAAGTTTTGCGGGCCACGGACGAACGCTATTTAATTTGAAGCAAATCGGTTCAGATTTATATATAGAAACCCTTATAAATGTCGCTCCCGATTTGACTTTTTCCGCCCTAGAGACCGCATATTTTAATCGATTTTCTTAAAATTTCCCAGAGTATTCAACTTTAAACATCTATGGTGAAAATGGGTCAGATCAGTTCAGATTTAGATATAGGTCTCATAACAATTTCGATCTCAAGTTGACAATTTGTCTAGAGACCACATACATATATAGTGGACGTACAAAAATCGTTTCCGATATCACTTTTTTTCTCGAATTTTATTGTAATGGGGTAGAAACTAGAGGGTATCATATACTCGGCCCGCCCGGCATTAGCCTTTACTTATTTGTTTGTTACTAACTATTATTTTCGCAGACATTTTTTTCCAAAGTAATTCCATAATTTCGTTATGATATCTCAATACATATAACAACTTGCAATAGTTCTTTTTGGAACTTAAAAGACCATATACACAAGATTGTATTCAGAAAATCTTCATGATATTTTCTCCTTTTAATTTCCAAAGGATATATGTATATGTTTTAATAATTTTTTTTGGTACATTTGCGAGTTAGACAATTGACTATTGAAAAGCCATTGCATCCACAACGAGTCACTGTTTGGTGTGGCTTTTTGGCTGTACTGAAAAATTAGGTTGATCGGATGAGGTACTGCCGAGTCAGTCGTGGTAGTCGTATGAATGATATTGTGTTCCATTATTAAATGACAAAATTCAACCTTTCCAATAAAAGCAGAAATTCGAAAAAATAATCAGCACTTTTTTATAGCCGATTCTATTTTTTTCCAATTCATGTATTTAGAATATTATATACAACAATATAAAAGTTGCCACAGCGTCACTTGGATATTATAGAGGCGAGCTGGCAAAATAGTATAATATACATTTCAATTTAATTCAATGAAGTGAGAAAGAAAGAATAAAATAAAAATTATATTACGTGAGAAGTACTTCTAAGTCATGAATCAAATACTCTTTTACTTTCCTCTGAAATTATGTTTGTATTTTTAGCATCTTGTGGGAGACAATTAAATTTAAGACTACCCATATATTCAATGCGGTGTTTTGTTATTTCTAATCGACATCTTACGGTTCTATGGTTCGTATTGGTCCTAGTGTTACAACTAGTTTGATTCCTTACAAAAGTAACGGTATGGTCACCTATATTATTTACAGATTTGAAAACATAGAGAATTAATTGCAACTTAAAAAGACCGTACAAATTTTAGCTCATTACTTTTCCTACTAGCATATATTATTGGCAAGTAGCTTAAATGACTATGTATCAAAGACTGGATAACATTAGCTTAGATCTTACATTAAATTTATTTTTAAATTTGTAAAGCAATCCTAAAGCAGAAGCTACTCTTTTCATCAGATTTTGAATATGAAAACCAATGATAAATTATTTTGGAGATGAATTCTTAGGTATTTTATTGATTCACTCTCAAAATTCTCCCTATCATCAACAAAAACACTAAAATGTCTATTATTTAACAAATATGGTCGAAATCTCAGCAATTTGGTTTGACCGGCATTCAATACACGTTTATTCTGTCTTATGAATTCACGGCGTCTCTTTCCGTATACGCCTTCGAAACCACCTCACTCCTATATGGATAGAATAGGCAAATATCATCCGCGTACATATATAGCTTCCCAGACAAGTCAAGATTTAAAGTTTTAACTGGCACACCCTCTGGCGTTGATGGCGTATTGTGCCCTTTTTGCAGCATTTTCCATCGTTTTCGCCAACATTTAGGCCGGAATAGCGGCTATTTCTTCACGAATGTTGTCCTTGAGCTCATCTACGGTCCTTGGCTTGTTAACGTAAACCTTTGACTTCAAACATCCCCACAAGAAGAAGTCAGGCGGCGTCAAATCGGACGAACGCGGTGGCCAGTCCAAATCACCACTTTTCGACATCAAACGGCCCGGAAACAAATTCTTCAGAAAATCGATTGTTATGCGACTTGTGTGCGGTGGAGCGCCGTCTTGTTGAAACCAGAACTGCCTCATACGCTTTCGACGAATAAGTGGCATCACAAAATTGGTCATCATGTCGCGATAACGCTCCTGGTTGATGGTAACAGCATGGCCATTTTCATTTTGGAAGAAAAACGGATCAATGACCGTTTTCGCACTAACGCCGCACCAAACTGTGACTTTTTCGTCATGAAGAGGCACTTCTTGAATCTCCTGAGGATTTTCAGTGGCGTAAGTACGGCAATTTTGCTTATTTACGGTCCCATTCAATGTGAAATGGGCTTCATCGGACATGATAATTTTGTTCCAAAATTGCTCGTCATCTTCGGCCATTTCGATGACTCTTTGGGCCCATTCCAATCGACGAGACTTGTCCACAGGCAACAATCTTTGCGTCAATTGAATTTTGTACGGGAACAAATGCAAATCAACGCGAATAATCCGTTGTAAAGTGGACCGAGCCATGCCCAACTGCTGAGAACGGCGTTTTTGGGATGTTCTTGGGGACCTCTCAACACTGGCCCGTACGGCAGCGATATTCTCGGCCGATCGCCTTGGTCGACTTTTATTTGGCCTCTTAGGATTAGAAAGAGCCTCACCAGTCGAAAATTTTTCGTATAAACGCTTAATGGTGTTCTTAGAAGGCGCACTTCTCACATTTTTTAATATTTTAAAAGCACGTTGAGTTTTCACAATTGACTTGTTCTGTTGAATGTAAATTTCAACTATTTCAGAGCGCTCGCGTGGCGTGTATTCTTGCATGGTAAAAATCTGCTTGGACTGAAGCGTCATGTCATTAAGCGATCTGACATCTCTGTCAAAAGTTATGGCGTTGCCAGATGGGTCCGTCGAATATGGGCAATAGATGAAGGCATAAATATTCTATAGTTAGATATTGAGAATAACAAACCCTCATAAGTATAAGTAATGATAAGTGCATTACATGAGCGTCACTGCGAACGGATATATCGGAATTGTCACAGACTCATGTACGAGTATTTTGTGGCGCGAAACCGAGCAAGATCTAATTGTTGTCGAAATTCGGAGGGGACTCTTCGAGTATTTTGGTCCTCTGTAATGACACTCCGAAAGAACGCACGTCCTCTTCAACAACTGTTTGTCTTCTAAACCCCAATGGAATAAATACCAAAATAAACCTGCCGCACTAAAAATAAAATTAATGATTACACTCGTGCTTACATGTTGTCTTCCATCTCCAGTCTTTGGCACCACCCCATCAATTCAAAAGCAATTTCAATTGCTGCCACTTTGTTGAGTGTTTTTTTTATTTTTCATTTTAAATAGCCTTCACATCACATTTGTGTAATCCCCTGCTGTCATCATGTTTCAATCCATTCAACGACTATTAATTTTTATTATATCCAATTCGTGTAATTATTTTATATCAGTTTATTTTAATTACAAGAGTACCTCAGATCAGACTGCACGTATGCGTTTATCCATGCGAGCGATGTGAGCACCCTACTTCTGCGATAGACAAACGCCGTCATCGCACCACCACCATCAAACAGTGAAACCAACCAACACGACCGCAACCCATTAAAAAATTATTAATAAAATATAAATTTTTAATTTCAACACACTCACACTCAGCCGAACACAAAAACCACTGCGGACTTTTTATTCCAAGTTGACTGCATTATGGTACTCCCGGTACCCCGGCAACACACGAGTAAGCGGCTGTGGCTTTGGCAACGACACCGACTTCTGATTCCCAGAACGCCACCGCCTCCAACGAACTCGCACGCACACACACACACACAGAGCGTCATTAAAAGAGATAACATGCAATTTTCCACTTAATTTATGTCATAAACATAAACATAACATCGACAACAACATTGGTCGGGCCAACGTTGAAAGTTGGTAACAAATATGAAACGTGTAAATTAATACTTTTTATTCCGAAACGGAATATTAGCCAATGGAGCAGAAAGCGAATGAACACGAATTATATTCTGTGCTCTCACTCGGTGAAGATTTTCATTGGAAAAAAAAATAGAAAAATTTTAAAAAAGGTGATTACTACATACACGGCCTTTGTGGGAAAGGCACGAGATAAATGAAAAAATGTTTTGCTCAATAGAATTATAGATGCTTTAAGGAAGTGGTTTAGATGAGGGCGTTATTTCAAAAGGTCTCTATGACGGTAGACATAATGTAACCAGATGCATATGCTTTTCTGTGTCGAAGAAGAAACTATCATAACCTGACTATATGTTTCAAGTAGGGCGACCCAAACACTCACATCAAACTGATGGCCTCCACTTCTGCTCTAGTTATGTCTGGGTAAAATATAACTTGTTGTGTCAAATTTCATGAAATAATATCTGATGAAATACGTACTTTCATGTATAAAAGATAAATCATTCCTGGTGTTAAGAGACTACAATAACAAGTTAGTAAGTATCAGTAAGGTCAACCGACTTATATATAAAATATAAAAAATACTGATTATTTTTTCAAATTTCTGGTTTTATTGGAAAGGGTGAACTGTGTCATTGAATAATGGTACACAATATCATTCATATCACTACCATAACTGGCTCGGCAGCACCTCATCCGATCAACCCATTTTACCAGTACATGACCCAATGATGCTGCCCGCCCAAAATCCAAACCAAACAGTGACTCGTTGTGGATGCATTGGCTGCATAATAGTCCCGAGTGGGTTCTCTGAAACCCATATGCTAAAGACTCACTCTTTGGATGTAATTTATTCGACCGTATAACGTCCCATTTTGCAAATGTCAAACATGAATCAAAAATGAATCCTTCAGTTTTTTCGTTTGCATTTTTTTTTGGTCTGTAATCAATATTTGATTTGAACTGGGATATTGTCCTGGCTCAAGACCATTTTGCATCTATATTTAATAGAATGCCAATTTATTTACAAATGGCATGGTGACATTTATTACTTGGCTGCGGACTACCACGATCATGATTTCGACCATGTCAAAAGTCTTTTCAAGTGGCTTCGCAGCGACTTTTCAACATCGAATGTTTTTTCTACCTTTCAAAGCCAAAGTAATGGGTAGTTCATATTTAAAATGTTAAATGGCCCACCCTATATATACCCTCACTCTCGGAGAACTATATGAAATTTGTAAGGACTTCAATTTTACTTTTGGCCGGACTATATGTATGGGAGAAAATAAAAGTTTCGTGACACTAATCAAATAAATTTTCAATTCTCAATGGATTCCAGGAACTGCCATAGCTAGAACTATGAAAATATTGCCACGGATCAAATTTTACAGTATTCCGATCATCCGTATAGAAGTTATAAAAGCTTTAGTATTACTTACTTTAGGATGATTTGTGTGTGAGGTACTATAGGGTCCGCCATCTAACGTTTTTTCTTCAACTATTCAACCGTTGGACTACTATTTGTGGGGTGCCCTCAGCAGCCATTTGAATGAAATTATTTTCCATATTAACCGGAAGGATTGTACTTTCAAATAAAAAAAGAAATTTGAGGAAATATTCAGTAATTTTAATAGCATTTTCAAAAAAAGTTATTTGGCGGACCCTATAGAAGGGTCAGACTCCTCCATATTTTACACGGTCAAAATGACTATAAAACCTGTGTGAAAATATATCTGATTCAAAAATTCTTGTGGAAGTTACACTGGTTTTGATTTTACAAAGGAATATGTACGATTTGTATGAGAGGTACCAGAAGCGACGTGCCAATTCCTCTCATCTTCTAATTTAAACTAATTTTTGTACAAATAATCCTATTTGCAAAGTTTGAGTAGATTCCACAAGTTGTGTTGGTCAAAAGTCACACATTTTCTCAAAATGGGAATTTTTGAAGAATATTTATTACAATCCCAGCAAAAAGAGAGCATCCAAAGAAGTGAAAAAGATATTCATCTCGTGTTTCGGAATTTGTGAAAATTGGGATCTTCACCAATGAATTTAACATGGAGTTGTCATAGGATGGATGTCCCTTATGTCTTTATCCTTCATTTCATTTATTTAGTCTAAGGAAATACAATACAATCATTTCTTAAAATGCGAGAAGGAACTTTAAAATTTACAAGTTTCAGTAATTCAGAACAATCCTTGAAAGACTTAAACGTTATTTTAATTTGTTGCAAAGGAACCACTTTCCGCCGCTACCGACCTTCTGGTTGCTACTACGGCACTCTAACCATCTCAGCTATCCACTGTTGTGAGTGCTGAATAACTAAAGCAAACCATTTTGTTCTTTAGAACGGACAATAAGAAACTTAACAAAAATTTTATTTATTATGAATATATATAGGGTCCGATAAATAACTTTTTTTTTTGAAAATGCTATAAAAAAAATTACTGAATATTTTCTCAAATTTCTTTTTTTATTTGAAAGTACTATCCTTCCGGTTAATAATGGAAAATAATTTCATTCAAATGACTGCCTCGGGCACCCCACAACGGTTGAATAGTTGAAAAAAAAAACGTTAGATGGCGGACCCTATATATAATTCAAATTAATATTAAATTATTTTTTTTTGAACAGAACCAACACTCAGGGGGTGTCCCCTATAAATGCGTTGCATTGCGCTGGTTAAAGGAAGATAAGGAGTTGGAAGGAGGAAATAGGGATAAGTGTTTGCTGACGTCCGTTTTGAATCTCTGGATTTAAATTAACACTATTTAATTTAACTGATTTAACTGTAGTAAAGAAACAAGTAAGGAAAGGCTAAAGTCGCTTGATTACTAATCCCAGGTATTTCATGGGAGCAATTTTATGTAGTTCATATAAATTATAAGTTACTATAAATTAATCTTTCGTCAAAAATTTAATGAATATGGTAAATAATAAATTAATTGATCCAATTTTCTAGCAGATATACCGAGTAAAGTAAATATAACATGATATGGAAAAATTGATCAAGATCCAATGATAAATACAGATTATACAGCGGTAATAGGATGAATCGGACGGACATTTGAATGGGGCCTTCAACAACACTTGAGGCCTGTGCCAAAAAATGCGCCTATATATTTCTCATTACGGTAGGTATTCCTATTGAAATATATAGTGATCTGCAAAATTTGATGAAGATCCGATGTAAGATGTAGTTTCTAGAGCTGTAATAGAGCAGAATGGGGCCCCATTTGGCTTATACCAAAGTATGGACATTTGGGCATCTCCCAAATAAATATGGAAAGGCTAAAGACGGACGGAGCCGACTATATGATACACCCCACTTTTTATATCACTACAATTCAATTCGGTAAAAAAGTGAAATCGGGAAGAATTTTTGAATCCTTTAAATGTATGTGTTTGACAAAAAATGTTAAATCGGAAATGACATTTATATGGGGTATATTGAAACCTGGAACGATGTGACCCGCTTTCACCATGTATGTTTATTGGTGAAATATAATATGTAAAGTTTGGCCAAAAATCGGTTAAAGATTCGGGAGCAACATTTGTATTGGGGCTATATCCAAATCTGAACCGATCTTACCCACTTTCACCACAGGTGTTTTTAGTTGGATTATATGATGTTATACCAAATTTAAAGAAAATCGGGTACAATAGACAGGCGAGCGACATTTATATGGGGACTATATCTAAATCTGAACTGACCTTACCCACTTTCAGCATAGGTGTTTCTAGTTTGATTATAAAATTTTCTGCCAATTTTAAAGAAAATCGGATACAATATGTGGTTTCTAGAGCGAAAAAATTGAAATCGCAAGCGACATTTATATGGGGATTATGTCTAAATCTGAACCGATCTTATCCACTTTCAGCATAGACGTGTCTAGTTCAATTATAAGATGTTGCGCCAATTTTAAAGAAAATCGGGTTCAATATGTGGTTTCCAGAGCGGAAAAAGTCAATTCGGAGCGACATTAGTACGATTCGAACTCGAGACCATTCACTTGTGAAAATGCTATTCGTAAAATGTTACATATTATCGACTTTTTTTGAAGTTGTTTAAAAGAACTTCATCAAAAGCTTGAAAAATGCTCATTTGGATTTTGAGGTGCGATTAAAATGTGCAGTGTTGGCGTCAAACCACAATTTCTTATAAAACAATTTTGAGAGCGCAATCTGTTAAAATGTGTGTCGAACAATTCAACAAAATCAAGAAAAAAGGGAATAGTTTTCACCCCTATCGCGAATAAAATTTCCCAGGAAATTAATTGTACCCTTAAAATTTCAATCGCTACATACTTCGACTTGCACGCCTATATATATCACAAGACAAATGATTGAAATCTATTCCCAAGTTATATTAATATTACCCCTACAGTGTAATAGATAATTTTACATGAATAAATTCCCTTTTATACGCGATAAGTGTGAATATGTATTTTACTGCCTGATATCCCCTCACTAGAAGTATCAAAAACAAACCTTCAGAAAGGCAGCAATCTTCTAAGAAATCTACATAAATACAGTACATATTAGATATTAGGACTGCCTTCCTTTTAAGCCGGGATAACAAGCTGCGATAAGAAACACGTTAATAAAAAGATAATTTTTTACTAAAAATAAAAAAATATATTTTCACAAACAAATTTTCAAAAAAATAGTTTTTGTTTACTTTTAGCCCTATCTAATTTTGGTTCATATTATATACTATTCAATAAAATTTAAACCCATTTATACGTTTTCAGATTAAACCAAATTGTCATAAACATGTATACATTAAAATGCTAAACCCCCACGCGCACAACCTAGTTGACTCACCAACTATGATTCAGTCCCATTTTTGTAGACGAGTGCAAATTCCTCTATCATTGATGCGCCATTTCTCACATTTTCCTATTAAATCTTAAAGTTTTGTACCGAAAGCATACGTACTGTACTCCCTGCCCTTTTTGGCCTCATTTACAAAGTCTAATATACCTTTTATTAGTTCTGTTTTAGCACTAAATATAAGTTGATAATAAATTTCAGTTTTACGATGTTTGATTTGCCATAAAAATAGACAGAGGACTTTTAAGCAAATTTCAGATGTGACTTATCTTCAACACCACCCCACAGCGATCGGCTGTGACAGGACATCAACATCAACAGCGACACCAACAACAAGGAGACCATGAAAATGTGGAAATAGTTCACGGGGGGATGTGGAGGACAACAAAATACTACTATTATTGCGTACACTGTTCAACAACAAAGGAGTCTGTGCTCGTAAAATGCTGCTCACTCCAAGCCATACGCAGAGAGTGGGCAAAACTGTTGGCTGGTGTGGCGGTTGGCTGGTTGGCGTTTCCTTTCTGGCCAGGATGGCTGAATAGCTGGTAATATCCAGGCTCAGTGGGTTGAAAACAATATGTATCGCATAAATACACCGCCTAGAACGAACCGAACCGAACCGCACCGCTCCGAACTGAACTGTTATGTCAGCTTTCACAGCTTCTGATAATTAATATTTTATGCATACGTCTGCGTTGATTTTTATCAGAACACAATTTTTATGGTTTGCCCTGGAATGTGCTTTGGAAGGAAACAGCTAAAGATGAACGAACGCCAACGTCAATGCCAACAACACCACTACGTGCTAGACGGAATGAAACCATACGGCAGAGCCTGCGACGTATTGCATATTACGGGGGGCGAAAATTATGAAAAATAAAACAACAACCAAAACCAAATCATGAATGAAATGTTAGACAATAGATATTTATGATTGTTACGGGGTAAAACAAAACAAAAAAAAAACAAGTAATCACGGCCAGGGGAAGGAATGCCACAGACAAAGCCTACTTTGGCTGAGTGTTTTTGCCCGTAATTATACCCAGCACCTTATGATGACCGTTGATTTGCCCGTTTGTAACACTTTGAAGTACTCAACGGAGACCTATAATCCACACCAAAGAGTGAATCATTCTCAATAGTCACATGTGTGTTCTCTGAACCCCATATGCGGCAATTTTGCTTAGTGACATAGCTAACGAGATGAAAAAGAGCTTCATCTGAAAACACGAAAATTTTCCATGTAAATTCCTTTCAGTTTGCGATAAATACTCACTACATAGGAAGTAAGTTTCTTAATATTTCCCAATTTTGTTCGAGCGTATAGCGTCTAATTTGCAAATGCCAAACATAAACCTGAAAATAAAAATGAATGTTATTCTACCTTTCAAAGTCAAAGTAATTTTAAATATTAAATGGCCCACCCTGTATATGAGATCTAAGAGCTTCGGTATTAGAAGGCAGAATAGATGCTGTTCACCGTGTCCTTGTCCATGGTCGTTTTTGGTTAGTGGAATACCATTACGAGAGGTAGATGGGTTGGTAGTATGAACGCTAGGGGTGGGATAGTGTTGTATGGGAATTTTTAGAAGTTCCAAAAAATTGTGGTGTTGGGATGATCGTAAGTTGTAGCTAATCGGGGTCAAAGGTGGGGCTAAAAATACACAAAAACTGCCTCGTAGTCAACCTGAATGGATTAAATGTAAGACCGACCCCAGCTAATTTTCCCTCCCTTACATATTTTCGAACACACAAACCCCCTATCACCACTCGTTAGGGGGGGCTCCCATACAAAAATTATTTGTACACCCTCCACCTCCAGGATGGGGGTATACTAACTTTGTCATTCCGTTTGTAACACCTTGAAATATCGACCTGAGACCCTATAAAGTATATATATTGATCGTCATAAAATTCTAAGACCATCTAGCCATGTCCGTCCGTCTGTTGAAAGCACGCTAGAATCTAAGCGAAAGGGCCTAGGAGGTCCAAATTTGGCATAAATGTGGTTGGGATTGAAACTGGGCGAAATCGGCCCAAAGGGAAAAAATTTTCCCCACAAGGACTAAAAATACCCATACTAATCCTTATATGTATTTTAGAGTATTTAGGCATGTTTATACACTCCACGAGAGTATTATGGCTTTGTGCATTTGTTTGTAACACCCAAAAGGAAGCGGGATAGACCCATTGTTAAGTATACCGATCGACTTAGAATCACTTTCTGAGTCGATTTAGCAATGTCCGTCTGTCTGTCCATCTATTGTTGTAATCAAACTACAGGTCGCAATTATAGTCCGATCTTAACAAAAATTGGCACAAGAAAGTTCTGTGCATCAAGAACGAACGCTATTTAATTTGAGGCAAATCGGTTCAGATTTAGATATAGCCCCCATACAAATGTCGCTCCCGATTTGACATTTTCCGCTCTAGAAACCACATATTGTACCCAATTTTCTTTAAATTTGGCACAACATCTTATAATCCAACTAGAGACATCTATGCAAAAGTTGGATAAGACCGGTTCAGATTTAGATATAGGCCCCATGCAAATGTCGCTCCCGATTTTACATTTTCCGCTCTAGAAACGACATATTGTACCCAATTTTCTTTAAATTTGACACAACATCTTACAATCCACCAAGAAACACCTATGCAGAAATTTGGTAAGATCGGTTCAGATTTAGATATAGCCCCCATACAAATGTCGCTCCCGATTTGACATTTTCCGCTCTAGAAACCACATATTATACTCGATTTTCTTTAAATTTGGCACAACATCTTATAATCCAACTAGCAACACATATGCAGAAATTAGGTAAGATCGGTTTAGATATAGGCCCCATGCAAATGTCGCTCCCGATTTTACTTTTTCCGCTCTAGAAACGACATATTGTACCCGATTTTCTTTAAATTTGACACAACATCTTATAATCCACCAAGAAACACCTATGCAGAAATTTGGTAAGATCGGTTCAGATTTAGATATAGCCCCCATACAAATGTCGCTCCCGATTTGACATTTTCCGCTCTAGAAACCACATATTATACTCGATTTTCTTTAAATTTGGCACAACATCTTATAATCCAACTAGCAACACATATGCAGAAATTAGGTAAGATCGGTTTAGATATAGCCCCCATACAAATGTCGCTCCCGATTTGACATTTTACGCTCTAGAAACCACATATTGTATCCAATTTTCTTTAAATTTGGCACAACATCTTATAATCAAACTAGAAACACCTATGCTGAATGTTGGTAAGATCGGTTCAGATTTAGATATAGCCCCCATACAAATGTCGCTCCCGATTTGACTTTTTCCGCTCTAAAATCCACATATTGTACCCGTTTTTCTTTAAAATTGGCACAACATCTTATAATCCAACTAAAAAACCTACGGTGAAAGTAAGTAAGATCGGTTCAGATTTAGATATAGCCCAAATACAAATGTTGCTCGCAAATGTTTAACCGATTTTGGCAAAACTATACATATTATATTTCGCCTATTTCGTTCCAGATTTCAATATACCCCCACACAAATGTCGTTTCCGATTTAACATTTTTTGTCAAACACACACATTTACAGGATGCAAAAATCCTGCCCGTTTTCACTTTTTCATCGAATTAAATTGTATTCGGATAGAAAGTGGAGTGTATCATAGAGTCGGCCCCGCCCGACTTTAGCCTTTCCTTACTTGTTTTTCAATATGTCTGCTTGTAATTACTTGATATTGGGTATGCGCATTCCCACTATAACAAAAATATGCACCATAAAGTGATTTTTATTCGTAGGTAGTAAAATGGGACAAAAAATGATAAAAATGGTACCTATCAAACGATAACATCTAGAAACAGAAATTCAATCTTTTAATTCAGTAGATACAAAAAAGTATTTTTTCTAAATTCGTACTTTTAAGGGATAAAATGGGAATAGAGGGATAAAAATGGTACCAACCGGCTGCACCTAGAATAATGAAATCCGGTGTATACATTCCTCCGATTGCGTAGACACGTAAAATAAACGGATTTTTCGAAATTCGTAGTTTTTTGAGTTAAAATGGAAAAAGGGGATAAAAATAGTACCAACCAAATGACCGCAGCTAGAGTCATGAAATTCGGAGTATACATTCTTCTGACTACGTAGACACGGGAAATAAAAGTTTTTTTTCCAAATTCGTACTTTCAAGGTATACAATGGGTACAGAGGGATAAAAATAGTATCAACTAAACGACTACAGCTAGAATGATGAAATTCGGTGTGTACATCCTTCTGATTGCGTAGACACGTAAAATAAAGAGATTTTAGAAAGTCATACTTTTCCTCTGACTGCATAGACACGCAAAATAAAAAGTTTTTTCCAAATTCGTACTTTTTACTTTTATGGCAAAAATTGGTTGAATCATGAAGTTAGGTTATTTTACACTGTGGACGTCAGATAATGGATTTTCAAAATTTGTACTTTTAGAATTAAAATAGAATGGAAATGCAACCATCTGTAGCACCAACTATCTACCTATATTTATGGTATTTAAGCTTTTTGAAAATATAAATGTAAGAATATTTATTTTTTTAATTGACTTGAAGTATTATTTCAATATGTTGCCTTGTCTTATAAACGTGGTTTGAAATAATAAAAATATTATATTTATTTATAAAATTATTTTTTCAATATTTGTATTTGTTTTGGTTTGGCTATATTAAAAAAATTATATTTTCCTATAATGTCTTGTCATTTATTATGGTTTAAGACCAAAGGTTGTGCTGAAGTCTTCAGCAGAACCCAAAATTAGCAAAAAGGCAAAGTGAGACCTTTATTATTGCAGCTAAAAGTTGATTGCGCAGTTTCGATGGGCTCTACCCCATCTCGTCAGATCATTCGCAACGAATGTATGTCTTTGACTTATATCAGGGTGCATATTAGTACCAGCGGTCACATGTATATGCACATGCATAACATTGAATTGGCAAAGAGAAATTTTTAGTGTGTCGACTTAGTTCGGTGGAATATTTTGTTTATCAGCGCTTCTCATTTGTCATATGTGACCATAATACCCACAAAAAATGTGTTAACATCGTTTTCGAGTTCTGGATACCAAAATACAAAATGTCATACACTTCGACACAACTGCTGTATACTATAGTTGTATGTTAATGGTTCATATCAGCATTCATTCAGATATAAAGGGTGTCCCAAGAAGAGCGCAATTTTTAATTTTAAATAAAACACAGATATTTAAGAAAAAATCGTGAAACTTTATTATTTCGTAAAGTAAACAGAATGAGGTTATGTATGGAACAATATATCGTGCAGTTGGCCGCCGCGGCTTTGCTGGCATGCACGCGATCTTTTAATGAAATTTTCAATGACCGTTTTGCATGAATGCTGCGGTATTTCATTAATGCATCGTCCAATTTCGTCTTTTAAGGCTTGAGTCATCGTCGGCTTATTCGCGTAAACCATCGACTTCAAAAAACCCCAAAGAAAAAAATCTAATGGTGTTAAATCGCACGATCTAGGCGGCCAATTCTGATCTCCAAAACGCGAAATAACACGACCGGGAAATGACTGATGCAGCAATTGAATTGTTTCTCTGGCTATATGACATGTGGCGCCGTCTTGTTGGAATCACATGCCCTCCACATTCATTTCTTCAATTCTAGGCAAGAAAAAACTGGTTATCATTTCACGATACCGAACACCATTGACTGTTTGCGCTTGACCTGCCTCATTTTCATAAAAAAGGTCCAATGATTCCTCCAGCCCAAAAACCACACCACACAGTGACACGTTGAGGATGCATTTGCTTCTCGTGAATCACTCGAGGATTTTCAGCACCCCAAACGCGACAATTCTGCCTATTGACGAAGCCATCAAGATGAAAATGGGCCTCGTCACTGAAGATGATTTTATCGGCAAAATCAGCATTTTCATGTTGTCTCTCCAATACCCAATTAACGAACTCCCTTCGCTGTCCATGGTCAGTTTGCTTCAGTTCCTGAGTCAATTGAACTTTGTATGCATGAATATGCAAATCTTTCGTCAAAATTCGCTGCAAAGTGGATTTGGAGACACCAATTTGCTGAGCTCGGTGTCGAATTGAGGTGGATGGAGTTTGAGCGACATCATCACGTACAGCTGCGACATTTTCGGTCGATCGACCTGGTCGATGGCGCGTTGTTGTCTTTACATCACTAACAGATCCAGTTTCTGCAAATTTATCCATTAATCTCTTTATAGTTGACTCTTTTGGAGCATTATTGTGACCCCAAATTGATCGCAATTTGCGAACTGTAGCCGCAAAACTTTCACCATTTTGGTAAAACAATTTCACAATGAGAATGCGTTGTTCATTCTTGTAGCGCTCCATTTTTACTAACCTCGTACCTTCTACTAACAAACAATAACAATTGTTCAAATGTCAAACAATGAAACTTCGAATGTTGCCAGATTTAAAAATTGGGTTCTTCTTGGGACACCCTTTATTTATTCAAAATGACCATAAACATTTGCAAAAAAATGACCATAAACATTTGCAAAAAAAGAGTGCTTAATGATGGTTTCATCTAGAAAGGGTATATCCAGATTTTTTCCAAAATCAAATTAAATTGTTTCATTATTAAATTTTATGTCTATCTTTATTAAAAATACATTACCATTTTTAATTATTTAATTAATACATTTATTTAAAATGCATTAACATTTTGAAATATATCTAACCTTTTTATACACTCCACGAGAGTATTATGTCTTTGTGAATTTGTTTGTAACACCCAAAAGGAAGGGAGATAGACTCATTGTTAATTATACCGATGGGCTTAGAATCACTTTCTGAGTCGATTTAACGATGTCCGTCTGTCTGTCTGTCCATCTATTCTTGTAATCAAAGTACAGGTCGCAATTGTAGCCAGAACCAAATGAAACTTTGCACAACAAAGTTTTTCGGGATAAGGACGAACGCTATTTAATTTGAAGAAAATCGGTTCAGATGTACATATAGCCCCTATACGAATTTCACTCCCGATTTGACTTTTTCTGCCGTAGAAACCACATATTTTAACAGATTTTCTTCAAAATTGGCAAAACATCTTACATTTCAACTAGAAACACCAGTGGTGAAAATAGGTCAGATCGGTTCAGATTTAGATATAGCCCCCATACGAATTTCACTCCCGATTTGACTTTTTCTGCTGTAGAAACCACATATTTTATCAGATTTGCTACAAAATTAGCAAACCAGCTTATATTTCAACTAGAAACACCCACGGTGAAAATGAGCCAGATCGGTTAAGATTTAGATATAGCCCCCATACGAATTTCACTCCCGATTTGACTCTTTTCACTCTAGATACCACATATTAAAACAGATTTTCCTCAAACTTGGCAAAACATCTTACATTTCAATTAGAAACACCTATGGTGAAAATTGGTCAAATCGGTTCAGATGTAGATATAACCCCCATACGAATTTCACTCCCTATTTGACTTTTTCTGCTGTAGAAACCACATGTTTTAACAGATGTTCTTCAAAATTGGCAAAACATCTTATATTTCAACTAGAAACACCCACGGTGAAAATTAGCCAGATCGGTTCAGATTTAGATATAGCCCCCATACGAATTTCACTCCCGATTTGACTTTTTCCGCTGTAGAAACCACATATTTTAACAGATCTTCCTCAAAATTGGCAAAACATCTTCTATTTAAACTAGAAACACCCATGAAACAGACCAAATGAGCCAGATCGGTTCAGATTTAGATATAGCCCACATACGAATTTCACTCCCGATTTGAGTTTTCCGCTCCAGAAACCACATATTTTGACAGATTTTCTTCAAATTTGGCAAAATATCTTATATTTGCATGAGAAACACCCAGGATGAAAATGAGTCAGATCGGTTCAGATTTATATATAGCTCCTATACAAATTTCGCTCCCGACTTGATTTTTCCGCCCCAGAAACCACGTATTTTCATCGAATTACTTAAAATTGAGAACTGGAAGAACCTATTGTGAAATGGGTCACTTCATTCCATGTTTGGATATAGCCGTGATACAAATTTTCTTTTCTATTTGACAAATTGAACGTGGACATATTAGCCTATGATTAGGAAACATACAAAAATTTTTCCCGTTTTCACTTTTTCCGAATTGAATTGTATTCTGATAGAAAGTGGAGTGTATCATATAGTCGGCCCCGCCCGACTTTAAGCGCCTTGGAGACGATCAAATAATTCCATCAATCGCGTGCATATGTATTAGTGTGTGCCTTCGTGTTTTGCCCGCCATCAACGAAAATATCAAAAAGAGAATTAATATCAAAAAATTTTGTTTTTTATGTCAATCATTGCCGACGTCGTGTACGTGTAGCCGACGAAACCCGATTAGAGGCACACACACAACCGATTGATGGCATTATTTGATCGTCTCCAAGGCGCTTTAGCCTTTCGTTACTGGTTAAATATATCTAAACTGTTTTTTGAATTTAAATAGTATTTGATTTTTCCTTCTCCTGCAAAGAGACGAAAAATCGGTATACGCCCTTTCTAGATTAAGCCAACGGCATATACGAAGTGCTATTCCATACATAACTCAATTATATTTTTCAATAAAAACTACACTTGAAAAAATTGGTTTACTATTTAATTGAAATCATTTTCACGAGGGGTTCCTTCCCACTCTTAAGTGTTAGAAGTACATACCACCACCGTGTTCATATGTTGTTGCTTTCAAACGTTATGGGCCATAAAGGCTCATCCATTGTTTGCACCGATCCGACGGGGGGAGTTCATTAGGGGTGATGCGACGACATAATGGCGATGATGCCTCTAAATTTCGATATTTGTCTGTGCCTCATCACACAGCTCGATGGTACGTACATACGATGGTGATGATGATGATTTGTTGATGATTTCCTCGTGGTGTGGTTCTGATGTTGATTCCTTATATATTTTTGTGTTGTTGTAGATCCAGATTTTCAACATTGGTTGTTTGCTTTTTTGAGTTGTTCTTGTTGTGATGTTTTATCTATAATTTTCCAAATGCATAAACATCATATTAAGTACTTTTATATACTCATAAATTTAAAATACTCGATTTCGGTGTTTATAGACATGGATGGCTGTAGAGTTTTTATGAATATTATTTTGTGCTGTCAGTTCGACAGACAGCTGCTGGATGGTCTATCTGCTTGTCTGACTGTGGCAGCTATTACGGTGGTGTGCATCATCCCGCCATGAAATGAGGCTTCAAAGTTTAATATTTAATGTTGAACATTTCGATATTATTTTTTGTTTTTCTATCTCGGCTTTTCTTTCTATAGGATTGTGGTTAGTGTTCTTAATTGGACTTCAATGTTGGACGTGGTTTTATATGCTTTCATCAATACTGTCTGTTGGTCATTTCTAAGGGAAATCTTTAAGTAGAGTTGACGTTTTTATTTATAAAAATTTTTGTGTTCTAATGTGACGGGGAATAAGAATAAGAAGGTATACTAGAATCATATGTGTTGTTTTGAAAGTATTAGACTATGCAATAAAAATATATCCTGCCTGTATGTTGAGAGCATTCTAAATGCATTTGAAGTGTGGAAAGAAGCGCAAGTGTCTAGGCTTTCTAAACAGGTGAAA
Organism: Polietes domitor; assembly: GCA_947397865.1. Classification (NCBI taxonomy): domain Eukaryota; kingdom Metazoa; phylum Arthropoda; class Insecta; order Diptera; family Muscidae; genus Polietes; species Polietes domitor. Next base: position 159,681,448 of record OX377619.1, on the reverse strand, counting down.
GAAATACTTCACTGTCAGCTCAATATCAACACCACCTACCTCAGGCCAAATATTGAATATAGCTCACATATATTGTCAGGTGCTCCAATATCATCTTGGGAGCTACTTGACCATGTTCAAAAGAGAGGTGTTGATAGATGGCGGTAGGATATCCAATTCTATTGTCTCTCTTGAGGCACAACGGCAAATTCAGTATCTATATTCTATATATATAGGCTAGAGAAACCTAAATAAATCCGTTTTTCGAAATGGTAAAAATGAAAATTTATCATGTGGCATTTGCTAGAATTCTTTTATTAGTATCACCCTTCTAAACTTCTTTTACATTTAACAGCCGTTGTTTGGCCAAGTTTTTCAATTCGTTTAGTTTTACCTCAAATCCTTAGTTGAGAAAAATATCTCTAAATTTGTATTCAACATAATAACATTGAATTGGCAAAGTGAGATTTTTAGTGTGTTGACTTAGTTTCAGTGGAATATTTTGTTTATCAGCTCTTCTCATTGGAAATATGTGACCGCTGGTACTAATATGAACCCTGATTTAAGTCAAAGACATACATTCGTTGCGAAAGTTCTGACGAGATGGGGTAGCGACCATCGAAACTGCGCAGTCAACTTTTAGTTGCAACAATAAAGGTCTCACTTTGCCTTTTTGCTAATTTTGGGTCCTGCTGAAGACTTCAGCACAACCTTTGGTCTTAAACCAAAATAAATGACAACACATTTGTATTCAATTTTATCAAGCGTGCCAAGTTTACAGTTATAACGACTGTATCGTCCTTTAAGCAACCAAATATTCAAATGTCAGCCTATAGCCCTCCAGCTGCTAAAGATCGGCTCTGCCAACGACCACATATCTAACATAAGCTGAACTGTCAGCTTACTTTTAAATTTCAATTCCCAGTCTAATTGGAATTGAAATCTCTTATATGCGAGTGTTTCATTGAAAATGACAACAAGAACCGCATAAAAATCATTGTTATTCATACGATTCCATCATGTTGTCTACACTATTTCAAACTGAAACCAAATTGAATTTTTTCAATTTCAATTCAAAAAATTAATTCTTTGACATTTCAAATGAAATACATAGCAATTTTTCATTTGACACAGAGATGATGACATATGAAGTTTACTATTTTCCTATATTTCCTGGAGCTGAGATCTCTCCCATGGCCTGTTAAATCATTTGGTGCAAAATTTGATTCGAAGCAGTTCACCTTCATAGAAGATGAAATGTACAGTTTATCTTTTGCTATTTGAAAATAATCATATTCGACCTCTTACAAATTATCAAATAATTATTATTTTAACAAAAAAAGATAAGCTTATCAGTTAAAGCCAAAAATACTTCGAATTGAGAATTTTTACAAATATTACATATTTTAGTTTTTGTGTAAATTTCGTTACATTAAATATGAAAATTTCAATATGAATAGAAATATTTGCATTCTTAAATGCAAAAACTATTTTTGTTGCCATTTTATGATTTATCTTGGAAATGGTGCAGTATATGGTCGCAGTACTATGTTATAGGTACGTACACCAGGCCGTATCGAATTGTATTTGTTGTTGGGGAATTGAACACCACCACCGCGGATTGCAGTCAACAGTATTATAGGCAAATTTCAAATCTTCCAAAATATATTATATTTCAACTAGAAAAACCCATGGTGAAAATGGGTCAGATCGGTTCAGATTTACAGATAGTTGCCATACAAATTTCGCTCCCGGATATACTTTTTCCGCCCCAGAAATCACGAATTTTCACCGAATCTCTTCAAAGTCAGCATAACATGTTATCCTTGAAGTGGAAAAACCTATTGTGAAAGTGGATCAGTTTATTCCATGTTTGGATTTAGCCCCGATAAAAATTTACTTTTCGATTAGACAAATGGGACCAGGTCATATTAGCCTATGATTAGGAAACATACAAAAATTCTTCCCGTATTCACTTTTTTACCCAATTGAATTGTATTCGGATAGAAAGTAGAGTGTATCATATAGTCGGCCCCGTCCGACTTTAACCTTTCCATACTTGTTAGTTTTACATCTACGCAGTCAGAGATACATTTACACTGGATTTCTTTATTGCATCCTTTAATCGAAACTGATCTAAAATCTATAGATACATACATATATGTGGAAGTTTTGAACGGCCTAGCTCAGTTCCTTTACGACCTAGCGTGCTTTTAACAGACAGACGGTCATAACTACATCGTAGTAGATTTTACATCGACCCAACATATAGTGTGGACCATGAAACATTTTAAACTTGAACTATCGATTACTTAGACTTTTAAAGGTAGAATAACATTAATTTTTATGTCTGATATTTGCAAAATGAGACGCTATACGCTCGAACAAAATTGGGAAATATTAAAAACTTACTTCCAAAGTAGTGAGTCTTTAATGTAAACTGTAAGAAATTGACGTGGACAATTTTTCGAGAATAGATCGGCCTTCAGTTCAGCCTTCATGAAGCTCATTTTCATCGCGTCGGCTATGCCAATAAGCAAAATTGCCGCATATTGGATTCAGGGAACCCACACCTGACTATTGAGAAGTCAATGTATCCTCAACAAGTCACTGCTTGGTGAGGATTTTGGGCTGTACTGAAAAATTGGTTGGATCGGATGAGTTACTACCGATCCAGTCGTGGTAGTCATATGAATGATATTGAAGCTAAAACTCAAAAAACTCCACACTTCGTTGGCCCCAAGTTCTCCCGACCTTACTGCACCAGATTGTTTTCATGTGAGGTTATTACAATCACGAAATGATGTTCATCTATATATATAAAAGAGTTGCGTTACTGACTGACTGACTTATCATTGACCAGCCCCCAGACCAAACGGCTGAAGCCAGGGTCATGAAATTTTCAGGGTAGTTCCCAAATATGACGTAGACGTCGACTAAGAAAGAGTTTTACGAAATTCGTACTTTTAGGGGATAAAATGGCCCAAAAAGGGATAAACATCGAACCTTCGTCCTGACTAAACGGCAGTAGCTACAAATATGAAATTCGGCGAGTTCCTTGCAATGACCATGCAGACGTGCTACAAATAGGGATTTTTCGAAATTTGTACTTTTAAGGGCCGAGCGGGACAAAAAGGGATAAAAATGGTACCAACTAAAGTATTACAGCTAGAATCGTGAAACTTGGTATGTAAATTCCTCTGACGATACAGAAACGAAGTAAAATTGGATTTTTCGAAATTTGTACTTTTAAGGGGAGAGCGGTACATAAAGGGATAAAAATGGTACCAACTAAAGTATTATAGCTAGAATCGTGAAATTTGGTATGTAAATTCCTCTGATCATATAGAAACGAAGTAGAATTTGATTTTTTCGAAATTTGTACTTTTAAGGAAAGAGAGGGACAAAAAGGGATACAAATGGTACCAACTAAAGTATTACAGCTAGAATCGTGAAATTTGGTATGTAAATTCCTCTGATCATATAGAAACGAAGTAGAATTTGATTTTTTCGAAATTTGTACTTTTAAGGAAAGAGAGGGACAAAAAGGGATAAAAATGGTACCAACTAATGTATTACAACTAGAATCGTGAAATTTGGTATGTTAATTCATCTGACGATACAGTAAAATTGGATTTTTCGAAATTTTTACTTTTAAGGTACAAGTAAAAATAGATTTTTTTTTAAATTTGTATTTTTAGGGGGCGAGAGGGATAAAAATGGTACCAACTAAAGTATTACAGGTAGAATTGTGAAATTTGCTATGTAAATTCCTCTGACCACGTAGAAGCGCAGTATAATTGAATTGTTCGAAATTTGTTCTTTTTAGGGGGTATGCGGGACAAAAAGGGTTCCAATTTAAGAATTGCAGCTATAGTCGGGAAATTTGGAGTGTAAACTTTGTGTAAAGCGCAATCTAAATGGATATTTTGAAATTTTCTTATAGGGGGGTGGGCAACAAGTGATAAAAGTAGTACCAACTAAAGTATTGGAGCTATAGTCGTGAAATGTGGTGTGTAAGTTCCACTATCCAAAAACAATGACGGATAAAATTGACAAATAGCTGGCTTTTTCGCGTGCGAAGCAGCGGGTACTGCTAGTTTAATATATAATATATATATAAAATTAAAAAAGAATATTCGAGTTTCTTAATGTAGCAACCTTCAACATGTTAGAACATTTCAGAGCATAATGATCTCGAAACATCCAGATTTTGACAGAATTTAAGTAGAAGTAAGTTGAATCAAAGAGTGATGTTAACCTAAAAAGTGATAATTCGTGACTAGTATGTCTCCTCGAGACTGAATTAGAGACGGAATACTTTGTAATTCCTCTGAGAACGAAATGTAGGGGCTATCTTATCTCTAAATATAAACATTTCATCAAAGTACAATAATGAGGCTCTAACAAATATATTCGAATTTCGATCCGCTTTTGCAATACAACTACTGTTTTAAAAACAGGAAAAAACGGCATTAAGTTCGGCCGGCCCATCCACCATGGATTGCATTCCCAAGAGGATGTCGATTTTCGAAGATGTGTAGTAATATTACAGGAAAATACAAATTTTTTAATATAGCCAAACCAAAAAAAAAAAATATTTAAAAAATAATTTTTTAAATAAATATAATATTTTAATTATTTTAAGCCACGCTTATAAAGCAAGAATATCGAATAATACTTCAAGTCAATTCAAGAAATAAATATTCTTATATTTATATTTTCAAATAGCTTAAATACCATAAATATTGGTAGATAGTGGGTGTTTCAGTTGATCGTATTTTCATTCTATTTTAATTCCAAAAGTACAAATTTTGAAAATCCATTATCTTACGTACATAGTGAAAAATAACATAACTTCATGATTCAACCAATTTTTGTCGTAAAAGTATAAAGTACGAATTGGAAAAAATATTTTAGTTTGCGTGTCTATGCAGTCAGAGGAATCTATACAAGGAATTTCATGATTGCGGCCGTTTGGTTGGTACCATTTTTATCCCGTTTTTTTTCTATTTTTCCCCCTTAAAAGTACGGCTTTCTAAAATTTCTTTATTTTACGTATCTGCGCAATTAGAGGGATGTACACTGCGAATTTCATCATTCTATCTGTAGTCGTTTAGTCGGTACTATTTTTATCCCTCAGTACCCATTGTATCCCTTAAAACAACGAATTTGGGAAAACCATTTTATTTTTCGTGTCTACACCGAATTTCATGATTCTAGCTGCGTCCATTTGTTTGGTACCATTTTTATTTCTATTCCCATTTCACCCCTTAAAGGTACGGATTTGGAAAAAATATTTTTATATTATGTCTTTGCTCAGTTAGAGGAATGTATACACCGAATCTCGTGTTTCTAGCTGTTGTCGTTTAATAGGTACCATTTTTATCCCTTTTTTCCCCATTTCACCACCTACGAATAAAAATCACTTTATGTGCACGTTTTTGTTATAGAGGGAATGGGCATACCCAATATCAAGTAAGTACAAACAGACATATTGAAAACACATGCTTAAATACTGTAAAATATTAGGGGTCTTATGGGTATTTTTAGTCCTTGTGAGAGAAAAAATTTTCCCTTTGGGCCTGGATTTCGCCCAGTTTCAATCCTAGCTCCTTTCGTTTAGATGCTAGCGTGCTTTCAACAGACGGACGGACATGGCTAGATCGTCTTAGAATTTTATGACGATCAAGAATATATATACGTTATAGGGTCTCAGGTCGATATTTCAAGGTGTTACAAACGAAATGACAAAGTTAGTATACCCCATCCTGGAGATGGAGGATGCAAAATGTTCGTTTGCATCGCCACACATCAATATTAGTGGAACACTAAAGACAATTTTGGTGTGCATAAAATGAGAAATGTCATTGTAAGGGTACATTTTTGATAAATGACAGAAATAAAAGTTCTTAAATTAGAGATCTGATCAAACTAAAGAGAAAAATTGGTATATCTCAATCTTTTAGATTTTTGACTTAGACCACTATCATTCTAACTGGCTCGTTTATCCTACTGTTTATGTGCGCCATCGATCTGTTTTTATAGAATTTTCTTTTTTGCTTATATATAGATGAGATTGTTCCTCCAATTGTCTAGCTAAGACAAACAATAGAGCGATACAGCCTACTGTCCCTTGTGGTCGGGATGGTTGTGGGCACAACTGGTGACACATTCAAATCGGGCTGCACTTTTTTTTAGACTCCCCAAAGGCTTTCGGTTGGTTGGATGCTTGCTGTTTGCTGCACGCTGTTCAATCATTTGAAATGATGCAGGTGTTGTCTAAACAAAATGGAATGAACGGCTGACTGCCGAAATGAATGACTGACTGGCTGGTGGCTGATCTACTTGTAGCAACTCCTACAAATGGCAGCTTTCGAGAGTTTCGTGCCTGGTGGCCGGGAGGTGGGAGGAAACAAAAACAACTGCGAATACTGCGGCAACAACAAGATGAGTTGTGTCGCAGACTATTTGGAGTATGTAATGAATTTGACATTTATAGGTTTCCTTGTCGACATGTCAAAATGAATGATAGTGTGTCTTTTTGGTGGTTTAACAACAACAACAACAACACAAAACTAAACGAAACGAAAATCTTTGCCAGAATACATTCGTACTTTATGACAATTTTTAATAACTTAAGAATGCTTTCCGGAAAACTTTCTCATTTTCGGCGAATATGAGCTGTAAACAACAAGAAATATGGAAATGGTAAGAAATGGAAATGGTAAGGATGGCATGTGAAAGGTGGGTAGGGTGGGGTGGGGTGGGTGAGTGACTGACTGGATGAGCAGCAAGATGTGGTTGGGAATGTTGTAAATGTCACGGCTTGTCATTTAGTTTCTTAATAAGAAAACGATTTTTCATTTGCCATTTGTTTTCGTTTTTTACCCTCGTCTTTCCAACTTATGTATATTTAAGTTATCACCAATTTAGCGATAGTGACTGGGTTGAAACCAAATTACCGACCGATGACGTTCCACTTTGTTGCGAACGTGGCACAGTGGTTGAAAATAGGGAAATAGTGACAAATTAAATGGATTGTTTTTATAACCCCACCTTCAGGTTTGTAACACCTTCAAATTTCGATCCTATGAAGAATATATATTCTTGATCGTCATAATATTCTAAGACTATCTAGCCATGTCGGTCCGACCATCCGTCTGTTGAAAGCACGCTGGCATATAAACGAAAAGAGGCAGGTCGTCCAAATTTTCCCAGAAGACGTCTAATATTTGTAGATCGGTTGGGATTGAAAGTGGGAGAAATCGGTCCAGAGGGAAGGATTGACAATATCCCTAATATATCGAGTATGTATTTATTAAAGCATGTTTCTTTACCCTCCACCTAAGGATGGTGGTATATTCACTTAGTCATTCCGTTTGTAACACCTTGAAATATCCATCATATTCTTCTTGTAGTCTAAAAGCACCAAAAAGTAAATAAAAGTTTTAGTGGACGAAATGAGACAAAAAGGGATAAAAATGGTTCCAATGATACGATGACAGTAATTTCGTAGGCTGGTAAAAAGAAAAATATTTTGAAATTCGTACTTTTGGGACAAAAAGGGATAAAAATAGTACCAATGATACTACAACAGCTAGAATCATGAAATTCGGTACGCATATCCCTCTAATTGCCTAGGCAGGTAAAATAGAAAGAAATTTGAAATTCGTACTTTTGGGACAAAAAGGGATAAAAATAGTACCAATGATACAACAACAGCTAGAATCATGGAATTCGGTGTGTACATCCTTCTAATTGCGTCGACAGGTAAAATAGAAAGATTTTTTAAAATTCGTACTTTTTGGACAAAAAGGGATAAAAATGGTACCAATGATACGACAACAGTTAGAAACATAAAATTTGGATTCTAATTACGTAGATACGTAAAAGAGAGGGATTTTTTGAAATTCGTATTTTTCGTACGAAAAGGGATAAAAATGGTACCAACCAAACGGCAACATCTAGAATAATGAAATTCGTTGTACACATTCCTCTGATTGCGTAACCACGTAAAATAAAGGAATTTTTCGAAATTCATTTTTAGGGGGTACAATGGAAAAGGGGATACAAATTGTACCAACCAAATCGCCGCAGATAGAGTCATGAAATTGGGAGTAGATATTCCACTGAGTGCGTAGACACGAAACATAAAAGATTTTTCCAAATTCATACCTTCAAGAGATTCAATGGGTACAGAGGGATAAAAGTACCAAATATACGGCTACAGCCAGAATGATGAAATTCGGTATGTAAATCCCTCTAATTGCGTAGACACGTAAAATAAAGAGATTTTAGAAAGTCGTACTCTTAAGGGGGTTAAATAGAAAAAATGGATAAAAATGGTAACAATCAAATGGCCGCAGCTAGAATCATGGATTTCGGTGTATACATTACTCTGACTGCATAGACACGCAAAATAAAATGATTTTTGCCAAATTCTTACTTTTTTACTTTTACGGCAAAAAATGTTTGAATAATGACGTTAGGTTATTTTGCACTATGTGCGTAAGGCTGGGCCCCGGTCCATACAAATGGAAATACACTTTCCAGTCACCCCACGAAAATAAAGATTACATTCTTTCGAACAACATATTTCGTTCCTAGATGAAGCCGCCTGTGAGCTAAACGCTCCTGAAAATTCCACTAAAAATCATGTTTTTCCCGTGTAATTTTTTGTGCAGATTTTTGTCGATTTTTTTTTCCTGCTATAATAGATCCTTGAAAGCACTTTAAATATAAATTTTGATTCTTGTCTCAGAGTAACATATTGGTCGAACTATTGATTCATTATTATTTCACAAATATTGTATCATTATTATTTTACATCATTTAGGCATCATTCGAATGGGGCTGAACACTGCAATTTATTTTCGTAACCCATCCTAATGTACGTGAAATAATGGATTTTCAAAATTTATACTTTTGGAATTAAATAAAATGGAAATACAACCAATTGTAGCACCCACTATCTACCAATATTTATGATATTTAAACGTTTTTGAAAATATGATTATAAGAATAATGATTTTTTGATTTTACTTGAAGTACTATTTCGATATATAGTGTAAACGTATTGGTAGCCTTGCCTTATAAGCATGGTTTGAAAAATAAAATATTATATTTATTTATAAAATTATTTTTTCAATATCTGCATTTGTTTTTGTTTGGCTATATTAAAAAACTATAATTTTCTGTAGTATTACTGCACGAAAATCGACAGCCACGGTGGAATGCAATCCATGGTGGAGGGTATATAAAGGTCGGTCCGGCCGAATTTAACGCCGTTTTTACTTTTATTTTATGGTTTATATTGTTATGAGCCGCTAGACGCTCGAACGAAATTGGGAAATATTAAAAACTTACTTCCACAGTAATGGAAACTGTAAGAGATTTACGTGGAAAATTTTCTTGTTTTCAGGTGAAGCTCATCGCCGAGATGAAAGGTGGCGCATATGGGGTTCAGAGAACCTACACGTGACTATTGAGAAGCCAATGCATAACGAGTCACTAGTTGGTGTGGATTTTGGGCTGTGCTGAAAAATTGGTTTGATCGGATGTGGTACTACCGAGCCAGTCGTGGTAGTCGTATGAATGATATTGTGTTCCATTATTAAATGACAAAATTCAATCTTTTCAATAAATCCAGAAATTTGAAAAAATAATCAGTACTATTTTTATAGCCGATTCCAATTTAAAATTTTAAATAAACCATATTATATATTGAAAACTTGTTGCTAACTGCCTCTAACAGAATTTTGAATCCATAGTTAACTTTATCAGTAGAAGGTTCTGTAACCATAACCTTTGGGCCACGAGTATCATCATTCGAATGAGAACTACAGTAAGATAAATTCCGTGGTGGTTTAACGAAATTTGTAATGTATCAGCGAAATAGATTTGTTCACACGACGAAAGTATATTTTTTTGTGAAAATTTATAACAACGGCACTGACCTACTGACTTTCGCTGTATAACTGAATTGTGGAGAAATATTTATTGAAAAACGTCATTTTAATTTTAATTTCTTTAAGCAGAAGGTAATATTCATTTTATCATTCCCCATGCAATACCTTGAAGTATTCATTGGAAATCCTATAAAGTGCTATGGATTGTGGTAAAATTCTATAACGACCTAGCCATGCGCATCTGTGTTTTGGAAGCACACTAATATTCAAATGAAATTTTGTGATATTATATATACATCTGTCGAGGATGTAGATTGGTTCGGACTGTAAAAGTGAAAAAATCTGTTGAAATGGATAAAAGTTTCCCTCACAAGTTTCAAACGGATCTCAGTTGTATTTCAGTTCAGTTCAGTTTTTTTGCTTCTAAACCACTGTCTCTCGTTGTTGTGGTGGCAGTGTTGTTGTTGTTACTGTTCTTGTTTGTTGCACATTTGTTGGTTTCAGCCAAATCATGTTCCACATTTAGCTCAGGTTACTCCTCATTCACAAACCACATTCCCTGGTATATATTTTGTAAGGATGTTTGTTTGCTACAAATAAGTTTTGACTTTGTACAAATTTCCATACTAGTGTTTTTATGCTCGCCATGCATGCAGGCAGAACATTTGCAGCAGGAGCAACAACAACAAGAGGCAACAAGGCAGGAGAAACAACAAAAATCGTTATGTTCAAAAAATCTAACAAGTCACGTGATGTATATTTAAGCAGGCAACACAGCAACAGCAACGACTGTAGCGGCGGCAGCAGCAGCAACATACAACAAATGTGCATTCTTTTCACATGTCATCCCATTAACCAGTAAAGCATTTATCCTGTTCCCGGCATTCATGAGTTGTGTAACAAGAGCGGACGTTGAAAGTGATTTACAGTGGTATTGAACAGGATATATGAGAAGTACGAGTATTTCTGTGCTATCAAATGTATAGCTCCAAAAGGATGCACCGACCGATATCAGCTATTTGGCCGGTAATAAGTAATACTGTCAGAAATGTCGGGACATTTTCATATGGATATTTTTTAATAAATCTGAATATAAAGTGTTTCCATTTTCCGTTAGATTTCTAAACGAAGTGGGAATAACTGTCATATTTTTATAAAAATAAGATTTTGAATTTAAAAATCTAAATTCATTCTGGAACATCAAAACATAATATATAAACATATGTACATTAGGCTGGGGCGCGGGCCATACTAATGGAAAAACAATATCCAGTCACCCCACGAAAATTGGATTGTTTAATGATGATCTGCAAAATATTTCGTCACTGGGTCAAGTCATCTGTAAGCTAAACGCTCCTGAAAGTACCTCCAAAAATCATGTTTTCCGGTATAATTTTTTACGTTGCCTTTTTGTCCAAAATTTTTTACTAACTTTGATTCTTGTCTGAGAGTAACTTATTGGTCGAATTATTGGACGTTTATAGCAATTTTTTCGTTTTTTCATAGTGACAACTGAAAACTTTTTCGTATTTGGTGTCAGTATTTTATATTTAAAATAAATAGCTGCAGTCAATACCTTTCGAATGATGCCTATATTGATGAACGTCGGAAGGAAATTGACGTCACAGCGCTCATTTTTGTAACAAGAAGTTTGAACATTTTGGCTCTGTATTAAATTATTTCAGAAATATGGAGTCAGTGACGTCATTTATCGTCCGATATTCATCATTTAGGCATCATTCGACAGGTATTGATCTCTTCTATTTATTTTTCATAACATCTTTTTCAAAATGTTACCAAGAAATATGAGTTTTTAGCTGTCACTATGATAACCCACAAAAATCAGTCTAAACGTCAAATAATACGACCAATGAGTTATTCTAAGACAAGAATAAACATTTTTATTTAAAGTGCTTCCTAGAGTCTATTAATTAAAAAAAAACGACAAAAAATGCATCATAAACAATTACACGGAAAAACATGCATTTTAGAAGTGTTTTGCAGATCACCATTATATAATTCAATCTTCATTTCTGGGGGGTGACCGTTGTAATTTAATCCTAATGTACATACATCTGCAAAAAGTCTTTCAAAAAAAAAGTAAAAGATAAATTCGTGCGGAGCCGAATCGGACAAAATATGTGGTCCCTGGAGCGGAAAGAGACAAATCGAGAGTTATATCTAAATCTGAATCGATCTGACCCATTTTTACCATAACTATTTCTTGTCCAATTAGTATAAGGTACTGTACCAAATTTAATTTAAAGCAAATTAAGTAAAATATGTGGTTTTAAACGCGTCCAGCTCACGAATGGACAAATGATAAAAGCGAAATATTTTGGAAGAGCCCATAAAACAAACCAATCTTTCATTTTAGTCGGGAACATCGACAACACTTTTTCTTCCTCACAAATGCAAATATTAAGATTACCTTGGAAAAATCGGAAGTTTAGTAAACAATTTTATAAATAACAAGTAAGGAAAGGCTAAAGTCGGGCGGGCCGACTTTATGATACACTCCACTTTCTATCCGAATACAATTCAATTCGGTGAAAAAGTGAAAACGGAAGGTTTTTTGTATCCTGTAAATGTATGTTTTTGACAAAAAATTTTAAATCGGAAAGGACATTTGTATGAGGATATATTGAAACCTGGAACGAAATAGGTGAAATATAAAATGTATAGTTTGGCCAAAATCAGTTAAACTTTTGGGAGCAACATTTGTATTTGGGCTATATTTAAATCTGAACCGCTCTTACCCACTTTCACCATAGTTTTGTTTAGTTGGATAAGATGTTGTGCCAATTTTAAAGAAAATTGGGTACAATATGTGGCTTCTATAGCGCAGAAGTCAAATCGGGAGCGACATTTGTGTGTGGGCTATATCTAAATCTGAACCAACCTTACCCAATTTCTGCATAGGTGTTTCTAGTTGGTTTATAAGATGTTGTGCCAAATTTAAAGAAAATCGGGTACAATATGTGGGTTCTAGAGCGGAAAATGTCAAATCAGGGGCGTCGTTTGTTGGGGGGCTATATCTAAATCTGAACCGATCTTACCAAATTTCTGCATAGGTGTTTCTAGTTGGATTATAAGATGTTGTCCCCAATTTAAAGAAAATAGGGTACAATATGAGGTTTCTAGAGCGTAAAATATCAAATCGGGAGCGACATTTGTATGGGGGCTATATCTAAATCTGAACCGATCTTACCCAATTTCTGAATAGGTGTTTCTAGTTGGACTATAGGATGTTGTGCCGAATTTAAAGAAAATCAAGTACAATATGTGGTTTCTAGAGCGGAAAAAGTCAAATCGGGAGCGACATTTGTATGGGGGCTATATCTAAATCTGAAGCGATTTGACCAATTTTCACCATAGACGTTCCTAGTTTAAATATAAGATGTTTTGACAAATCTGAAGACAATCTGACACAATATGTGGTTTCTAGAGCGGAAAAAGTCAAATCGGGAGCGAAATTTTCGTCAAATTAAATAGCGTTCGTCCTTGTCCCGAAAAACTTCATTGTGCAAAGCTTCATTTAGTTATGTCTACAATTGCGACCTGTATCGTGATTACAAGAATAGATCGACTCAAAAAGTGATTCTAAGTCGATCGGTATTATTAACAATGGGTCTATCTCGTTTCCTTTTGGGTGTTACAAACAAATGCACAAAGACATAATACTCTCGTGGAGTGTATAAAAATGTATCAGTAAACAAGTAATAACGGCGTTGAGTTCGCTCGCGCACAAACTTATATACCCTCCACTATGTATTGTTTTCCACAGAGGCTGTCGATTTTCGTAGAATAATAATATTACACAACCCACAACCCAGTTGGTTGTATTTCCATTCCATTTTAATTCCAAAAGTAAAAATTTTGAAAATCCATTATCGCTCACAAAGTGCAAGATAAACTAACTTCATGATTGAACAACCTTTTGCCGTAAAAAAATACGAATTTGGAAAAATCTTCAGTCAAAGGAATGTATACGCGTCCATTGGTACCATTTGTGTCCCCTATTTTCTATTTTACCCCCTTAAGAGTACGACTTTCTAAAATCTCCTTATTTTACGTATCTACGCAATTAGAGGGATGTACACACCGAATTTCGTGTTTCTAGCTGTTGTCGTTTGATAGGTACCATTTTATCCCTTTTTGCCCCATTTCACCCCCTTTATGGTGCACGTTTCTGTTAGGGGGAATGCGCATATCCAATGTTTAAATACTCTAAAATATTATGGGTATTTTTAGTCCTTGTGATGGAAAAATGTTTCCCTTTGGGCCAATTTCGCCCAGTTTCAATCCCAACCGATGTACGACTATAAGACGCATTTATGGACAATTTGGATGTCCTAGCTCCTTTCGTTTAGCGTGCTTTCAACAGACGGACGGACATGGCTAGATCGTCTTAGAATTTTTTGACGATCAAGAATATATATACTTTATAGGGTCTCAGGATGGTATTTGAAGGTATTACAAACGGAATGACAAAGATAGTATATCCTCATCCTGAAGGTGGAGGGTATAAAAAGTGTTGTGTGTTATTTTATGACTCAGAAATAATAATATTTTTTAGGTCGCGGGACAATTTTTTTATTGCACAGTGTTATTGATCTGTGGCATGTAACATTATATAAAATTTATAACTGGCTCTGAATAATGTCGGATGGAAGTTGAACTTGGGCTGTATTTTTTAATATATTTATAATACTATGACGCCACGCATAATATTTATACAAACTCAATATTTTCATTTAAACTCGAATTGACGATAACTTGAAGACATTGTTGCCCAAGTTAACCTCAACGGAGTTAGATACACGACTTTGTCTTACAACTATCATGTTGTCCTTCACATACATACATATGTAGTGGGTGACATATTTCAAAAATTCGTCGAGGTATCGTTGGCGCCAATTTCAATATGAGAAAATGGTAAGAGTTGATGAAAGAGTTAAGAAATTATTCACAATCTGATCTTTCGATATCAGACATTGTCGGCTCAGAATAGATTCATGAATCATGTCTAAGCTAAATAGTTGAACTTACCTCAGAAAATGTCGACAGTATTTCGGCAAGAAATATCGTTGCAAAGATTATTCCACATTGTAGGTCATCTGGGTTGGCGAAAGAAATCGGACATTGATACGATTTTATCTGATACCAAGCATTATTGGAAGTCAAAGTCTATTCCATATTAATTCAACAAGAAAAATCCAAGCAAAAATTTGCCAACAAAGAGAATTCAGTACGAAGTATGTAAGTAAAAATTGGCGAAAGAATTCAGACATTGATCAGATTTTGTCTGTCCTGTATTATTGGAAGTTAAAAAGAATTCGAATAATTCTAAAAAGATCTCGGTATGGAATCGGTATAAGTGGAAAATTAAAAGACATTATTCAGAATCATCACATATCGGAAATTTTCGAAACATTGTGGTTTGCTGGGTGATTGAGAAAATGTTCCATGTATTCAAACGTTTTAACGAAAAATTTCGTGTATTCGCAAGTATTAACGGGCACTAACATTATTTGGCCTCACTGTAAGTTGCATTCATATGACGATCGTCATTTGCTTCACGACAATTTGAAAATGAAAATAAAATAAAAATAAAACTAAAAAAATCGATGTCTCGCGTTTCTCGCTTGAATAACATGTGAAATCGCGTGCAATTTCCCGCTCAGAAATCATACGATTTCTGATGTCGTTTGTTGTTATTATTATTCTGCCATACTTATATATGTATATTTCTTTTTCCTTTCCTTTTTTGTGATATTAAAACAAAATTTGTTTTTAACAATGCGTGTTTGTGACTTTTTATGCCGGGGATCGTTGTTGTGAATCGATTTTTGCTCTGCTCAAAGTAGTTGTGGCCAGGATTTTGCTTTGCCTTCTCTTCGTTTGTTTGTTTGTTTGTTTATTAATGAAGGATTTTTTGCGGGACCGAGAGTAGGGACGACATGCAATGTTCGAAATGCTTTTATTACTTGAATAATCATTTAAACGGAAATTTGTTAAAGAAAGGCTTAAATGTGACTTTACAGTTGTTGCGAGTGTGTTTATGTGTTGTTGTCGATGTTTTTTGCAAAGGAACTAATTAAATTCTTTATTTGAGTTTTTTGTGGGATTCGTGTTAAGTGAATTTTTAAGATAAGAAAAGTAAGTATATGTAAATGACGCATACGCTTTTTCCGCATTATTGGAATATTATATAGATGTGAGTTTAATGAAGTGGAGATTAAGTGGCTTTAGAGTTTAATTGATATGTGTCATATACACACATACATGTAGAGTATGTTGTAAAACTCTTTTAATTAAGATTTTGCATTTTCTTATATAGTTCAGAGTAATAATTATTTTCTAAAACAACCGTGAATAAAGTGCACATTTTTAATTGTTTCACAGATTATTCGTTAATTATTTCTTGAATGTCATTAAAGGCAAACAATTTGGATACCTTTCAGGACACTTCTGATGTACAGGGTTTTATGGTGTTGAGTTGAAACGCCTTCTCGTTGGACTTTCAGTCGATCCTTACAAAATAAGCCAAATTTGTTGTATATTGTTATCTATGAGTCCTCAGCGAATTCATGGAAGCTGTCATGTAAGACACTCACTAAATTGCCTTGTTATAAATACCGTCGATCACGAAGAGTTGTAGGACAAGGATTTGCATAAAAATACATTGAGAAAAGATGGACGAACATACATTCACGTAGTCGTCAATTGAGTTTCACTGATCAGAGTGTAAATTAGAACAAATAAAAAGGAACTTAAATTTTCTATTTATTTTTTATTTTTTATACCCTCCACCTCCAGGATGGGGGTATACTAACTTTGTCATTCCGTTTGTAACACCTTGAAATATCGACCTGAGACCCTATAAAGTATATATATTCTTGACCGTCATAAAATTCTAAGACGATCTAGCAATGTCCGTCTGTTGAAACCATGCTAGCATCTAAACGAAAGAAGCTAGAACGTTTAAAATGTCCATAAATATGTCTTATAGTCGTAGATCGGTTGGGATTGAAACGGGGCGAAATCGGCCCAAAGGGAAAAAGTTTTCCCTCACAAGGACTAAAAATACCCATAATAATCATTATTCTAGGTACAGCAGTTTGGTTGTTACCATTTTTATCCCTCTATTCCCATGTTACCCCTTAAAAGTATTTTTTCCAAATTCGTACTGATTGCATAGACGCTTAAAATGAACAGATTTTTCGAAATTCGTACTTTTTGGGGTTTAAATGATAAAAGGAGATACAAATAGTACCAAATCAAATGACCGCAGCTAGAGTCATGGAATTCTGACTGCGTATACACGGAAAATAGATAATTGCGTAGAAACGTCAAGGGGGTAAAAAATGGTACCAACCAAATGGGCGCAGCTAGAATCATGGAATTCTGTGTATACATTCTTCTGACTGCATAGACACGCAAAATAACATTTTTTTCCAAATTGATACTTTTTCTTTTACGCAAAAATTCGTTGAATCATGAAGTTAGGTTATTTTGCACTGTGTACGTCTAATAATGGATTTTCAAAATTTGTACTTTTGGAATTAACATAGAATGGAAATACAACCAACTGTAGCACCCACTATCTACCAATATTTATGGTATTTAAGCTTTTTGAAAATATAAATATAAGAATATTTATTTTTTAATTTGGTTTGAAATAATTAAAATATTACATTTATTTATAAAATTATTTTTTTCAATATTTGTATTTGTTTTGGATTAACTATATAAAAAAAATTTATATTTTCCTGTAATATGTATTAGTGAACTTTTACGAAAACCGACAACCTCTGTGGAATGCAATCCATGGTGGATGGTATATAAAGTGCGGCCTTGCCGAACATAACGCCGTTTTTACTTTTTTTCATTTATTCAATTCAATATATGGAAATAACATTTTTATAAAATTTAATTAATAAAATTAGCTAATGAATCACTAATATCAAAGTTCCAATTGGAGATATTATTGAATTTCTTTAATGCCCGAGCCAGCAAATCAGGTCAATTAATACGACCAGATACTAGCTTGTAAATTAAAAGCAATGATAACGAAGTTATTCTATTCTCAAGAGTTTCAAGATGTATTAACCTACATTTATTCTCATATAAGGGCTGAGATTGCTGAAAGTTTTAAAAAAAATTTATATTTTTCTGAGTTTCAGTTTTGATCTAAATATAGAGGAATAAACCAATTTGCAGTGTAAGGATCCGAAAAATCAATCAACTGCAATTTCATTTGACAAAGCAAACAAAGAGTATGCTTTAGGGATTATCGAGTTGATATGGCTTTCAACAGATAAATTGGCAGCAAATGCAAGACCTAAATCGATTATTTCTCTCACCGCATTTAATTGGCGTCCACTAAGAAAAGAATCTTAGAAACCTGGTTTCTAAAGTTAAAATAGGACACTTTAAAGAATTTGTAGATATTTATTTCCAAAAAAAAAGTTTTTTGAGCACCATCGTTCAATACCTTTTAAATTGAATCTATTATTGAATTTATTTAAATCTATCTTATGATCATCAGCAAATAGTGAAACTCTAAACCATTTAACTCATGAAGAAATGTCATTTAAAATAAGACAAACAACAAAGGCCCAATATATATATGATCTCGATTTTTCCAAAATAAATTTCTTAACATATTATGGTTTGCCATTCTCAAATACACATCCCATGTAAAAATAATATAGTTTAATTATTGAATATGTTGTATATTTTTATTAAAAATGTTTTAACATTTTGAATTGAGTCTAACTTTTCGGATTTTAATAAGTCCTTCTTCTCCGAAATATCGAGATTTAGCCAACGATATGATTTAAAGAAACCAATTGATAAAAAATGACTTCTATTTAAAAAATATGAAATAATGAAATTTAAAAATTTTGAATGAAATCCAATTGAAACAAGTAAAAAGGCGTTAAATTCGGCCGGGCCGAATCTTATATACCTACCACCATGGAGTACATTCCACAGTATTACCGGCAGAATCGAGGCTGTCGACTTCATGCATGGGTGCGATAAAATATTAGGAATATTATGATTTTTGCTGATAGCTTTATTTGCTAAGTAAATTGTGTTGTTTCATTATTATCATTTTGAAATGAAATGAATTAATTAAATTAAAGACCACGCCCATTTAGGATGTGTGTACAATTATGTTTTTTATTGTTCCATAGATCTTGACTATATAGCAAAGTAATTCTTTGCGAAGACAAATAACGAACTTCGAAATCATTCATTATCTTGCTGGTTCACAACGGAATGTATACACATAATTTTACGATTCTAGCTACAGCCGTTTGCTCGGTACCAGTTTTATCTCCTCTACCCCATTTTATCCCTAAAATAGAATTGCATGATTCTAGCTGCAGCCGTTTGATTAGTACCATTTTTATCCCCTTTTGATCCGTTTTTCCTAAAAGTAAAAAAATAAAAAAAAAATCTTTATGATACACGTCTACACAATCAGAAGAATGTACACGCCGACCTTTATCACTATCATTTTGCAGCCGTTCGATCGGAAACGTTTATCCCTTTTAGGCCTAGAAAGTACGAGTATCAAAAAATCACATTATATTTCTATGAGTCCTAATCACAGGCTAATATGACTTGGACCAACTTGTCAAATCGAGAATAATATTTGACTAACTTTCACAATAAGTTCTTCCAGTTGAAGTATAACGTGTTATACTCAATTTTAAGAAATTCTCTGTAAATACGCGGTTTCTGGGGGAACGAAATTTTTATGAGAGCTATATGTAAATCTGAACCGATGTGACCCATTTTAACCATAGGTGTTCCTAGTTTAAATATAAGATGTTTTGTCAATTTTGAAGAAAATCTGGTAAAATATGTAGATTCTGGAGCGGAAAAATTCAAATTGGGAGAGAAATTTGTATGGGAGCTATATATAAATCTGAACCGATCTAACACATTTTTACCACAAGTGTTTCCATTTGAAATATAAGGTGTTTTGCGAATTTAGAGGAAAATCTGTTAAAATATGTGGATTCTAAAGCGGAAAAATTCAAATTGGGAACGCAATTTTTATGGGAGCTATGTATAAATCTGAACCGATCTAACACATATTTACCACAGTTGTTTCCAGATGAAATATAAGGTGTTTTGCGAATTTTGAAGAAATTCTGTTAAAATATGTGGATTCTAGAGCGGAAAAATTTAAATTGGGAACGAAATTTGTATGGGAGCTATATATATAAATCTGAACCGATCTAACAGATTTTTACAACAGGTGTTTCCAGTTGAAATATAAGGTGTTTCGCGAATTTTGATGAAAATCTGTTAAAATATGTGAATTCTAGAGTGAAAAGGGTCAAATCGGGAGTGAAATTCTTATGGGGGCTATATCTAAATCTGAACCGATTTTCTTCAAATTAAATAGCGTTCGTCCTTGTCTCGAAAAACTTCGTTGTGCTAAGTTTCGTTTGGTTCGGGCTACAATTGCGACCTGTATCGTGATTACAACAATAGATGGACAGACGGACATTGCTAAATCGACTGGGTTTGCCATCTAACGTTTTTCAACTATTCAACCGTTGGACTATTATTTGTGGGGTGCCCTCAAAGATAAGTGTTACGCCGACAAGCCAGAGACAATTGACAATTTAAAGGACAATATTCGTGAAGCCATTGGTGAAATACAGCTGCAGACAATCGATAATGTGCTTAAAAATTGGACCGATCGTGTAGGCTACTGCATGGCCAGCCATTATTAACCGGAAGGATTGTACTTTTAAATAAAAAAAGAAATTTGAGAAAATATTCAGTAGTTTTTTTATAGCATTTTCAAAAAAAAAAGTTATTTGGCGGACCCTTTATTAGCGAAAAGAGACTTCTAGTTAAAATCCCCAACCAACTTGTTGATATTATCCAAATTATTTTTTAAATGGAAGCCTTGAAGTAGATTACTAACTTTGTTAAATACCTAGAACACTGACCGTACAATGTTACTCAGGTTAAAATCCCCAAATAAATTTATGGAGTCCTTAGGCCACATATTCATAAAGAGGAAATGCAAACCTTTCAGACAATAGCGTTAAAATCTGAATACACATTCAAAAGTTATTACATATCTGCTGGTTTTCTGATTTTTTTCGGAGATCGTTCCTAAACTACTGTTTCATTTGAAGCCATAATAACTATATTTAATTGAACATACGAGAGGGTGTGATCGGACCTATATTTCCTTTATGAATGTAAAAATATTTACAGTACCTTCAACGAAAATTTAAATTGCATAAAAAACTTTTAAAAAAATAAATGTATCCATACAGAAAAACTGTGGTGATAAAAAAAAATAAATTTTTAGGACTCGGGCAGAAAATTTTAATTTTTTGTGTAGTGTTATCTATTTTTTAAAGGGGTTTTGTTCGATTTAACTATAAATTAATAAATCATGATTTTCCATAGCTTTAACAATTATCCACAAATTCTTTACACGATTAAAAAACAACATTATTTTGTTCCTAATCCACTGCTACTATGTTAAAGTGAATCCATCATAAGTGCCTTGAATTGAACCTAAAATCGGGTGATATCGGACTAAAAAAAATTCAAAATGAGAGTTCAAATATTATATATTATTAAACGTATCTACGGCGATTGTCAACATTTTAATAAAATTAAAAAAACTGTGTACTTACAAAATGTTGTGATGTTTTTTTAATTTCGAAAGCTCTTTTTCCAATTTTTGTAGCATAGTGTTGTAGGCCATAACTTGCAATTCTTGCATTCTTTGTAGAAAACCAATAATGTCTCATTAATAGTCCACGAAAACCTGGGCTTACCAGAGTGATATATGTATATACATACATACATACATATTTCCCCATTTTTGTAATATTTTCAAATTTGAATATTGCCCAAAAAATAGGTTCCAATCACTTTATATATTGTACTGGGAACACTACAATATTTTTACGCTGGTATAACTCGAGAGTATGAAAGCTGTTTTTCGCTTCAAATTTAGGGTAGCTTGTCACACTTTTTATGACACTATTAGAGACATATTGACACATGTACACTTACGTATATACGTTCGATACCATAAATATAACAATTAAGAGAATGTTGCATAAAATTACACAGGCCAAATAGGAATGACCAATATCACAACCAATCCCACAGTAAAACGATTAAATTTATTTAGTATTTCAAACTGCAGCGTACAACAAAAGGGAAATTTTCAAGTTTTCTTTAAACGAAAATTTGAATTTCAAATTTTTATATATCAAATTTGGAAATGGGCCTTTTATTTGTTGGAGTTGATTGAATGAACATCAAGTCCCTTAATTAACATAAATGTTTGTTTATGTTAAAATTTAACAAGTTTTTTCTTGTCATTTTGAAGCCCGTGCAGGGGGGGAGGGGAATGTTACCATAATACATATAAAAACATGCAGATAAAGGTTTCATTTAAGTGTCATTATGTCATTTGGGAAATTTTCGGTTAGTTTTTTCTTCAGATTTTAAATAATTTTAAAATATAAATTCAATGATTGGTTGCGGTGCCATGTGTCGTGAAGAGATGTCAGGAGTTCAAAGAGGGTTACTGCACAAGCTAGACTTGCATATTTCATTGATGAGACTCTGTGTGTTAGTAGTTTTCATTTCTAATAAAATTGTTGTTAAATTGAATTTTAAATCAATGTTAAATTTATACTTAGGAGGCCTCCACCTCGTATATTCACAAAATGTTGATATTGTGTCTCGATCTCTGTTTTTGTTTTTCGTAGAAGAAACAAGTACAGAAACAGTTTGTTTTCTTTAATAGACCATTTAAATACTTAATGAGATCGTAAATTGTCGTAACCCACCAAAGAAGCAGAAGAAGACGACGAAATGAGAAGCAACTGCATGAAGTTGGGTAGACAGTCAGTGGGAATAAGACGCCGCCGCCATCGCCACGCCATTCAAATTACTTTAAACTTCCTCTGACAGACAGACAATGCAACTCTAGTCTGCCATGGAAGAGTTCATATAGTCTTACACCTCCAGCGCACAGTAGTTTCCAATGGAAGAAAGTGGTAAAAATTCTGTATATGAATGGGAACAAAACAATGGGGCTTCTGAGGATGATCTAGTATTTTCCAACCTTACTCAGCTAAAATTGGTTAATGTTCACCAATATCACTTTGCAACAAAAACTTGTCGAAGGGCTATTTATAACATTTCATGATGCATTTTGGCTTTCTAAACTCTAAAACGATATTCATTCTTATGGATTTTTTTCAACTTTTTTACTAAAAATACCAATTTTCACCGAAGGTACATTTAACCCTTAAGCCACTGATTGATTAGAAATGCGGTTTAAGGTTTAAGATTTTTACTCTCATTTTGAACATATTAAAGGTAATTATAATAGATGCAAATGTTGAGAATTTGTTTGATCCGTCCGTTAAGTTTGGTCAGCCCGAAGCTTATATACCCTCCACCATTGAGTACATTCTACAGTATACCTGCGGATTAGAGTCTATCAACTTCGCATAGAAATGATGTGACATATTAGAGCTATTATGAAATGTTCTTGCTAATTGCGATTTTTTTACACTCCACGAGAGTATTATGGCTTTGTGCATTTGTTTGTAGCATCCAAAAGGAAGCTAGATAGACCCATTGTTATGTATACCGATCGACGTAGAATCACTTTCTACGTCGATTTAGCAATGTCCGTCTGTCCATCTATTGTTGTAATCAAATTACAGGTCGCAATTATAGTCCGATCTTAACAAAAATTGGCACAAGTAAGTTTTGTGGATCAAGGACGAACGCTGTTTAATTTGAGAAACTCAGAAACTCCATATTATACTCGATTTTCTTTAAATTTGGCACAACATCTTATAATAAAACTAGAAACACATATGCAGAAATTAGGTAAGATCGGTGCAGAGGTAGATATAGCCCCCATACAAATGTCGCTCCCGATTTGACATTTTCCGCTGTAGAAACGACATATTGAACCTGATTTTCTTTAAATTTGGCACAACATCTTATAATCCAAATAGAAACACCTATGCAGAAAGTGGGTATCTTCATAGATATAGCCCCCATACAAATGTCGCTCCCAAATGTTTAACCGATTTTGGCCAAACTATACATATTATATTTCACCTATTTCTTTCCAGGTTTCAATATACCCCCATATAAATGTCCTTTCCGATTTAAATTTTTTTTTTTCAAACACATACATTTACAAGATACAAAAATCCTTCCCGTTTTCACTTTTTCACCGAATTGAATTGTATTCGGATAGAAAGTGGGGTGTATCATAGAGTCGGCCCCGCCCGACTTTAGCCTTTCCTTACTTGTTGTTAAATAAATTATGATGTTTACAGTAGAATGTACACACCTACATAATTCTACAATTCTAGGTACAACAATTTGCCTGACTAGTTTTAATCGAAGTTCATGATTCTAGCTGCAGCCGTTTGATTGGTACAGTTTTTTCCCTTTCGCCCCGTGTAAAAATAAAAAATCCCGCAGAATTTTATGATTCTAGCTGGAACCATTTCTTCGGTACTACTTTTATCCCTATTTGTCCATGTTGACCGTAAATGTACGAATGTCGTTAGATCGCTTTAGTTTTTGGAGTCTATGCGGGCTAGAGCGATGTATACACTGATTTTCATTATTCTAGCATAAGCCGTGTAAATAGTACATTTTTTAATCCCCACTCTCCCCGTTTCCACGTAAAAGTAGAATTTTTGAAAATTATCTTTATTTTGCACATCTATGCAGTCTGAGGAATATACACGCCGAATTTTATGATCCTAGATGTAGCCCTTGTGCTTGCTTGTACCTATATTACATACTTTATATGGTCTCTGGTCGTTATTTCAAGGTTTTACAAACGAAATGAAAAAATTAGTATAACCCCATCCTATTGTGGAAGGTTTAAAAATGGTACAGAACAAATGACAAAAGCTAGAAACATGAAATTTGTTGTGTACATTAGGGTGGGCCGATTTTTTCGCACAAAGCCAAAACGTAATCTACGGAAAATTCTAAGAACTATTATCCAAGAAACCATTGGTCTCACATGAATTAAATTGAGTGAGTATAACATTACACAAATCTCCACGTTACAGACTAAAGCTACACAAGTAAAAAAGCTACAAGTAAAAACGGAAAACGTAAAAAAGTTATGTTCGACCGGGGCGAACTTTATATAGCCTCCATCATGGATTGCATTCCACAGAGGCTGTCGATTTTCGTAGAATTGCAGTAACATTACACGAAAGTGACATTTTTTAATATAGTTAATCCAAAACAAATAAAAATATTGAAAAAATAATTTTATAAATAATTATATTGTTTTTTATTATTTCAAACCACACTTATAAGGCAAGGCTACCAATAAGTTTATCGAAATAATACTTGAAGTATATTAAAAAAGTAAATATAAGACATATATCTTTCAAAAAGCTTAAATACCATAAATATTGGTAGATAGTTCGTTGTATTTCCATTCTATTTTAATTCCAAAACCTATTATCTTTCACAAACACAGTGCAAGATAACTTCATGATTCAAACAATTTTTGCCGTAAAAGTAAAAAAGCACGGATTTAGAAAAATCTTTTTATTTTGCAGTCAGAGTATACACCGAACTCCATGATTATAGTTGCGGCCATTTGGTTGGTACCATTTTTGTTCTCTTTTACACCCTTAAATGTACGACATTCGAAATTCTCTCTATTTTACGTGTTTACACAATTAAAGGGATGTACAAATTTAATTTAATCATTCTAGCTGTATCCGTTTAGTTGGTACAATTTTTATCCCTCTGTTCCCACTGTATCCCTTGAAAGTATGAAATTGGAAAAACCTTTTTATTTTTCGCGTCTACGTAGTCAGACGAATGTATAGTCCCAATTTCATGGTTCTAGCTGCGGTCATTTGGTTGGTACAATTTTTATCCCCTTTTTCGTTTTAACCCCAAAAAGTACGAATTTCGAAAACCACTTTATTTTACATTTCTACACAATCAGAAAGATTTATACACGGAATTTCATTATTTTAGGTGCAGACGTTGGGTTGGCTGCTGTTGTGGTTTGATCGGTACCATTTTTATCCCTTTTTGGCCCATTTCAACCCCCAACGAATTATGATCACTTTATGGTGTACGGTTATGATATAAGGGAACAAAAGTTTTGTCTTTGGACCGATTTTGAACTTTATGATTCTGCAAAGATATAACTCACATTCCGCTTCGATTGACATGAAGCAACTAAATTTGCTTTATCAATCGAAAATATCAAATCATTTTAAAAATCGGCCAAAATTGTATTCGACGTGTTGCCTAGTGTAATTGTGCGGTGGAGGTGTACACTGGCAGTCCATTCTATCCATTACTTCAGTCCTTGGCATTACTGTGCGGTGGATGTGTACACTGGCAGTCCATTCTTCCCATTACTTCAGTCCTTGGGCTAGGATGAAAAATTTCTTGTGAGATTTCGTTACTTGCATGTGGCCCGTTTATATATACAAATATATGTAGGTATCATTACAAACTAAAGATCTATACAATTTTATGACTATTTTCAATTTGGTTGTTGTAGTAGTTCTGCCAGTGTTGTTGTTGTTGTTGCTAAAGTTGTCTGTGACGATGATAGTATCTTCTGTCTGTTTGAGTTGTATCTTCGAGATACTTTAACAATCACTTGTTTATTTGGTTTTCACAAAATGTGAATGAGGAGCCCTAAATTTTTGTATAGTTTTTGGTCGGTTTTAAATGTCTCCTCGTAGTTTCTGGGTTCTGCGGTCTAATTAAATTAAATGCTTATACGTATTATTTGTTCTTGTTTCGTCTCTGTTTTATTTTTTAATTTAAGGTCTCATAAATGTTTTGTTGGTGTTTCGTTTTTCTCTGCGATGTTTATGCATTTCTTGTGTGTTTGTGTGTGTGTTTTAACTTTTCTGTGATTCCTCTTTTGTTGGCCTCTTTGTCGACCATCATTTAATGGGTTTACTTAAATAATGTGATTTCGGTTGGGAGATAAGCGAACAACAACAACGCCAACAACCACCGAAAGGGTTTTCAAAATTGTTAACCAAATAAACAAGTAGTTTATGGCTTTTGTTAATCGTCTTGTGAAATCATTCAGAATAGTCAATTTGGGATAATAAACCCAAGGCAAGGCAAGAAATTGTAGTTTTCAACTCTTTGATTTACTTGGGACAAGCGACAAAGACTTTTGATGAGCCTATGACAGCGAGTAGGTAAATGACAGAAGTAGGACTAATATTTCTTCCATCAAGGACAAACATGAAACTCAAATAGAAAATTACACACTAATGAGGGGGGCAGAGGTATATTTCGTAATTAAGATGGGGTATATCTTCCGTAACAAAATTTAAAATGTTTTTAATTAAAAACCTCATTTATTTGGGGTCTAAAATATAATACGAACCATTCGACATGGACTTTACAAGAGCCAATAATAAGGCATACCAAGCAAGAAAAGACTAAAGATGAATAGGGCCGATTGTATTGAGCAATAATTTTTTTTAAACTGTGTACAACATCTTCTAATGCATTATGGTGTTCTAAACTTGGAAAATATAAAGGCTGATTTTTTAAAAACTATAGGAAAGTTTTTCAAAAAAAAAAAACACATAAAATTCAGAAAAATGCATGAAATCTTTATTTGAATCGACAGTACGGTCCATATAATTTAATGTTTGAAGATTATTTCATGCAATTGTTGACCTTGACTGCATCTCAAATGGTCCATCCGCTTAGTCCAATTTTGGCTTTTCCACGTTTTTGAGTAATAGACGCCCAATTGCTGCGAACATCGACGAATCGATAATTGATGGTCATCATTAACACTGGCCGATTCAGCTGCGATATTTTCTTCAGTTCAATGTCCAACAATGTAAATTTCGTGCGAAATTTAGTCACAATAGCCCGAATAGCCTCTTCAGTGGGTCAATTAAACTGACCATAAAATGGAAGCGCGCGATGAACTTTCTTAACAGAGCACGTATTTTGATAACAAAATTCAATAATTTGCAAGCGTTGTTCGTTTGTAAGACGATTCATGTTTAAGCGGCAATGTAAATATTTTTTCAGGTGGAGGCAGTGGTATAGGAACAGTCGCCAAAAAATTATATTTTTTTTTATAAAAATAGAATTTTGATGCATTTTTAAAAAAACCAAACATTATCTCTTTTCGAATGTTTATACCCTACACCACTTCGTGTACTAGGGTATTATAAGTTAGTTTTCCGCTAAATGTTTGTAACACCAAGAAATAATCGTATAAGTATACGGATCGGCTTAGAATCACCAGCTGAATCGATTTAACGATGTCTGTTTATCCGTCCGTCTGCTGTCCATCTAAGCTTGTTCGCACTCTACAGGTCGCAATTGTTGTCCTATTGTCGTGACATTTGGCAGAAGTAATCTTTTTGGCCAAGTACGATTGGCATTGAATTTGGAGAAAATCGGTTCAGATTTAGATATAGCCCCCATACAAATATCCCTATAATTTACGCTCTAGAATACACATGTTACATGCGATCATGACCAAATTTTCAGGATCGTGTTATATTTGAACTGGAAATAGCTCACGGGAAAGTGGACCACATAGGTCCATGTTTTGATATAGCCCCCATACGAATGTACCGCCGATTTACACTATTACTGCTCTAAAATGCACATTTTACATAGGATCTTGATCAAATTTTGCACACAATGTTATATTTGTACTAGAAACACGTATTTGAAAGCCAGCTATATAGGTCCATGCTTTGGTATAGCCCCATTCAAATGGGCTCTAGAACGCACATCTTACGTTGGTTCTTGATAAAATTTGGTGATCATATTACATTTCAATAAAGAATACCTACTTTAAAAGAGATCTATAAAGGCCCACTTTTTAATGTAGCGCCCTTACAAATGGACCCTCATTTTAATTATTCCTAGAGAGGTAATACAGTTTACATCGGAGGTTTTTCAAATTTTGTAGATTATATTATATTTCAACTAAGAATACTTACTATGAAAGTCAAATATATGGGTCCATATTTTGGTATAACCCCCATACAAATTGGGCCCTTATTCTACTCTATTACATATCTAGAACCCACACCGTGCATTCGATCTCGATATAATTTTGCATATCATGTTATATTTCAACCACTTTTTAGTGTAGAGCCCTAACAAATAGCCCCATTTTAATTATACCCTACACTACTTCGTGGACTAGGGTATTATAAGTTAGTTGTCCGCCAAATGTTTGTAACACCAATAAATAATCGAGCTAGACCCACCTTTAAGTATACGGATCGGCTTAGAGTCACCAGCTGAGTCGATTTAACGATGTATGTATGTCTGTCCGTCCGTCTGCTGTCCATCTAAGCTTGTTCGCACTCTATAGGTCGCAATTATTGTCCGATTGTCATGAAACTTGGCAGAAGTTATTTTTTCTGGCCAAGGACCATCGGTATTGGAGGAAATCGGTTCAGATTTAGATATAGCCCCCATACAAATGTCGCTCCCGGTTTGACTTTTTCCGCCCTATAAAGCACATATAGTCAATCAATCAAACTAGAAATATCTGTGGCGAAAGCGAGTTAGATCGGTTCAGATTTAGATATAGCCCCCATACAATGTCGCTCCCGATTTGACTTTTTCCGCTCTAAAAACTTCATATTGTTCCTGATTTTCTTTAAAATTGGCAGAACATATTATAATCGAACTAGAATCATCTATGGTGAAAGTGGGTAAGATCGGTTCAGATTTAGATATAGCCCCCATACAAATGTCGCTCCCGATTTCACTTTTTCCGCTCTAGAAACCACATGTTGTTCCCGATTTTCTTTAAAATTGGCACAACATCTTATAATCGATCTAGAAGCACCTATGCTGAAAGTGGGTAAGATCGGTTCAGATTTAGATATAGCCCCCATACAAATGGCGCTCCCGATTTAACTTTTGTCCGCTCTAGAAACCTCATATTGTTCCTGATTTTCTTTAAAATTGGCAGAACATATTATAATTGAACTAGAATCATCTATGGTGAAAGTGGGTAAGATCAGTTCAGATTTAGATATTGCCCCCATACAAATGTCGCTTCCGATTTCACTTTTTCCGCTCTAGAAACCACATATTGTACCCGATTTTCTTTAAAATTGGAACAACATATTTATAATCTGTATTTATCATTGGATCTTGATCAATTTTTCCAGATCATGTTATATTTACTTTACTCGGAATATCTGCTGGCCAATTGGATCAAATACCATCACATTTATAATATTCGTTAAATTTGACTAAAGATGAATTTTTAGTAACAGTATAATTTATATGAACTATATAAAATTGCTCCCATGAAACACCTGGGTTTAGTAATCAAAGAGAGACGTGGTGTAGGGTATTATATGCTCGGCCCCGCCGGACTTTAGCCTTTCCTTACTTGTTTGTATATGAGTTTTGCGAACTCTGAAGCAAAAGCATTTCCTTGGATTATTGGATTAATTAAATTGAACTTATTTTCTGACTATTTTCCTTGTTGTAGGGAAAATCAACTTTTACTCCAACCAAATAAATAAATCAATGTTAGTAAAAGTTTCTGAAACTAGAATCAGGTTCAACGCATGTCCTACTTTCATGTAACATACTGTACTTGATATGAGGGAATATTCCTCTAACGCTCTAAAAATTTCAATTTTCCTTAGATTTAGAACAAGTTCACTTAATGCCTGGCATACTTTTTTCTGAGTGCAGAAATTCCAATTAATACTTTCTTCCAACAACAATACCTCAACATTTATTTTCCTATTTACATTTCAAATTCAATTTAAAAAACTGTCACATTTTGAGAGATCATATTCGTTACACACACACACATCAAAACCTATTAAATTCCAATATCGACACATTATGAAAACTGTCAAAGAACTGAAATTTAAATCTGTCATTTCACCATATGACAGCATGGCATCCAAAACTTAATCCTCCAAGTGACACCCTCACTCAATCGCCCATTTAAGAGTTGTTCGTTTACTCGCCGATGCACTTGTTCACAAAAATTAACAACAAATTAAAGACATACCGGGAAATGAGTTGCCCGCGAATGAGGGGCAACAACAACCGGGAACAGATGTTGTTGTTACTTTTAATTACATGTAAAAAATACCAATGACATCCAGCTACACATATTGACACTGCCAGACAGACAGACAGCCAGCCACGTTGCTGCAGTGGTGCAAGGGAATCGGGCGTATGTTGCATGTCAACAGCGCCCAGTCTCCCGTCCCCATTCGGGAAATGTGCAACTTCTGTAACCACACACAAATATGAGATTGAGATCAAACCGAAAATGTGAATGGATGGATTGCTGGGTGTACGGACCCATGTCATGTAACAGCTTAGGATTTGTCTGCACAACAACGAGTGAACAACGCGTCGTTATACACTCGAGAAAGAAGAAAATATTCAGAAAAAACATTTGAAATTTAAGAATTTTAATCTTGTTTTTGTTTAGCGGATGAAACGAAGTTAAAATCAAAACAATCGAACGAAAAGCACATGATTAAAGAAAATTTCTTAAAGGGTTATACATCAAATGTTGTTTCATGCAAGCAAGATGCAGAGAAAAGTATCAAATTTCCTATTAGAAAAATTAAAATAGTGATTTTAGTGATTTTTTATGTTTGTCGAAATGTCCACTGTAAATGTTTCTCATTATTCACATATCGTCGAGGGGATCTTTACTATAAACATATATAATTTCATCATACAATTAAACTTTAATACTCTAGCCGTTATCTTTAACTGCCGATGTTAATTATGCTCACATATGTTAACTGTAACTTCATCTCTACGAAGCGCCACAATAAATCAATATTTCCAAGTAGCTGACTTCTCTAAATTCTCCAACAGTAGAATATATTGATTGACCACAGCTCATTGTCATACAGTAGTCGCAAATCACTTTTGGGAAAGAATTCCAAACATATTGAAGAGAGGTGTTTAACATTTTGTAATGTATTTTGGCTTTCTAAACTCGAAGACGGCTTTATAAAGTCGAATTATCGATATATAAATTTTTTTAATTTTTACTAAAATTTCAATTGTCGCCGAAGGTACATTTACTATTTGTACTGAAATTTTGAAAATAAAAGTTCAATAATACCCGATTATATGTTTAATTAAAGGTAATTGTGATGTATACATTAGGATAGGTCACGAAAATAAATTGCAGCGGTCAACTAACCACCACTCCCCCCACGGTGTAGATTGGCTTGTTTAATGATGACCTACAACATATTTCGCCAATGGGTCAAGCCATCTGTGAACTAAACGCTCCTGAAAACACATCTAAAAATCATGTTTTTCTCGTGTATTTTTATACCCTACACCACTTCGTGGACTAGGGTATTATAAGTTACTTTCGCGCCAAATGTTTCTAACACCAAGAAATAATCGAGCTAGAACCACCTTTAAGTATACCGA
This sequence comes from Polietes domitor, assembly GCA_947397865.1. Lineage (NCBI taxonomy): Eukaryota > Metazoa > Arthropoda > Insecta > Diptera > Muscidae > Polietes > Polietes domitor. The sequence goes on along the minus strand of OX377619.1, from coordinate 159,649,043 downwards.
CCGGCTTAGAACCACCAGCTGAGTCGATTTAACGATGTCTGCCTGTCCGTGCGTCCGTCTGCTGACCATCTAAGCTTGTTCGCACTCTACAGGCCAAGGACAATCGGTATTGAATTTGGAGGAAATCGGTTCAGATTTAGATATAGCCCCCATACAAATGTCGCTCCCGATTTGAATTTTTTCCGCTCTAAAATCCACATATTGTACCCGTTTTTCTTTAAAATTGGCACAACATCTTATAATCCAACCAGAAACACCTATGCAGAAATTGGGTAAGATCGGTTCAGATTTAGATATAGCCCCCATACAAATGTCGCTCCCGATTTCACTTTTTCCGCTTTAGAAACCACATATTGTATCCGATTTTCTTTAAAATTGACACAACATTTTATAATCGAACTAGAAACACCTATGCTGAAAGTGGGTAAGATCGGTCCAGATTTAGCTATAGCCGAATACAAATGTCGCTCCCGATTTGACGTTTCCCGCTTTAGAAGCCGCATATGTTACAAATTTTCTTTAAAATAGGCACAACATTTTATAATCGAACTAGAAACACTTATGCTAAAAGTGGGTAAGATCGGTTCAGATTTAGATATAGCCTCCATACAAATGTCGCTCCCGATTTCACTTTTTCTGCTGTAGAAACCACATATTGTACCCGAATTTCTTTAAATTTGGCACAACATTTTATAATCGAACTAGAAACACCTATGCTGAAAGTGGGTAAGATCGGTTCAGATTTAGATATAGTCCCCATACAAATGTCGCTCCCGATTTCACTTTTTCTGCTTTAGAATCCACGTATTGTACCCGATTTTCTTTAAAATTGGCGCAACATTTTATAATAGAACTAGAAACACCTATGCTGAAAGTGGGTAATATCGGTTCAGATTTAGATATAGCCCCCATACAAATGTCGCTCCCGATTTCACTTTTTGTGCTGTAGAAACCACATATTTTACCCGAATTTCTTTAAATTTGGCACAACATTTTATAATCGAACTAGAAACACCTATGCTGAAAGTGGGTAAGATCGGTTCAGATTTAGATATAGCCCCCATACAAATGTCGCTCCCGATTTCACTTTTTCCGCTTTAGAAACCACATATTGTACCCGATTTTCTTTAAAATTGACACAACATTTTATAATCGAACTAGAAACACCTATGTTGAATGTGGGTAAGATCGGTTCAGATTTAGATATAGCCCCCATACAAATGTCGCTCCCGATTTCACTTTTTCCGCTTTAGAAACCACATATTGTACCCGATTTTCTTTAAAATTGACACAACATTTTATAATAGAACTAGAAACACATATGGATCTTGATCAATTTTTCCATATCATGTTATATTTACTTTACTCGGAATATCTGCTGGAAAATTGGATCAATTACTTTATTATTTACCATATTCATTAAATTTGACTAAAGATGAATTGATTTACTATCAATTCATCTTTAGTCTGTATAATTTATATGAACTACATAAAATTGCTCCCATGGAAAACCTGGGTTTAGTAATCAAAGCGATGTATATATGCAGTGAGTTGTGTAGGGTATTATATAGTCGGCCCCGTCCGACTTTAACCTTTCCTTACTTGTTTTCTTTAATGACTATTCCAAGTGGCTACCCAATAAATATGATATTAATTCACGAAAGATTTAATAAGAAACTCAATACTTCTAAATATATGTTGTACACCAGTAGAATCATTTAAGGAAATATAAGACTAAATATTGGAAGAAAATTGTCATTTCAAAAACTAAATTGATGAAGTGGAATTGAAACTGAACTGAAATAACTATTATCGCAAATATTTAGCTCACTATATTTATTTAATTTTTTCTATAAACTCAATTTTTTTTATAAATTTCTCAAAATGATTTTTTATGTTTTTATTATTTCTCTTATATTTGGTTCATAAAGTTATGTTGGATATTTTTAAATTTAAATATGTTCAGAGCTGATGTAATCATTTTAAAACATCAAGACCAAAATTGAAAATAATTAATTGTTTGTAAAACACAAACGGAGTTGACATAAATGGGGTTAATATACTCCTCAAACAAGGTATACAACTTTACAATCGGTGAAACGGATTGCGAAATACAAGGATCTGAATATACAATCATCAGCAAGATTTTCAATTTTTGTGGAAATTGCATTGTCTATAACTCTGCATTATAATTTCACAATTCTAAAATGTACATAGTTTATTTATAATCGACTTTTTACGCAAACTACAAAAGATAACAAAATAAAATTATCTTTAAAATAAGCCTTCATTCTTTGAATTGTACCTACGTGTTTTCACACAATACAATTTTCAATGTTCCTACCTCGAACCTTTTTTCTTGATTTTACTAATTCTCAATTGGTCATATCTTTTAAAAAATCTTTTTTTCTTCCTCTATAAATCAAATATTTTATAGAGTGCAGTTATCCTACTATGTTTCAAAGAAATCGGAAATGGTAATTTAAAAACTGTTCGGTTTGGCATGAACGCATATCTATGGCTTGCATACAAATTGTAATATATTTCTCTACAAAGTGACGCCAAAGTAATTAAATCGGAGGACAGATTTAAAATTTTCTAAAATTAGCCAAGACATTCGCCAACTATTTTATAAATCGCCAAAAACTCGCCATATCATCAAATCGAAAATAAAGTCGCCTAACATATTTCAAATTCGCCACGTTTGGCGAGAAATCGCCAAATATGGCAACCCTAGTACGAATTTTAAAAAATCTTCAGCGTTTTTTGTTGTACCATTTTAATCCCACTTTTCCAAAACAATCTCCAATTGCCTTTGTTGTAGTGGACCAAAATTTTCCACACTATTTGATATGAACTGTGATATAGTCCTGGCTCAAGGACATTTTGCATCTATATTTAATATAATGCAAATTTATTTACAAATGGCATGGTGATATTTATTACTTGGCTGCAGACTATCACTATCATGATTTCCACCCTGTCAAAGGTTTCGTTCAGGTGGCTTCGCAGTGACTTTTCAACAAAATACCCGACCTCTTTAAGTAAATGATTCATACAAACAAATATTAATTACAGACCAAAAAATACAACCGAAAAAACTAAAATATATTTCACAAATTCGAAACACTTATGTGCCCTAAATATTACATCAAAATTGTCCGCGTTTTTTTGAATAAAGTACTTTCTCTAAACATGACACATTTTCAAAACTCTAATATAGGGTCCGCCATCTAACGTTTTTTTCAACTATTCAACCGTTGGACTATTTTTTGTGGGGTTTTTGTATAGCATTTTCAAAAAAAGTTATTTGGCGGAGCCTATATTTAGCGAATGGAAAGAACTTTTTTATTTATTTATAAAAATTTAAATATTTTTTAGTTCCTATTAAAACAATTCTCGACTTTGTAACATGATTACACAGATTTTAACGTCATTGTTCACACCTTTTAGTTGTAGTACAAAATAATCGTGATTCTTTTCAGCAAAAAATCAATATCCCTGTTTTGCAGCACTACCTACCACCCAGCATCGATTTAATCCTATTTCGTTAACATTTGTTATTGATCCCCTTGATCTGTTAATTCCACACACATGTAATTAACTTGACTGGCAAACGTCAATGTCACACAGTGGCATTGTTTCCTTAACATTTCCTCTCGACTGGCTTTTCGGGTGATTTTGACAGTAATGTCAATTATGGAATTTTGCACACATTTGCACACACACATTGTGTGCTGCCTTGCTTCCCCATTCAATCGCATTGTTGGTCGCCAGTACTTTTTTCTTGACGTCCTCGTCCGCTCATTGACGTTATTGTCCTGGGTAATCTCATAATCTAACCAATGCTTAAACAAACGTCCTGCACCGGCGAGGGAAGCAAAAAAAAAAAACAAAAACGCTGTCAATGTCACCCGTTTGGAATCCGTTTTTGGGTTTTTGTTACGGGCCCTTACTACTTTGTTTTTCATTAAATACTAAGACCAAAAAAATTGAAAGCAAAAAAGCGATTGCTGAACAATACATTCGTACAATGTATCGACTTAGGTTGTTGTTTTTCGGGCATTTCAAGGATTCAAATATCGAGGTGGTATTAAAATGTGGCCGTTTTGCAAAGGGATGTAGGCAAACACAAGTCGTAAACGGAAGTGGTGAAAATGAAACCATTTCTCCTCCCCCTTGGAGATCACACCATACGGTCAACAAAAAAGACACATGCCGGAATGTGTCACAAACAAACGTAATTAAAAGTATTGAGTACTTTTTGGGAATTTTTCTCTTTCATATGCTGTCAGTGTAACTACACCATTTCACATTGATTAAGTGGAAATAAATGTTAAGTTGTCAAAATTTAAATCGCTAGAAAATAAATGGATTTAGTTAAATCCATAAAATATAAAAAAATATTTATGTATAATTAGCAATTATTACTTTACTTTAAGAATATATTATTACAAAATTACAAAAAAACCGAATATTGCTGTTATTTTTTTGCGATAAAACTTTCATGTTATCACCATGTTCACACCAGAAGCTTTGGTGAACGGCAGCACCATCCGGGTAAAGAAATATTTTTCATTTTTTTATTTATGCATATTTTGTGATTATTTAGAACTTATTTGGCATAAATTATTATTTTGTAAATATATGACTTGTTATTCGAAAAGCATATAATCAATTATTTATGTATAATTTTATTTAATTTTCTATTTACAAATTATTATTTTGTAGAGTCGTCACCACGACGCACATTGTAACGGCTGCGGCCAAAATCGAGAAAATTTTATTTAAGAATTTTACAAATCATTTAGTGCAATTTAGTAGAAAACAGTCTCAACAAGAAAACTTCAAAAGAGTTTTGAAAATAAGTTATTTTTGTGGGAGCTATGATAGCTCAAAGTTCGACATTTAGTTTATTTATATTTTAAACGCAATACTTCTATAGCAAAATAGTCAATATTAAAATGACTCAGTTATAATGAAGTACTGAAAATATAATAAAAACATTCTTAGCATAGTTCCTATGACTCATTTTAATGAAGAAACCGTATTTGTTTAATTATATATTATATTGTATAAGCAAGTACTTTGTAAACATCTAAGTCATCATTGAAAGAAATATTTTAATATGATTTATTTTTATTTTGAATAAAGTTGCACGTATTTCGAATCAAAAATTTCAAATCCAGCTGGTAATATCAGCTAATGAAGTGTGCATACATTTTTAGTGCACGACACCATGGCGAAAATGTGTATAAAAACCACGGTTTGAAGCTACAGCAGGCTTACAACATTGCAGTAATGCAACAAGCAAAAAATTACATGTAATAGGAGCATTCCTTTAAGAAAACATCTATATAAAACGAAATGGAGTTATATGTCGACATGGTGAAGTAATGAATACGGCTAGAAGATTTTTTGGCAATATCGACAATTCACCGACATTACTGGAAACTAACCCTAATTCAATAGAAAATATGACTATTCCAAGTGGCTACCCAATAAATATGAAATTAATTCACGACAGATTTAATAAGAAACTCAATACTTCTTAATGGAATTCCTCTCGGCGTGAAGCAAGCCATAAAATATTACAAAAAACGCCATTCACGAAAAAACTTAAGAATTAATTACAATAACGATTTAATTGAATGTTGCACACCAGTAGAATCGTTTAATCGAAATATAAGACTAAATATTGGAAGAAAATTGTCATTTCAAAAACTAATTGAAAAAGAGGGATAAAAATGGGAGCTTCCAAACCGCTGAAGTTGATATTATGAAATTCGGTGTTCTGACTATGAATACTCGAAACAAAAAGTTTTTTTTTCGAAATTTGTACATTTGGGCGGAGAATGGGGCGAATGGGGATATCTTTAAATTTGTACTTTTCTTATCAAAATAACACAGTCACTTTGTCTGTATCTGAAAATGCTTCTCCCTAATGGCGACTGACAATCGCCAAATATTTAGGCATGTTCACTTTCACAATTACAGCATTGTATTTATTTATAGTTGTAGATTTTAAACAGTGTGCATAAGTATACATTATAGTTTGAAATAGTAATCAAATATAGTAATGTGCATAAAAATATCACCATTTTCGTAATATGGTACTGTACTTCTATGTAAAGTCGACATCCTTTAATCTGCTGGTAATACTGTGGAGTGCACTTCGTGGTGGAGGGTATATAAGATTTGGCCCGGCCGAACTAACCGCCTTCTTACTTGTTTTCTACTCTTATGGGATTTTTCTTGCCTAGCAAATTTTTTTCCCAAGAACAATCAATTTTTTCCCATTTTTTTTTTGAGACAATATTTCTATGTGCTAGTGAAATTCACAACATTTGTAGCCATCTATTTTAGATTCAATTGAACATATTAGCGGTTGTTATAGAAATTAACTTTCCATCTACACTACTTTGAAGTAGTTGATGAGAGCGATTAATTTAGGTAGGCATTGTTATCCCCTTTCGTCCCTGTTACCCTCCCTAATACGAATTTCGATTAAATCTATTTTCACTGGCAGTGGAATATATACCAAGTTTCACGGTACCAGTTCCAATACATTGCTGGGTACTAAAGGGTGATTTTTTAATACTTGATAACTTTTTTTTTTTTAAAAAACGCATAAAATTTGCAAAATCTCATCGGTTCTTTATTTGAAACGTTAGATTGGTCCATGACATTTACTTTTTGAAGATAATTTCATTTAAATGTTGACCGCGGCTGCGCCTCAAGTGGTCCATCCGCTTAGTCCAATTTTGGCATTTCCACGTTTTTGAGTAACAGAGGCCCAATTGCTGCGAACGGCGACGAATCGATAATTGATGGTCATCATTAACATTGGCCGATACAGCTGCGATATTTTCTTCAGTTCGTACTCTACGTAAGCGTCTTGGTGGTTTAATGTCCAACAATGTAAATTTGGTGCGAAATTTAGTCACAATAGCCCGAATAGCCGCTTCAGTGGGTCGATTAAACTGACCATAAAATGGAAGCGTGCGATGAACTTTCTTAACAGAGCACGCATTTTGATAATAAAATTCAATGATTTGCAAGCGTTGCTCGTTAGTAAGTCTATTCATGATGAAATGTCAAAGCATACTGAGCATCTTTCTCTTTGACACCATGTCTGAAATCCCACGTGATCTGTCAAATACTAATGCATGAAAATCCTAACCTCAAAAAAATCACTCTTTATTATTATCCCGCTCTCCTCTTAAAAGTATAAATTGTGAAAATCGTAGTATGTTCACGTCTACACGGCCAGTGAATTTTTTTATCCCTTTTTCCCCATTTAGTCTTTAAAGTGCAATTTTCGAAAAATCCCTTTATTTTGCGCATCTACGCATTTGATTTGTACGTACAGAAATTTATGATTCCAACTTCAGACTTACCATTTGGCTACCATTTTACCCAATTCCAGTCCCCAGAAGTATGCATTTTGCAAAAATATTTTTGGTCACTTTCATGCTGTAAGAGGAATGTCTATCAATATCCTAGGCCCAGACGATAGGTCAATGCGTTTGTAACATTTTTATCCTTTTTAACCTCAGTTTACCCTTAGAACTACGATTTTTGAAAAATCCCTTCTCATCTTACCTCTATGCTGTAAGAGAACTGAACACATCAAATTTCATGATTCTTCAGCCGTGTTGCTGGTACCAGTTTTATCCCAAATTAGCGATTTTATTCGGTACAAGTGTTTAAGTGGTTCACGAGTACAGAAATCAATAAGAATTTTTATTTGAAACAGTGTAGTTCCTCGAAGTTTGAATTCCTTCATCCTTTCTTTGCCTGTGAATTTTCCTCTTAAAAAGGAATCGAACATATACCAACAATATTAACAAAGTGTACTTCTTTGCGCCAAAAGGTGTAAATATTTGATCAGAGCTTGCTTCACGTTGCAACGTGCAGCAGCACATCGAGGCATGACAAAGTAGCCCGACACTTGAAGCTACTCCAGTTGCAACACTTGTTTGAGAATTTACGCACTATCGTCATGCATTCCAATTGATGAGAAAAAAACGGGGCGAGGACGAAGAGCTCTCCTTCCGCATAGCTACTTTTTGTTTATTGCGTTGTTTTCTTTTTTACATTCTCCGCATTTTTTCAATTTTCAACGTTCTTTTCCCTTATTGGCATGTGTTGTTTTCCACACTCGCCTTTTATCTCTCGCCCACTTTCTGCCATTCAGCCCTACTCTACCCTGCAATTTACTTGTCATTTTGACAATTGTTACAATTTCACATTTGCCGTGCTGTTGGTGCCATCGACAGCAACTGTCAATCATTTTTACATCATGTTGCACAGCACAGATGCATTGTGGCACATTGCAATTGAGTTTCTTTTTTCCCCTTTTTTGTGTTCTCCATTTTTTCGGGATGATGGATAAAAAGTGGAAAAGTTGTCCACCCATTGATACGAGAGGACTAAATAACACATTGCAATCATAGTAATTTGAATTTAATGTTTTCTGAGATGGGCGAGGGGAAGGGGTATTATTTATATTTTTATGGGAGGATCTGCTGCTGGGCTGGTAGGTGGTAGTTTTTCAATAACTTTTAATTGTTTTGTAATTGAATCGATTGAAAGTGGAACAGATGTTGAAAGTTGGATTGATGAAATTCCGAAAAATGTGACATTCACAATCGATGGTAGTAGAACAACATTTAATGTGAGAGAGATGTGTTGAGTGGAAGGTCCATAATCATATGCTACAAAAATAAATATTTTGTGTCCGACATCTAAAAAAATATTTTTTGTGTGTACTGAAGAATAATAATTCATAAAATAAACACAAAATTTTTTATGGATACATTTTTTTAATTTACTAAAATTCCCGTTATCGTCAAAGTACCTTAATATTTGTACTCTCATTTTGGTAATATTAGTCAGATCAAACCCGCTTATATGTTCAATTAAATGTAATTATGATGGCTATAAATGTTGTGATTTTTACTTTCAAATAGTGACAGTGAACACTCTCCAAAAATTGATATAAAAACAAGTAAAAACGGTGTTATGTTCGGCCGAACTTTATATACCCTCCACCATGGATTGCATTCCGTGGAGGAATGCAATATATTTTTTTAATATAGCCAAACCAAAACAAAGGTATATACAAATATATATATATATATATATATATATATATATATATATACAGATATATATACTAGCAGTACCCGCACGCGACAAAGCCAGGAATTTGTTATTATACGTCTCTGTTTTAGGATATTATTTATTTGATTTTCTTTTCTAAAATAGTACATTGGAAACATATCACTCATATACATTCAAAGGAATGTGCTTGTCGATGTGCGCTGTTTTAGCTGAACTCCCTTCGTATATATATTTTTTATCATTTTCTACCCACTTTTTAACAACAAATTACAACTGCAGAGCCTTTTATTGGAAAAATAATACATTTTGATGGCGCTTCTACATGGTCAGAGGAATTTACATACTAAATTTCATGATTCTAGCTGTAATCCTAATGTTGGTACCATTTTTATCCTTTTTGGTCCTGCCTCTCCTCTTAAAAGTACAAATTTCGAAAAATCCATTTATGTTGCAAGTCTACGTTGTCAGAGGAATTTTCGAAAAAATCCAATTTTACGGCGCTTCTAGATGGTCAGAAGAACTTACACATCAAATTTCAAGATTCTAGCTGCAATACTTTAGTTGGTACCATTTTTATCCCTTTTTAGTACCGCTCTCCCCTTAAAAGTACAAATTTCGAAAAATCCAATTTTACTGCGCTTCTATATGGTCAGAAGAACTTACACATAAAATTTCAAGATTCTAGCTGCAATACTTTAGTTGGTACCATTTTTATCCCTTTTTGTCCCCAGGCAAACCTTAAAAGTACAAAATGCATTTATATTGCGCTTCTATGTGGTGAGAGGAATTTACACTCCAAATTTCGCGACTATAGCTGCAATACTTAAATTAGTACCATTTTCATCCTTTTTTGTCCCTCGCAACCCTCAAAAGTACAAATTTTGAAAAATCCAATTTTAACGCGCTTCTACACGGTCTGAGGAATTTATATACCAAATTTCACGATTCTAGCTACAATACTTTAGTTGGTACCATTTTTATCCCTTTTTGTCCCGCTCACCCCTTATAAGTAAAATTTTCGAAAAATTAATCAGAAATGTAAATACCGATTTTCACGATTCTAGTTGCAATTCTTAAATTGGTACCATTTTTATCCCTTTTTGTTACCTTCCTCCCTTAAAAGTACCAATTTTGAAAAATCCCTATTTGTAGCTCGTCTGCATGGTCATTGCGAGGAACACACCGAATTTCATGTTTCTAGCTACTGCCGTTTAGTCAGGACGAAGGTTCGATGGTTATCCCTTTTTGTACCATTTTACGCCCTAAAAGTACGAATTTCGTAAAACCCTTTCTTAGTCGACGTTTACGTCATATTTGGGAACTACCCTGAAAGTTGCATGACCCTGGCTTCAGCCGTTTGGTCTGGGGGCTGGTCAATGATAAGTCAGTCAGTCAGTAACGCAACTCTTATATATATAGATATATTTACATATATATATCAAAATAATACTTCAAGTCAATTCAAAAAATAAATATTCTTATATTTTCCTAGCAATTCGCGATTTTGAGATATAATAACTGGGTTTGTGGTTATATTGCGCGACGTGAAAACACTGTTTCAGAAAACTATTTGTATTCACAAATATTTATAAGTAAATAGAAGAGCTCATTCCATTCGCCATATGTCGTCGTTTTAAAAATGTGCGATATCTTGAGAAATTACTGTACTAAAATGTTTCAATTTTCGAATTTCTGTATAGAAATTCTAATCAGCAAGTTTAGTATTATCAAAATCGGAGGGTAATGATATTTTCAGATGGAATTACATAGCCATACCTTCTACATGTTATATATATATATATATATATATCAAAATAGTACTTCAAGTCAATTCAAAAAATAAATATTCTTATATTTTTCCAGCAATTCGCAATTTTGTGATATAATAACTGGGCTTTTAAAAAATCTTGGTTTTGGTCATATTTGTTGTTATATTGCTCGACGTGAAAACACTGCTTCGGAAAACTATTTGTATTCACAAATATTTATAAGTAAATAGAAGAGCTCGTTCCATTCGCCATATGTCGTCGTTTTAAAAAAGCACGATATCTTGACAAATTACTGTACAAAATCGGAGGGTAGTGATATTTTCTTATGGAATTACATATCCATACCTTTTACATGTTAGCTATTAAAAATAGAACAAATTTTCTATTTTTTGTCGGGATTTCGTGCCTGCAAAAATATATTTATACCCTCCACCTCCAGGATGGGGGTATACTAACTTTGTCATTCCGTTGGTAACACCTTGAAATATCGACCTGAGACCTGAGTATATATATTCTTGATCGTCATCAAATTCTAAGACGATATAGCCATGTCCGTCCGTCCGTCTGTCCGTCAAATTTTGCATAAATACGTCTTATAGTAAATGCATAAATACGTCTTATAATAAAATCGGCCCAAAGGGAAAATTTTTTCCCTCACAAGGACTGAAAAAACCCATAATAACCCCTAATATTTTAGAGTATTTAATCATATGTTTTCAATATGTCTGCTTGTATTTACTTTTACCCCGTATGCGCATTCCCCCGATAACAAAAACGTGCACCATAAAACGATTTTTATACGTAGGGAGTGAAATGGCGCCAAAAGAGATAAAAATGGTACTTATTAAACGACAATAGCTAGAAACAAGAAATTCGATACGTACAATCCTCTAATTGAGTATATTCATAATATGAAATTATTTTTTCCAAATTCATTCTTTTAAGGTATAAAATGGGAATAGAGGGATAAAAATGGTACCAACCAGATGGCTGGACCTAGAATAATGAAATTCGGTGTATACATTCCTCTGATTGAATAAACACGTAAAATAAACGAATTTTTCGAAATTCGTACTTCTTGGGGTCAAAATGGGAAAATGGAATTCGAAATTCGTACTTTCAAGGGATACAAATAGTACAGAGGGATAAAAATAGTACTAACTAAACGACTACAGCTAGAATGATGAAATTCTAATTGGGTAGAAACGTCAAATAAAGAGATTTTAGATAGCCGTACTCTTAAGGTGGTAAAAATGGTACCAACCAAGTGGCCGCAGCTGGAATCATGAAATTCGGTGTATACATTCCTCTGACTGCATAGACACGCAAAATAAAAAGTTTTTTTTTTCCAAATTCGTACTTTTTCTTTTACGGCAAAAATTGGTTGAATCCTGAAGTTAGGTTATTTTGCACTTGTACGTCTGATAATGGATTTTCAAAATTTGTACTTTTGAATTAAAATAGAATGGAAATACAACCAACTGTAGCACCCACCAATATTTATGATATTAAAGCTTTTTGAAAATATAAATAGAAGAATAATTATTTTTTGAATTGACGTATTGGTAGCCTTGCCTTATAAGTGTGGTGTGAAATAATTAAAATATTATATTTATTTATAAAATAATTGTTTGATTTGAACTGGGATATTGTCCTGGCTCAAGACCATTTTGCATCTATATTTAATAAAATGCAAATTTATTTACAAATGGCATGGTGACATTTATTACTTGGCTGCCGACTACCACGATCATGATTTCGACCATGTCAAAAGTCTTTTCAAGTGGCATCGCAGCGACTTTTCAACATCAAACCCGGCCTCTATAAGGAGATGATTCTAGCAAACGAACGAGAAGCACAACTCACTTGCCGATTTTGCGTTTAAGAAATCGCACCAAGTAATAAAGCACACATGCCATCTTACAAGCATCTCATTGAGTTGCATATGTAAGTATGTGTATATGCAGGTATAGTTACCCAGCAATACTTCTGCCGTGCCAACGCTCATTTGTTTTAGTTTTTTCGTTTGCATTTTTTTTGTCTGTAATCAATATTTGATTTGAACTGGGATATTGTCCTGGCTCAAGACCATTTTGCTTCTATATTTAATAGAATGCAAATTTGTAAGTGTTTTGATTTTGCTATATAAAAGATATATTTTCCTGTAATATTACTGTACTTCTACGAAAATCGAAATCTTCTGTGGAATGTAATGAATGGTGGAGGATATATAAAGTTCTGCCCGGCCGAACTTAACGCCGTTTTTCCTTGTTTTTTTTTTTCACCAACAGCAAGTCTGTCTTTCAATCTTTATTTAAATTTGTTCAGCGAATTTTCTCTGTGAAAAAGAAGGTTTAGGAAAAGTAGAGACTGAAGAGAGGAATATTTTCTCTCGACATGTTAGAAAAATGTGTTATTTCGTTTTTCTTTTTAATCGATTTAAAAAAGTTCGTCCAATTAAGTGAAGAAATCTTTTCACCCTGGCCTTTTCCTAACGGCATGTGTTTTCAGATTTACTTTGGATTCTACATTTCAACCCAATTCCTTCCAAAAATGTGTTCCCTGATGTGCGATAGATTAAATACTTTATCTCCCCAATTCGGGGCGAATCAATTATAACAATTTCTGGTTAAATTGTCACCTTCAATGTTAGCCGTAACCAAGCGTGGCGAATACACACGTTGCACAGCACAGGGCACAAAGAAACATTCATCACATTGGAAACCAGGCAGTGTGCGTGTGTATGTGTGTGTGTGCGTGAGTGAAGAAAATTGGCCAGAAATTCAATACAAACTAATAAATTTTCGTATCAATTTAGAAACGAAACAGCAGCAGCAGCAAAAATACGCACAACGACATAAATTGATTTTGCTGCAGAACAACAACCCACAATAACGTAGCAGAGCAGGACTAGAGCAAAAATACCCCCACGACCAGTAACACCTAGAAATAGATCATGTGTAACTGCAGGTATTACACAAACAATTTGACATTAAATAGATTTAATTAAAATTGATTTAGTAGCGCAAATGGCAAACAGACAAAAGGATGCCCAGGATGGTGTAGGGGTGGGGAGGGGACGAGTACGAGATCTGACACTGTACACGCTGGCACACATGAGGACCAAAAATAGCACAAACACATAAACAACTGAACACGTGTTATATACAAACACAGAAACATGCGTATCTGTCTGTCTGTCTCGTTAAAAGGGACGAAAATTTGACACACTTGATTTGTGTGACACACATATACGCACACAAACAACAAGGACATCACCAAGAACAACGACGACGACATTAGCAGCCGTTGAAGCAGCAGTAAATATTAAACTCGGGGTCCATGGATGAATAAATTCGGCGAATTACAAAAGGAGAACGACCTGACACAATAGGGTCCCCCTTTGACACTCTTTTACCCACACACTCGCACACAGTCATAAATGATGGCCTACACGTACATACATTCTCATATATTTTCGAGGAGCCGCTGCACAGACAGAATGATATGTAGGCTGAATTTAAAATAGGGACATTACTTGACGATATTTGCACATGGCCTTATGCGTGTACGAAAGAGTTTGGAAAGTGCAATTGTCTGCATTTTTAACTGCCACACATGGACGTAAAAGTGCTTGACATGCATTCACCCCGTCATGAACAGATGAGAGATTCCCATTGAGTTGAATGTAATGAAAGCGAGAAAAGTAATCGAGGTCAAATTGTCCAGCAAAAATATTATAACAATAAAGCACCAATGAGAGGTGCCTAACATGACTCACACATGGTTTCTAATTCACTCCCCCCCGGGTAGTGTAAATATCATTACATAATTTCATAATTACAGTCAAAAACCAAGTAAAAAGGCTTTAAGTTCAGCCGTGCCGAATCTTTTATACCCTCCACCATGGATTGCAGTCATAGAAGTGCAAAATGTTAAATTTTGTATACAGAACCAAACTAAAACAAATAAAAATACTGAAAAAATAATTTTATAAATAAAGATTAAATATCTGATTATTTTAAACCACGCTTTTAAGGCAAGGCTAACAATATGTTTATAGTCAAGTCAATTCAAAAATAAATATAAGGCAGCAATCTTCAAAAAAGGTTAAATACCCTAAATAATGGGGGGCAGTGGGTGCATTTTCAGCCACAGCCGTTTGGTTGGTTATATTTCCATAATATTTTAATTCCAAAAGTATACATTTTGATAATCCATTATCTCTCACGTACACAACGCAAGATAACATAACTTGATGATTTTAGCCATTTTTTTCGTAAAAGTAAAAATGTATTAATTTGGAAAAATCTATTTATTTGCGAATTTCATCATTCTAGCTGTAGCCTTTAGATGGTACCATTTGTACCCTCTGTTCCCATTGTATCCCTTGAATGTAAGAATTTGGAAAAACCTCTTTGCTTCTTGTGTCTACGCAGTCAGATGACTGTATACTCTGAAATACATGACTCTGACTGCGGCCATTTGCTTGGTACAATTGTTATCCCCTTTTTTCCATTTTAACCGCAAAAAGTACGAATTTCGAAAAATCCATTTATATTACAATCAGATGAATGTATGCAGCGAATTTCATTATTTTAGGTGCAGCGATTTGGTTGCTACGATTTTTATCCGTATATTCTCAATTTACTCCTTAAAAGTACGAATTAAATAAAACATTTATTTTACGAGTCTACTAAATTAGAGGAATGTACGTATGATAGGTACTCTACAAGTAAGGAAAGGCTAAAGTCGGGCGGGCCGACTATATGATACACTCCACTTTCTATAGGAATTCAATTCAATTCAGTAAAAAAGTGAAAATGGGGAAATTTCTTGTATGTTTCCTAATCACAGGCTAAAATGACCTGGTCCAATTTGTCAAATCGAGAATAATATTTGTAGCCCCGATACAAATATCCAAACCTGGAATGACTAACTTTCACAAGTCATTAGTTGAAGTATACCGTGTTATGCTCAATTTTAAAAAACTCTCAGAAAGTACGCGGATTCTGGGGAACGAAGCTTGTATGAGAGCTATATGTAAATCTGAATCGATGTGATCTATTTTCACCATAGGCGTTCCTAGCTTAAATATAAGATGTTTTGCCAATTTTGAAGAAAATCTGTTAAAATATGTGGTATCTAGAATGAAAAGGGTCAAATCGGGTGTGAAATTTGTATGTGGGCTATATCTAAATCTGAACCGATTTTCTTCAAATTAAATAGCGTTCGTTGTTGTACTGAAAAACTTCGTTGTGCAAAATTTCTGGCTACAATTGCGATCTGTATCGTGATTACAACAATAGATGGACAGACTACAGACAGACAGACGGACATTGCTAAATCGACTCAGAAAGTAATTCTAAGCCTATCAGTATAATTAACAATGGGTCTATCTCCCTTCCTTTTGGGTGTTACAAACAAATGCACAAAGACATAATAAATGTGGCCCCGATTTGACTTTTTCCTCACTAGAAACCACATATTGTACCCGATTTTCTTTAAAATTATCTCAACATCTTATAATCGAACCAGAAACACCTATGGTGAATGTGGGTAAGGTCGGTTCAGATTTAGATATAGCCCCAATACAAATGTTGCTACCGAATGTTTAACCGATTTTGGCAAAACTTTACATATTATATTTCACCAATAAACATACATGGTGAAAGCGGGGCACATCATTCCAGGTTTCAATATACTCCCATACAAATGTCCTATCCGATTTAATATTTTTTGTCAAACACATACATTTACATGATTCATCATTCAAAAATTCATCCTATTACCGCTGTATAATCTGTATTTGTCATTGGATCTTGATCAATTTTTCCAGATCATGTTATATTTACTTGACTCGGAATATCTTTATTATTTACAATATTCATTAAATTTGGATAAAGTTGAATTTATAGTATAATTTATATGAACAACATTTCTCCCATGAAATACCTGGGTTTGGTAATCAAAACGAGGTATATACGCAGGGAGTGATGTGGGGTCTTATATAGTCTGCCCCGCCGTTTTTCATAACTTGAACTATACCAACGAGAATATTCTTACAATAATAAAATAATTTAAAATAAATATTATATTTGTTTTTTTTTGTTAAGTAAAATAAATTAGTTGAGTGTGCTAATTAAATGTGTACAACTGCATTCTAAGAACTCTGAAAAGTTTATGTCCTATGTTTATACTTTTTTATTATTTGCTTTTCATACCGAAATGTATTACAATTTATTGAAAAGCAAATCCTATTTCTTATAATTTTTGCTGTGCATATAGTTGCATGTATGTTGCACATACACTCTGAATTTCATAATGGATTTCTGAGATGTCGGCACAAAGACATACATTTATAGATATAGATACATTTTCGAAGACCTTTCCAGTCTTCTACATCATTTCGTTTAGATATACGGACATTCCGATATGGCATTAGAATTTTAATGCGGGTCTTAAGAGGTATTTAATGTTGTTACAATGGCAAACTAAAACCCATCCTAATGTAGAGAAAATAAAATGTGTGATATTGCGTGGAAAATGTTGCCTTTTTTGAAGATTCAATATTTTTTGGACCAAAAAATCTCAATTGTTTCTAGTTTACTCAAACTAATGTTGTTCACAATGAATAAGCAATATCCAGCCTTGCAATTTAATGGAATGTTTAGAATGTTATTTTTTCAAAATCTTCCAGTGGACTGTTGACTGTGGTCAGGGGATCAACAGTATTTACTTTAAAACTTGTCCATATAGAAAAATGCCAAAGACAACAAAGGTCTCATGCTTCAGAGTTTTTCTGGCAATTTCCTTAACACATTTGAAACTACTGTGTTAGTTTAGTGTATGTATGTATTTGCTATTGTTAAGTTCGCTGCCTACCATGACACCCCTAAACGGGTATCCTTCCCTCCCACCCCAAAAGAGCATAGCACGCGTGCGACTGACTTTATTAGGAGCGTGTTGTCAATATCCCACTCATTTTGCAGTCATTACTGCAGCAGTCCAATGGGTTTTTTGCAAGTTTTAGAGAGATCAAATTCAAAATTCGTATTTGATGTTGGCTGGCTAGCTGACTGGATGCCTGGTTGGCGGGCTGGTAATTGCCTGAAATGTCGTTAATCATTTTGAAGAATGACGATTTGTCAACAACAACTACAGCCGCCCAACGACAACAACAACACAAATGGGAAAAATGTTTGTGATGGTTTTCGATGAACCGATGAAAAACATTTAGGAATGTGTAAACGGGCATATTGATGAGTACGAAAACATGCGTAAATTGTCACTCACACACGCACCGCCGCCACAGTGCCTATCACCATCAACACCGAGAGAAAAAACACGAATACATTGAAAAAGCACATGATATTAATTGTTTAAATGACAATAAATAGTTTTTCGGCGAACATCAATATTGACAAGGGACAGACAGATAGAGAGACAGACAGACAGAGGCGAAATTGTGTGTTACGTGTGTCTATGTCAAATAGGGATGTTAGAAAATAAATTGAAATCGACACAAACCGGTTTTATCCTCGATTATTCGCAGTTCAATACAGTCAATATTTCCCCTGAAATATCGATCTGCAACCCTATAAAGTATAAAAATATATATTCGTGATTATCATAAAATTCTAAAATGATCATCAAAATGATAGAATCTGCTATAAAAAATTACTGATTATTTTTCCAAATTTCTGGTTTTATTGGAAAGGTTCAACTTTGTCATTTAATAATGGAACACAATATTATTCATATGACCACCACGACTGGTTCGGCAGTACCTCATCCGATCAACCCAATTTTTCAGTGCATGACCCAATGATGCCACCAGCCAAAAAATACACAACAAACAATGATATGTTGTGGATGTAATAGTCACGTGTGGGTTCTCTGAAGCCCATATGCGACAACTTTGCTTATTGACATAGCCACCGAGAGGAAAGTGAGCTTCATGAAGGCAGAACTAAAGGTCGATCTCTTCTCAAAAATGTTCCACGTAAATTTCTTAAAGACTACTTTGGAAGTAAGTTTTTAATATTTCCCAATATTGTTCGTTACCCTAAAAATAAAAATAAAAATAAAAATAAAAATAAAAATAAAAATAAAAATAAAAATAAAAATAAAAATAAAAATAAAAATAAAAATAAAAATAAAAATAAAAATAAAAATAAAAATAAAAATAAAAATAAAAATAAAAATAAAAATAAAAATAAAAATAAAAATAAAAATAAAAATAAAAATAAAAATAAAAATAAAAATAAAAATAAAAATAAAAATAAAAATAAAAATAAAAATAAAAATAAAAATAAAAATAAAAATAAAAATAAAAATAAAAATAAAAATAAAAATAAAAATAAAAATAAAAATAAAAATAAAAATAAAAATAAAAATAAAAATAAAAATAAAAATAAAAATAAAAATAAAAATAAAAATAAAAATAAAAATAAAAATAAAAATAAAAATAAAAATAAAAATAAAAATAAAAATAAAAATAAAAATAAAAATAAAAATAAAAATAAAAATAAAAATAAAAATAAAAATAAAAATAAAAATAAAAATAAAAATAAAAATAAAAATAAAAATAAAAATAAAAATAAAAATAAAAATAAAAATAAAAATAAAAATAAAAATAAAAATAAAAATAAAAATAAAAATAAAAATAAAAATAAAAATAAAAATAAAAATAAAAATAAAAATAAAAATAAAAATAAAAATAAAAATAAAAATAAAAATAAAAATAAAAATAAAAATAAAAATAAAAATAAAAATAAAAATAAAAATAAAAATAAAAATAAAAATAAAAATAAAAATAAAAATAAAAATAAAAATAAAAATAAAAATAAAAATAAAAATAAAAATAAAAATAAAAATAAAAATAAAAATAAAAATAAAAATAAAAATAAAAATAAAAATAAAAATAAAAATAAAAATAAAAATAAAAATAAAAATAAAAATAAAAATAAAAATAAAAATAAAAATAAAAATAAAAATAAAAATAAAAATAAAAATAAAAATAAAAATAAAAATAAAAATAAAAATAAAAATAAAAATAAAAATAAAAATAAAAATAAAAATAAAAATAAAAATAAAAATAAAAATAAAAATAAAAATAAAAATAAAAATAAAAATAAAAATAAAAATAAAAATAAAAATAAAAATAAAAATAAAAATAAAAATAAAAATAAAAATAAAAATAAAAATAAAAATAAAAATAAAAATAAAAATAAAAATAAAAATAAAAATAAAAATAAAAATAAAAATAAAAATAAAAATAAAAATAAAAATAAAAATAAAAATAAAAATAAAAATAAAAATAAAAATAAAAATAAAAATAAAAATAAAAATAAAAATAAAAATAAAAATAAAAATAAAAATAAAAATAAAAATAAAAATAAAAATAAAAATAAAAATAAAAATAAAAATAAAAATAAAAATAAAAATAAAAATAAAAATAAAAATAAAAATAAAAATAAAAATAAAAATAAAAATAAAAATAAAAATAAAAATAAAAATAAAAATAAAAATAAAAATAAAAATAAAAATAAAAATAAAAATAAAAATAAAAATAAAAATAAAAATAAAAATAAAAATAAAAATAAAAATAAAAATAAAAATAAAAATAAAAATAAAAATAAAAATAAAAATAAAAATAAAAATAAAAATAAAAATAAAAATAAAAATAAAAATAAAAATAAAAATAAAAATAAAAATAAAAATAAAAATAAAAATAAAAATAAAAATAAAAATAAAAATAAAAATAAAAATAAAAATAAAAATAAAAATAAAAATAGAAATAAATGTTATTTTACCTTTCAAAGTCAAAGTAATCGGTAGTTAAATTTAAAATGTTACAATGCTATAGGGTGCATTATAAGCGAAATCCATTTTCTCCTTTTTATGAAAATTTATGGTCATTTTTGGTATTGTAATAATTTATGTAAATAATTTTGAATCCGGTTTGTGAACATTTTCTGGATTCGCCATCCCTACTATTAGGGAAAAGTGGCAATTTTCATATTAATTAAATCAAAATGAATGCATTCGTTTGGAGGGACCTTTGGAGGATTGCCAAAAACACCAACAGCTGATAGTCGTTGATGCTCAGAGAGGGATGATCTGTTTGATTTGATGGTTGATGCGAACAAATCACAAAATTTGTTGTGGAAATACACACACACATAAATTCAACTATAGGCTAATTGTTTGTGTTAAAATCTCATTAATTAGCCATGAATCATTATGATATCCGCTTCGGGGACACTATTTCGTTTAGTTTTTGTTCGATATTTTTGTGGAATTTCAGTTGCATGACAAATTTCATTCCGACCAAATGCAGGCTTTGGTTACCCCTCTTGCTTCTCCGCCGGTCTGGATTTGATTGGAACATCTGTTTGAAAACGAATCGATTTAACGCCTGTGTTTTTCACTTTTGATATTGTCACGTGCTTCGTGTGTACGTGTTTCATTGTGAATGAAGGTGGTTCCGCTGGATTTTCAGTTGAATACGCCTCAGTTGTGTTCCTCATGAATCCTTTGTTGGATTATTAGTTCTGCATGCTTTTTGGGATTTTTTTTCAGGATTATAATGAGTTTTTTAAGAAATATAATTCGTTTGTCATGAGTGTGGCATGGTCATGTTAGTGATTATAAAAAATCGTCACATGGGGAATTCGGTATGAAAAAATTGAGGATTTATTGCGTGGTGTATAATTCGGGGAGAAGTATGAACACTTCTTCCTTCCGGGTTGTTGCGGTAATGTGTGTTCCTCGAATAGGGTCAGTGATATGTTTTAGCTTCCTTTGTTGGTATTATCGCTCTAAGGATTTTGAGGGATACGTTAATGTAATAGGGATATTTTATAGATAACTATGTACTCAGTTTTTCATTTGGTAAACTTCTCTCCTTTTTCTAGGACTTTTAATTTCCAAAGGATGTAGAAGATTCAATAATCTTTTTTCGTACTTCTTCGAGTCATACAAAGGCGATATGTATATGAAAAGAACGGAAGAATATCAGTTAAAAATACTTAAAAGTTCATGCTTCTCTCTGTATAAGATTGTTATTAATAACCATTTCAAATCTTTCCCTTAAAAGTACAAACAAAAAACTTTAACTTTGTAAGGGGGGATAAGGATCCTTCGGATATTAAAGTCCTTTAAAAAGGAGAAAATCAAATCGCCAGGAGAACACACTACCTCTTGCTTCAAGAGTAAATACTTCTGTTCACTTCCAATGAAAACAAGTACGGAAAGGCTAAACTCGGGCGGGACCGATTATATGATATCCACACTTTCTTCCCCATTACAATTGAATTCGGAAAAAAGGTTATATCGGGAACGATTTTTGCATGGGTACAACGGGCGGGGGCGACTATATAATACCCTACACCACTCCCTGCGTATGTACCTCGCTTTGATTACTAAACGAATATGGTTAATAATATGGTAATTAATCCAATTATCAGAGAGACATACAGTAGTAATAGGATGAAACGGACCGAAATTTCAAAAGGGGGTCAATAACAACATTTTCGGCCTGCTCCAAAACATGGGCCTATATATTTCTCATTCGCGGTAGGTATTCCTAGCTGAAAAATATCATGATCTGCAAAATTTGATGAAGATACGCTGTAAGATGTAGTTTCTAGAGCTGTAATAGATCAGAATGGGCCCCATTTGGGTTATACCAAAGTATGGACATATGGGCATCTCCCAAACAAGTAAGGAAAGGCTAAAGACGGACGGACCTTCTATCTCATTACAATTCAATTCGGTAAAAAAGTGAAATCGGGAAGGATTTTTGAATTATGTAAATGTATGTGTTTGACAAAAAAATTTAATCGGAAAGGACATTTGTATGGGGGTTTATTGAAACCTGGAACGATGTGACCCGCTTTCACCATGTATGTTTATTGGTGACATATAATATGTAAAGTCTGGCCAAAATCGGATAAACATTCGGGAGCAACATTTGTATGGGGGCTATATCTAAATCTGAACCGATCTTTCCCAATTTCTGCATAGGTGTTTCTATTTGGATTATAAGATGTTGTGCCAAATTTAAAGTAAATCGGGTACAAGATGTGGATTTAGAGCGGAAAAAGTCAAATCGGGAGCGACATTTGTATGGGGGCTTTATCTAAATCTGAATCGATCTTACCCACTTTCACCATGGGTGTTTTTAGTTAGAATATAAGATGTTGTGCCAATTTTAAAGAAAATCAGGTACAGTATGTGGTTTCTAAAGCGGAAAAAGTGAAATGGGGAGCGACATTTGTATAGGGGCTATATCTAAATCTGAACCGATCTTACCCACTTTCACCATGGGTGTTTTTAGTTAGATTATAAGATGTTGTGTCAATTTTAAAGAAAATCAGGTACAATATGTGCTTTATAGGGCGGAGCAAGTAAAATCGAGAGCGACATTTGTATGGGGGCTATATCTAAATCTGAACCGATTTCCTCCAATACCGACGGTCCTTGGGCAGGAAAAATAACTTCTACCAAGTTCCATGGTAATCGGACGACAATTGCGATCTGTAGAGTGCGAACAAGCTTAGATGGACAGCAGACGGACGGACAGACAGACATTGGTAAATCGACTCAGTTGGTGATTCTAAGCCAATCGGTATACTTAACGGTGGGTCTAACTCGATTATTTCTTGGTGTTACAAACATTTGGCGCGAAACTAACTTATAATACCCTAGTCCACGAAGTGGTGTAGGGTATAAACATTTAAGAGATAAATATATATCCTCTGACCTCTACATGTATATTTGGAAAAACAAAGTTCTCAAAAATCGCTGAACTTTGTATATTTCTATAAGACCTACTTTTGGAAGCTCTTCTTTTTTTTGTAACGTCCGTTTCAATGTAAATTTGTTTATAATTTTGTACTAAATTCTGACTATATATTTTTAAAATGTAGTACTCTTTAACCGCTTTCGAACACTTTCACTGATCGACTTTTTCTGTTTTTTTCTTGTTTTTGGCATAGTGTAAGGCGTGTGAACGTCGCGTCCGGGCCACTGGGAGATGCCCATATGGTTAAATTGATTGAGATGGGTTCTCGATTTTTTAACCGATTTGCTACAAATTTGGCACAACATCTTATAATTCATCTAGAAATATAATTTATAGTTTATAATTTAACTAGAAACGTCTGTTGTAAAAGTGCGTCATATCGGTTCAGATTTATATATAGCATCCACACAAATTTTTCTCTCGAGTTCACTTTTCCGTTTCAGACACCACATATATGGTACCCATGCAAAAATCGTTCCCGATATAACTTTTTCCCTAATTCAATTGTAATGGGGAAGAAAGTTTGGCTATCATATAATCGATCCCGCCGAGTTGGTAGCAAGAGGTAGTATGTAGAAACGCTGATCTTTTCTCTCCCAGTGATTTGATTTTCTCCTTTTTACAGGACTTTGATACCATCTAAAAATACCCCCTTAAAAAGTTAAAGTATTTATACACTCCACGAGAGTATTATGTCTTTGTGCATTTGTTTGTAACACCCAAAAGGAATCGAGTTAGACCCATCGCTTATTATACAGATCGGCATAGAATCACTTTCTGAGTCGATTTAACAATGCCCGTCTGTCTGTCCATCTATTCTTGTAATCACGATGCAGATGAAACTTTGCACAGCGAAGTTTTTCGGTACAGGAACGAACGCTATTTAATTTGAAGAAAATCGGTTCAGATTTAGATATAGCTCCCATACGAATTTCACTCCCGATTTGATTCTTTTCACTCTAGATACCACATATTACAAAAGATATTTTAAAAATTGGCGAAACAAAAAAATGTGTTAAATCGGTGCAGATTTATTATAGCTACCATTAAAATTTAGCTCCCGATTTGACTTTTTTGCTCTATAAACCACA
This sequence comes from Polietes domitor, assembly GCA_947397865.1. NCBI lineage: Eukaryota > Metazoa > Arthropoda > Insecta > Diptera > Muscidae > Polietes > Polietes domitor. The sequence continues at coordinate 159,624,240 of OX377619.1, read as the reverse complement.
TATTTTAACAGATGTTCTACAAATCTTTCAAAATATCTTATATTTTCTCATGGTGAAAATTGGTCAGATCGGTTCAGATTTACATATAGCTACATACAATTTTCACTCCCCGGATAGACATAGACATGCATTTAGAGGGGACATCCCCTGAGTGTTGGTTCAGTGAAAAAAACTAGAGTGATAGAGGATCACAGGATTACAATTGTAAAATGCACGTACATGTCCCACCGTTATGCACAACTAAACGCGTTTTTCTTACAAAAAACTGTGCATTTTTACGCACATTACCTGGATTTTTGTTTGCATTTCTAAGAAAACTGCAACCTTGCAAATAGGTTATATAGTCTTTCCTAAAAATTTTGTAATATGACTGTGGAGAAATATTGCATTTTCCCTCATCTCTCTGATTTAGGAGTCTTGTGAATAATATGCGCATGCTTTTAAGAAAATAACAAAAGAATTTTTTAATTAACGTTGATTATGTTCTCGGTTCATTTTTAAGTTCTTCAATGTTTTTAATAGATATTTTTCATGAACAATTAATTGCACACCGTCATAGAACAATTAATTTAACATTTCCGCAATATTGCAAAACTATATTCAAATAGCCAATTATTTAAAGTGTTTTCCCATGCGCCTGTGAAACTCAATACAACAATAAATGGTTATCAAATTACGTAAACATTATTATTTAAATCCTTGCCTTTCTTCATGTCATTGTAGAGGCGATAGTGCTGTCGTCCTTGTTAGCATTGCAGCAGATATCCTCTTTGCTGTCGTTGTTGTTGCAGTTGTCTGAGTGTAATATGAAATGAAATCATTTACACACATATTGATCATATTTATAAACTCTCAGTGCAACAAAAAAAATGAATGAAAACAACAGCACAAGAATAATTTATGGAGTGTTTTTGTTTGAAAACAAAAACAGAAGTGAAATCAGCAACAATATCCAGAAAAAAAAATAAACAAAAATTAATAATAATCAGCTTAACATACATTCAACAACAGTAATTGTATGAACATATGAGACGTTGCACAATATAGGAAGTAAAGAAATCGGGAGTAAAAATATTTCCATGTTACCATGAATGGTAGATAAGAAGAAAGATCTAATCTCTGAAGTATTAGAATTATCGCGCTCTTCAGGACAGCCCTTTCCACCCATTCTTCTTTTTAGCATTTCTTACATTGGCCTGGAATGTCCCCTACATTTGTGCATATATATTCGAGTATCATATAATCAGTTTTATGGAGGATTGTTGTGCTCAATATTGCTGTTATTATTATCATTGCTTTAATATTTATACAATATTTAATGATGTTTTATGGAAATAACGATTTAAAAACACAGCATAAGGTAAGCAACACGAAAAAAACAAATTTAAGAGAATTGAACATATTGTGAAATAATATTTCAATTTTCCTTTCATTTGATATCGGACAAGTGTATTGTGAAATACATAATTTAATTATATGAATAGTATTTTTGATGTTGTTGTTGCTGGTTGTCAATGCTGCTGCTTTGTTTTCAATAATTTTTTATGAACTTATCATATTTCATACAGGGATTTTTCTGTTTTATAGCGGATTATTACATTACTTATCACTACAGCCCATCATCAGCGGCATCATCATCACCATAATGACCAGCATTATTGTGGGAACTGACTGTATTGTTCTAAACTTTCCTATGGAGCTGCTATAAAACAGTTAGCAAATGACCGTTCCAGGGCATGAATGTATTATATCCATGGATGTACTATTAGTTTTAATTGATTTGGAATACAAAGAAGAGTACTAATTGCTCAAACTACACGATTTTTTAACAAAAACGTTTAGAAACTAAAATTTAATGAAATAATGTTGGTGACATTTCAGCGAATATTGGTTCATATGGTTGCCGTAATGTCTAAATATATGAGCTAACTGTATTAAAGAAATTAACAATCTTAAGAAAAAATTTTACAAGTGATTTAAATATAACTAGTAAGGAAAGGTCGGGGCCGACTATATGATACCCTACACTTTCACTTCACTACAATTCAATTCGGTGAAAATCGTGAACCGATCTCATCCACTTTTACCATAAATGTTTTTAGTGTAGATATAAGTTTTTCTGCTGAATTTGAAGAAAATCGGTCAAATCGGTAGTAAAATTTGTATGAGAGCTATATAAACCGATTTGACCCATTTTCATCAAAATGTTTCGAAGTATAAGGTGTTACGCCAAATTTGAAGAAAATCTGTAAAAACTTACAGTCTCTAGACCGGAAAATGTCAAATAGGTAGCGAAATTTGTATGGTGGCTATATCTAAATCTGAACCGATTTTACCCATTTCACCACAGATGTTTATACACTCCACAAGAGCATTATGACTTTGTTCATTTGTTTGTAACACCCAAAAGGAAGGAGATAGACCCATTGTTAATTATAGCGATCGACTTAGAATCGCTTTCTGAGTCGATTTTGCAATGTCCGTCTGTCTATCCATCTATACTTTTAATCACGATACAGGTCGCACTTGTATACAGAACCAAATGAAACTTTGCACAACGAAGTTTTTCGGCACAAGGACGAACGCTATTTAATTTGAAGAAAATCGGTTCAGATTTAGATATAGCCCCCATACGAATTTCACTCCCGATTTGACTCTTTTCACTCTAGATACCACATATTACAGCAGATTTTCTTTAAAATTGGCGAAACATCTTAGATTTCAACTAGAAACATCTGTGGTAAAAATGTGTTAGATCGGTTCAGATTTATATATAGCCCCCATACAAATTTCGCTCCCGGTTTGACTTTTTCCGCTCTAGAAACCACATATTTTAACAGATTTTCTTCAAATCTAGCAAAATACCTTATATTTCAGCTGGAAACACCCATGGTAAAAATAATCTCTCAGATATTATTCTCCATGTCAGCATTATGGCTGCAATTAAGCTCAAAACTCTCTGACAAATAATGATATATGCAAACTCTTGCAACAATTTACTTAACGATTATTATTATAATAAACTTTATATAATAAACACCAGCAAATAAATGCATCTTAAGTCAAACTTAACGAATATGGTAAAATTAATGAACATCATTTGCATTATGTTTCTCCAAAATCGGTGAGATCCTCTCATAGCAGTTGCGTCTTAGGAGTAATAACTTGGCGTAGTAACTTGAATACTGAGTGCTATATAAACAAATCGGAAGGAAAAATATGAGCAATGACTATATTTTTTCGCAATGCTTCATTTTTACTGTAAGTGTTCATAACTAAAATAAAACGTGGAAAATAAATAAATGTGGAAAGTACGACTAAAATCGTATCGAAGGACCTATGTTTATGGTATTACTAGTATTTTGTACCCGGCGATGCACGGGTTCATTCTTCTCTATTTCCCAACTTCGTATGCTTTGGAAGATAAAATGAGTAATTTTTGATAATTTTAAAATATTGTTTGTGTAGGATGTAGCACCCCCTCGATCAAGAAATTTTGAAATATTTACCATATTGTCCAATTTTCAAGTGATAATGGGATAAATCGGACGGACATAACAATATTTGGGGGTTGTACCATAACATGGGTCTACATAGTTCCCTTTCACGGGAGGTATTCCTGGTTGGAATTAATATTATCTGTACAATTTTATCAAGATCCGATGTAAGATGTAGGTTCTAGAGCGGTAATAGTGTAAACGGACCCTTATATGTGACATTCATAGTAGGTATTGTTAGTTGAAAAATAACTCGATCTGCAAAACTTGATCGACTTCTGATGTAAAATGTGTGTTCCAGAGCGGTAATAGTGAAAATTGGAATCAATTTGTAAGGGTAGATTAAAAGTGGAACCATAAAAGGATATATAGGAAAAGTAATGTGTTCTTAAACTCTAAAATTATCTTTAAAGCCAAAATGCAAGAAAGACACGACGTGAAAACACTGTTTCAGAAAAATATCATTTAGATGACTGATATGGAACTGTGCTTGAGTTATATATTGCAACCGATTTTTACCAAATTTGGTTAAAGGTCATCTAGTAAATACTAGGTCATTCAAGTCTAAGTTTTGATATGGACTATATAAACTCATTCCATCTATATCAAATCGCCTGAACTTAGTAATTAGAAGCAGGTGTTTTTATTTTTACACCACGACTCACTCATCCGAATATATTCTAATTTAAAACAAGTAAGTAAAGGCTAAAGCCGGGCAGGGCCATCACTCCACTTTCTATCGAATACAATTCAATTCGTTAAAAAAACTGAAAACGGGAAGGATTTTTGTATGTTTCCTAATCATAGGCTAATATGACCTGGTCCAATTTGTCAAATCGAGAAGAATATTTGTATCGGGGCTATATCCAAACATTGAATGAAGTGACCCACTTTCACAACAAGTTCTTTCAGTTCAAATAAACGTGTTATGCTCATTTTAAAGAAATTCGGTGAAAATACGTGGTTTCTGGGGCGGAAAAGTAAATCCGGGAGCGAAATTTGTATTGGAGCTATATGTAAATCTGAACCGATCTGCCCCATTTTCACCATGGGTTTTCTAGTTGTTTCTAGTTTCTAGTGAAATCGGGAGTGAAAATTTGTGAGGGAGCTATATACAAATCTGAACCGATCTAACCTATATTCATCATGGGTGTTTCTAGTGGAAATATAAGATATTGTGCCAAATTTGAAGAAGATATGTAAAAATATGTGTTTTCTAGACCAGAAAAAGTCAAATCGAGAGCGAAATTTAAATGGGAGCTATATACAAATCTGAACCGATTTGACCTATTTTCACCATAAGTGTTCCTAGTTTAAATATAAGATCGTTTGCCAATTTTGAGGAAAATCTGTTGTAATATGTGGTATCTAGAGTGAAAAGAGTCAAATCGGGAGTGAAATTCGAATGTGGGCTATATCTAAATCTGAACCGATTTTCTTCAAATTAAACAGCGTTCGTCCTTGTCCCGAAAAGCTTCGTTGTGCAAAGTTTCATTTGGTTCTGGTCACAATTGCGACCTGTATCGTGATTACAAGAAAAGATGGAAAGACAGACGGACGGACAGACAGACAGACGGACAGACGGACATTGCTAAATCGACTCAGAAAGTGATTCTAAGCCGATCGGTATAATTAACAATGGGTCTATCTTCCTTCCTTTTGGGTGCACAAAGACATAATACTCTCGTGGAGTGTATAAAAATTGTTTAATAAATTCAAAAAAAAACAATTGATTAAAGAATGCATGAATTTGACTAGAAAAAAAGCCAGCGAGTTAAGTCCTCGTAAAGATGAAACCCAAGAAGAGAGGACATTTACTGGATTGCTTGGAATTTCAGTACCGTGAGTCCCCTCAGATAATGTGGCAAATCCATAAAAAGCCCGTACATCATTTATTCTATTCCTTACTTTATCAGATGCATTTAAAAAATGCTCCAATTGCTTAAATGTAGAATTTTTCCAAACCCGCTTTTCTTCTCCACTGTGATGCACACCATTTGCTGTGCAGTGCCAATACCATAGAATAACCCATTTTGAGTCCTTTTGATCAACTTCTAACATTCCATCTCATCATCTTCCTCAATTATATGACAATGTTAGTTAATTACTTTTTCCTCTGGAATGTTAATTGGGTTGTTTCAAACGACAAAAAGTAAAAGTAGTTTTGTTTTTTTGCGCCGCAACAATGCAATTTGTTATTTGATTTTTTTGTGCTGCATTCAGTTTTTAATTAAAATTTAATATGCCATCGTAGATAAATTTTAATAATACACTTTGTGTGTGTGTTTGTGTGCGTGTGTTTTGATTGTAATTCGTTTTTTGTGTGTCCCCTTTTTCTTCTACGCTCTATATATAGACTTGTATCTTTGGCAAATACATGCATATGCTCCGGCTGCATGGCCACAGATAATTTGCATATTAATTAAAAGCGCTTTTTGCGATGAATGAGAGATGCAAAAAAAAAAAACGACAGAGCAATACAAACGATTACAAAGTGGGTTAGTGTAACTAATATGAAAAAAATATATGTATATAAAATATTTAAGGAAATGCAGAATGGTGGAAATAGGCAACGAACTGATTGCCAAACTGTATGTAGCAGACATCAATCAAACCAAATATATATTGGATGAGATTTTCTTTGGAAGATGTCATAGGCATGAGAGTACACCACAAGATGAATATAAAAACTTTTTTTAAACTCCTTAGTCAAATCTGAGAGTTTCCCTTGTGATGCAAAAATATCCACTCGAGATCCATCAAAGGATGCGAATAAGTTTTTAAAATATTTTTGTTTTCAACTTAGTAGTCCTTTGAAGGAGCGACAGGACTACTAAACGACTAAAAACGTCAATTAACTCAATTGTGCCTATAGTTTCAGACGTATATCATCCGGTTCATGTGTAATATGGGCTGTCGGTCTAACTAAATATAAGAGGTTTTTCTAGAGCACTTTCCAGTATTACCTGCAGATTAGTGGTTATCGACTTTCCATAGAAGTGCGGTACCATATTAGGAAAATTGTGATGTTTTTATGCACATTACGATAATTGTTTACTATTTCAAGCTATAAGGCATACTGCTGTGCACTGCTTCAAATAAATTGTGCTGGTTAATTATTCATTTCATTTTTTCATTTCCCTCAGGGTTGATTTCCTCCAGCTCCAATTTCCTGATTCCGGCTGCAGACCAAATGTCTGTACCATTTTGATACGAAAATTACTACTACTGAAGATCCATTATGTTTGGCGCCCACAGTGGAATTTACACATGTAATATCATGATTCTAGCCACAGCCCTCTCTCTGTTTGGTAATAGTTTTATTATTTTTTTCATTTTGGCCTTAAAAGTACGAATTTGGAAATATTCTCCCACTTTGGGCGTCTACACAATCGGACGAGTGTAAATACTGAATTTCATGATTACAGGTACAGCCGCTTGGTTGGTACCAATGTTATCACATTTTGATCAAAAAAGTACGTATATCAAAAGATATCTTTATTGTGCGTGTCTACGCATTCAGAGCAATGTATACAACGAATATCACTATTCTAACTGAAGCTTTCTGGTTGGTACCATTTTAACACATTTCCGCTTAAAATTATACTTTCTACAAATTCCTTTATTTTTCGGGTCTACAAAGTCAGATGAATGCATAAACCGAATTTCATGATTTCAACTTCAACTGTTTGTTCGGTACCATTTTTATCCCTCTTTTCCAATTATATTCCTAAAAGCATACATTTCGAAAATCTCTCTATTTTACGTGTATACGCAATTTTTTTTACACATCGACTTGTTGTCGTATCAATGCACTATGGGACAAATGACCCATTTCACTGGCCAAAAGTCTTAAACCTCAAACAATTTATTTAACTGAACAATGTAAGTACAAACAAGTACATATTATTTTTGCCGAACGCCATTCCTTAATTTAAAACTCAAAATTACCCCAATTGGGAGCGCTTTATTTTTTTGGTCCTTTAAACTTTATTTAGAAAATTGTGTGCATTCAGTAGTTTAATTTTACACAAAAACGTTCTATTTATAAAGGGTGATTTTTTAAAAGCTATAGGAAAGTTAAAAAAACACATAAAATTCTGAAAAATGCATGAAATCTTTATTTGAATCGATAGTACGGTCCATATAATTTAATGTTTGAAGATTATTTCATGATAATGTTGACCTTGACTGCGCCTCAAATGGTCCATCCGCTTAGTCCAATTTTGGCATTTCCACGTTTTTGAGTAACAGAGGCCCACTTGCTGCGAACGGCATCGCGCGCGACCATCAAATGGAAGCGCGCGATGAACTTTCTTAACAGAGCACGCATTTTGATAATAAAATTCAATAATTTGCAAGCGTTGTTCGTTTGTAAGACGATTCATGGTTAAATTATAGACCAAAGTGACAGTGAAACAAAACACGAAACGTGCGTCAGCTGTTTAAACCAGTGTTGCCAAAAAGATAATAGCTAAAAAATCACCATTTAGTTTAAAATTATTTAAGTATAAAGCTTTAAACCATAATTTCAAATTGATTTTCCAAATATAATTTATCAAGGATATTATTAAGATGTCATCTTTCTCGTAAGTGCTATAATCTTCATCAGTACTTGAATTAAAATTTGATTTATGTTCCGCACTATATTTGCCATGTTCGCAAACTAATATTTTTTAACTTCCGGAAGAATTAGAAAGCGCTTCCTTTGCCGTATTAGCTTATTCAAGCATGTCGAATGTGGATCAGATGTATTCATGGTTCTGTTAAATCTAGTATATCAATTAGATGGTCATTCTTCCGAGCCTGCATTGTATGTGACGAATTTTTCATAATGTGTTTATAACGGATAATCACTTGACGTCATATAATAATAATTAATCCACTATGAAAAAATAGTCTAAAACTTCATTTGGTAATAATTTCACTGATATTGGATCCTTTTGGTACAATGCTGATTTCATCGATGGGTTTCTTTATATTTCTTTGTATGGTTTTTTAAGCGCTGTTCCGAGTGTTACTTGTCCTCGATTGCGAGCTGATGTTGCTACCGCACATACCAATTGATCAATGTCATTGTAATTTTGTTATGATACTAATATGCTTCTCATCTATCGCCACGGCCAGATTTGTCACAAAATTGAACCCCAGGCCTTCCGAAAGTCGCAGTAAGCAATTTCAATCAATCTCCGTTATGCTGACGAAATCTCGATAGCATCCTTTGACATTTTCCATTTTAAAGATAATGACCAACAAAATGTTTTATACTTTCCTTTAACTAGTCTATATTTTCGATCTGAAATTGTTAACACCAAATTTACAAAGGACATAATCATAAACTACAACTTATCGCTTTTGTTCAGTGCGATGTTTGATCAAGATGTTAAATAGTTCAACGTTTAGGATAATGAGTGTATCTGAAAAGAGTGATATTTTCACCGAGGGGCAAAGATGTGCAAAACCAGATATTTACTAATAAGTTCGCAACACATCAAGCTTTAATTCTATGTTTGGGTTTACAGTCCCAAACCGTCCAGAAATTTTAATAGCCTATATAACTTCATATTTTTAACTTTACGGCAACCGACACGAGACTACTTCAAATTTAATCACACAATTTAAATACCTACCTTGTGCACTATCTTCCATATTAATACTTAAAATTTATTGTCCACCAAATTTGAGAAAACGCTTACTTATAAATTCGAATGAAAGCAGGTCCTGTGAAAACTTTTGCAATTAAACTCTAGAAATCCTTATTTTAGAGCTTGCAGATTTAACTGTATATTTTTTCCAAGAAAACCAAAGGCATTTTCTGTTACTCTGATGTGTTCTTTATCAGATTTTACTATCAAATATATAGAGAAACAAAATGTAAAATTTTACTTTTGGCCAGTGAAATGGGTCATTTGTCCATGCAATGGTACAATTGTTATCCCTTTTTGACCCATTTCATCTGCTACACGCTACATTAGGAATATTTGCAACAAATTTCAAGTTTCTCAAATAATATAAATATTAGTGGGTATTTTCAGTCCTTGTTTTTCAATTCCAACTGACCTGCAACCATTATACAAATTTATGAAAATTTGAACCTCTTAGCTCATTTTGTTCGACAACATTCAACAGACAGATAGGCAAACAGACGCCAGGCGGATATGGTTATATCGTCGAAGAATTTTACCACGACACAGAATATAGATGAGTCATTCCATGTCAAGCAATACGGGTTTTGGCCTCGATAGCAGCGATCTTTTTGAAAGTTTGTGTATGTATTTTTGATATTTTTTCACGAGTTATGTCCAAATTAACAGTGAAAAAATATTACTTTTTCGCTTTTCAAAAGGTGTATTCATTCAATCGCCTATAACTCCTGAAATACTTTACCGATTTTAATATATTATACCTTGTTTTAAAGGTAATTTCAATTAATTTTTTATATATTGATATCGTGTTTAATTGCAGGGTAAGATTTTTAAAAGTTTTTGAATTGGCAAAGTGAGATTTTTTAGTGTGTCGACTTAGTTCGGTGGAATATGGAATCATTTGTCTCACTTTGCCTTTTTGCTAATTTTGGGTTCTGCTGAAGTCTTCAGCACAACCTTTGGTCTTAAACCAAAACAATACATACAAACAACAGCAATACAAACGAGGTACAGTGAAGACGGGACATACCGTACAACAACATCCTTTGCATTGTTGCGAGCGATGCGAGCACATGCATAACATTGAATTGGCAAAGTGAGATTTTTTAGTGTGTCGACTTAGTTCGGTGAAATATTTTGTTTATCAGCGCTTCTCATTTGTCATAAGTGACCGCTGGTACTAATATGAACCCTGATTTAAGTGAAAGACATACATTCGTTGCGAAAGTTCTGACGAGATGGGGTAGCGCCCATCGAAACTGCGCAGTCAACTTTTAGCTGCAACAATAAAGGTCTCACTTTGCCTTTTTGCTAATTTTGGGTTCTGCTGAAGACTTCAGCACAACCTTTGGTCTTAAACCAAAATAAATGGCAACCGTTTTTGCAATTTTAATTCTTTTATTTTGATTTTGTTGAAATTCTAAAGTAGTGTGCTTAGGTCTATTTTTAAGCGACTGTGTGCGATTTTTTTAAATCAACCAGAATTACAGTGAAAAATCATCAAAATTTTAATTTGTTCATAAACACAAGGTATAAAAATAATGAAAAATCCGAGAAAAAATAGGTTATGGAAATTTTTAATTTTTTTTTAGCGTGAGAAAAAATTAAAAAAATATATAATTTTCCATTTATTTTTATTTCTTTTTTACATGTAATTGAAAATACCTTCAAAACAAGGTATAACACATTAAAATCGGCGATTGAATGAACACACCTTTGAAAAAGTAGTCATAATACGTGAAAAAAAAATAAATTGTTTTCCAAATATACGTATACAATATTTTTATTGGAAGAAAGCATACACAAACTTTCAAAAAGATCGAAGCTATCGAGGTCAAAAACCGTACCGCTGCAAATGAAATGACTCATGGACTCACTTTATGGAGTCTCCGATGAATATTTCAAGGTGTTACAAACGGAATGACAAAATGAATAAACCCCCATCCTAATGTGGAGGGTATAAAAATTTGCAATTTATAACTAGGACCTGATTTATTATTTCGCTGGTAAATTTTACTTTTATTTTTGCAAGTACATAAGAAATGCTTTATGAAGAAGGTATAATAGGGCTATTTTTCTTTAAGACTGGTTAACTAAGCTGCGATAACAACATAAATAAAAAGTTAAAATTTTTAGTTTTTTCGTTTGGTGCGATTTTTTAAACGCATATTCGGCAAGTGAGTTGTGCTTCTCGTTCGGTTGTGAGAATCATCTCCTTTTTTCAAAAATAATCAAATTTTTGGGATTTATTTTCCCCGATTTAGGAATTGTCGTATTTTTATATGAGGTATCGAAAATAATAATAATTATAACACAACGTTAAAAATACGAAACCAACATCACTATAAAATATGATGTATTCCTTGTATATTGAGGTACACACACATGGGTAATTCCATTGTAACGGGTGTGACACTTTTGCTTAAATATGTTTAAATATCTGACATTTTTACTATATCTCCTACTGAAAATTTCTGGTATCTCGACAAAGGTTGAGACTTTATCTCCACATGTTTATGCATGTGCCCGACAATGATTATTTGTTAATTCCATTTATTGCTGACACACATATATAAGCAAGTCTAAACAACACAAAGCGTCCTCAAATGATAAAATTCTCTGAATAAGGCTAGTTTCAGAAATACAAAAGTTTCGATTAGAAATATCATCTAGGACCTAACAATATCCGATTTTCCCAAATGGTATTATTTGTTAGATAATATTTAAATATTTTAGAATTTTTGAAAAATGCATTTGAATCAAGTATCTCTACAATTATGTTGTTAATTTTTTAAATATTTTCAAATATCCCAATAATTCAATCATTTTTGTGACTAAACTACCAATCATTGCCCATATTTACAAGTATCATACTTGTAATTTAGTAGATATTTATTGCAATTAACATTTTGGTGATATCGTATGATTTAATCCGGTTAGATGCTTTTCTTCTGGAGTTTCCTTAGGTCGCAGTTACATTAATTTATACAATAACCTACAAAAGACCTCAATCTCAAAAAACACATGACATCGCTCAAATTTGCACAGATCTATGCATCAACTCAGATGAGCGCCACCCTGCCGCTTCGGCCATTTGATTGATATCAAAATTCACATCATGTTTTGTTCAATTTTAACATCTACTCATTCCTCTGGAAAACCCTGTATTGCCACCTTTCACTGAAAATTCCCGACGGTGCGCTGGACCGTTGCATGGTCATCTTAATTTTAGCATTGTCTCTTAAAGTACAGTATAATATCCCACAGCTAACCCTAATATACATATGCATGTGCATAATTTAGGGACATCTGTATGACATTTGCCCTTTCAGCATACAGTATTAGGGACATTTGATTTCGGTCACATTAGGCCGTTTAATTTAGAACATAATTTATACTTAGCCTGCCAACGATGTGCCTTTGTTTTCACATCACTTTCCTGTGGATTATGTCACATTTTGCAGCTATTTATTCACGAGAATCGTACCGATTTTTCAAAACTATTTGTTGGTGAACAATTACTTTATTTATTACACAACGCCTCATGAAATATCACACGTGCAACATCAAATCGTTGACGATCCCTTTGAATTCTTCCATAAAGATCTCCTGCCGAGCGCAGGACAACCCCCTCCATTGGCTGGTTTAATGGACAGACATCCTACGAGTCTGACTACCTCCGAGTGTGGGTTTACCGTTCAGTCAGCTGCTTTTGCCAAACCGCTTTTAGTCACCTATTGTTTGAGAGCACGCCTCAATTATGTTGCAGCAACAACGACGCACCAACTAAAAGCATTCCCGAAAATTGTTTAATATAAGAAGAAATTGCGTTTTTAATTGACTGAGTTCACATATCCTTTACATCTTGTACCACTCTGATTTTACGAAGGATCCCGAATTTGTTGTGATGTTTGTAGCAGACAATTCCTTTCAAAAATCCCGAAAACCATATTTCGCTTCCTTTGTGTCCGCATTTTTCTATGGCGTAGAAAGCACCGCCATACAGCCAAAAAATGAGTCTATTCATATGGGAGTAATAGCATAGAGCACAGTCTCGCGAAACAGCATTTTTACAATGGGTTACGACGTATTTGTGGAGTTGAGTGAACAGTGCTCAGAATTATTGGAATGAATTGGATTGTTTAATGATGATCTGCACAATATTTCGTTGCTTAGTCAAACCCTCTGCGATGAAATAATGTATTTCCTTGAATTAATAGACCCCTGAAGAAACTTCAAATATAAATTTTTAGTATTTTCTTATAATAACTCATTTGTCTTACTATTGGACGCTTATAGTAGTTTTTTTTGTAGCTTTTCAATGTGACAACTACAAATTCATATATGTAAAACTAGCTGAACCCCGCCCGCTTCGCCAGGCAAAAACACAAATGGTAAAATTAAAATCAGGTTTCATATTGATCTTATCATATTGATATTATCGTGGTCAGTAATATATACGTTCCAATTTTCAGCCTTCTAGCTAAAAGACACTTTTGCCACGCCCCAACTACCCACCAAACGAAAATTCAAACTCCAGCATCATATTTATCTTTCTTGTGGTCAGTAATATATACGTTCCAATTTGCAGCCTTCTGGCTCAAAAAAACACTATTGCCACACACATAAAATGAAAATCCAAATTTCGGCATCATATTTATCATTCTCGTGGTCAGTAATATTTATGTACCAATTTTACATTCTATGTCCTTCCTTGGGCCTACACGAATTCATCAAGCCCAAAATCGTGAAAATCAGACGATCCGTTATAAAGTTTTGCGTGTTCACACGGACGGCATTCTCTTTTATAAATATAGATAACACTAGTCAACAGTCAAAATGTACTCGGGATGCGATAATTTTTTCTGTGTAGATAACCTTGACATGAGCTCGAAAAACGCAATAAAAATTTTTTTTTTCGTTTGGTTTTTTTTTTATTATTTTTTTTTTAAATTTTAAAAATTTTTTTTTGGTTAATTTGTTTCGTCCGGCATAACTCGGGAACCACTAGCCCGATTTAATTGAATTAAATTTTAAAAAATTTAAAATTACAATTCCCTTAATCTGTTCATATATTGTTTTCCTATACAAGCAACAGTTTCCAAGTTAAAAATGAATATATAAAGGAAAAAACTTATTTTTTGCCTAAAAATTTAAAATTTTTTTTTTTAAAAATCCATAAAAAATCCAAAATGAAAAAAAATGTCAAATCTTATTACTTTTACGTAAAGTCACATAACCTATGAGCAAAATGAGACAAAGATCATGAAAATCGATGCACGCGTTTCGCTTTTATTCGCAATTGAGTAAAAGTATGAATTTCAAAAATTTTTTTTTGGTTAATTTGTTTCGTCCGGCATAACTCGGGAACCACTAGCCCGATTTAATTGAATTAAATTTTAAAAAATTTAAAATTACAATTCCCTTAATCTGTTCATATATTGTTTTCCTATACAAGCAACAGTTTCCAAGTTAAAAATGAATATATAAAGGAAAAAACTTATTTTTTGCCTAAAAATTTAAAATTTTTTTTTTTAAAAATCCATAAAAAATCCAAAATGAAAAAAAATGTCAAATCTTATTACTTTTACGTAAAGTCACATAACCTATGAGCAAAATGAGACAAAGATCATGAAAATCGATGCACGCGTTTCGCTTTTATTCGCAATTGAGTAAAGGTATGAATTTCAAAAATTTGCTCGACATATGCACAACTTTGTCTATGGTAAGGTTTTTTCTTTTTTATTACAAAAAAAATTAAAATTTTTGGGTGACAAAAATATATGACTTTAAATTAAAAAACAATTCGATATATGTACAAGAAATTATCCTAAGGATATCAACATTAATTAATTATAAAAAAGTTTAAAAAAAAAATATCTAAACACAAAAATAAAAACCTTCAAATTAAAAATAATTATGTGCTTTTGTCTTTCTTTTATATTGTTGTGGGTCTGTTTCTCTTATCAGGAACCAGATATAGTCCCCCATCATAGCTTCGTTCCAAAATCCTTCGTTCCAAATCCCTCATAGTTAAGGCACTTTAGTAGATTGTCCATGACTTCGTATGTTTCCTTGGTGTCTACGGCATGAGCAATTGGAATCGAAGGTTTCTTGTTGCCGTTGTGCAGTAAAATTGCTTTAAGGCTCTGCTTGTTGCTGTCGATGAAAAGACGCCACTCTCCACCGCTCATCTATGTTTGAGACCTTTAAATTGAAGCTCTCTTCAAATGAATCTCTCAATTTAGGTGAAAAACAACGCTTGTTTTTTTCAGAAACGTATTCTCCGCACATGTAACAAAAATTACTTGGATTGGTATTGCATTCAAATCCTCGCGAACGTTTGCTCATTTTAACTATCGCGTTCGTCGACACTTGTTGAATGAGTAAAATCGATCAATGAAGACCTATTTATACTGTGTATTGTTTAGTATTTTACTGACAGGTACTTATAAATGGGTGTATATTTTTTTACGGTGGCTACATACCTGTTTCACCATGTGTGAGTCTTAAATTTTCCGAATAATGACCACCCTTAAATGTGGGTTGCATTTCTGTAAAAAAATCATACAGGTAGCCAACGGAAAACCCAAATAATTAAAAAAGTCCCCTTTCCTTTTTTCCTTTTAATTGTTCACGCACATTTATTAGCGTTTATTACTTTGCTTACGCAATCATAAAAATTAAATAACCCTTTGTTTATTCCGTTTTGTTAATTCTGAGAATCAAAAAAAAAAGAAAAAACCTTACCATAGACAAAGTTGTGCATATGTCGAGCAAATTTTTGAAATTCATACCTTTACTCAATTGCGAATAAAAGCGAAACGCGTGCATCGATTTTCATGATCTTTGTCTCATTTTGCTCATAGGTTATGTGACTTTACGTAAAAGTAATAAGATTTGACATTTTTTTTCATTTTGGATTTTTTATGGATTTTTAAAAAAAAAAAATTTTAAATTTTTAGGCAAAAAATAAGTTTTTTCCTTTATATATTCATTTTTAACTTGGAAACTGTTGCTTGTATAGGAAAACAATATATGAACAGATTAAGGGAATTGTAATTTTAAATTTTTTAAAATTTAATTCAATTAAATCGGGCTAGTGGTTCCCGAGTTATGCCGGACGAAACAAATTAACCAAAAAAAAAATTTTAAAATTTTTGAAATTCATACTTTTACTCAATTGCGAATAAAAGCGAAACGCGTGCATCGATTTTCATGATCTTTGTCTCATGTTGCTCATAGGTTATGTGACTTTACGTAAAAGTAATAAGATTTGACATTTTTTTTCATTTTGGATTTTTTATGGATTTTTTAAAAAAAAAATTTTAAATTTTTAGGCAAAAAATAAGTTTTTTCCTTTATATATTCATTTTTAACTTGGAAACTGTTGCTTGTATAGGAAAACAATATATGAACAGATTAAGGGAATTGTAATTTTAAATTTTTTAAAATTTAATTCAATTAAATCGGGCTAGTGGTTCCCGAGTTATGCCGGACGAAACAAATTAACCAAAAAAAAATTTTTAAAATTTAAAAAAAAATAATAAAAAAAAAACCAAACGAAAAAAAAAATTTTTATTGCGTTTTTCGAGCTCATGTCAAGGTTATCTACACAGAAAAAATTATCGCATCCCGAGTACATGAAATTTTTTTCAATTTGTTGACTAGTGTAATAGAAGGAATTATTATCGAAGGATAACTAAATGATGAATGTTTTAAATTAAAGTTAATTGTGATGACTATAAATGTTGTTACTTTAACATGGAGAGGGTGGTTTCAAAACAGTCTCCAATACAGAATAAAAGAACGGAAAATTCCACGTAACATTTTAAATTTGAACTACTGATTACTTTGACATCAGGTTAATGTTTGACATTTGTAAAATGGGACGCTATACGCTCGAAGGAAATTGGGAAATATTAAAAACTTACTTCAAAAGTAGTGATACTTTAACGCAAACTGTAAGAAATTTGCGTGGAAAATTTTAGCCTTCATGAAGCTCATTTTCATCTCGGAGGCTAAGTCAATAAGCAAATTGCCGCATATGAGGTTCAGAGAACCCACATGTGACTATTGAGAAGCCAATGCATCCGAGTCACTGTTTGGTGTGGCTTTTGGGTTATACTGAAAAATTGCGGTGATCGGATGAGGTACTGCTGTGGTAGTCATATGAATGATATTGTGTTCCATTATTAAATGATAAAGTTCAACCTTTCCAATAAAACCAGAAATTTGAAAAAATAATCAGTATTTCTTTCTTTATAGCCGATTCTAATTTAATATTTTACATGGTCCACCCTATATAATGTTTTTTGTGAGCTGTGAACTAAATGCTTCTCTAAAAATCATGTTATCCCGTGTATTTCCCGGAATTAATTGACCCTTGAAGCAACTTCAAATAAAAATTTTTAGTCTTGTGTTAGAATAACTCATTGGTCGCATAATTGATCGATAGAGCCGTTTTTATACCCTCACTCTACAGAGTAGAAGGGACAGAAAAAACCAGCATTCGATAGGAATTTATTCCTTGTATTAAATTTCATAAACCTTTTTCGAAATCTTTTCATTCGAAAAGTATTTTTTGCGTTGTCAATTGTATCACTCTTCCCCATTTAAAAGTAAAAAATACAAATTTGGAAAAATCTTGTTATACCCTCCACCTCCAGGATGGGGGTATACTAACTTTGTCATTCCGTTTGTAACACCTTGAAATATCGACCTGAGACCCTATAAAGTATATATATTCTTGATCGTCATAAAATTCTAAGACGATCTAGCCATGTCCGTCCGTCCGACTGTCCATCTGTTGAAAGCACGGCCCAATGGGAAAATTTTTTTCCTCACAAGGACTAAAAATACCCATAATAATCCCTAATAATTTAGCGTATTTAAGCATGTTTTTTGAATATGTCTGTTTATATTTGCTTGATATTTGGTATGCGCATTCCCCTTATAGCAAAAATGTGCACTATAAAGAGATTCTTATTTTTAGGGGGTGAAATGGGGAAAAAAGGGATAAAAATGGTACATATTAAACGACAACAGCTAGAAACACGAAATTCGGTGTGTACATTCCTCTAATTGCATTGATAAGTAAAATACACGAATTTTTCAAAATTTGTACTTTTTGGGGTTAAAATGAAAAAAGGGATAAAAATAGTACAAATCTAATGACCGCAGCGAGAGTCATGAAATTCGGAGTATACATTCCTCTGACTGCGTAGACACGGAAAATAGACGAATTTTTTCATATTATTACTTTCAAGGGATACAATGGTACAGAGGGATACAAATAGTACCAACTAAACGACTACAGCTAGAATGATAAAATTCTAATTGCGTAGAATTGTCAAGGGGGTAAAAATGGTGCCAACCAAATGGGCGCAGCTGGAATCATGGAATTCGGTGTATACATTCGCAACTTTATGGATGTACACATCGAATTTCATCATTCTAGCTGTAGCCGTTTAGTTGGTACCATTTTCATCCCTCTATTGCCATTGTATCTCTTGAAAGTACGAATTTGGAAAAACCTTTTTATTTTCGTGCCTAGGATTGTATTCACCAAATTTCATTATTCTAGCTGTGGCCATTTATTTGATATCCCCTTTCTTCCATTATACCCCCTAATAGTACGAATTTCGAATAATCCCTTGTGTGTCTACGCAATCAGAGACGGGATTTCAATAGACTGACGGAAGACACGTGTAAATCTTGTAGATCACGAAAGAATGGTTTACAAGACAATTAAAAACATAAGACTAGGATTTTAGTACACTTCCCCTAGATATGTATGAATATCCTTATTCCTCGCCGATGACAACTTGATACTCTCAAAGAAGATCTTTGATCCAAGATCTTTGATTCTGTTCGGATTTTCATTGTGGATATTTTAATAAGTTGTAGTTGCATTTCATCTCAGTGGCTGTTGTGAATGTGTCAGCCCAGTATCTACGAGGAATTATATCTATATATAAGTGGTGATTATAAGTGGTACATAAATTTTAATTTTACCGTTTGTTTTTTTTTTTGCCTGGCGAAGCGGGCGGGGTTCAGCTAGTCCTCTATATTTGAACAAGTACATCTTGTACATTTATAGTTGTACATCTTATAGTTTACGAAATAAAGATTTACACGAGCAGTTAAAAACTGAAGATGAAATCTTCTTCCGAACTAAGACAATAATTGATTGAGTTAAAAATACAAAAATTACCTATAAAATATAACACACTATGCCTTCGTGTTATAGAGCATTTCCTCAATATTTTGAAATCCTTGAAATATCGTGAATAACGATAACTTTAAAGTTTAAATATATATATATATATATATATATATATATATATATATACATATATATATATATATCTTATATAAGATATTCTAAGATTCTGATTCAGGATTCAACTCATCTCTGATAATATTTTCATTGTGGATCTTTTATGATTTGTAGTTAGATCTCTCAAGTGTTAATCATGGCCCAGGAATGATATTTTAAGAACTCTAATATAGAGTTTGTATTTTACGAAAGAAAGGTTTACAATAATATTTATTACAACGAATTTCACCAAACACATGTGGAAATCCTCTGAATAACTTGATAATATTTGATTAAGTACGAGAATTAATTTTTTTATAGCCTACACTACACTGGTATTTTATCTTAGTGACATTCCAATAAAATATGCGTTCATATTTCAAATATCCCCTCAAGATCTACACGCAAGGCACGGTAGAGTACATCTATCCCTGTTTTCTGCACACTGTTCTAAGGATAAATCAGGCGCGGAGTGACTATTCCACATCATCCTAAGCAGGATCGTCTACATCAGAGCATCATCCACCGCATCCGCGTTTTCATCATCATCAGTTCTATGAATTATATGCCAACAGTTCTGCTATTCATTGAGGCACGCACGTTTGTCCGTCCGTCAGGCAGTTTATGTTGTCGGTTGCAAACACGCTTCCATTGCGTTTTCTAAAGTCGTACAACGTGTAGTTGTTGCTGCTGCTTTGTCCTTTTTTGTTGTTACCTCCATTCAGGTCTTTTAATTTGGTTTTTTGATGTTGTTAATTTTTGTTGTGGAAAAACCGCCGCCTTCCTTTAACAAAATCACGAAAAACATCCCTTAGAAGTGTTGGGTTGCTCCAGCATCTATCTATTCATTCATTCAGTCTGTCCGTCATCCCATTCAGCCAGCCATTCATTTGTGAGTACTAGTTTTCGGGATAGTTTTGTCCGCTATTCTTCAGCAGAAAATAATGAAATCTTCTGGCAACTGTGGTGGTGGTGGTGGCGGCTGGCAGTCGGCCGCTTCAATCTTGTGTTCCTTCTTTTTCCTGGGGATTCTGTTCTGTCCTGTCCCATTGTGTTGGGTACAACATCAGCTGCTGCATCAACATGTTTGGTGTGTAATGTGCAGACTACACCGTGGCAGCATCAGTGTTACCATCACTGACGGGAATGATGGGGTTCTCGTTGAACTTGCAACAACCTGGGGGGAAACAGTTGACAATCTGCCCTAATATTTTAAATCTTACCGCAGAGTCCGTTAAATTATTTATTCAAAAAAATATATTTTAGTTTTTTTTTGTCGTGGGCTATCTCGACCTCGACAAAGCCTGAAATTGGTTCGTGGCCCCTCACCATTCATGTCTGACAAATATCACAGCAACTTCAAATCTTGCGTGGATTATAGTACACCCTTTAAATGAAATAAGTCCTGTAGCGTGTGCCGTATGATCGTCGTTGCCACATTTCCTTCTCAAATATCCCCTATTGTTTGTTAGCACTGCACACTGCACTTTTCATACAGTTGCATCCTTTGCCATCATATCCTTCTTTTGTCCGGCTTGTATTTCTTCGCCTTTCAGCGGCTCAACTGTGGTAAGGCTGTGTGTGTGTAAGTCCTTTTTCAAATGTCTTTTTTTTGTGCTAGGCTTACAGTTTTTCGTGAATTCTATGGCATGAGTTTTATTTCATTTCGCGGATTCTTTTCTTTTTTTGAGCTTAGATGTTTTCTACTTAATTATAACTTTTGTTATAATTGTTTGGGGGGAAAACTGTTCAGATTTCTTTCATGTCTCTACAAATTATCCTTAGGATCTGTGGTTAGGTTGGTCAATGACCTTGTTGCAGTCGAGTGGTTGAGGGGTGGACAGTAAATGTGAATGACCAGTACTGGGACAAGGGAAACGGACTTGGGGAAGTGTCTTTTTTAATAATTTTCATTCAGCAAAGGGAAGTAAAAAATAAAATTTAAGCAGTTAATAGCGCAAAGTAGAGTTCTACTCTGGTTAATATTAATTAAATGATTCACTGACCTTGTTTGGATTAATCGAAGCAAAATGGAACATATTTTCTCTAGTTTAGTAGATATATAACAACATGTTTTGATTTTGACTAATAAATACTTAAAGGAGTTTAATATATAATATTCGTACATTTATTAACATAGTTTAATAGGTTTAATAGTTTGACTTCGAAAGGTAGAATAACATTCATTTTTATTTTTATGTTCAGGTTTATATTTGACATTTGCCAAATGGGACGCTTACGCTCGAATAAAATTGAGATATTTTAAAAACTTACTTTCAAAGTAGCGAGTCTTTAACGCAAACTGTAAGAAAGTTACGTGGAACATCTTTTAGAAGAGATCTGCCTTCAGTTCAGCCTTCATGAAGCTCATTTTCATCTAGGTGGCTATGTCAATAAGTAAAATTGACGCATGTGAGGTTTAGAGAACCCACACGTAATTATTGAGAAGCCAATGCATCCACAACGACTCACTGTTTGGAGTGGATTTTGGCCTGTACTGAAAAATTGGGTTGATCGGATGAGGAACTGCCGAGCCAGTTGTTGTAGTCATACGAATGATATTGTGTTCGATTATTTAATGATGAAGTTCAACCTTTCCAATAAAACTAGAAATTTGAAAAAATAATCAGTGCTTTTTTATAGTCAATTCTAATTTAAAGTATTAAATGACCCACCCTATATTAGCATTTGAAAAATTATATGCAGAAAAAAATAAAATTCAACTGGGAAAGTTTATGTTACTTGAACCGGCTAATATGAAATGATCCGCTTAAAGACAGATTTGTATAACCAACAAAACCAAAATTTTGTTATTATTATTATACCCTCCACCTACAGGATGGGGGTACATTAATATATTAATATATTAAAATTCCGTTTTCAACACCTTGAAATATCGACCTGACATCATATAAAGTATATATATTCTTGATCGTCATAAAATTCAAGATGATCTAGCCGTGTCCGTCCTCCGTCCATCAGTCTGTCGAAAGCACGCTAGCATCCAAATTTTCCATAAATGCGTCTTATAGTTGTAGATCGTTTGGGATTGAAACTGGGCGAAATCGACCTAAAGGATTTTTTCCCTCACACGGCCTAAAATATAAAAAAAATAAAATACCCATAATGACCCCTAATATTTTCGAGTATTTAAGCATATTTTTTCAATATGTCTGCTTGTACTTACTTGATATTGGGTATGCGTATTTCCCCTAGAACAAAAAACGTGAACCACAAAGTAATTTTTGTTCGTAGGGGGTGAAATGGGGCAAAAAGGGATAAAAATGGTACATATTAAAATACAACAACTAGAAACACGAAATTCGGTGTGTATATTCCTCTAATTGAGAATACGAAAGTATTTTTCCAAATTCGTACTTTTAAGGGGTCAAATGGGAATAGAGGGATAAAAATGGTACCAACCAAATGGCTGCACCTAGAATAATGAAATTCGGTATATACATTCCGTAGACACGTAAAATAAACGGACTTTTCGAAATTCGTACTTTTTGAGGTTAAAATGGAAAAGGGGATAAAAATAGTACCAACCAAATGACCGCAGCTAGAGTCATGACATTCTGAGTATACATACATCTGACTGCGTAGACACGAAAAATAAAAGTTTCTCTCCAAATTCGTACTTTCAAGGGATACAATGGGTACAGAGGGATAAAAACAGTACCAACTAATCGACTACAGCTAGAATGATGAAATTCGGTGTGTACACCCCCCTGATTGTGTAGATACTTAAAATAAAGAGATTTTAAAAAGTCGTGCTTTTAAGGGGGTAAACTAGGAAAAGGGGATAAGAATAGTACCTGCCAAATGACCGCAGCTAGAATCATGGAATTCGGAGTATACATTCCTCTGCGTAGACACGAAAAATAATTTTTTTTTAATTCCTACATTCAAGGTATATAATGGGTACCGAGGGATAGAAATAGTACCAACTAAACTGCTACAGCTTGAATGATGAAATTCGGTGTGTACAACCCTCTACTTGCCTAAAATAAAGAGATTTTAGAAAGTCCTACTGTTAAGGGGTAAATTAGGAAAAAGGAATAAATAAAATAGGAATCGGTGTATACTGCATAGACACGCAAAATACATTTTTTCCAAATTCGTATTTTTTACTTTTACGGCAAATATTGGTTGCATTATGAAGTTAGGTTGTTTTGCACTATGTACGTAAGAAAATGGATTTTCAAAATTTGTACTTTTGGAATTAAAATAGAATGGAAAGACAACCAACTGTAGCACACACTATCTACCAATAGGTATGGTATTTAAGCTTTTTGTAAAAATATAAATAAAGGAATATTTATTTTTTCATTGATTTGAAGTATTATTTCGATATATAGTGTAAATGTATTGGTAGCCTTGCCTTATAAGCGTGGTTTGAAATAATTAAAATATTATATTTATTTATAAATTTATTTTGTCAATATTTGTATTTGTTTTTGTAATATTACTGTAGTTCGGCCCGGCCGAAATTAGCGCCGTTTTTTACCTTTTTTTCTTGTAATCAATATCCCAGTTCAAATCAAATTATTTATTATTTATTTATTATTTGATTATTTGACTTGCTCGAGACCATTTTGCATCTATATTTAATATAATGCAAATTTATTTACAAATGGCATGGTGACATTTATTACTTGGCTGCAGACTACCACGATCTTTTCGATCGAAGTCTTTTCAAGTGGCTTTGCAGCGACTTTTCAACATCAAAAATGGTCTTGAGCCAGGTCAATATCCCAGTTCAAATCAAATATTGATTACAGACCAAAAAATACAAACGAAAAACTAAAAAAATATTTATCATTTTTAAATAATATATAACTGGTGTGCAGATTATTAGTCACAATGACCGCATGTGTAGCAACATTTATTCTCTCCCCACTTATGAGCTACAGTTCATCGGCTTAATAGTCCGTACACTGACGCATTATTAAAATTCCCCAATGTATGTATCTTTACTTTACCATTTTAAATAAGAAACCCTTTAGATTTGACCCTCTTTTATATTTATAGTGTTGAAAGGGCGGAATGGTGTTCGTTAATATCAGAAAAATTCTCCTCCGGAAGAAGTCCTTACATCTCTCGTGACATTTACCCACAACAGTCGCATAATTCATTAAAATATGATAACAATTGCCACAGATTTGCATCACGAAATTAACTTGCATTTTACCTAACAAAATCTCCACCATATAATAAAGGGGGCATGTACAGTGATTTTCAACATTAAATAAACAGAGAATATTTTGGTAGTATTAAGGAAATTAATCATTAAAAAGTTTCATTGACACATTCTTAATAATTATTAAATAAAATATGTATAGAACCTTACTAACATAACAGCTTTTGAGGAAATCAGACTAAATTCAAATCTTCTGAACATCCAAGGCGGTGATTGTCCATCAGGAAATATGGAAAATTTGATCGAAAAAATTAGTAATGATGAATGTGAATCACGATTTGACGTTCGGGTTAAATAAGAATTAGTGGTCCCGGATTGAAGAATAGAGTAAGCATTTGAGATTAAGTAGAGATATTCGAGAATTCGGGTGTATACAAAACGCAAATGAAATTGTTCAAAAATGGAAAAGGAAGCATACAGAAGCGCCAATGGTAACAGGATATGAGCAAAATGTGTATAGTTGAGTACCACACTCAACCATTACACTACCAAACAATAAAATATTTCGTGAGAAGAAGAGACTTGAGCGAATTTTCTCGCATTCGAGAGTATTAGATTCAACAAGACCTAAAAAATCAATCAAATCGATCACTAATCAAACAAAATAACAACAAAGAAAAAAATACTAAAGGGGGAGGGCGATCCAAGAAATTGTTTGAGATTTTTGAATAGAATATTGGACAAAATTGGAAGAACACCGTTGATGTTTGACTGACACTCTTCTAAAGTTTCGCGACACGATAATATTTCTGCTGACTTGATAATACGCTGCTGCGATATGTTATCATGGTCATGCAAATTTGACGCACATTTTTAATTCTATTATAAAAACATACCATATATATATAAAAAACATACCCAAACAAATAAGGAGAAGCTAAAGTCGGGTGGACTGACTTATGATGCACTCCACTTTCTATCCGAATACAATTCAATTCGCTAAAAAATTGAAAACTGGAAGGATCTTTGTATGCTTCCTAATCATAGGCTAATATGATCTGACCAAATTTGTATAATCGAGAAGAACATTTGTATCGTGGCTATATCCAAACATGGAATGAACTGACCTACTTTCACAGTAGGTTAGTCCAGTTCAAGTATAACGTGTTATGCTCAATTTGAAGAAATTCGGTGAAAATACGTGGTTTCTGGGGCGGAAAAAATCGGGAGTAAAATCTGTATGGGAGCTATATGCTAATCTGAAGCGATCTAACACGGATTCGCCACTGGTGTTTCTAGTTGAAATATAAGAAGTTTTGCCAATTTTGAAGTAAATATGTTAAAATATATGGCATCTAGAGTGAAAAGATTCAAATCGGGAGTGAAATTCGTATGGGGGCTATATCTAAATCTAAACCGATTTTCTTCAAATTAAATAGCGTTCGTCCTTATTCCGAAAAACTTCGCTGTGCAAAGTTCCGTTTAGTTCTGGCTACAATTGCGACCTGTATCGTGATTACAAGAATAGATGGACAGACAGACAGACGGTCATTGCTAAATCGATTCAAAAAGTGATTCTAAGTCGATCGGTATAATTAACAATGGATCTGTCTCGCCTCCTTTACAAACAAATGCAGAAAGACATAATACTCTGTATAAATATGCTAAACTTCAACGTTACAGAGTCGTCACAATTTTCAATACTTATAAATACATATAAAAAATCCACTGTCTGTTCTAAACTACCAGTTTAAACCCGGTCTCATGCCCTGGGATTGGTCTCAAGGAACATGACCGGTTTCAAGGGGCATGACTTGGACCGCACCTCAAGAGACAAGTATTATGATCTCAATGAACATGGAAATAAAATTATCATGGGATATTCATATTAAATATTTGGTCACGACGATTGCCTCAGCTTCTGGATTGTTTTTCAAATTATGTCGGAAATTGGAGAATGCGCTGTTAATATATCTGATTCATAGTAGTTTTTAGTGTTTAGCTGTGGTATATGTATATAAGAAAACTAATGAAATCACTATAATCTGCAAATAATAGGCTCTAAACATGCATTTTCGTTTGAGTATGAATCTGAAGCCCATTACTTACTTGTTGCATAGAGATACTTCATCGGGAACTATGAAAACAATGAACTCAAGAATTAGGTCGAACCTGACTTCGAGAAGAATTGCAATGTCACGCCTATGGATTTATAGGCTTTTAAGATTCCTATGCTAAATTATTATACCCTACACCACTTCGTGGTCTAGGGTATTATAAGTTAGTTTCGCGCCAAATGTTTGTAACACCAAGAAATAATCGAGCTAGACCCACCTTTAAGTATACCGATCGGCTTAGAATCACCAGCTGAGTCGATTTAACGATGTCTGTCTAAGTTTGTTCGCACTCTACAGGTCGCAATTGTTGTCCGATTGTCATGAAACTTGGCAGAAGTTATTTTTTCTGGCCAAGGACCATCGGCATTGAATTTGGAGGAAATCGGTTCAGATTTAGATATAGCCCCCATACAAATGTCGCTCCCGATTTGACATTTTCCGCTCTAGAAACCACATCTTGTACCCGATTTTCTTTAAATTTGGCACAACATCTTATAATCCAACTAGAAACACCTATGCAGTAATTGGGTAAGGTCGGTTCAGATTTAGATATATCCCCCATACAAATGTCGCTCCCGATTTGACATTTTCCGCTCTAGAAACGACATATTGTACCCGATTTTCTTTAAATTTAGCAGAACATCTTATAATCCAACTAGAAACGCGTATGCAAAAATTGGGTAAGATCGGTTCAGATTTAGATATAGTCCCCATACAAATGTCGCTCCCGACATATTGTACCCGATTTTCTTTAAATTTGGCAGAACATCTTATAATCCAACTAGAAACACGTATGCAAAAATTGGGTAAGATCGGTTCAGATTTAGATATAGCCCCCATACAAATGTCGCTCCCGATTTGACATTTTCCGCTCTAGAAACGACATATTGTACCCGATTTTCTTTAAATTTGGCAGAACATCTTATATTTTAACTAGGAACATCTATGGTGAAAATAGGTCAAATCGGTTCAGATTTAGATATAGCCACCATACAAATGTCGCTCCCGATTTGACATTTTCCGCTCTAGAAACGACATATTGTACCCGATTTTCTTTAAATTTGGCAGAACATCTTATATTTTAACTAGGAACATCTATGGTGAAAATAGGTCAAATCGGTTCAGATTTAGATATAGCCCCCATACAAATGTCGCTCCCGATTTGACATTTTCCGCTCTAGAAACGACATATTGTACCCGATTTTCTTTAAATTTGGCAGAACATCTTATATTTTAACTAGGAACATCTATGGTGAAAATAGGTCAAATCGGTTCAGATTTAGATATAGCCACCATACAAATGTCGCTCCCGATTTGACATTTTCCGCTCTAGAAACCACATATTGTACTTGATTTTCTTTAAATTTGGCACAACATTTTATAATCCAACCAGAAACACGTATGCAAAAATTGGGTAAGATCGGTTCAGATTTAGATATAGCCCCCAGACAAATGTCGCTCCCGATTTGACATTTTCCGCTCTAGAAACGACATATTGTACCCGATTTTCTTTAAAATTGGCACAACATTTTATAATCGAACTAGAAACACCTCTGCTGAAAGTGGGCATGATCGGTTCAGATTTAGACATAGCCCCCATAAAAATGTCGCTCCCGATTTGACTTTTTCCGCTCTAAAATCCACATTTTGTACCCGTTTTTCTTTAAAATTGGCACAACATCTTATAATCCAACTAAAAAACCTATGGTGAAAGTGGGTAAGATCGGTTCAGATTTAGATATAGCCCTCATATATTTCAACTAAGAAGACATATATGTTAAATATATGGGTCCATATTTTGGTATAACCCCCATACAAATTGGGCCCCCTTTCCACTCTATTACATCTCTAGAACCCAAATCGTGCATTAGATCTCGATATAATTTTGCATATCATGTCATATTTCAACTAAGAATATCTACTTGAAAGTGATCTATATGGAACCTATTTTTAATGTAGACCCTTACAAATGGCCCCATTTTAATTTTTACCCCTCAAGAACGCAAATTTTACGGATTTTTTTTTTCAAATTTTGCAGATTATATTATATTTCAGAATACAAAGTCAAATATATGTGTCCACACTTTGGAATAACCCATTCTACTCTAATACAGCTCTAGAAACTACGTCTTACATCGGATCATGATATATTTCAGCTATGAATACCTACAGTGAATGAGAAATATATAGGCCCATGTTTTGAGCCGGTGTTGTTGTAGGCCTCCTTTCAAATGTCGGTCCGATTCACCCTATTACTACTGTATAATTTGTATTTGTCTGCTGTATTTATTTATTTATACTGTATAATTTATATGAACTACATAAAATTGCTCCCATGAAAGCGATGTATATACGCAGGGAGTGGTGTAGGGTATTATATTGTCGGCCCTGCCCGACTTTAGCCTTTCCTTACTTGTTTTTCTACCTCTTCGATTTCTTTCCAAACATTTATTTACTTCACATTAGCCCATTTTCACACCAGCATATATTTGCAGCAATTTGTCCGGAACTACTGTGCATCGTCCCCGCTAAGCGGAGAACATGTTGCTCAAATTTTAATAAATGACCCACCAGAAAAAAAGATTATAATTGTTGCACATGCAATACAAGACAAAATGGAAATGACACCAATTCCAATAGTGCCCGAGGCGCTACCACTACTGCTGCACTTACTGACAATTGTGATGCGGCAGGAGTTGCCGTGGCAGTAACGGTTGCACATTACTGCTGGCGCCAACAACATGTGACTGATGCAGTTACGACAATGTAACAATATCATCACCATCGTCATCATCGCCAGCTATCAAGCCTCAAGCCAAATATAAAACTCAGTCACAATGCCGGCATTCATTCCACCATTCATTCGTTGAGTTCAGTCAGTCGCTCATTTATTACATTTTTTTCGGCGTATGTATGAATGAACGAATGTAGAGCCACGACGAACGAACAAAAAACACGAAAATTTATGCTACAATTTTCACATTAAGTGACAATTTTCTTTTGGAGCGTTTCTTTCTTTTCTTTATGGCTGAATGTACGACTATTTATGTCTATGTACGAGTACTATGTCAGCTCCTCTAATAGTGTGCTACACGCTTCGCATTTTAAATCAAACGCCGCCGCGCACAATAGTCCTGCTCCAACGCCTCCACCTCCTCGTGGCGCCACCGTTCGGCCGCCGTCGTCGTCCTTATGCAGCTCAATTTACATCAAAAGCTGCGAAATGGATTTTCCACGAATCGCACAAAGCGAAATTGTCGTTATCATAAAAACGAAATTAATTGAATTTTCACGCTTTGCGTTTTTGTCGTAACGAATTTTAATTTTCGCCATTTACAGTCACTTAACGTTTCATTAAAATCTGAAATGTGTTGGCGACTATTTTGGTTCAGCAGACGGTTGGTCGGTCGGAGTTGATTGCTGACGATGTTGGTCTAATATTTGATTTGTTTTTTTTGTGTCGCGGGAAATAATTTCGTGGGCGTTTTTCTTGACAAACATGAACCTACTCCTACTCTTAAGACCTAGAGACGTATTTGTTTAAACCATAGCGAACATGAATTCTCTCTCTCTCTCTCTTTCTAGCCCTCACTCCAGTTCCTTTGATTTGCTTTTCCGGGTGCCCTACTCTGAAAGACATATTTGTCTTCCCTATTCGAAATGTTTCCTTGATTACAACTCTCCTCTATTGCCGTCTGACTTACTAGCCGGCACAGTGGGTCGAATATAAATTAAATAAAATCGTATTAATGAATAATCTGCTATGAAAAGGAAAATATTTGGTAATAAACTCATGTAAAGAGATTGAGAGTGGAGGGTATCATATGATCAGCTCCGACCGACTTTAGTCCTTCCTTACTTGTTTTCTCATAGCTTAATTTCCCCCCTTCAATCACTCCTTTCAATTTACTTCCGCTGATTTAGAATTTATTTTGAACCACTGTTTGCCGATAGTTTTTAGTTTTACAAGCCTTCCGGCGCTGCCATCGTCCTTCCTTAAAAGCAACGAAATGGTCCACCCAACTGTGTTTGCCTTTCCACATGTTGATTCGTCTTCTTCACTCAAATCCTCGGACTTCTTCGCCTTTTATTCCAGTCCTCTACACAAGTTCGTTCCGGTTTCCCCCCTCCTCCAATGACCATTCTCCCTCCCTGGCCAACCAGCCAGCCAGGGTATCCTCTGTTCACTACTAAACCTCTGCATTCACATCACGTTTCAACAAATTGTAATCGAATCTAAAGTATGCAAGATTTAATCTACGCTCAATAAGCGTAAAGATACATTCACTTCACCATTTTGCCATTCATTCAGTGCACGCCAAAGGCATGGGGTTTCCATTTTCTTCCTCCGGATTTGTTACTGCGCTTCCTCTTTGGCCGTATTGTGCTTGGAGTGCGTTTGTCTTAAGTTTCCAAAGTGCGTTATTTTTCCAAAAGCCATTTCTCCATCTCTCTCTCTCGTCATGTTGTTTCATTCCTCCACACAAATAGGTTAGATGAACGTTAGTTAAACGCGCCAAAGGGAGTCCATATGGTACGGGGATTTGACGGAGATTCTCACACAAGTGTATGTATGTGTGTACACACGGGGGATCTATGTCGCTTTGTATTTTTGCATTCCATATCGTTTTACAAATCTGCTATTGGAATTGGATTGGGATTTTAATGCAAATGCACCGAGAGAATTTTCTACAAGAGATTTGCTTCCATTCATATAGACACGTATTTTCCATGCGACTAGGAATATATTCTCCTTAAGGAAGACACAATTTGCGCCATGGGTATATGGAGATTGTTGGTAGGAGCATATCAATTTGTTTCTTTGGTATGGAAACACCTATTCCAGGGAAACTGAAACATATTCTATAAGAAATTTTCTGATGTATATTTTTTAAGTGAAAAAATGTATATTTTTCAATATTGATATAAAGTGGATTCCACAGAATCATCAATACCTAGGAGCCAGTTGGTTACACTATGCATTGCCGAAGGACAGTTTATTATTTCTTATTTTGTCTTTCTAAAGTGGAAAACGATACTAAACATTTTTATTGGATTACGTTTTTTGGATTTTTTACTAATATTCACTTTTGTATCATTTTAATGGCTGTGACATTTTTGAGGAATAAAAGGTAGCATTACTTATATAAGACGTTATTTGCAAGTCATTATTTATTAATAGGAGACAATCGCGAGGGTACTAAGTAACTTGTGATTTTTTTTAACCCGAAATGTAACAAATTTTCAAATTAACAAAGGCTAATGAGGTCTGCATCTAGAAATCCGCTTTGAATTGATATGTGGACTCATTCCATCACAAAATTTCTGAACTTTAACAATTTTGATATTCAATGAAGTCATCAAGAATGACAAGAGTTTCATCATTAGATAATAAGGTAATTACTAATGTTCAAAAAACTTTAGTACTTCGTTCAAAAAACTTTATCTGAAATATTACTGTATCCAGTACGAGCTCGATGATCCCAACTAATTAAAAGCACATAACCATAACCACTAAACCAAAAATTCACCTTTGAATAATTGCCAGACTTAACTCGGCAGGACTTGTAACTGTTTATAGCCTTTCGTTTAGATTTATTGAAATTTATTAACTCGATATTGTAAAGTATCATAGTACTATACATTTTTGAAATCGTCGAATTGGTTGTGGTTATTAGATTCCTCATATTTCGTGCAAATGCTGTTAAAAATTCTAAAAATATTTTTTCAACATTTCTCGTGAAATAGAGGTGATTGGGAAAAACTAAGTAGATTTTTGACTTTTTTATTTGTTGTAGTACCCGACTTTAATATCAATTCTGGAAAATATACGCTGTCAAAAAAGCTTAACTCTTCGCCTTTTGGAATATTTATATATGGAAACCCATAATTACAAAAGAAAACTGAAACGGGATTTTAAATTTGCTTAGAATAATGTTGTACTGAATATTTCGACGAAAGGCGAAATATTGATTAATAAAATTCAAAAATACAAAAACCTCGAGTTCATTTTTAATTTTATAAAAATTAAAACAGCTAATCTGGCACATACGTCGGTAGTATTTGCTTTCCAAGACACAGTCGCGAATTTTCTGAACATGAAATGCGTCTATTTTGTAGATAAAGGAAGCCACACACAAGAAAGTGGGCTTTGCCGCCGAAGTTAGTGTAGATAATGATGAACAACCAATCTGACACGTTACGGGCGTTTTTGTTTCTCAATAGACAGTTTTTCCGATCTTAACAAAAATTGGCACAAGTAAGTTTTGTGGATCAAGGTCGAACGCTATTTAATTTGAGGCAAATCGCTTCAGATTTTGATATAGCCCCCAAAACAAATGCCGTTCCCGATGTGACTTTTTCCGCTCTAAAAACCGCATATCGTAACCGATATTCTTCAAATTTGGCTTAACAACTTATAATCTAACTAGAAACACCTGTGGCAAAAGCGGGCTAGATCGGTTCAGATTTAGATATAGCCCCCATACAAATGTCGCTCCCGATTTGACATTTTCCACTCTAAAAACCACGTATTGTATCCGATTTTCTTTAAATTTGACACAACATTTTATAATACATCTTGAAACACCTATGCAGAAAGTGGCTAAGATCGGTTCAGATTTAGATATACATTTATTTATATATATACGATTTTGGTCAAAC
This sequence comes from Polietes domitor, assembly GCA_947397865.1. Taxonomy (NCBI): domain Eukaryota; kingdom Metazoa; phylum Arthropoda; class Insecta; order Diptera; family Muscidae; genus Polietes; species Polietes domitor. The sequence continues at coordinate 159,590,854 of OX377619.1, read as the reverse complement.
TTTACATATTATATTTCACCAATAAATAAAAGCGAAATTTGTATGGGAGCTATAAATAAATCTGAACCTATCTGACACATTTTTACCACATGTGTTTCTAGTTGAACTAAATGATATTTTGCCAATTTTGAAGAAAATCTGTTAAAATATGTGGTATCTAGAGTGAAAAGAGTCAAATCTAAATCTGAACCGATTTTCTTCAAATTAAATAGCGTTCTTATCCTGAAAAACTTCGTTGTGCAAAGTTTCATTAGGTTCTGTCTACAATTGCGACCTGTATCGTGATTACAAGAATAGATGGAGGAACAGACAGACAGACGGGCATTGCTAAATTGATTCAAAAAGTGATTCCAAATCAATCGGTATAATTAACAATGGGTCTATCTCTCTTCCTTTTGGGTGTTACAAACAAATTCACAAAGACATAATACTCTCGTGGGGTGTATAAAAATACATCAAAAACTTTTATACATTGGCGTTCACTGATTTTTAGTATCCCTGAAATCTGTCTTTAATGCGACAGAGCACATTCTGTCTGTTTACTCAAAACAATTTGCAAGGAAATCGTTTCTTATGCTTCTACAAGGCAAAAGGTAAACACCAGAAAATGGTGATCGGCTGGCGGGCTCACTTTAACTTTGTCGTCCGTTCTATCCCTCGATTTGTTGGCCATTAAAAGCCACAAATGAAGCACTATTACAAAAACATTTGGAATATTTTTGACTGGGAATATTTACAGGGTTTTTTATCAAATGTAAACATTTCCAAAGAAATCATTTACTCTGAGAAAACATTTTACCTACATGCAAACCTTATTAAACCAGGAATTAAACGAACTAGACAAATTTTTAAAAATGATGATATTTATACCCTACACCACTTCGTGGACTAAGGTATTATAAGTTAGTTTTCCGCCAAATGTTTGTAACACCAAGAAATAGTTGAGCTAAACCCACCTTTAAGTATACGGATCGGCTTAGAATCACCAGCTGAATCGATTTATCGATGTCTGTCTGTCCGTCCGTCCGTCTGCTGTCCGTCTAAACTTGTTCGCACTCTACAGGTCGTAAATGTGGTCCGATTTCAATGAAATTTATCGGAAGTTACTTTTTTGGGCCAAGGACGATTGGTATTGAATTTGGAGGAAATCGGTTCAGATTTAGATATAGCCTCCATACAAATATCCCTATAATTTACACTATTACCGCTCTAGAGTACACATTTAAAATGGGATCATGACCAAGTTTTCAGGATCGTGTTATATTTGAACTAGAAATTTTTAATGTAGCACCCTTACAAATGCCCCACTTTTATTTTTACCCTCAAAGACGCAAATTTTACATCAGATTTTTTTCAAATTTTTGCAGATTATATTATATTTCAACTAAGAATACATACTATGAAAGTCAATTATACGTGTCCATACTTTGGAATAACCCGAATGGGCCCCCATTCTACTCTATTACTCCATGTTGTTATAGGCCCCTTTCAAATGTCGGTCCGATTCATTACTACTGTATAATTTGTATTTGTCCAATTATATCATATTATTTGGACCAATTATCAAATTATTTACCATATTCGTTAAATACTGTATAATAAAGTAATAAAGGTTTAGTAATAAAGGCGTGGTATATACGCAGGGAGTGGTTTAGGGTATTATATAATCGGCCCCGACCGACTTTAGCCCTTCCTCACTTGTTTAAATAATATAATGACGATGTGCGTCATTTATTAATTACTGCCTGGGTAGTTGCAGCGGGAATTGCTTCAATCGTGGTTCTAATGCATTGCTTTAAATCATCCAAATTTGTTGGATTTGTTTTGTAAACTAACTGTTTGCAATAACCCTACAACAAAAAATTAGGTGCAGTGAGGTTGGGAGACCTTGGGGCCAACGAAATGTGGAGTTTCTTGAAGATTTTCCACTTCAATTCTGTAATAGCAGGGCTGGTTATGTGGCAAGAGATTCTCAGTTCTGTAAAGAAAAACTCTTTCGACATATTTAAATAATGATATCCATTGACCGAACAGTACGCCCGTTTTCTTCGAAATATAAGGTGCGATAACGCAGCTTGATGAATTTACACACCACACTGTTACTCGAGCTGGATTCTATTTTCTCTCATTCATTATCTGTGGATTATAGTCGCTCCATATTCGACAAATTTGTCTGTTAACACTGCCGGTTAGTTCGAAATAGGTCTCGGCAGAAATGAAAATACAGTTTAAATTGTTTTTGTCATCAATCACCATTTGAATGACTTCTTGCAAAATTCCAAGCGAATCGGATCGGGTGGGCCATTTAATATTTGATCTGATAACCATTTGAGCAAATACGATCCTTGTCGAAACTGCAGGATCGAGTTGTATGGCAACAGGTACAGCAGCAATAGTTTTTTGCGTCCGAACTAAGGGACTTCGATGATAATGCCTTATTATCCCACGCTCCGAAAAATTGTTTACGAACATCATTATAGTCCATCTGCTCGGAGGAGTGCCTCCAAACGTTCGTGAAAAGTTGAACTAGAATAAAGTGCACTCACAGTACCTTTATGGGACAAATACCATTAAACGTTTGAGAATTATTGCATGCTCTTAGCTTTTATATGAATTTTACATACTCTGAAGCAAATTCATTTTTTCAAGTAGTGGAGAATAAGTTCACTCTGGTTTCATTGGAACGACATACTTTTAAGATGTGTGTTGAGGATCGTTTAACTCACAGGCACGAAATATTTTGCAGATGAACAACATGTTTCACAACCCATCCCAATGTATAATACCTATACAAATGTTTCACACACATTCTGTTCTTTAAAGTGGTCGCTGTGTGATCATGATACAATATAGATTCCATATCATTATTAACCTGCCAACAGCTCTATATGTATTCTTAAAATATTTTTCGCCATGTATCATTAGAGATTTTCTTTCAAGGTAATTCGCATAAACGGCAGCATCTATTTTGTAAGGAATAATAAGAACAAAAGAATCAGCATATGAAAAATACTCTACTTTTCTTAATTTCTATGAAAACGATTACAATTTCCAATAAAGTCGCAAATTGTGCTGCAAGAGGATGGATGAATGAATGAATCGAATCGAAGGAAACCCAATAACCAATATTTCGCAACAGCAACTGCCGTAATACTATTCCAAGGAAGTGGAAGTAGAAATCAACAGCGAATTCAACCGTTATAGTGGCAGTATCTTATAGCAGCATATTCAACATCATTACGAAGGATTTGTTGAGGGGGTGGGGGAAGAGATATCATTTCCTTGTAAAGGACTTATAAGGACATGCAACGTGAAAGTGTTCCATTGCACTGAGAGCAGTAGCAGCAGCAGCGAAAAAAATCGCAATTGATTTGGTGTTAATTGATTTGATTTTGTCATGTTTCGAGTGCTAAACAAAAGACGCGAGCGAAGTAGAATTTCAAATGACTTTCCGTTTTAGAAAGTTTCCCTGCATTCAATTCTTTCGTCCTCGCACTCTCTCTCACACACACACACTGTGCATTGCTCATGATTGAATGACGCACAAGGAATACAGATTAAGTGTCAATGGATGCATGCATGTGTGTCCTGGTGTGAGTGGACTAGTGTCAGAGGACAGAGGAATTGGAGGATGTTCCAAGGAAATGAACTGTTAGTTGTAATTCTTTTCCTCGACAAAGTCGCTACAACACTCGATTGCAATTGCCAAAGGATGTGCATGTGTTAGACAAGTGATTCAAATGTTTGCCACGGTCTTTTGGAGCAACGCGGAAATTAGGTCAAATTTACGTGAAACTCAAGCCTTAATGATGTTGTCCTTCACTTTTGGCATCGTTTGGTAATAGGATCAAATATACAAGGAATGAATGTATTGAGGAGATTTTCTTTCATACATATGTCTAGAAGAGGATGAGGCGATATAAATGTAGAAGGAGAAGTATTCTTAAGGATCAAGTGAAATTTATAATTTTGAATAGAGAGTAAAAGATGTATTTTTTTGTGAAAAGTATGGCACTTTTCCTTTTGAAAGGCTGGAAAATAATATGAAACTTCCTTCCTATGCAATGATGAAACAATTTCTATGCAAACTCGAATTTTTGTCAACATTAAATCTTTCCTAAAGAATGTGGATACTTAGATGACCATTTCTCATCGATATGATTTATTTTCTGAGGAGAAGAGAAAACTCTTTGTATTGAAAATCTTTGACTGTTCCTAAGGAATATTGAACGTTTTTTACCGGTCAGACATCGCAAGTTCAAGTCCTGGTATGACCATCTTCCTTTATTCGGTATCACGCTAATAATGATATTTATGTGTAAAATGTAATGTTAAGCTTCTCTAAAAAAGAAGTCTTTTCGGGGCTGGATCTAACCATTAGGTCCGAGTACAAAATTATATCGTACATAACTCATAAATTGCGAGATGGAAACTGCAGGTGGAAACTATACCACTCTATGACTATATGTTCTGTCATAGTTAAAATTTTATCAGGGGCGCCACTACAGTGATGAAACCCGAAAACCGTGTAAACCGGTTTTTTTTCATCTTATACCGACAGTCGTTTTTTCAAATCGCGGTTTTTTTCAAAACCGGCAAACCCGGATTTTTGATGTCGGTCTCAACCCGTTTTTCATAGTGCTAATATGCCACTTTTAATATTATAACAAGCCTCACAGAACGCGTTTTATTAGCAAATTAACTAAAAAACTTTACGAACACAGAAAAACTGTGAGTCTAAAATGGCGAAGTTTGTCCTAGATTTCACATATATATGAGACTATACATAAGAATATATGTCAGCGACCACTACCAGCGTGTTTGGAAGAAAATTGATTAATTAGTACTTTTTTATGTATTTTAGCTTATTTTATTCTCTACAAGATGTCCGAATTTCAGAATGGGGGATCAGAAATTTTAGATGTTTTTCAAAATGATTACCTATTTCAGCAAGACATAATTTGTAGTTTTTACGGTGTTAACACCTGTTCTAATCTGATATTCTGTTTGTGACAGGAATATTCGGAGTCAAGTTCAAAAGAATTTTTTTGAATTACCCTATAATGAAAAATTTCTCCCATTTTTATACACACCACGAGAGTATTATATCTATCTTTGTGCATTTGTTTGTAACACCCAAAAGGAAGCGAGATAGACCCATTGTTAACTATACTGATCGACTTAGAATCACTTTTTGAATCGATTTAGCAATGTCCGTCTGTCTGTCCGTCCAGCTATTATTGTAATCACGATACAGGTCACAATTGTAGGTAGAACCAAATGAAATTTTGCACAACGACGGTTTTCGGGATAAGGACAAACGCTATTTAATTAGAAAATCGGTTCAGATTTAGATGTAGCCCCCATACGAATTCCACTCCCGATTTGACACATATTTTAACAGATTTTCTTCAAAATTGGCAAAACAGATTTATATATAGCTCCCATACAAATTTCGCTCCCAATTTGAATTTTTCCGCTCTAGAATCCACATATTTAGTAGATTTTCTGCAAAATTCGCAAAACACCTTATATTTCAACTGGAAAAGCCTGTGGTAAAAATGTTTTAGATCGGTTCAGATTTATATATAGCTCCCATACAAATTTCGTTCCCAATTCGAATTTTTCCGCTCTAGAATCCACATATTTTAACAGATTTTCTTCTACATTCGCAAAACATCTTATATTTCAACTAGAAACACCTGTGGTAAAAATGTGTTAGATCGGTTCAGATTTATATATAGCTCCAATACAAATTTCGCTCCCAATTTTAATTTTTCCGATATAGAATCCACATAATTCAACAGATTTTCTTCTACATTCGCAAAACATCTTATATTTCAACTAGAAACACCTGTGGTAAAAATGTGTTATATCGGTTCAGATTTATATATAGCTCCCATACAAATTTCGTTCCTAATTTGAATTTTTCTGCTCTAGAATCCACATATTTTAACAGATTTTCTTCAAAATTGTCAAAGCATCTTATTTTTAAACTAGGAACACCTATGGTGAAAATGGGTCCCATCGGTTCAGATTTACATATAGCTCTCATACAAATTTCGTTCGCCCAGAAACCGCGTATTTTCAGATAATTTCTTAAAATTGAGCATAACACGTTATACTTGAACTGGAAGAACTTATTGTGAAAGTTATTCACTTCATTCCATGTTTGGATATAGCCCCGATACAAATATTATTCTCGATTCGACAAATTCTACCAGGTCATATTAGCCTGTGATTAGGAAATATACAAAAAATTTTCCCGTTTTCACTTTTTTACTGAATTGAATTGTATTCCGATAGAAAGTGGAGTGTATCATATAGTCGACCCCGTCCGACTTTAGCCTTTCCTTACTTGTTTTATATTGAAATAGCGTAAGAAATTACTGAAATCTATAAAGTTTTAATAAGATTTTTGTACATATAATTTTGAGATACTGCTAAAGGAGACTACTAATATTTATTTGATGTTATATCCATGATATTTTAAGGAAGTACTATGTGACGTCTGTTTTTTTTATAATCGCCCAAGCCCTGAGAGAAAGGTAATCTGAGAGTCATCAAACTTCTTCTAGTCATACACTGAAAGGGACAGTTAATATATTCAACATTTTAAGTCTTCACAGCTTTTACAAAAGTCGTTCAATACGAAATTAAACCCTTGTACACGTGTGTTTCTGATTGTCAGTACCTACAAACATTTATCCACAGATTTTCTGCAAATAGCCTTACTTTACGATGTCAACTATAATTAATCAAAATATTCTATTTATCCAAAAATTAAAAATCATAATTTAAAAAATAAAATTAATATTTTGGCAACTGTTCCTAAACCACTGTTTCTATGTGAAAGCGTCTGTATTTATACATAGACATTGTTTTCTGCGTTCGGAAAAAATAAATTTATCTTAATTTTTTGGCAACTGTTCCTAAACAACTTTTTCTATGTGAAAGAGGTATTCACAAAATTTGTAGGCATCATAATTACCTTTAATTAATAAATAAAGTAGAACATGCAACGTTTCCGTAGCAGTTGTTTCTAGTAATCCGCAGAGGTTGAGACAGTTCCTTGAGGCCTTTTCAGCTTCTTCGCGTCTGTATACTAACCAGTGGACGATTTAAGTCAAAAGTTTCAATAGCACCTTAATAGAGAACTTTGGTAGAATGAACTTCGGATGATGACCAGATAAGTTCCCTGGATCCCTTATCTCCATGAGAGGTCATCTGAAATGACCGACAAGACCGCAGGAATTAAAACCCTTGACTTATTCACTGTATTTCATGTTAATCGGGTATGTCGATAAGAAAAATTGCTTCATTATGCCGATTAAATGGAATGCAGATTGAAACCAGAAAGGCGCACAAAAATCAAAATCCATCTGTCAAAATTCAAAAACTTTTGATTTTAGAGTTTTCTAAAAATGGAAGCAATGATTATTTGTAGATATTATTATTTAAAATCAGACAATAGGATATTTTTAGAAATAAGGTCAAAACAAAGTACTTTTCTTATTTATGGATTTAAAAGAAGAGTATTTTTTAGATACAACTGAAAATTGAAAAAAAAAACTTAGGGCCTTATGTTCGAACTATCAAAAATCACTCAACTATTACTTGAATTCTATAAAATGCAGAAATATGTTAGTTACTATATCTATACTCAAACACAACGAATTATGGTCTTAAATATTAATTTCTCAATATAATTCCTGTCTTATTTCAAGTTTTTTACAAGAAAAGTACCACCACCGAGTTTTTGTGACCTAACGCCTCCGGGGTTATGTGAAATCAATTAACACTAAAGACATAAAATATATACCAATCCATTTAGCATCAGCTTCTGAAGCTATTTAGCGAGGTTCTCAGTGTGCAGTCGAGATATAAAACTTGAGATTTTTAGGTCTGTCCAGGAACTATGGAATATAAAGAAAACAAGGTGAAATATAGTTTAAACAAACAAACTTCACTCCCGATTTTATTTCCCTTTCCTTAGAAAAAAAGAAAAAGAAACTATTGCATCTAATGGAATATTTATGTCATTTATTTTATGACCCTTTTGCATTCTTTCTCTCCCTATCCTTGATTCCACTCCCATATCATTCATCCTGTGTGTGAGAGAGTCTTCCAAAGTCGATTTGATTATACCTTAAGGTCACGAAAAGTGAAGACACTAGGAATGTTCTTGCCATCGTTATAAATCAATTCAATTATTGATTTTCTTTATAACAAATTGCAATTTCAACTAAAAATGAAAGCAGAATCTGAGATTGCACTTTACAATGGCAGACAGGCACACAAGCCAACTGGCAACCAAGAAAGGCAGCAGCGAACTTTCTTTCGTTGCGCCTTTTCAAGGCTGTGTTGTTTGTGTTTGCGAACGAGATCGGGTTCAGTTTCATCACCTCCTTCATCGCTATTCATCTTCAACGTCTTCTTCCTCATCTGGCTCTTGTTACAACAATCATCTCAATTTCAATTAACAGTCAAAATACACTGTACTACTTTTGTAACTTTTATAGCAAACAAATTGATTTTCAATTATCATTAAAAATTATTTCACACTTACAAAGTTTTCTATCACTTTCAATCGCCCACACCCCACACCACCCACTACACAGTCAGCCGGCCCACTCGCAATGGCAACCCACCACACTCACGTCGAACAATTGGAAACTGAAACTTTGTTGAAATTGCAACAATCGTTGTTGCAGCTGCAGCGGCATTTGCACAGAAGGCTGGTGTTTTTTTGCTGGCAATAGTTTGTAACTAAAAGTATAGTGCCAACTTAGAAAATAATAAAAAGTGAGAATTAATTTAAAACAATTAAAATGTTTAAGAACGACAAGTAGAGAAAAATGTGTAAGGAAAATGTGGAAACGATGTTATGGCAGAGAATTTTGGGTGTTAGAAGGTAGACAGAAATTTAATGCATGTGTCAAGAAAAATATTGATATTGATTTTGGGAAACAATGTGTTGGTATTTCGCTTTTCTATTAGAGATGGTCGTGGACTGGGAAAATAATATTTTTTTCATCATGTTACACTCGAAGGAGTGCATATAACATTTTGTGCTGTATTTTCAAAATTTGTCGAAAAAGGGTCACTTTACTTGGAATCACCCATTTGCCATTTTCAATTTTTTTCCTATGGCTATACTTTCATATGAAAGCAAAACGAATAAAATGACCCAGTGACCGCCAACTTTAGCAGATTTTGATCAAATATGTCCTTCCCACGTCATATTTTTCGTTGAAGCTTTTTTCGTGGAAGTGGTTACCTTATATTGTATGAACTGGCGTACCATGTTATATTTATCCTAGGAATATCTGTTGTGGGAGTGTGTTATGTTTTGATATAGTTCTCATACAAATGTTCCCTCGATTCGGGTGTCCGAGAATGTCAATAGGCATAAATCTTTGAAGCTTAAAATATCAAATACTTTTTATTGAAGTTTAATTAAATTTTATTTAACATGAAATTAAATTAATTACAATTTTGTCCAAGTTTTTTTCGAATTAATAGACCCCTGAAAACACTTTAAATATAAAGCTTTGACTTCTTAATAAACTCCACATATTACCGCCAGCTTAAAATAACAAATGTTGTTTTCATTTATTTCCAAAGATTAGAGCAAGAAGTACTTCATATCATATACAAGGGAACCAATGAAGTTTTTATCTAAGAAAGTAGTTATTTTGCTGTCAAAATCGACACACGTATAAATCGTTTGCTGTGTACAGTCAAACATTTCTGCAGCTTATGTATACTAAGAAGGGTTACGAAAAATAATTGCAGCGGTCACCCTCCAGCAATGAAGATTGGATTATTTAACGATAATCTTCAAAACATTTCGTCGTGGCTCAAGCCATCTGTGAGCTAAACGCTCCTGAAAACACCTCTAAAAATCATGTTTTTCCCGTGTAATTTTTTAGTTTGAATTTTTGTACAATTCAATTTCTGAAGAACTTGGAACCTTGGAAGAACTTTAAATAAAAATTGTTATTCTTGTCATAGAATAACTAATTGTTCGTATTATTGAACGTTTATATTGATTTTTTGTGGACAGCCAAAAACTCATATTTCTTGGAAAAATTTTGGAAGAGGTGTTATGATAATTAAATAGAAGGAATCAATATCTTTCCAATGATGCCTAAATGTTAAATACAGGACGAACAAGTAAAAACGGCCATGGATTGCATTCCACAGAGGTTGTCGATTTTCATAGATGTGCAGTAATATTACAGGAAAATATAAATTTTTTAATATAGCCAAACCAAACCAAAACAAATACAAATATTAAAAAATATATATATATAAGTAAGAGTAGAATATGTTTAGGATGCAAATGATTCCATATGTCAGTTGTTATTTCACATTTAAACAATTGAAAAAAAAAATGTGCGACCCTCAATCGGTTCTTAAAATTGCAATCACTACCTCTCCAACGAGCCACTAAAAACACAAGTCTGACTAAAAAGTATAAATTTTGCGTAATTTATAAAAATGCAATAAAATTTTAAAAATCGACCCTTTATACTGGGTCAAATTGCAAGTTTCTGATATGGTTTGATAAAGCTCGGGCCAAATTTTAATTTCTAATGATTTTTTTCTATATCATTCTCATTCTTTCAAGAAACCCCTGTTTTATAGAGTTTCTTTGCTTGCGTCCAGTTCACGAACGGACAATGATAAAAGCGAAATATTTTGGGAATCTTTCATTATAGTCGAGAACATCTACAACTTTATTTTTGAGGCGACTCTAATGTACATAGATATGAATGAAAATTTTTGACCTTGCTGAAATAACGCAATACTTTGGAAAAACAGCCGTAATTTCTTAACCTATGGCCACCCCACTCTGAATTTTTGATATTTTGTAGAGAATAATATAAGCTAAAATACAAAACAAAATAAAAAAATTAAGATATGTTTTTAGGATATTCTAGGATTAAAATTATTTTTAATTTTTTTGGAGTCCTTGAATCACAAGGACATTCATATTTTCGTACAGATTCGGCAAGAGCAGGTGTAAATCCTTCAGATGAGATCAATTTCGTTAAAATCTGATGACGCGATCCAAAGTTATGATATCGATAAGGAAGCCATCTCTCCCAAAAAACCCCCGAGATAACCAAATTTGGCCCACTGTAAAGCTTAAATCACGTGCTATTTTGAGCTACGGTAAACGGTAAATTGCCCGCAAACACTAGTAGAATGTATGTGCCAAATTTCATCAAAATCGATGATGGTCGAAATCCATGTTGGGTCGGAATCTTGTGGAATTACCCTATAGCCAAACCAAAACAAATACAAATATTATATATTCTTATTATTGCAAACCACGCTTATGTGGCAAGGCTGCCAATACGCTTCATGTCTCAACCAATTTTTGCCGTAAAAGTAAAAAGTACGAATTTGGAAAAATCTTTTTATTTAGCGTGTCTATGCAGTCAGAGGAATGTATACACCGAATTCCATGATTCTAGCTGTGTCCATTTGTTTGGTACCATTTATATCCCATTTTTCCTATTTTACCACCTTTAGAGTACGACTTTCCAAAATCTCTTTATTTTACATGTCTATGCGATTAGAGGGATGTACACACCGAATTTCATCACTCTAGCTGTAGTCGTTTAGTTGGTACTATTTTTATACCCTTTTTCCATTTTAACCCCAAATAGTACGAATTTCGAAAAATCCGTTTATCTTACGTATCTACGCAAAATTCAAGATTGGAACACACGTACTACATTTCGGATTTGTGTATAGAAGTCCAAACGCGGAAAGGGAGGTATCCCTAAATGGCTTTGACGCCCTTTCCGATTCAATTACAAAAATTTTAGAGGACTATCCTGACAGTGAAATTGTGGTTGCTGGCGATTTCAATGTCCATAATTCCTCTTGGCTTGCCCATTCGAGTCACTCAACACCGGAGGGTCAATACGCCGAGCTTTTTGCCGCGCATAATGATTTGACGCAACTAGTGAATGAACCGACACACATTCCGTGTGTCCAAGGGCAACACTCTAATATTCTTGATCTTTTCTTAACATCACACCCTGAAAAGTATGAAGTTAACGTTCTAGCACCTCTTGGTAATTCGGATCACTGCATTGTTTCAGCATTCTTTTCGTATTCCGCTCTTCGTGTCGCTTCGACCGCAGCCCAAAGCGGACAATATATTTATACGAAAAGGCACGTTGGGCCGAGCTCAACAACTTTTTCCAGCATTTCAATTGGAAACTTTGTTTTCTAAATGGCGATATAGATGCTGCGGCTGAAATGATTGAAAATATTATCTTGATTGGAATGAAGTCATTTATTCCAATTAAAGTTATTTCGGATAAACCATCTAATAAAAGTTGGTTTAACCAGACATGCAAGGCTGCTGTCAGATCCAAAGAGGAAGCATTCAGGAAATGGCGTTTAAATAAAAATGCCACAACTGATCTGCTACGCAAGCAGACAAGAACCATGTGTGCCATGGTACTTAGACGTGAAAAGCTTCTGTACGAACAACGTCTTCGTGCCAAAGTTCTTGCTTCTCCCAGGGGAAGTAAGAGCTTTTGGTCATTTGTGAGAAGAGTAAAGGATAACTCCTCATCTATCCCAACTCTTGTTAAAGATGACCAGATATTCACTAACCCGGTAGACAAAGCTAATCTATTGGCTGAAATGTTTGCAAGGAATTCATCCTTGCCGGAAAGCAATCAACCACTCCCCGTGATCGAAAATGTATCTAAAGGGTGATTTTTTAAGAGCTTGATAACTTTTTTTTTTAAAAAAACGCATAAAATTTGCAAAATCTCATCGGTTCTTTATTTGAAACGTTAGATTGGTCCATGACATTTACTTTTTGAAGATAATTTCATTTAAATGTTGACCGCGGCTGCGTCTTAGGTGGTCCATTCGGAAAGTCCAATTTTGGGCAACTTTTTCGAGCATTTCGGCCGGAATAGCCCGAATTTCTTCGGAAATGTTGTCTTCCAAAGCTGGAATAGTTGTTGGCTTATTTCTGTAGACTTTAGACTTGACGTAGCCCCACAAAAAATAGTCTAAAGGCGTCAAATCGCATGATCTTGGTGGCCAACTTACCGGTCCATTTCTTGAGATGAATTGTTCTCCGAAGTTTTCCCTCAAAATGGCCATAGAATCGCGAGCTGTGTGGCATGTAGCGCCATCTTGTTGAAACCACATGTCAACCAAGTTCAGTTCTTCCATTTTGGGCAAAAAAAAGTTGGATATCATCTCACGGTAGCGCTCACCATTCACAGTTACGTTACGATTCGCATCATCTTTGAAGAAGTACGGTCCAATGATGCCACCAGCCCATAAACCGCACCAAACTGTGACTTTTTCTGGATGCATTGGTAGCTCTTGCAATGCTTCTGGCTGATATTCACACCAAAATCGACAATTCTGCCTATTTACGTACCCATTGAGCCAAAAATGAGCTTCGTCGCTGAACACAATTTCTTTCTTTCTGAACTTTCTTAACAGAGCACGCATTTTGATAATAAAATTCAATGATTTGCAAGCGTTGCTCGTTAGTAAGTCTATTCATGATGAAATGTCAAAGCATACTGAGCATCTTTCTCTTTGACACCATGTCTGAAATCCCACGTGATCTGTCAAATACTAATGCATGAAAATCCTAACCTCAAAAAAATCACTCTTTAGTTCCATGCCTCAGATATTTTTTCGAACACGTGGAGTTAAAAGGGTTCTTGCAAATCTCGACGTAAATAAATCTCCAGGCCCGGATGGCATTTCAGCACTTGTCCTATGTAAGTGCTCTTCGACGCTTGCCCGTCCCCTTCGTAATCTTTTCAACCTTGCATACCGTGCAGGGGTTTTCCCAGCGCGTTGGAAGATTGCGAACATCCAGCCCATCCCTAAAAAAGGTGAGGCTAACAATCCTGCTAACTATCGACCGATCGCGATTTGCTCAGCGCTTTCGAAGGTTATGGAGAGTATGGTTAACCACCATCTTGTGAGGTATTTAGAAACTAATGACTTACTTAATGATCGACAGTATGGCTTCCGTAGGAATCGATCTACGGGAGACCTGATGACACTGCTATCCGAAAAATGGAATCGATCTATTCACAAGCTTGGTGAGAGTAAGGTCGTTGCTCTAGATATCTCCAAGGCCTTTGATAGAGTTTGGCACGGCGCACTCATATCAAAGCTTATCGCTTTTGGTGTTGGTAGTGACTTCTCTCGATTTATATCGAGCTTCCTCAGAGATCGCACTATACGTGTTGTTGTAGATGGGTTCTCATCCGACGAGCATAGGTTAACCGCAGGAGTACCACAGGGCTCTGTCCTTTCCCCCTCCCTTTTTCTTATTTTCATCGACGACCTCCAATATACTCATTCGCGGATGACAGCAACCTCTGTCATTCATACTCATTCGATCATAGACCAAGTCGTCAAGAAATTGAGGATAAAAGGCGATTGATGGATGAGTCACTTAGCCAGGATTTGATGGCCATTTCTGAATGGGGTCGAGAGAATAGAGTAGATTTTAATGCATATATTTTTGAACCATTTCACCCCCTACGAATAAAAATCACTTTACTCAATATTAAGTAAGTACACGCAGACATATTGAAAACAAGTAAAAGGGCGTTAAGTTCGGCCGGGCCGAATCTTATACTTATTCCACCACGGAATGCATTCCAAAGTACCGGCAGATTAGTGGCTGTCAAACTACATTGTTTACTATTTCTATAAGGAATAATTATACGCACTGCTTTAAATAAATAGTGTTGCTTCATTATTATAATATTATTAGTCCTCTTCTATATAAATATAAAACTTCCAGAGTAATCAAAAAGTGAATGTTCACAAATATGACCTAAATATCAGGTGCATTGTCAGTCGTTATTAGGTAGAAACAATTTCCCTCAGGACAACCCAAATGTCTGTACCATTTAGATAAGAAAATTACTAATATTTATTATCCAAAATGTTTCATATTCACAGTAGAATGTACATACCTAATTTCGCGATTTTTTCTCTTTTTCATTTTAGACGGTTTTGTGGAAAAGCCTTCTTATTTTCTGCGTCTACACAATCACACGAATTTCATGATTGATTGGTGCCAAATTTAATCCCATTTAGACTCCGAAGGCACGAATATCGAAAGATTTCTTTACTTTTCGCGTCTATGCAGTCAGAGCAATGTACAAACCGAATTTCACTAATTTAACCGTTTGGTTGGTAACATTTTTGTCCCCATTCGCCATATTTTTCGTCTAAAAGTACAAATTTCGAAAAATTCCTTTATGTTTCGCGACTATACAGACTATACACCGAATTTCATGATTTCAACTTCAACCGTTTGGTTGCTACCTTCTTTATCCCTCTTTCTCAATTGTATCCCGTAAAAATACGAATTTCGAAAAATCCTTCTATTTTACGTGTCTACTCAATTAGGGGGATGTACATACCGAATTTCATGATTCTATCTGTTGGCGTATCATTGGTACCATTTGTATCCATTTTTGTCCAATTTCGCCCGCTAAAATTTTTATTTATGTTTGGAGCTTTTACGATATAAGAGGAATGTATGCAACGAGTTTCAAGTGAATATAAAGCATAAATTTAAAAATAAATGCTTAAATAGTCTAAATATTAGGGAGTATTTTCAGTCCTTGTTAGGGAAAAAATTTTCCCTTTCGCCCACTTAAAATCCCAGCTGATCTGCAACCATAAGACACATTTAGGGAAACTTTAAACCTCCTAGCCCATTTCGTTCGTTTGTTAGCGTGCTTTCAACAGACAGACAGACGGACATGCCTAAATCGTCTTAGAATTTTACCACGACCCAGAATATATATACTTTATGGGGTCTCCGTTGAATATTTAAAGGTGTTGCAAACGGAATGACAAAGTGAATATACCTCCAACCTTAGGTGGAGGGTATAAATATGCTTAAATACTCTAAAATATTAGTGGTTATTATGGGTATTTTTAGTCCTTGTGAGGGAAAAATGTTTCCCTTTGGGCCGATTTCGCCCAGTGTCAATCCCAACTGTTCTACGACTATAGGACACATTTATGGAAAATGTGGACGTCCCAGATCCTTTCGTTTAGATGCTAGCGTGCTTTACAGACGGACGGACACGGCTAGACCGTCTTAGAATTTTATGGCGATCAAGAATATATATACTTTATTGGGTCTCAGGTCGATATTTCAAGGTGTTACATACGGAATGACATTGTTAGTATACCCTCATCCTGGAGGTATAAAAATGGTATCAATTTATGTAATTCAGCTATATTCGTGAAAATCGATATTTATATTTATCAGACAACGTAACAACATAAATAGATTTTTCGAAACTTTTACTTTTAGAATCACTAGAATCGTGAAATTTGAAAAGTAAATTCCTTTAACCATGCAGAAGCGCAGTAAGATTGGATTTGTCGAAATTTCTACTTGTGCGCAGGACAAAAAGGGGTAAAAATTGTACCAATTTAAGAATTGCAGCTGTAGCCGTGAAATTTGGCATGTAAATTCCTCTGACCATGTAGAAGCGGAGTAAAATTGGATTTTTTCGAAGTTTGTACTTTTAAGGGTTGCGCGGGGAAAAGGGATACAAATTGTACCAATTTAGGTATTGCAGCTATAGTCGTGAAATTTGGCGTGTAAATTCCTCTGACAATGGAAACTAGTGAAAAAGTGGTTCCTTTGCAACACTATAAAATAACTTTTATGACAACTGCATTCCAAATTCATTGGTGAAGATCTCAATTTTCGCTATTTCCGAATCACATGATGAACATCTTTTTCACTTCTTTGGTAAAGTAAATTTTGAGACGCCCTTTATTGATCTAGAACAATTTAACCAAAATCTTGTGTTTGGCATTATATTATGTGCGCATTTTTAGGACATTCTTTATAAAAGATCGACAAAGTCCGACTAAAGACAGCTGACGTCGATGCCTCTGCTCACATTAGGTTCACATCTTCATTGCGTAGGAACTAAGATTGAAATGTTCAAGATTAATAGGTCTAGTTCTGCTATAAATTACTTAAAACGTTGCTCAAAGGCACTACTTTATACACCGTAATGGTGAACTGACTGACATAATCCATCAGCTATTAAATATCCAAATTTCCAGAAGCTGGTGAATTTCACTTTTTTTCTTTTAATACAAAAATTTACCTTCCCATGCTATTAAATATCCAAATTTCCAGAAGCTGCTGAATTTCACTTTTTTTCTTTTAATACAAAAATTTACCTTCCCATGGAAATCGAGGGAAGATAAATGAAATACCCAGTGAAGCATACCCATATAAATGAGTTGTTTTCCCATGATCCCATGTCCCTGCAGGGATAAATACTCCGAACTAATGTTCATTTGCTAATCCCACGACTTTCTGGGGATTAAAATGTAATCAATTTGGCGTTGTTCAAAAATTTCACTTTCGCTAGCAACTAACAACAAGAAGACGAACAAGAAACTTATTAAATATTCCGGCACACTTGTGGGCTGTTGCACTTTAAGACAAAACCACCACCCACCCAACAAACGATTCATCATGGCCTAAGGTCTGGCTAGGCCTGGTGGCTAAAATGAAAAGTCCTTGGCAAACCTTTTCAAAAAAATGGAAAAATTAATTAAATTATGAACAAAATACAATTTGTAAATGCGAACAACAACGACATCTAAACAAATATTGAATGTAATAACTTTATTAACGGTAACCATGGCAAATGCAACAGCACGCCTATGATGATGCGCCAACGTCCGACTGAGTGTAAGGCAAACACGCGCCCGGCACGCGACTCGGGGTTGCACACCGTGCAACCATAGATTTTTGGGGGTTAATTTTTTATTTTATTTTTTTTTTTTGTTTTTCAAAATTTATGCGTACACGCACCGGATAATAAGCCGGTATGAAATTCTTTATTAAAATATTGGTCTTTTCAAGGGTAATGTAAATAAATAATTTTTCACAAAAATGATTTCCAATGCATGAGCTGCTAATTGATATCGTGTTTAGGGAAAATGAAATGAAATGTAATATTTTCTTGTTTTTGGGAATTAGAAACCAGTCAGCCTGGCCTTTCAGTCCACCACTCTACGCATAAAAGGATTTCATTTCGAAGTGGTTGTCGCTGCTGATTTTTTCGGGTTCATTATAAAACGGAAATTGAAACGCATTTCCTCTGCGAAGCAATGGCGATGTATCTAACCATCAGCCAACAGTGGCAGCAGCAGCGGCAGTCAATGGGTAAAAGCCTTAAATACAGCTCATCAACATCCGTGTCATCCTCCTGCACGCCGTCATCTCCAGCATCCTGAAGCGGTGTATGGCCGCCGTCGTCGTCCAGCCGAAGAAGCACAAAATCCACAACAGCAACCATTTAACCCCATTTCACATGTAAACGGATGATGTTTCACGGCAATGGATGGATGCGTCTGATGCTCCGTTGGCTGATGCCCCTGTGCCCCTGATGTGGTTGCTCCTGCAGCAGTGGGCGGGCTCACTCAGGGCGTAAGAGAGATGGTGTTGGTGAGATTTTTGATAGCAAACCAAACAACACCAGCTGCCGGTCGCAACACCATCGTGGCACCACTCCGACAACAGCAGCGTTAACCATTACCACCAAATGCTGCCACCATATCATCCATCCATCCATCCAATGCATGGATCCGGATCGTATGCTGCTGCTGCTGCTTGCTAAACATGCCACCATGCAACATTTTCGTTGGTTTGCTATTGTTTTACACATGCAACAGCAAGAACAACACAGTGGCATTGGGTAGCAGGTTCGCTTTTTTTACTTTTTGCCGCTGTTGTTGTTGTTTTCGTTTGGCTAAAACATACGCACCACACGTGCAACTGAAAATATGACAACAATACACCACCAGCCAAAGGACAACAATAATACCGAGGACTTCATCATCTGCATCATCATTATCGCCGTCATCATGGATGGCCTTACAACAATGAAATTATGAATGTGAGAGAGCGAGCGTGAGTGTCGGGCAATAAAATGAAGTAAAGTAATATCATGGACCAGCAGGATTCATTAAACAGTGGGCGAAAAGAAATTTGAGATAAAATCAGCATTCCGGGGTACAATTTTTCAGCAGTTCGCCAGCAAGAAATTAATAATGAGTATGTGTTTTTGTTTAATTTAATTAAAAATTTTATTCAATAAACTGTAATATCAATTGAATGAATTAATATGGGGTGTTTATAACTTCTACTAGGATGTCCTTGAGCATATGCTTGCAACACCCAAAATTAATAGAGACAGGCCCATCGTTTATGATATCAATCGACTTCGAATCACTTTCTGAATTTATTGATGATATAGCCCGACTGTTTGTCCTTAGATTCTTGTGTTAAAGTACAGGTCGCATTTATTATCCAATCCAAGCAAAAAATTCTACAATTGAGTTTTGAGGGTAAAGGACGGACACTTATGAATTTGAAGCAATTTGGTTTAGCTTTAGACATAGCCTCTATATAAATTTCACTTTCTATTTAATTTTTTCCGCTCTACAAGACACATATGTTATCCGATTTGCTTCAAATTTGGCCCATCACATTACATTTCATATAGAAACATATAAGATGCAACCCGGTCACATCGGTTCGTGTTTTGATATAAACACCAAAGAAATGTCTCTCTTAATTTGACATTTTCCGCTCTACAACATATTCATGAATAATTCAGATAATACCAATTGTAATTCAGAAAACATCAATTGAAATTCTGAAGTTCCAATTGAGAAGTTTCATTTGAAAATCAGAACTCGCCCCATGTTTTAATTCCACTTTCACAGTATGAACTTCAAATTCCAATCTATATATATAAAAGAGTTGCCTTGCTGACTGACTTATCATTGACCAGCCCCCAAAGCAAACGGCTGAAGCCAGGGTAATGAAATTTTCAGGGTAGTTGCCAAATATGACGTACACGTCGAAGAAAGGGTTTTACGAAATTCGTACTTTTATTGGATAAAATGGGCCAAAAAAGGGATAAACATCGAACCTTCATACTGACTAAACGGCGGTAGCTAGAAGCATGAAATTCGGTGTGTGTGCCTTCCACTTACCATATAGAAGAGCTAAAAAAAGGGATATTTCGGAATTTGTACTTTTAAGGGAGGAAAGAGACCAAAAGGGATTAAAATGGTACCAATTTAAGTATTGCAGCTATATTCGTTAAAATCGGTATATACATTTCTCTGACAACGTAGACTTGCAACATAAATGGATTTTTCAAAATTTGCACTTTTAAGGGGTGAGCGGGACAAAAAGGGATACAAATTGTACCAATTGAAGTATTACAGCTAGAATCGTGAAATATGATATATAAATCCTCTGACCATGTAGAAGCGAATTAAAATTGGATTTTTTGAAATTTGTACTTAAAAGGGGTGAGCGGGACAAAAAGGGATAAAAATGGTACTAAAGTATTACATGTAGAATCGTGAAATTTGGTATATAAATTCCTCTGACCATGTAGAAGCGAATTAAAATTGGAATTTTCGAAATTTTTACTTATAAGGGGAGAGCAGGAACAAAAAGGGATAAAAATGGTACCAATTAAAGTATAACAGCTAGAATCGTGAAATTTGGTGTATTAATTCCTCTGACCATGTAGAAGCGAATTAAAATTGGATTGTTTTGAAATCGTGAATCGTGAAATTTGGTATATAAATTCTTCTGACAACGTAGAAGCGCTAATATAAATGGGTTTTTCGAAATTTGTACTTATAAGGGGTGAGCGGGACAAAAAGGGTTAAAAATGGTACCAACTAAAGTATTACAGCTAGAATCCTGAAATTTGCTATGTAAATTCCTTTGGCCACGTAGAAGCGCAGTAAAATTGGATTATTCGAAATTTGTACTTTTTAGTGGGTGGGCGGGACAAAAAGGGTACCAATTTAAGTATTGCAGCTATAGACGTGAAATTTGGAGTGTAAATACCTCTGACAACGTAGAAGCGCAAAACTATATGAATTTTTCGAAATTTGTACTTTTAAGGGGCGAGCGGGACAAAAATGGATTAAAATGGTACCAACTTTAGTATTACAGTTAGAATCGTGAAATTTAGTGTGTAAATTCCTCTAACCATGCAAGGCGCAGTAAAATTTGATTTTTCGAAATTTGTACTTTTAAGTGGTGCGCGGGACGAAAACGGATGAAAATGGTGTACATTCCTTTAATTACATAAACGCGGAACATTAATGGATATTTCAAAATGTGTACTTAAAAGGAGGATACGGGACGAAGGAATAAACATGTTACCAAATAAAGCACATATTTTTAGAGAAAGCAAAACACATGTTACCTATAGTGATTTTTCAAAATGTGCACTTTTTGGGAAAGAGCAAAAGGTTATTAAGTGACTAGCTGCATCTAGAAACATGTCCAAAACTTGGCAGAAAATGATAAAAATTATACATAGGTAGGAGTTCAGCATAAATAGTGCATATCGAGAAGCACTTCCCTTTGACTGTTTGTGAGTGCTATCTAATAGGAGGTTTCCAAATTACTATTTTAGATTTATCTATATCCACCAAGTTCAAATTAAATAAATACTATCC
Source organism: Polietes domitor (assembly GCA_947397865.1). Taxonomy (NCBI): domain Eukaryota; kingdom Metazoa; phylum Arthropoda; class Insecta; order Diptera; family Muscidae; genus Polietes; species Polietes domitor. Next base: position 159,569,263 of record OX377619.1, on the reverse strand, counting down.
AAAAACAGAGACGGATAAAATTAACAAATAAATGGCTTTTTCGCGTGCGAAGCAGCGGGTACTACTAGTATAACATAATCCCGAAATTCTTTTATGATCCCATGTAAGATGTGGGTTCTAGAGCGGTAATAGTGTAAACGGCAGGCCTGAGACTCATATTGTTGACTTTCACAGTAGGTGTTTCTTGTTGAATTATAATATGATGTGGGAAATCTCATCAAGATCCGATGTAAAATGTGCATTTTAGCGTGATATATTTAAACATGGACCCATGTGGTCCACTTTCACATGAGCTGTTTGAAGTTCAAGATCCCATGTAAATTGTGTATTCTAGATCAGTAATATATAAAATACAGAGATATCTAAATTTGAACCGATTTTCTACAAATTCAGTACCGCTCGTACTTGACCAAAAAAATTAGTTCTGCCTAATCTCATGGCAATCGGACAACAAGAGCGACCTATAGAGTACGAACACGCATTAGACGGACACCAAACGGACGGACAGACAGAAATCGTTAAATCGACTCAGCTGGTGATTCTATGCCGTTCGGTATACTTAAAAGATGTTCTAGCTCGATTATATCTTGGTGTTACAAATATTGCTGTGAAACTTATAATATTTCGTATTCCACGAAGTTGTGAGGGCATAATAATTATAATACTTTTGCTAATTGCAATATTTATTATTAAATAAATAGCGATTTATCATTGCTATAAATTAAAATTAATTAATTAATTTTAAAGACCACGTCCACCACTAATATGTTATATAATAATACTTCAAGTGCATTCAAAAAGGCAGTAATCAGGAAAGGCATTCTCATTCGTTGTTAGGGATGTTTTCTCTTGGGACCAATTTCACAAATTTTCAATTCCACACAGTCAGAGGAGCCTGCATGTTGACATTTTTTCCAGCTACAGCCGATTGAAAATTACACTTAATTTTACGATTCTTTTGTCCCTTTTACCACATTTTGCCCCAAAATACGATTTTGGAGAATGTATGTAATGTATGTATGCTCGTCCACAAATTCAGAGAAATGTATAAAACGAACTTCATGTTTCCAGCTGCAGACATTTAATTTATAATTAATTTAGGATGAAGGAGGGCAGTAACGTCAACAATTGTGAAAAGTGACTTTAGAAAAGCGCGCGTAATGATTGCTAAGGAATATTTATGAGAGAATTGTTTCAGAAACCCAGATAGAGAAAGTTGAAATAAATGCGAATTTTGTAACAATTGCAGCTTACTAAAGGGTGATTTTGTTAGCTATTATCTTTTTTTCCATGCTTTATATAAGGTTACTTTCTATATATGTTTGTGTGCCACAAAATTTGAAATCAATTTTTGAAAGCTTTTTTCTCAACCAATTTTGCTCAAATGCACATTTAATCATTTTCGATGACAATACAAGGAAATGGAAAAATTTGACCAATTGGACAAAGGGGCGTGGCACCTCCCATACAAAGTTAAAACCTATTATTGAATATTGTCAGTTCTATGACACCTAGAGTGCTGAAATTTTGTGTAAGTGCATCTAGCATCAATGTGCATAGCTGTGCCAAAAATGGGCGGTATTGGAAAAGTGGGCGTGGAACCTCCCATACGAAGTTAAAACCTATTATTGAATATTGTCAGTTCTATGACACCTAGAGTGCTGAAATGTTGTGTAAGTGCATCTAGCATCAATGTGCATAGTTGTGCCAAAAATGGGCGGTATTGGAAAAGTGGGCGTGGAACCTCCCATACGAAGTTAAAACCTATTATTGAATATTGTCAGTTCTATGACACCTAGAGTGCTGAAATGTTGTGTAAGTGCATCTAGCATCAATGTGCATAGTTGTGCCAAAAATGGGCGGTATTGGAAAAGTGGGCGTGGAACCTCCCATACGAAGTTAAAACCTATTATTGAATATTGTCAGTTCTATGACACCTAGAGTGCTGAAATTTTGTGTAAGTGCATCTAGCATCAATTCGCATAGTTGTGTCAAAAATGGGCGGTATTGGAAAAGTGGGCGTGGAATCTCCCATACGAAGTCAAAACCTATTATTGAATATTGTCAGTTCTATGACAGCTACAGTGCTGAAATTTTGTGTAAGTGCATCTAGCATCAATTCGCATAGTTGTGCCAAAAATGGGCGGTATTGGAAAAGTGGGCGTGGCACCTCCCATACGAAGTTAAAACCTATTATTGAATATTGTCAGTTCTATGACACCTAGAGTGCTGAAATTTTGTGTAAGTGCATCTAGCATCAATTCGCATAGTTGTGCCAAAAATGGGCGGTATTGGAAAAGTGGGCGTGGCACCTCCCATACGAAGTTAAAACCTATTATTGAATATTGTCAGTTCTATGACACCTAGAGTGCTGAAATTTTGTGTAAGTGCATCTAGCATCAATTCGCATAGTTGTGCCAAAAATGGGCGGTATTGGAAAAGTGGGCGTGGAACCTCCCATACGAAGTTAAAACCTATTATTGAATATTGTCAGTTCTATGACACCTAGAGTGCTGAAATTTTGTGTAAGTGCATCTAGCATCAATTCGCATAGTTGTGCCAAAAATGGGCGGTATTGGAAAAGTGGGCGTGGCATCTCCCATACGAAGTTAAAACCTATTATTGAATATTGTCAGTTCTATGACAGCTACAGTGCTGAAATTTTGTGTAAGTGCATCTAGCATCAATTCGCATAGTTGTGCCAAAAACGGGCGGTATTGGAAAAGTGGGCGTGGCACCTCCCATACGAAGTTAAAACCTATTATTGAATATTGTCAGTTCTATGACACCTAGAGTGCTGAAATTTTGTGTAAGTGCATCTAGCATCAATTCGCATAGTTGTGCCAAAAATGGGCGGTATTGGAAAAGTGGGCGTGGAACCTCCCATACGAAGTTAAAACCTATTATTGAATATTGTCAGTTCTATGACACCTAGAGTGCTGAAATTTTGTGTAAGTGCATCTAGCATCAATTCGCATAGTTGTGCCAAAAATGGGCGGTATTGGAAAAGTGGGCGTGGCATCTCCCATACGAAGTTAAAACCTATTATTGAATATTGTCAGTTCTATGACAGCTACAGTGCTGAAATTTTGTGTAAGTGCATCTAGCATCAATTCGCATAGTTGTGCCAAAAATGGGCGGTATTGGAAAAGTGGGCGTGGCACCTCCCATACGAAGTTAAAACCTATTATTGAATATTGTCAGTTCTATGACACCTAGAGTGCTGAAATTTTGTGTAAGTGCATCTAGCATCAATTCGCATAGTTGTGCCAGAAATGGGCGGTATTGGAAAAGTGGGCGTGGCACCTCCCATACGAAGTTAAAACCTATTATTGAATATAGTCAGTTCTATGACACCTAGAGTGCTGTAATTTTGTGTAAGTGCATCTAGCATCAATGTGCATAGTTGTGCCAAAAATGGGCGGTATTGGAAAAGTGGGCGTGGCACCTCCCATACGAAGTTAAAACCTATTATTGAATATTGTCAGTTCTATGACACCTAGAGTGCTGAAATTTTGTGTAAGTGCATCTAGCATCAATTCGCATAGTTGTGCCAAAAATGGGCGGTATTGGAAAAGTGGGCGTGGCATCTCCCATACGAAGTTAAAACCTATTATCGAATAGTGTCAGTTCTATGACACGTATAGTGCTCAAATTTTGTGTAAGTGCATCTAGCATCAATGTGCGTAGTTGCGCCTAAAATGGGCGGTAATGCAAAAGTGGGCGTGGTACCTCCCATACAAACCACAAATTAAAAATCTATTATTTCTGCTCCTGATAACGCAGTAATTTTTCCTTCTACAAAAGATAACTAAAAAAGAATTTCTAGGCCCAATAGAATTCTGCTTGCATAAAGCATGGATTTGAAAATTTTTTTTTTTTGATTTACTAGTTTAAACAGCTGACGCACGTTTCGCGTTTTGTTTCACTGACAAACATCTTCAGTTTGGTCTATAATTTAACCATGAGTCGTCTTACAAACGAACAACGCTTGCAAATTATTGAATTTTATTATCAAAATGCGTGCTCTGTTAAGAAAGTTCATCGCGCGCTTCCATTTTATGGTCAGTTTAATCGACAATTTCGCACCAAATTTACATTGTTGGACATTAAACCACCAACACGCTTACGTAGAGTGCGAACTGATGAAAATATCGCAGCTGTATCGGCCAGTGTTAATGATGACCATCAATCATCGATTCGTCGCCGTTCGCAGCAATTGGGCCTCTGTTACCCAAAAACGTGGAAATGCCAAAATTGGACTAAGCGGAGGGACCATTTGAGGCGCAGTCAGGGTCATCATTTGCATGAAATAATCTTCAAACATTTAATTATATGGACCGTACTATCGATTCAAATAAAGATTTCATGCATTTTTCTGAATTTTATGTGTTTTTTTAACTTTCCTATAGCTTTTAAAAAATCACCCTTTACATTTATGTTACAAGCGACATTGGTTCTTAATACACATGGAAAAAAATTAGCCGGATCGGTTGGATATATCACGAGAAAATTACAAAACAAAAATGTGATGCATATAAATCATATTATCCATATCTCCAACGAAAATAAAAATTTTACAAAAAGATTCAATTTGTATTTTTTTTGTTTTGTAATTTAAGAGTGAAGAACTTTGTTTACAACAGTGGTGATCAGTCGGTGACCCCCACTGAAATTTTCTGACAATTTATTTTTCGTAGAGCATCCATTAATGTAATTTCAAAGGTCAAATTTACCCACAAAGAGCTAGCTCCTCTTTGTAGTTTAAGATCTTCCACAAAAATGATCCTCATAAAATTCCACAATATAGTTCTAACAATAAAAATTCTCCTATACATTAACTTACACCACTTTTTTCGCGTAATATTATAATAAGGAAAAACGGCCGGACCGAACTTTATATACCCTCCACCATGGATTGTATTCCACAGAGGCTGTCGATTTTCGTAGAAGTGCAGTAATATTACAGGAAAATATATTTTTTTAATAGCCAAACCCGAAACAAATACAAATATTGAAAAAATAATTTTATAAAAAAATATAATATTTTTATTATTTCAAATCGAACATAGTGCAAAATAATCTAACTTCATGATTCAACCAAATTTTGCCGTAGGAGTAAAAAGTACGTATTTAGGAAAAAGTTTTTATTTTGTGTGTCTATGTTTGGTACCATTTTTATCCCCTTTTTGCTAGTTTACCACCTTAAGAGTATGATTTTATAAACTCTCTTTATTTTTCGTTTCTACGCAATTAGAGGGATGTACGAATTTCATCATTATAGCTGCAGTCGTTTAGTTTGTACTATTTTTATCCCTCTGTGCTCATTGTATCCCTTGGAAGTACGAATTTGGAAATAAACATATATTTTTGTGTATACGCAGTCAGAAGAATATATACTCCGAATTTCATGACTCTAGCTGCGGTCATTTGATTGATACTATTTGTATACCCTTTTTCCATTTTAACCCAAAAAGTACGAATTTCGAAAAGTCCGTTTATTTTACGTGTCTACGCAATCAGAGGAATGTATACACCGAATTTCATTATTCTAGGTGCAGCCGTTTGGTTGGTACCATTTGTATCCCTCTATTACCATTTTATCTCTTAAAAGTACGAATTTGGAAAACATACTTTTATATTATGTATCTACTGAATTAGAGGAATGTGCACACCAAAATTTCGTGTTTCTAGCTGTTACCGTTTAATATGTACTATGTTCATCCCTTTTTGCCCCATTTCACCCCTCAACACGTCCTTTCAGAATTATAAGGTCGCTCTTCTGTTTCATTCAAAAAGTCTTAATTTAATGGACAGTGTAATTTATCCCCTTCCGTCCCTTTTTCCCTAAAGGTAAGAGGAATCTACACACCGAAATTTGTGATTCTATGTTGTCCCTTTTTGCCCTTTTTGTCCTAAAAGTGTGAAGATCAAAAGATCGCTTTATTTTTCGAGTCTACACGACCAAAGCGAAGTATACACCGATTTTCATTATTGTAGCTGAAACAGCTTGATTTGTACAAAAATTTAAAAATTAAAAATTTGGTCGGTACGTATTTGATCCCATTATGCACATGTACAAAGTACGAATTTGTACATGTGATTAGAGGGATGTACACACCTAATTTCCTATTATTTGCTATTGTCGTTCACTGGTACAATTCTCATTCTCATCTGTTTGCCCCATTTCAATGGACGGCTATATCGTCTTAGAATTCTACGCTAGGATTGAAAATTTAGCAAAATCGGACAGAGACAAATTTTCCATAATATGGACTGAAAATCCATTACTAGTATATTTTTGTAAAATTCAAAAAATGTTGTTGATGTTGTATAGTGTTATCAATTGTTCTCAGCCTGGTTTGCCTTTGCATTGTGATTAGACTAGCGAGTGCAAATTTATTTCGAAAAGTATGTTGTTGTTTAGGAAACGCAATATTATGTTTAGTAATGATGCTCATTTCTAGGTCAATGAATATGTCAATAAACAAAATTGTGCATTTGGAGCCACCCATGCGATTTAAGGTCTCCAGATTCATGTCTCTGGCTTAGTGCAAATTCATTCAGAGTTACGGAACCAATTGCTTAAGTGGGACTTCCAGAACGATTTCCATTTTCTCTGTGGTCAAGGAAGTTTGGTCAAGCGATCTTGTTGTTGTTGTAAACGTCAAGTCGGATAGATCTAAGAGCCAGTGATAGTGGTATCTACCTGACCTAGAAGCTAGTGAAACGTCTTAGACGAAATTGATCACTGGTGACCTATTTAAATTGAAATAGATCACTAAATAGATTCGATCCTTATTCAAAAAGTTTCTCCAAATCTTTATTCAGCAGATGAAGCTGATAACCATTATTTTTCAAACATTCGCATTCAGCCCACTGTCTTAATATTTGGTATGCTGTCTGCCATATCTTCAACTATGCAGCGTATCACAACTAGCAGAACATTACGGGGATATATGCTACCTTTAACCCTTGTAATATAGCACTTCATCATATCGCAGTCAAGCCCTCCTCCCCTAATGCGTAACTCCCCTTCTTCATCAATATTGCAATCGAACTTTGTTCGCTGTATATATGCGCTGCAGTTAAAAATCGTATCCTTATTAAATTTCATAACCAAGCAACAATTGACAACGATGTTGTATGCAAATTTTCGAAAAAGGATCTGTTTTTGTGGAATTTTTCGCTCGGTACTGTATTGTGCTGTTGATTAAGTTGTTGTTTATATTCCAGGAATTAATTTCCAAAACGTACAACTGCTACTACTGGCTGAAATGTGTTGAAATCGGATATATCATCTCATTCATAAGTTTCAAAGGAATCATGGAATCTTTTGTTCATATGGTTTGCATGCACACAAAAGAATTAAATTGCGAAACTTGTAGGGGGTTAGCAAATTAATTTTCGCAGAATTGAAATAACTTTCGAGTTCAGTATAGTGTGACATGACATACAGATAGAGAGACAATAAATTGAGCAAATTAAAAGGAATTCCTTTTGATAGGAATTGCATAGGGATATTAATTTCCAGAAATATACATACATTGCACTGCAGTTCAATTATTCAGAACATCTATAATGCCCATTTCCACTTGTATACCTTTGTAGTTAAATAAAACATAAAATAAACATAAAACGATATTAATTTCATTTATTGTTTATTTCGTCTTGACTTTTATAATGTTAATAGTGTTTGGTGCAAACGAACAGTTGCAACATTTCCCTCAAATGAAATATTTTATCGTATATGTAGTTTTTATTGTCATATTGTTCAAAATCTTTAATTGAATTATATTTTATCTACCTTTTATGGTGCCCGATTGATGCATCTGATTTTAGTAATATTACTGCATATGTTTATATCACTACACTTCCGATATTTGATGAAGATATTAGTCGTGGTATAGATAAACTTGCAAACTCCTTTATGAATGATTTGGACATCGTTTCTGCGTTTAATCTAAAAGTGTTCTGTATCTGTAATATTACAATTAAAATTGATTTTTTAGAAATCTTTAGAATTGGACTAATTCATACAAAATGTGAATGCATATAATATATTATAGTTAAACTTATAAAATCCTTGATTTGGACAGCATTTTTGCGTTAAAGTTTTCTAACATTACCTTTAACATTGTTTGTTAGGAATTCGCCATACAAAATGGAAAATTGCAACTATTCTCCCTGTGTGTAGATTATGTAGACCAATTTCTTAATTACCCAACATTTCTAAGCTGTTTGAGCATATAGTGTAAGATAAATTGATTTTTGACGCTAAATGCTATATTAGTCCTGTGTAAATTGGCTTCGTTACTTGAAGATCAACTAGCAGACAGATGGTAGTTTTTATACCCTCCACCTAAGGATGGGGGTATATTCGCTTTGTCATTCCGTTTGTAACACCTTAAAATATTCGTCGGAGACCCCATAAAGTATATATATTCTGGGTCGTGGTAAAATTCTAAGACGATTTAGGCATGTCCGTCTGTCTGTTGAATGTATATTATGGTTGCAGATCGCTTGGGATTGAAAATGGGCGAAATCGGCCAAGAGGGAAAAATGTTTTCCCTCACAAGGACTGAAAATACCCCTAAAAACCCCTAATATTTAAAGTATTTAAGCATTCTTTTTCAATATGTCTGCTTGTACTTACTTGATATTGGGTATGCGCATTCCCCTTATAACAAAACACGTGCACCATAAAGTGATTTTTATTAGTAGGGGGTGAAATGCGGCAAAATGGGATAAAAATAGTTCATATTAAACGAAAACAGGTAGAAACTCGAAATTCGCTGTGTACATTCCTCTAATTGAATAGATCCATAATATACAAGTATTTTTCCAAATTCGTACTTTTAAGGGATAAAATGGGAATAGAGGGATCAAAATGGTACCAACCAAACGGCTGCACCTAGAATAATGAATTTCGGTTTATATATTCCTCTGATTGCGAAGACATATAAAAGAAACGAATTTTTCGAAATGCGTACTTTTTGGGGTTAAAATGGAAAAAGGGGATAAAAATAGTGCCAACCAAATGAGTGCCACTAGAGTTATGAAATTCGGAGTATGCATTCCTCCTCTGACTGCGTAAACGCAAAAAATAAAAGGGTTTTCCAAATTCGTACAATGAGTACAGAGGGATAAAAATAGTACTAACTAAACGACTAAAGCTAGAATGATGAAATTCGGTGTGTACATCCATATAATTGCGTAGACACGTAAAATAAAGAGAAAGTCGTAATCTTAAGAGAGTAAAATAGGAAAATGGTACCAACCAAACATTCCTCTGACTGCATAGACACACAAAATAAAAAGATTTTTTCAAATTCGTACTTTTACGGCAAAAATTGGTTGAATCATAAAGTTAAGTTATTTTGCACTATGTAAGTGAGATAGTGGATTTTCAAAATTTTGAAATTAAAATATAATGGAAATACAACCAACTGTAGCACCCACTACCTGTCAATATTTATGGTATTTAAGCATTTTTGAAAATATAAATATAAGAATATTTATTATATCCTCCACTAGGATATTATGTCTTTGTGCACTTGTTTGTAACATCCAAAAGGAAGCGAGATAGACCCATTGTTAAGTATACCGATCTACTTAGAATCACTTTTTGAATCGATTTAGCAATGTCCGTCTGTCTGTCCGTCCATATATTCTTGTAATCAAAATACAGGTCGCAATTATTATCCGATCCTAACGAAAATTGACGTGAGTTTTGCGGTCCAAGGACGAATCCAATTAATTTGAAGCAAATCGGTTCAGATTTAGATATAGCCCCCATACAAATGTCGCCCCCGATTTGACTTTTTCCGCTCTAGAAACCACATATTTTAACAGATTTGCTTCAAATTAGGTACAGTATCTTATAATTGAAGTAGAAACACCTGTGGTGAAAATGAGCCAGATCGGTTCAGATTTAGATATAGCTTCCATACAAATTTCGCTTCCGATTTTATTTTTTCCCCTCTAGAAACCACATATTTTAACAGACTCTTTTCAAAATTGGCACATCTTATATTTGAAATAGAAACATCTGTGGTTAAAGTGGGTCAGATCGGTTCAGATTTAGATATAGCCTCCATACAAATGTCGCTCCAAACTTGACTTTTCCCGCTATAGAAACCACATATTTCAATTGATATGCTTCAAATTTGGCACAGTACCTTATAATTCTACTAGAAGTATCTGTGGTGAAAGTGGGCCAGATGGGTTCAGATTTAGATATAGCTGCCATTCAAATTTAGGTCTCCATATAACTTTTTGTTGTCTATAGATCACATATTTTAACCAATCATCTTAAAATTTGGCACAAAACCTCGTATTTTAACTACAAACATCTGTGGTAAAAGTGAGTCAGATCGGTTCAGATTTGGATAAAAATTGCGCTCCCGTATTGGTTATGTGGTTTCTAGAGGGAAACATATTTTGTTCCGATTTTCTTTAAATTTCACACAAAACCTTATATGTGAACTAGATCATATAGTCGGCCCTGCCCGACTTTAGCCTTTCCATACTTTTTTTCAGATTATTGGACAGGGAACTTCGAAAAAGGTATCCAGGATGATACTATATGTTCGGATTTCTTTAAAGCATTTGAAAGAGTTACCTATAATATATTAATATTTAAATTGTATAAAATTGGTTTCCGTTGTTATATCTTGTACTGGTTTCACAATTATTTATTGGATAGCCATTGTTCAGTATCCATTGGTGTTGTTTATTCTAATTTTTATATTTTGACTTCTAGTGATCGGCCCTTTGTTGTTTAATCTTCTTATACCATCCACCAAAGGATGGGGTATACTATGTTTGGCAATCTATTTGTAACATATTGAAATGGAGACCTGAGACACTATAAAGTATACTTATTCTTGATCGTCATAAAATTCTATGACGATGTTCGTTCATCTTTTGGAAATACGCTAGCATCTAAACTTTAAATTCAAAGACGACTGAAATTTCGCAGAAACATGTGTTATTGTTATATATATTACTAACTTTTTTACCGGGCGTTGCACGGGATGATTCTATTCCACAGAAACCATCCTCTATCCACTGGTTAGCTACAGTACAATTTTCAGGTGAATCGATCCACCGGTTTGGTGGATTTTTATATATATAGATATAAGATATATTATATTATACCCTTTCTAAATGTAAAGTACTTCCTGGCAACCGCTTCCAAAAAAGTCCGGTTTCATCAGCGTTTAGGACTTGTTTCTCAGAATACCCACCTTATTCAATGATGGCCTTTATTTCAAGTTTGAACTTATCTGCAGCTGCGGTAGCTGCAATGTTATGCAAATTTGCACGATTTCTGAAAAGATCAAACCAACCTCTGCTTGCTTCATATTCTTCTAGGCTTTCGACACTTGATAATGGATAATTTTCTTTAAGATCGTTAAATAAGCACAAAACTTTCTTCTGAATTACCATTTGTCTTAATGGCATTCTTAGTTGATTTTGACTTTCTACCCAAACGATAAGAAGTGATTCAATTTGTTATACTCTTTACCTCCAGGATGGGGTAATGAGTTACGTTTTTAACACCTTGAAATATCGACGTGCGACCCTATAATATATATATATATATTCTTGATCGTCATAAAATTATAAAATGATCTAGCCAAGTCCGTCGTCCATCAGCATGGACCAGGAGGTCCAAATTTTCTATAATTACGTCTTATAGTCACAGATCGGTTGCTCCATTAAGTGATTTTTATTCGTAGGGGGTGAAATGGGGCAAAAAGGGATAAAAATGGTACATATCAAAAGACAACATCTAGAAACACGAAATTCGGTGTGTACATTCCTCTAATTGAGTAGATACATAATATAAAAGTATTTTTTTCTAATTCGTACTTTTAAGGGATAAAATGGGAATAGAGGGCTAAAAACAGTACAAACCAAATGGCTGCAACTAAAATAATGAACTTAATCTAATGATTGCGTAGACACGTAAAATAAATGCATTTTTCGAAATTCTTAATCTTTGGGGGTAAAAATGGAAAAAGGGTATAATAGGGTATATAGAATGAAATTCGTAGTATCAGCTTCTGCCGTTTGGTTGGTACCATTTGTTATCCCGCTTTTCACACTTTACCCTTTCTTTTACTTATTTTAGCAGTCAGAGGAATATAAACATCGTTTTTTATTCTACCCGCAGCTGTTTTTTGCTATTTTTTATCAACTTTCACTCCATAGCCCCTTCTAAAAATTTCAAAATGGACGTATCGTGTTTATACTGATAAATCTCTGTATAACCGAATTTCATGATTTCAGCCACATGATATCAGTTTGATTGGTACAATTTTTCCCTTTTTACTATTTCATTCTCTAAAAGTCCGAATTTACGTGTCTACGCAATAGAGGGATTTAGACGCATTTTATGTGTATAGCTTTTGCCGTTTGTGTCGTACAATTTGTATCCCTTTTTTGCACTATTTTAACCCATAAACGTATGAATTTTGAAATTTCTTCTTTCACGGCGTAAATTGAATATGCCTACCAAATCTCGAGTGAATTTTCCAAAAAATAATTTTATTAAATATTAGGCGGTAATTGTAGAACTGGGTTTGTGCATTGACCAAGCACAGTCGATCTGCAACAACGACACATATATGAAAGATTTGCAACTCCTAGGCCTTTTCATTCGTACGCTAGGTAAGGTGCATTTAGAATTTTACCAAATTGGCACAATCCAATGGAATGTTCTCCTATCCTACGGTGGAGGCCATAGAAATGTTGGCGATCCCCTGAAGTCCAATTTTTTCTGTGATAAGCTGAATTATCCTCGCTGAATAAGCAACGCCACTGGATACATTTAAATGTTATCCTTCCATTTTCAACGGGCGGGATGTGTGAACGAACCGCTGCTAATCCCACAATATGCTTATGACAGCAGCATGATGCTTTTACAACTTTGTTTTGTAATTTCTGCTGCCCTACGATCATAAATGTATTATGAGAAGAACCAAAGGATAATGAAGTAAACCCAACTAAAAAAATAAGCAAAAAAGACTTGGGGAGATTTTCCCTATCACACACATCAAAGGCACTTAACACACTCGAACTCCGGGAATACAATACAAATCCCGGGTACTTAGCTCTGCAAATGAATGCGTAGCTAAGAATTACCTTCAGGTGGTCCTGTGTGAAACTACTGCAGTGAAGGGATAATCACACACACAACCAACGATTCATCAGTACGCACATGCACACTAACGCACACTTCAACTCCAGTGGGTATAATTTCATAATCAAGGACCAACACAAAGGAATTAAAAAACGACCGAACACACGCACATGCTCGCGCAAAAAACGCAAAACCTTAACATTTCTCTTTCGTGAAAGGCCAAAGCACCCTAAAAACCCAAGGATGTTCTTCGCTTCCCTGACAGAACAATGTAGCCAGCCACCACATCCACATCCGCGTCCACAGCCATAGCCATGTATGTGTGCGTCTGACTACAAAGTGAAATTGCAATGAATTTTTAAAGGAGCACGAAAAGTGGAAAAGCGCCGTACCCGGAGAAACGGGATGGAAAAATGCCAAACCATAGAATTATGTGGAAAAAGGACATGACAGAGAGACAGAGAGTGTTTCGGTCGACGGGTGAGTATGTGGAAAATCATCACACACACACAGCACAACACAACGAAAAGTGCAGCGTAACTATTCAACGCAGTTACGCAAAAAATGAAATTACAGAGTAATTGTAAAGTGCCGCACGCATGTTGTATGTCTTATTTGTAGCTACTGCGTATGTTCTACATTTGTACGAAGCGAATTATGTGGAAAGCAACATGCTTGTTTGGCACGACTTGTTGTGGCACAGTGTTTGGAAACAAAATTTCGCAAAGTGAAGGAAATGTAAGCAAAACTCTTATACTACGATGAGAGTCATGGCTCATCATCGAGCCATCATTTTGATTGAAAGCTCCAAGTCAACCACTACCACGGATCCTTGAGTCACAAAGCTCCAGGTCAGGGCTAACTTTAACACCATATGTTCCATGTTTACCAAAATAGATTGCAATACATGGATTCTACATGGGTAGATATGAGTTATATAGGAATAGGCTGACCTACGTGGTCCTCCTTCTAGTAGCTTCATCGTTAAAAATTGATGTAGAATCGGCGGTTGACACATATAACGGGTGTTTTGTAAGCTGTATGAGAATATCGATATGGTTTCAGAGCTGATAATGTCAAACTTTATTGACATTTCCGTTCAGTAAGGTTTTAGAAGTTACCAAAAATCGTTTTTCGACAGAAATTTGTGGAAATTTACTTAAATTTAGTGATGAAGCTCATTTATGGTTAAATAGCTACTTCAATAAGCATAATTGCAGTACTTGTAGCGAAGGCAATCCTCAAATCGTTAACGAATCACCAGTACATCCACTAAAATTGACTATTTGCTGCTGTCTACACACACTACTTTCGAAAGGAGGTGAATGACGAGAGCTATCGAGTCATGTTGACTGAATTTTTGTTTTCACAAATTAATCAGCTAAACATCGCCGTCATTTGGTTCTAACAAGACGGCAACAGCGTGTTTAACAATGAATTTATTGCAAAATCAATTTGATGACAATTCCAATGCAACAAGTGGTTCTGTTCATTGGCCCCCTCTTCGGTACATTTGCAGACAAACCAGCAACACTTGAAGCATTTGAAGCCAATATCCTAGCCACCATTGATGCCATACGTCCAGATTCATCGGAAATTGTACTCGAATGCCGAAAATCATATTAAAATAATAATGCAACGAAATTACCTAGCAAATTGAAATGAAAAATTTCATTCCAGCAATATATCTGTCATGTATTATAATTTTAAGTCCTCAAGTTCTCAATAAGAAACACAATATAAATACAAGAAATTCTGAAAAATAATTCTTTATATCAAATAGTTTATTTATTAGAGATGGAAAAGTAAATTTTCTTACATTTAGTAAATTCATACTTGGTGGTAGGTTTTAAGAACGAAAAAAAAAAATAAAAACAAGTAAGGAAAGGCTAAAGTCGGGCGGAGCCGACTATATGATACACTCCACTTTCTATCCGAATACAATACAATTCGGTCAATAAGTGAAAACGGGAAGGATCTTTGTATGTTTCCTAATCATAGGCTAATATGACTTGACCCAATTTGTTAAATCGAGAAGAATATTTGAATCGGGGCTATATTCAAACATGAAATAAATTTAACAATAGAATCTTCCAGTTCAAGTATAACGTGTTATGCTCAATTTGAAGAAATTCTATGAAAATCCGGTGGGGAAAAAGTCAAATTGGGAGCGAAATTTGTATGGGAGCTATATATAAATCTGAACCGATCTGACCCATTTTCACCATTGGTGTTTCTGGTTGAAATGTACGATATTTTGCGAAATTTGAAGAAGATCTGTTAAAAAATGCGTTTTCTAGGGTGAAAAAAGTCAAATCGGGAGTGAAATTTGTGTTAGAGCTATATATAAATCTGAACCGACCTGACCCATATTCGCCGTGGATATTTCTATCGGAAATATAAGATAATTTGGCAAAATTGAAGAAGATCTGTTAAAATATGTGGCTTCTAGAGCGGGTGAAGTCAAATTGGGAACGAAATTTGTATGGGATTTGTATATATAAATCTTAACCAATATATCACTTTTTCAACACAGGTGTTTCTAGTTGAAATATAAGATGTTTTGCTAATTTTGAAGAAAATCTGTTAAAATATGTGGTATCTAGAGTCAAATCGGTAGTGAAATTCGTATGGGCGCTATATCTAAATCTGAACTGATTTTCTTCAAATTAAATTGTGTTTGCCTTTATCTCGAAAAACTTCGTTGTGCAAAGTTTCATTAGGTTCTACCTAAAATTGCGACCTGTAACGTGATTACAAGAATAGATGGTCAAACGGACGGATAGACAAACAGTCAGACGGACATTGTTAAATCGACTCAGAAAGTGATTCTAAGTCGACCAGTATAATTAACAATGGGTCTATCTCGCTTCCTTTTGGGTGTTACAGACAAATGTTGTGTAGAAAACGCATTTTTTGAAATGTACAAACCGAATTAAAAGATTCCTGCATCATCCGTTAGATTGGTACCATGTTTATCCCTTTTTCCATTTTTTTACAAAAAGTGGATATTTCACGGTAAACAAACAATACAAATCGGATATTTTTCGAAAAATTTCCTTTCGCGGCTAATATGGCTAAAATGATTTTCATGTATGACATTTTTGTTTTATTATTTTCTCGCGATCTAGCCAACGGATACGACTGAGTTCTTGTTTTTAAGTTAAGAACCAATGTCGCTTGTAAAATATCACTGCAATTGTTGAAAAAATCCAAAATTCTCTGTTGCAATTGTTTATATTTTAACTTTCTCTATCCAGGATTCAGACACAAACATTCCCCATGAAGTCGGCAATCATATGCCAAAAAAATATTTTGGTAATGTCTACAAGATAAAAAGTTACGCGGGTTTTTCTGAAGATACTTTTCACAATTCTTGACTTTATCGCCAACATTTATCCTATTATTGATAGTTTGATATAGCCTAAATCTAGAAAAACCATAATCGCTGTAGACAATTACCATCTTCTGTTTTATGCTGCCCCATTTTTGAATTATTTTATTTATTTCATTTTTCTGTTCATAGTCACAAGCTGACGTGTGAGCGTATAACCAAATCAGAAATATTAAAAACAAGTAAAAACGGCGTTAAGTTCGGCCGGGCCGAACTTTATATACCCTCTACCATGGATTGCATTCCACAGAGGTTGTCGGTTTTCGCAGAAGTGGAGAAATATTACAGGAAAATATAGTTTTTTTAATATAGCCAAACCAAAACAAATACAAATATTGAAAAAATAATTTTATAAATAAATATAATATTTTAGTTATTTAAAACCTTTATTTATTTCAAATCAAAAAAATATTCTTATATTTATATTTTCAAAAAACATAAATAGCATACATATTGGTAGATAGTGGTGCTGCAGTTGGTTGTATTTCCATTCTATTTTAATTCCAAAAGTACAAATTTTGAAAATCCATTATCAGACGTTCATGATTCAACCAATTTTTGCCGTAAAAGAAAAGGTACGAATTTGGAAAAAACGTTTTTTATTTTGCGACCAGAGGAATGTATACACCGAATTCCATGATTCCAGCTGCGCCCATTTGGTTGGTACCATTTTTACCCCCTTGACGTTTCTACGCAATTAGAATTTCATCATTCTAGCTGTAGTCGTTGAGTTGGTACTATTTTTATCCCTCTGTACTATTATTTTCCATGCCTACGTAGTCAAAGAAACGTATACTCCGAATTTCATGACTCTAGCTGAGGTCATTTGGTTTGTACTATTTTTATACCTTTTTTCTATTTTGACCCCAAAAAGTACGAATTTCGAAAAATTAGGTTATTTTTCGTGTGTACATAGTCAGAGGAATCTATACTCCGAGCTGCGGTCATTTGATTGGTACTATTTTTAACCCCTTTTTCATTTCAATCCCAAAAGGTACGAATTTTGAAAAATCCGTGTATTTTACTTGTCTATGCAATCAGAGGAATGTCTACACAGTGTATACACAATGTATTCTAGGAACAGCCGTTTGGTTGGTACATTTTTAATCCCTCTATTCCCATTTTACCCCTTAAAAGTACGAATTTGGAAAAAAATACTTTTACATTATGTATCTACTCAATTAGAGGAATGTACACACCGAATTTTGTAATTCTATCTGTTGTCGTGTAATATGTACCATTTTTATCCCTTTTTGGCCCCATTTCACCCCCTACAAATAAGAATCACTTTATGGTGCACTTTTATACTATAAGGGGATTGCGCATACCAAATATCAAGCAAATATAAACAGACATATTCAAAAAACATGCTTAAATACGATAAAATATTAGGGATTATTATGGGTATGTTTAGTCCTTGTAAGGGGAAAATGTTTCCCTTTGGTCCGAGTTTGCCCCGTTTCAATCCCAATCTCGATCTACGACTATAAGACGCATTTATGGAAAATTTGAACGTTCTAGCTCCTTTCGTTTAGATGCTAGCGTGCTTTCAACAGACGGACGGACACAGCTAGATCGTCTTAGAATTTTATGACGATCAAGAATATATATACATTATAGGGTCTCAGGTCGATATTTCAAGGTGTTACAAACGGAATGGCAAAGTTAGTATACCCCCTCCTGGAGGTGGAGGAGCTTTCGAAAAAAAAAAATATTCACCAAATTTTAATGACAGATGATCATAATTTGGAATCAAATACTCATTTTCGAGAAAATGGTTCATAGCCACTTTTGAATATAGGCCCTCGATATGCTATATAAATTAAAAAAATAATAATAAAATTTTACACAAACATGTCTAAAATAGTGATTATAATCATAAATGTATAGCCTTTCCCTTTTAAAAAATAAAAAGGGATATCTTCGTTGCCCCAACGAATGATGAATTGTTGCGGGAACGAAACAACGAAATAAAAATAACGAATCTGATTCGCTGATACAACTGATATTCCGAAAACAATAGGTTCCATAACACTGTGATACAAAAAAATGTAGTAGAAGTGATATTATATTTCTTGTACGTATTGTCGAGTAGAACATTTTTTAATTTCCTAAACAACCCTCAACATTTTGATTAAATTTTTTCTCCATTTTCCAAATTTAGCAATGTTTTTTCACTTTAGACTTTAAGGTGTTACATGACGTGAATTTATTTAAAAATCACGTTTTGTAAATAAAACTTCACATTGTTTTTAAAAATCCGTCGGTATTAATACTCTCTCAAAATATGTGGTCCAAAAATATCAGGTGATATAGCGCCATTGAGGACAGTATCAAACAATTTCATATATCCTGCATTGCCAAACTTTAGTCTCTACTGAGAGAGGTTTCCAGGCACTGTGACCCCGTTTATCGGCTGCAGTAGCTGCCGCCGCGTCATGTTGCGTCAGCAGTAAATCGCATCCTAACCTAATTTTCACCATGCATTTTTAGCAAAACAATTTCAAAATTTTTCCTAACATCTCATTTGTGGCACACAGCAGAGACAACACACAGCACAGCGCAGCACATCATCGCCAGGATGTTCCTTTTGTTTATCCTTGAATGGTTCACGCGGTTGTTGTTCTTATGTCCTTAGGGAGTAAACTCATTTTTATCCACTCGTCATACCACTCATCCGTTTCTCAGACAATGTCTGTGTGTCATGTCCTGCGATGGATGGATGCATGGATGGTTGTTGTGTTGTTTTGTTGTTGCCTGACTGACTGAATGTTGTTGGCCTGCTTCCTTGCCTTGCCTCATAATGTAGTTTGTTGCAATTATTATTAGTTGTGCGCTCTGTTGTATTTTCACTTTGCCCAAGTTTTGTGGTAGTTTTTACTTTCAATTTTAATTTGCTGCGAACACATTTTTACGATGGGAAAATGTATCGCCCCTCCCCCCTCAACCGCCGCAGGCAGTCGGTCCTTTTCCTTTCTTACCGAATTGCAATTACAATTAGTTTTCAATCGAAAGTTTTTGCGTTATTGCTCTATTGCGTATTGTCTGCGGTTTTCTGTGGCCGTGGCTGAGCTGTTGCTGTTATCCTCGTGTTGCAGAGTGCGCGTGGGAAATGTTTGTTTTTCTGGTCGCGAGGGGTGGGGGAAAGGACCTCAAGTAACTGCGTGAAATATTTGCGGTATGTTTTCCCTTTCACTGCTGCAGATAATTGCTCGGATCGGATGCTGTAAATTAAGTTATATCAATTTCATGTCCATCCATCAACCCACACCACCCACAATTATTTGCAGTAATTGGAAGGTTGCCGATAAGGCCATGGGTGCTAAGAAGAATGTGTTTTTGGTGGGAACTATTCATGAACTTCGGGTTTTTCCCATTGAAAACTAGTTACGGGGGGAGGTGTTACTATAGTTGCTATCACACTAAAGTTTAAATTACAGCTGTTAACGAATATTGAAAGTAGTACAGTTAGAGTTTCTTTTCCGGGACACACAGAAATTGTCCATGCTTGAGTACTCCGGAATTTTATGCGGGATTTCAGTTGATTTATGAGAAATAATCCTAAATGTGGAATATTTTATAATAAAATTTATTGTTTCTTTACTAAATTAAGTCCACAATATACACTTATTTTTTGCAACACGGTCTACGTACATGGTCACACTTAGCAGAAGAGTTTGAGTTACGAAAAAAAAATGACAACAACACTAATTTTTTTAATAAATCAGTTGTATTTAGTGTAACTATGGAAATGATTTCTTCTTTTCATTTATTTTTATTGACAAGTCAAGTTTTAGAATTTCAAATTCAGCTTGTCATTATTGTTAGATGTGTGTACTCGAAAACTTAAGGTACAGGCCAAGGTCATTAAATAAATAAACAAAATATGAATTTGCACAAATCAAATTTCTTGTGTACTGTTAAAAAACAAAGGCTAAATTCGGGCCAGGCCGATCATACGACACCATACACTACTCTCTATCACATTCCATATACATTGTCCTTGGGAGATTTTGTGTTGGACCTAATCGGCACAGATTTGGATAAATCTCCAATATTATTTCGTTCTTGGATATCGAAAAACTAGTGAGAGAAAAAAGAAGAGCAAGAAGACTGTGGCAACAAAATCGATCGCCGAGGCTTAAGTCGCTGCTCAACGAATGCTGTAGGAAACTACAAACAATTTTAAGAAACAAAAAGGAAGATGATTTCTCAAGTTTTGTTGAGCACACTAGACCTTACAGCAAAATCCAATTACTCACTGTGGCGAGCAGCAAAAGATTTCAAACGACCAGTGCATACCGACCAACCTATACGCAAACCAAATGGTCAATGGGCAAGAAGTGATTTTGAAAAAGGAGAAGTATTTGCTAACTATCTGCGTCAGGTATTCTCACCGAATCCTGCTGTCATTACTCACAACTTGCCTCCAATTCCACATCAAATCTCGCAGTCTCCATGGAGCTTCTCATTCAAATATCTTAAAAAAGAAATTAGAGCATTAAATCCAAGAAAAGCCCCAGGACATGACTTAATAACTGACAAAATGATAATTGAATTACCGGAAGTGACAAAAAAACTTGTTCTCTTAATCTTCAATGATCACGGCTCGGGTATTACCCTACAGTTTGGAAAACATCAACTATCACTATGATTCATAAAGAAGGAAAGGACCCTACAAAAGCAAATTCTTACAGACCCATAAGTCTTCTCCCTAACATGTCCAAACTTTTTGAAAAGCTGTTTAACGCCAAACTCATGAAATTCCTAAACGATAGTAACATTCCTAAACGAACAAAAGTCCATACATATCACTTTTACTCTGCGAAGGAACACATGTCCACCAATTAGCATTAATGGCTTTAGTACTCTCCAGCATACTTCCATCAAATATGAATCCATCTTGACCGCAGACTCACTTGGCAATCCCACATTGATTCTAAACTTACCCAAATAAAACTTAAACCGCAACAACTCGCATGGCTCATAAATCGTAACTCCAAACTTGGACTCGACTGCAAATTGCTTATATACAAGACTATAATTAAACCAATATGGATGTATGGCATTCAGCTCTGGGGAACTGATTCATATTCGAACATTGAGAAAATACAAAGAATACAGAACAAAATCCTGGGACAGATTACAAACGCACCATGGTACTTAAAAAACTCAAATATTTGAACATGCCAACCGTTAAGGAAGAAATTATTCTAAACTGTAGAAACGACCTCAACAACCTAGCTACACATCCAAATCCATTGGCAAGGGACCTAAGAAGTTATGGCGGCCATAACCGCCTGAAGAAACGAGATACTGTCGACATGATTCACTAACACAGCTTACAATAACATATATTCACATATGTTATTGTAAGCTGTGGCAAGCAATAATAAAATAATTGTTAGTTTTTTAAGATCTGTACACTTATTGATAGTTTCACTTTGTGAATGATACAATAATTAAATAAAGATTGAATAAAAAAAAATATTATAAAATATAAAACCTACACCACTCACTGCGTATATACCTCGCTTTCATTACTTTATACAGTTATTATAAATTCATCTTTAGTCAAATTTAATGAGTATGGTAAATAATAAAGTAATTGATCCAGTTTTCCTGCAGATATACCGAATAAAGTAAATATAACATGTAAAGTAAATATAACAAATATAAATACAGATTATACAGCGGTAATAAGATGAATCGGACGGACATTTGAAGGGAGACTATAACAACAATTATGCAGGGCTTAATTGTTGTTATAGTCTCCCTCCAAAACATGCTCCTATATATTTCTAATTCACGGTAGATATTTCTAGTTGAAACATATAATGATCTGCAAAATTTGATGAAGATCCGATGTAAGATATAGTTTCTAGAGCTGTAATAGAGAATGGTATAACCCCATTTGGGTTATACCAAAGTATGGACATATGGACATTAGAGCGTACCAGGTTACAAGTAAAAAAAAAAGTTCGCCGTACACCTTCGAATATGAAGTATTATTGAAAGGTAGTTTCAAAAAAATTTTTTTTATTTTTTTATGCCGAACGTAGGGGTCGCGCTTTTACATTTTTCTATATAACTTCTGCATTTATAAACGGATTTTAAAGTGTGATACATCGATGTTTTTGTCCGATTTTTTTGTCTTTGAAGTCATTGAGCTCAAACATGATTCATGATTTTATGCGAGCTTTAATTTTCGATTATTAGAGTGGTACATTAGGGTAGTAGCAACTGAGAAATGATGGGTAAGTACCAGAAGGGGGTGCTTGAGCTCAATGACTTCAAAGACAAAAAAATCGGCCTCGTCGAGACAAAAACATCGATGTATCACACTTTAAAATCCGTTTATAAATACAAGTTATATAGAAAAATGTAAAAGCGCGACCCCTACGTTCGGCATAAAAAAATAAAAATTTTTTTTTTGAAACTACCTTTCAATAATACTTCATATTCGAAGGTGTACGGCGAACTTTTTTTTTGAGGTACGCCCTAATGGACATCTCCCAAACAAGTATGGAAAGGTTAAAGATGGAGGGAGCCAACTATATGATATACCCCACTTTCAATCTCACTACAAATCAATTCGGTAAAAAGTGAAATCGGGAAGGATTTTTGAATTCTATAAATGTATGTGCTTTTCAAAAAATGTTAAATCGGAAAAGAAACCTGGAACGATGTGACCCGCTTTCACCATGTATGTTTATTGGTGAAATATAATATGTAAAGGGAGCAACATTTGTATTGGGGCTATATCTAAATCTGAACCGATCTTACCCACTTTCACCATAGGTGTTTTTACTTGTATTATAAGATGTTGTGCCAATTTTAATGAAAATCGGGTACAATATGTGGTTTCTAAAGCGGAAAAAGTCAAATCGGGAGCGACATTTCTATTGGGGCTACATCTAAATCTTAACCGATCTTACCCACTTTCAGCGTAAGAGTTTCTAGTCCGAGTATAATATGTTCTGCCAATTTTAAAGAAAATCGGGAACAATATGCGGTTTCTAGAGCGGAAAAAGCCAAATCGGGAGCTACATTTGTATGGGGGCTATATCTAAATCTGAACCGATTTTCTCCAAATTCAACACCAATCGTCCTCAGGCCTGTTGCGACCTGTATAGTGCGAACAAGCTTAGATGGACAGCAGACGGACGGACGGGCAGACAGACATCGTTAAATCGATTCAGCTGTTGATTCTAAGCCGATCCGTATACTTAAAGGTGGGTCTAGCTCGATTATTTCTTAGTGTTACAAACATTTGGCGCGAAACTAACTTATAATACCCTAGTCCACGAAGTGGTGTAGGCTATAATAAAGAACTTGTATGTTAAAAGTTCATTGAATGAAGAAATTAATTTCATAGTTTCTGATAAATGTTTCAGAAATTCTATGATACTTTTCATTGATTTGTGCTTTATGAAACATGTTTCATACATTTTATGAAGTGCTTCTTTGGCAACTTTTTAGTGAAAAATTTCACTGAGGTTATGCGTGCACTTCTTTAGCGACTGGCCAGCTCTAATAAACCAACGACACAGGGTCTTTATGAGTAATTACTTCACGACTACATTGATAATATATCTGAAATTGATATTAGAGATCAAATAGATCAAAGATCTCAATCTTTTCGAATGGTCTGTTCCATTCAAAATTATGCCTTTACAAGTATAACTTTCGAAAATACCTTTATTTTCGTATCTACGTAATTAGTGGGATGTATACACCAAATTTCACCATTCCAGCTATAGCGTCTTTATCCCCCTGTTCCCATTGTATCCATTGAAAGTACGAATTTGCAAAAACCTTTTTTTCATGTCAAAGTAGTCAGAGGAGTGTGTACTCCAAATTCCATGACTCAAGCTGCGACCATTGGGTTGGTACAATTTTTACCCCCTTTTTCGATTTAAAAATCTATCTATTCTATCTATTTTTCGTGTATACGCAATCAGGGGAATGTATACATCGAATTTCATTATTCTAGGTAAAGCCGTTTGGCCCTTAGAAGAACGAATTTGAAAAAAAAAAAAAAATTTATATTATGTATATTCTCAATTAGAGGATGGTTAAATCTTTCAGATGATATCAATATCGTTAAAATCTGATGGCGCGATCCAATGTTATGATATCGATAAAGAAACCATCCCTTCAAGAAAGAACCCTGAGATAACCAACTTTGAACCACTGTAGAATTTAAACCACATACTACTTTGAGCTACGGTAAACGGTAAATTTCATCAAAAATGGAGAGTATGAAAATCCAAATCTATGGTTTTTGGGTCGTTTTCTGTTGGAATTACCCTATAAGGGGAATGCCAAATATCAAACAAATCGATAATATATATGCTTTATAGGGTTTCAGGTTGATTTTTCAAGGTGTTGCAAACGGAATGAGGAACCCCATTCTATGGTGGAGGGTATTAAAAGATGTTTTTAACGTATTCTGTTGGAATTCTTTCTTGATTTGTTGAGTACTACCTAATTTTGGGCCAATTATGAATATTTTAGACACAAAATTTTGATATCTCTATTGGTCTTCAAGATATGACTGGGGTAGGTTTCTACCCCTTGTGCCGTTGCATGTTAAGAATATTAATAATGAAGCAATCATGTCAATAGTAAATTGAATATGTGCTTACTTATAAGAATGGAACAAAAATTTAGCATTACAGTAAAGAAAACTTTTCAATTTCACGTGAAAACATAATTCTAATCTTTAATTCAAATTATGCATTTTTGTGAATTTTAAAGTTTTGTGTGAGTATCGGGTGAAGTAGGCTCTGTATAGGGGGGATGTTTATATTATATTAAAGCAAACATTTTAAATATTTGACAAATATCAACGAATAGTTGATTCTCCATCTAGTTTCGCGGAAATCTCATTTTTAGTTCAGGGGTAGAAAACTACCCGTCTGGGCATTAATGGGTTAAAGCTTAATTAATAGAGTAATTCTTTAAGAATGAAGAAGAGTAACCTTTCTATAGATTGTTCTCTTTTACTTCACATAAATTGAGTGGTAAACATGTTAGATCCTTAAAGCTTTGAAGTCCTGCAAAAAGGAGAAAATATCTCCATATGGTACACAATTTTCCAACATACGACCTCTAGTTTCATGGGTATATGGTCAAGTGCAATAAGTACTGGTGTGTTTTATGTAGAACAATTTCTCTTTCTATTAATCTCTATTAATTGTTAAATGGGGAATTTTCTAGTGAATGCCAAAATTATCCCAGAATTATATTATGAAATCTTCTCGAAAACCGCTGTTTACGTGTATTTTTTTTGTATTTTTTGCTAACGTAATATCCTCAGTGATGAAGAAAACACCATATGCGATAGGCCTGCATTAATATTTTTGGTTTAATGATCGAAATATTCCACTTGTTTAACTCTTTACCCAGATTAAAGTTTCGTCGAAAGTTGGGTAGTGACAACAGTCTCCACGGTGCAAATTTAAAAGCTATTTTAAAACTTAAACCAATTTTATTCCAGCTGAGCCTTTTACAAGCCAAATGACACCAATTTTCCACCGCTTAAATTATGACAAGTTTTTCTACGCTGCTTATAGTCTTTTATTGATTTTAACCTTTTCGTTTTTGTTACCAACAATTTTTCATTCATGAACACAAACAAAAAGCAGCAACAATCAGCAGATGTCCCTCTACGAAGCCAGCAAAAAGAAAGTTTTTCACTTTTTTCCACAGAATACAGTTTTTTTTGGGGGTAGGGGGTTGAGGTGGAACAATTTTATCCTGAAACACTTGTACCGGCATAGTGCGGTGCGGCAAGATCTGAAGGGACGTATTCGGCACCGTATTTCCGTATGTGTATCATGAAAAACCACAGGCTGACATCCTGCTGTGCGAGTTTTCTTTTTTTCGGTTATTGTCGTGATTCTTGGTGTATTTATGTACATTTTCACCTTTTTTATTTTTATTTATTTATTTTTATTTTATTTATTTTGTTAACGTTAATGTTATTTCTTTTGTTGGGTCTATACGGACACCGCCGCCACCACCGACGCTGCTACAACAATTGCGACACTGCCAATTTGTAATCAAAAAACATTTTAATGCAAATTTCATATGATGTTGTCGTCGTCGTCGTCGGGGGTGGCAGAGCCTCACTGTAAACACTCCTGGGGAGTTACTTACCCCACTATTTGCTCATGTGTACACCACACTCGCATGTTGTCATAAGCCATGGTACTTGGCACCGACATATATTCGCAGCGTTAAAAGTTGTTTTCCCTTTTATATGAGTTGTACGCATACATTCGCCATTGAGCAAAAAAAACTTGTCACAATATGGTTTTTTAAAGGTTTCCTGATTGTGTCAGGATATGTGCGAGTGTGCGTGTGTGTGTGACGAGTGCGGGTATGATAAAAAAGTTTTCGTTGCTTTTTTTGATTTACGCTTCAGTATGAAGTTTGGGGAATGCCCCAGTGGGGCTTCTTCATGCTAATAAAGGTTATTGCACTCTCACTGATTGTTGAATTGTTCAATGATGAACAGCCAGATATACAAGAGATATTAAGTGAAATCGCTATCAATCTGTTTGTCATTCTATTTTTGAGAGATGACATATGAACGTAGTTCAGACTGCTCATTTTTGTTAGACAATTAGGAATGTCCTCCAGAAAACTGCACAAAAGAACGACCTTGGGTGATGAACCCTTTTCATTAAGCAAGGTTTTGTTTACGATGCGATATACATCTAATCTCTCGTATTTTTTCTTTCTAATGTTTAATTATTTAATTTATTTTACTCACGTGAGCGTGTGTGAACTTGAGCAACGAAACAATGTTCGTGCGTGAGTCGCACATATTTATTTATGCTTCTTTCATTTTATTTCGTTTAGAAATGTGAAATTTTCCATTCAAATAAAAGTCATACAAAATGCGTCAATGCACAAATAATTTCGATTTTACCATTTCCACCTTAAAATCAGTAAGGAAAGGCTAAAGTCGGGCGGGGCCGACTATACGATATACTCCACTTTCTATCCGACTACAATTCAACTCGGTAAAAAGTGAAAACGGGAAGAATTTTTGTATGTTTCCTTATCATAGGCTAATACGACCTGGTCCAATTTGTCAAATCGAAAAGAATATTTGTATCGGGGCTATATCCCAACATGGAATAAAGTGACTAACTTTCAAAATAAGTTCTTCCAGTTCAAATATAACGTTTGGTGGTCACTTCAAAGAAATTCGGAGAAAATTTGTGGTTTCTGGGGCGGAAAAAGTCTATCCGGGAGCGAAATTTGTATCTATATGTAAATCTGAACCGATCTGACCCATTTTCACCATGAGTGTTTCTAGTTGAAATATAAGATATTTTGAAAGATTTGAAAGAAATCTGTTACAATATGTAGTTTATAGAGTGGAAAAAGTGAAATCGGGAGAGAAATTTGTGTGGCAGCTATATATAAATCTGAACCGATTTGACCCATTTTCATCATGGGCGTTACTAGTTGAAATATAAGATAGTTGCCAAATTTGAAGACAATCTGATACAATATGTGGTTTCTAGAGCGGAAAAAATCAAATCGGGAGCGAAATTTGTATGGGAGCTATATATAAATCTGAACCGATCTAACACATTTTTACCACAGGTGTTGCTAGTTGAAAAATAAGATGTTTTGCCAAATCTGAGGACAATCTGATACAATTTGTGGTTTCTAGAGCGGAAAAAATCAAATCGAGAGCGAAATTTGTATGGGAGCTATACATAAATCTGAACCGATCTAACACATTTTTACCACAGGTGTTGCTAGTTGAAAAATAAGATGTTTTGCCAAATCTGAAGACAATCTGATACAATTTGTGGTTTCTAGAGCGGAAAAAGTCAAATTGGGAGCGAAATTTGTATGGGAGCTATATATAAATCTGAACCGATTTGACCCATTTTCATCATGGGCGTTTCTAGTTGAAATATAAGATAGTTTGCCAAAATGAGACAATCTGATACAATATGTGGTTTCTAGAGCGGAAAAAGTCAAATTGGGAGCGAAATTTGTATGGGAGCTATATATAAATCTGAACCGATTTGACCCATTTTCATCATGGGCGTTTCTAGTTGAAATATAAGATAGTTTGCCAAATTTGAAGACAATCTGATACAATATGTGGTTTCTAGAGCGGAAAAAATCAAATCGGGATCGAAATTTGTATGGGAGCTATATATAAATCTGAACCGATCTAACGCATTTTTACCACAGGTGTTGCTAGATGAAAAATAAGATGTTTTGCTAAATCTGAAGACAATCTGATACAATTTGTGGTTTCTAGAGCGGAAAAAGTCAAATTGGGAGCGAAATTTGTATGGGAGCTATATATAAATCTGAACCGATCTGACCAATTTTTACCACAGATGTTTCTAGTCGAACTATAAGATGTTTTGTCAATTTTGCAGAAAATCTGTTAAAATATGTGGTATCTAGAGTGAAAAGAGTCAAATCGGGAGTGAAATTCGTATGGGGGCTATATCTAAATCTGAACCGATTTTCTTCAAATTAAATAGCGTTCGTTCTTATCCCGAAAAACTTAGTTGTGCAAAGTTTCATTTGGTTCTGTGTACAATTGCGACCTGTATCGTGATTACAAGAATAGATGGACAGACAGACAGACAGACAGACGGACGGACATCGCTAAATCGATTCAAAAAGTGATTCTAAGTCGATCGGTATAATTAACAATGGGTCTATCTCTCTTCCTTTTGGGTGTTACAAACAAATGCACAAAGACATAATACTCTCGTGGAGTGTATAAAGAGCAGATGCAAAATTTGTGGAGGTGTAGAACAAAGTGGATGAAATTAAATCGGTTGACATTCACCCACGATTAGCTTGAGATTAAATGGCCCATTTTGGTGAAAAAAAAAATAAAAAATTCGCCAAAAATTCAAATGTGAGAAAATATAAACTTTATGACTGATATGATGCTTTAAAAAATACACACCTCGCGGATGTGTAATATTAACTCCCAGGGTTTCATTAACACATTAAAAACGCGTACTATGGAGCCGAAAAAGAAAGTTTTCAATAATTTAAAAAAATATATTAGATTAAGCTTCAAATGACAAAATCAATCTTTAGTTTCTTATTGTAAAGGCTTCAAGAATTAAACCTGTGTGTTGCAATTTTTGTGCAGCATTTTTCAAGGAAAATCTAATATTAAAATGTTTGTCACATTCAGCGTTCCTTTAACTTTCGTACGAAAAAAAGTTTGGATGTTTTATTTTATAGATTCATAAAAATGCTTTTTTGATGTGAGGCCACCTTTGCACATTTGATGCATACATGTGAAACGTTATGCAATACTAAGTACAAGTGAAGGATGGCTAAAGTCAATCCTGTTGGATCAAACTTTGACTAATACTATACAAAAACTAATATAAAAATGTTGTGTCCGCGACTTAAAAAATATTTTCTTTGAGTATTGAGGTATACTGATTCATAAAAGCGTCACGAAGTTTTTATACCATCCACTAGGGTATTATGTCTTTGTGTATTTGTTTGTAACACCCAAAAGGAAGCGAGTTAGACCCGTCGTTTATTATACAGATCGGCATAGAATCACTTTCTGAGTCGATTTAGTAATGTCAGCCTGACCGTCCATCTATTCTGGTAATCAAAGTAAAGGTCGCAATTATTGTCCAATCCTTACGAAACTTGTCAACTTTAATTTGAAGCAAATCGGTTCAGATTTAGATATAGCAACCATACAAGCAACACTATTTGGCTTTTTCCAATCTGGAAACCAAATAATGTACCCGATTTTCTATAAATTTCGCACAACATCATATAATCCCACTAAAAGCACCTTTGGTTAAAGCGGTTCAGATTTAGATATAGCCCCAATACAAATGTTGCTCCCAAATGTTTAACCGATTTTGGCCAAACTTTATTATATTTCACCTATAAACAGATTTCAATATATAAAAAAATCATAAAAATGTCCTTTCCGATTTAAATTTTTTTGTCAATCACATACATTTACGGGATGCAAAAATTCTTGTCGATTTCACTTTTTTACCGAATTGTAATGGGATAAGAGTGGAGGGTATCTATATAGTATATAGACTGCCCCGCCCGAATTTAGCCTTTCCTTATTTGTTTATGCATTTTTCTTAATTATTTACTTAAATTCCAATTTTCGTTTGGCAAGTTCTATTACGTCCTTTTATATGTTGAACAAAAGAATGGTATGGAAAATAAATCACCTTCACGTAGAAACAGTGGGTTAGGAAATGTCACCAAAATATAGATTTTTTCAAAAAACCCAAAAAAAGAAAAATTCAAAAAAATATTTTTTTTTTCAATTTTTAATGAAAACAATGCCACTTTGAAAATACCTGTGGATAGATGTAAAAGATATGACATTCTTTATAAGAGAATTAAAAAATATATATATATTCTGAATTCCCCCATTTTTGAAGGTTCCATTATAATATAAAACGTTTTAAAAAATCAATGTTTTTGTAAGTTATGTGACTGTCCCTAACCCACTACTACAGCATATTTAGAGGATTTGTAGCGCTTACCACCTTCCGTTTGGCGTATAACTTAAAAAATTTACAATTATACCATTCCACTTCAATATTGTAATTGTAATTGTAATTGAAAATGCCCTCAAAACAACAAATTAAAATCGGTCAAGTCCCCATACAAATGGCCCCCCAGTTTACACTATTATCACTCAAGAACCCACATTTTACATTGGATCTGGATAAATTTTTGCATATCATGTTATATTTCAATAAAGAAAACCTACTTTGAAAATAAAGGCCCACTTTTTAATGTAGCGCCCTTACAAATGGCCCCCATTTTAATTATTACCTCTCTAGGACCCACACTTTACATCGGAAGTTTTTCAAAATTTTTAGTTTATATTATATTTCAACTATGTAGTTTATATTATATTCATACTATGAAAGTCAAATATATGTTTCCATACTTTGGTATAACCCCCATACAAATTAGGCCCCCATTCTACTCTATTTCATCTCTAGAACCCACATCGTGCATTGGATCTCGATATAATTTTGCATATCATATCATATTTCCACTAAGAATACCTACTTTGAAAGTGATCTATAGGAACCACTTTTTAATGTAGCGCCCTTACAAATGGCCCCATTTTAATTTTTACCCCTCAAGGACGCAAATTTTACATCTGATTTTTTTTTTTCAAATTTTGAAGATTATATTATATTTCAACTAAGAATACATATAGTATGTCAATATATGTGTTCATACTTTGGATGTGTTCATATAACGTCCTTCCAAATGGGCCCCATTTTCTATATTTACCACTCCAGAATCCATAATTTACATCAGACGTTTGTCAAATTTTGCAGATCATGTTATATTTCAACTAGAAACAGCTACTATGAAAGTCATATATATGGGAACATATATGGGTATATCCCTATACAAATGTGGCCCGTTCTACTTTATTACTGATCTAGAACCTTCACCTCACATCGGGTCTTGATCAAATATTGAAGATCATGATATATTTCAACTGTGAATCAGAACTATATAGGCCCATGTTTTTGGCACAGGCCCCAAATTTTGTTATAGACCTGCCGCCAATTTTCAATAAAACCGTTCCTGCAAGAAAACCTTCCCTACTAAAAATTCGTTCCCATTCACTTGCGAAATTGCTATTCGTAAAATATTACGGGATATTCACATATTATAAACTTTTCTGGATGTTTTTAATGAAATTTCTCAAACGCGGGGAGAAATTCACATTTGGATTATGAGATGCGATTAAAATGTGATTCATACAGAACTTTCAATTTTTTAATATATAAGTGGACCATTACGTAAATATATTGTCACCGCTCATATGCACCTTCCGATTTATTGATAACACTCTGGATTCACTTATTACAGCCAATCTTGATGAATATAATTGTTATATCTTTCAATAGGCGCAGCTACAATTAGATGGCATGACACCGATTTTGTTTGTATATGGGCCCATCATATGAATGAGTAACATAATGTAAATTATTTTCATCAATTTTATCATAATTGTTAAATTTAACTAAAGATTAATTTATAGTATACCGTATAATTTAGACGAACTACATAAAATTGCTCCCATGAAACACCTGGGTTTAGTAATCAGAGCGAGGTATATACGCAGTGAGTGGTGAAGGGTATTATATAGTCGGCCCCGCCCGACTTTAGCCTTTCCTTACTTCTTTTTTTAATATCTTTTTTTCAGTTTATGCTTCAAAACACATCAGAAGAATTATTCCCAATGTAGAATTATTTCCAAATAAATCGATTTGAAACCATTGTACATTACAAGAAATATTTCATACATTTAATTCGATGTTTTTGTGATATAAAATGTCACACTTTATACAAAATTCATGATTTCAGTTGTTTAATAGTAGAAACATAAAATTGTAATTCATGAAATTGCAAAATATGGGATGAATAAAATAAAATACAAAACAGCTGGAATAATTATTGCTTCAAATTTGGTTTATTTAATTAAAATTATACATTATATATTATCTATTTAAATTGACGTTCGATCAACATCCTTCGGCATTATCAGATATTATCATAATTATCATCTGCCAACAACCTTGTGTCAAATTGTTAATTAACACCAATAAAATTAGTTGACTTGTCGGTCAAATATGTCAAAGTTAACAAATATCATAATTGTCGTAACATATGATATCACCAACAAACCATGGAAGAAGAAGAGAAACATCCCAGAAATTATAAGATAATCAAAAACTCCTCCTACCAAAAGAGAAACCGAATCCCTGACAAAACAGAACAGAACAAAAAGAAAATACCAACAGTAGCTAACAATTGTTTTTAATGGAAAATAATGATGATGCCACCACCATCACCACCACTGATGATGATAATAAGACAGCATTGTTTCTTTTTCCCAACTCGTACCACAACATCTGACCGGCCAGCCAGCACGGATACACCAAAAACAAACAATCTGTTATCCGAAGGGACAATCCCAAAAACGTCTTCAAGTCAATTACATAATTACATTGACTTAAAGGGACAATGTTTTAAATTACATCACGGGGCACGATGGCAATACAAGCCAGCCAATACACAAAATAAGGACTTCCAGGGAACAGTTTCTGTCACTTGCAGGCGCTCACAAATCGCCTGCTTACGGGGCTAAGTAACGATTTCGTCCTTGTAGTTGTTGTGTCGCTTCTTGGGAAATAGCAACAAATACATAATTCAAACGACACAAGAATATTCGGAAGATTTATAAAGAAAAATTGTATTTTGGATCGTCGCTTCGGTGTGGTGCGGTGAGTTGGGAGGTGCTTAGGTTCCTACTGATGTTGTTATTCAAAGAAATGGTTCATTGGCTGAAGTCTTTCTTTTTGTTGTGTAACTTTGGACAACTTTTGTTTGTCCAAACATCCTTTGTTTTCATGCTCTACCTGTAGGCTAAGATTTACTTCCTGCGCAGAGTAGAATGAAGGGAAGGTTGGACATACGATAAAGGTTGGAAATTGCAGTAGTCAATTAATGGGTTCAGGAGTAATTGATTGCAACAATATTATGTAAATGTGGCAACAAATTTTTTTTCTTCTCTCCGATTTCGATGAAACTTTCCAAATATTTACTTTTCAATATTGAAAATATAGCTGCATTTCCCGATTTCCGATAAATATGATTATGAATCGGAAATAAGTAATTATGTCATACGGTAATTTTAAAAAGTTCGTCACTTTTTTTTGTGGTAGTAGATACAAATTAGGGCGTCCAAAACCGAAACCGGTTAACCGGTGTAGTGGATACACAAGTATTAATCAACAAATTCTTGAATGTTTATTGAACAAAAGTTGTACATCGAATATTACATTATTTCAATATCAAGCTATGATGAATCAAAATTGTGAGTTGTAAAGTATATTTATATAATCATATTTAATAATTACTATAATACTTCCCCTCCAGAAGAATTCACTATTCCCGTTGAATTACTTAGTTCAGCATCTGCGCGCTCCACGAATGCCGGTTTCAGTCTATCAATTGAAATCGTTCGAATAATGCCATTTATATTAATTCTGAAAAACTTCTGGTCCTTTTCAACACCAGATATAAGGACATAAGGACATTGCATGGATCGCTTCTGCTCAACTCGCACAAATTCATATTCATTTCTTATGTTGAGATAGATTCGAATGCACACTCTTGAAGTGTTCCTTTAATTTAGTCAGACAATCGGTAGTCGGAACATGAGAACTTTAAACAACAATTTCAACAGGCAACCGTAAATTTTGACCGGAGTAGACCCTAAATCTTCCTTAAAAACTGATCGTAGACCAAGTAACACTATCGGTAACACGTCGTACAAATAACCTGGTGGTTCACTTGTCAATATTGACGTCTTTAACTGTCGATGAAATCTCTCAACAATGCCATTAGCCTGAGAGTGATACGAAGTGGTAGTAATCCGGTGGATGCCTAATATCCGTGTCAATTCCAATGAAGACATTTGATGTAAAATGCGTTCCATGATCGCTACTTATATGTAGAGGCACTCCAAAACGGCTAATATAATTTGTTTTTGCTACTGTCACCGCTGAAATATCCCCAATAGGATACGCTTCTGGCCAACGAGTGAATCTATCAATAATCGTTAGGATGTATCGATGATTTCGTCACTAGCAGCCGTCGGCAGGTTTTCGTAAAATAATCATTTTTGGTTAAACCGAAAATAAATAAATCATCAATTAATTACATTGTCCAACAGCATTTTTGGAACAGAGTAGCGACCTTATCCTAATTCTGAAAGAGCATGTTTTGCAGAATAAACTTAGAGTCGACCTGGTCTGAGTTTCTTTTTACAGTGGGTCAAAGATTTATTTTTTGGTCGAAGTGAGCATATAGCCAATAATAAGCCAAACAAGTGAGATGATTCTCCTTTCATAAAGGACATTTAAGGATTAAAAATATTGGTTGGCACTAGGTAATATTTCTGACTAACTAGGTAATATTTGTGACAGAATTGTTGCAAAACCTCAGATTAAAATCTTAAAAAATATTTTTCAATTTGTTTAATTATTTGAATTTCTTTAATAAATAAAAAAGTACCTCTTTGATTTTTAAAAATGTTTTTTTTTATTATCACTTAATAGTATCAGTAAGTTTCATCATGGTGTTCCTGGTACCTACTCTATAACATTTATAAACTTAATTGCAGAAGAAATTAGAAATATTAAATAGAAATAATTAAAACAACATACTTCAAGCTGGCTTCAAAAGAGTTGAGGATGTTATCGGCTAAAATAAATTGTTTTTAATGCGTTGTCAGCTTTGTCACTGTCCATTTGTGAGCGAGACACTTTTTTTCGTTTAGTGCTATTTTTAATGCATTTTTTCATAAAATTCGCAATAATTTCAACATTTTTGTTCCGATTTTAAATAGTTTTAGATGACTTGTTGGAAAGGTTCTGATCGCTAATTGTGATTTTTGGAATTTCTTAACGCAATAAGGGCCGCATTTTATTAAATATAGATGCAAAATGGTCGTGAGCCAGGACAATATCCCAGTTCAAATCAAATATTGATTACAGACCAAAAAATTCAAACGAAAAATCTAAAACAAATGAGCGTTGGTACGGCAGATGTATTGCTGGGTAATTGTACCTGCATATACACATACTTACATATGCAACTCAATGAGATGCTTGTAAGATGGCATGTGTACTTTATTACTTGGTGCGATTTTTTATACGCAAATTCGGCAAGTGAGTTGTGCTTCTCGTTCGTTTGTGAGAATCATCTCCTTATAGAGGCCGGGTTTGATGTTGAAAAGTCGCTGCGAAGCCACTTGAAAAGACTTTTGACATGGTCGAAATCATGATCGTGGTAGTCTGCAGCCAAGTAATAAATGTCACCATGCCATTTGTAAATAAATTTGCATTCTATTAAATATAGATGCAAAATGGTCTTGAGCCAGGACAATATCCCAGTTCAAATTTTATTTTCTTTAAAATCGAAAAATAAGAAAAGTAGTCAACTTTGGGCCGATTTCTGAATAATATCAGATTTCTCGACTTTTAATGTTAATATCACAAAATAATCCTTGGTTCCTTGTCTAATTTTGTTTTTTTTTTTACAGAACTCAAAAGTGTCTACTAGAACAAATGTTATAGCATTTTGGCCGATGGATTTTGATTCTGAACCGCTGTGTGCCAGCATTCGGACGGTCTTAAAGATATTCTCACAGGGGGTATGCCGGCTACGCATACCCAGCAAAAAAATTGGAAGTACTTCCGTAGGAAGCACATTTTAACCACATCTCCAAATTCCAAATTTGCATTTTCCTGCTTTTGAGGAAGTACTTTTAAACAAAGTCCAAAAAAGTCGATAATATGTTAACATTCCGTAACATTTTGTGAATAACATTTTCACAACTGAATGGGAACGACTTTTTAGTATGGGGTCACAAAGGTAAGGTGTCCGCTTTGCACCCAGAAGGTCTCGGGTTCGAATCTTGGCTCGGGAAAAAAATTTCTTTTATATTTTTTATAAATTTTATAAATAAACAATGTTGATTTTTGTATAATTTTGACAATTTAAAATTTGTTGATTAAAAAATACAAATTTATTGCTTTTTTAATGTACTTAAAATATTTCATATTTTTATTAATTATTGGTACTGCATAATATCAGTAAAATTAAGTAGTGTCCATTTATTTAATACTAAATTTAATTAGTATTTATTTGCGTTATATATTAGTTCATATTAAACAAATAGTTCCCAATTGTCAGTTTTACGCACTAGATGATTTGTTTTAGTTATACACCACTCACAAGAGAGGATAGTTAGAGTGCCGTAGAAACAATCAGAAGGTCTGCTGTTTTACCCCCGGTAGCGTCGGATTTTTTAAAACAGAAATGGAAACAAGTGAAAAAGTGGTTCCTTTACAATGCTTAAAAATAACTATTAAGTCTTTCAAAGCACATCCCTCCAATGACAACTACATGTTAAATTCATTGGTGGAAGATCCCAATTTTCAATACTTCCGAATCTTTTTCACTTCTTTGGGTGCTCTCTTTTTGCTGGGTAGTAAAGGTTTTCCGTGATGCATTTCTAAAAGAAATTAAATGAAGGAAATCATTTGATAACTATTGTTGGTAAATTTCTGAAATATAAGAATTATCTCTTAATTAACCTACCTGTGTAATCATTCTTCACAGGTTTATAAGTAACAAATCTCATATACCCTTCACCATGGAATGAATTCCACAAGATTGCAGACTTTGCGTAGCAGTGTACTACACTATTTTCACAAATTATGACATTTTTGCAGATTTAAATAAATTTACAGACCACTTCCGCTTATATCCCTATTCCTAACAATTTAATACTTCAAGTGTTTTCAAAAAGTGGATGCAAGGCAGACATTTTCAAAAAATGTGCATCAATACCATAAACATTAAAGGTTATCGAAGTTATTTTCAGTCCATTCAGTCTCTCGACCAATTTGACCCATTTGCAGTGCGAACCGGCCACACAGTCAACAGATGCTGTCGATTTTTCGTAGAAGTAATATATAACTATATATATATATATATCATTTTTATCCCTCTATTACAATTTAATCCCTTAAGTGTACAAATATGGAAAAAATACTTTGATATTATATTATCTACTCAATTAGAGGAATGTACACACCGCATTTCGTGTTTTTACTTGTTGTCGTTTATAGGTACTATTTTTATCCCTTTTTGTCCCATTTTTTCCCTACAAATAAAAATCAATTTATTGCTAGAAGGGGAATGCGCATTAAACAAATATAAGCAGATATATTCAAAAAAACTTGATGAAATATTCTAAATATTAGGGGTGTTTTCAGTCCTTGTGAGAGAGACATGTTTCCCTGTTGACCCATTTACTACTATAAATGTCCCAATGTTGCCGCCAGTCCAAAATCCACACCAAACAGTGACTCGTTCTGTATGCATTGCCTTCTCAATACTCACGTGTGGGTTCTGTGAATCGCATATGCGGCAATTTTACTTATTGAATTGCTACCGTGATGAAAATGAATGCTCTACTGAAGGCCGATCTATTCTCGAAAATTATCCACGTAAATATCTTACAGTTTGCGTAAAGACTCACTACTTTGGAAGTAAGTTTTTTAATATTTCCCAATTTGGTTCCATTTGCAAATGTCAAACATAAACCTGAAAATTACAAGTGAGGAAAGGCTAAAGTCGGGCGGGGCCGACTCTATGATACACTCCACTTTCTATCCGAGTACAATTTAGTTCTGTGAAAAAGTGAAAACGGGATGGATTTTTGTATCCTTTAAATGTATGTGTTTGACAAAAAATTTTAAATCGGAAAGGATATTTGTATGGGGATGTATTGAAATCTGGAACGAAATAGGTAAAATATAATATGTATAGTTTGGTCAAAATCGGTTAAACATTTGGGTGCAACATTTGTATTTGGGCTATATCTAATTCTGAACCGATATTACCCTCTTTCACAATAGGTTTTTTTATTTGGATTATAAGCTGTTGTGC
Source organism: Polietes domitor (assembly GCA_947397865.1). Lineage (NCBI taxonomy): Eukaryota > Metazoa > Arthropoda > Insecta > Diptera > Muscidae > Polietes > Polietes domitor. The sequence goes on along the minus strand of OX377619.1, from coordinate 159,530,135 downwards.
CAAATTTAAAGAAAATAGAGTACAATATGTGGTTTCTAAAGCGGCGAAAGTCAAATCGGGAGCGACATTTGTATGGGGGCTATATCTAAATCTGAACCGATCTTACCCACTTTCTGCATAGGTGTTTCTAGTTGGATTATAAGATGTTTTGCACAAATTTAAAGAAAATCGGGTACATTGTGTCGTTTCTACAGCGGAAAATGTCAAATCGTGAGCGAGATTTGTATGGGGGCTATGTCTAAATCTGAACCGATCCTACCCACTCAAATGTAAAATTTTAAATGGCCCACTATATCGTTTGATTGGTACCATTTGCATCTCATTTTAAGTAATTTCAGAAAAAAATATTACTTTTTGGGAGAATTTATGTACCGAATTTGAATATAAGGCGTATATTTTCAAAAAAATGTTTAAAATATAATTATTTGGGGGTATTTTCAGTCATTTTTAGGGGAAAAATTTAAGTTAAATTTAAAATTTTTAATGGCCCACCATTTGGTACCATTTGTATCTCATCGTGAGTATTTCCACCCCCTGAAAGTGTGAATTTAATAAAAACATTACTTATTGGAAGTTTATGTACCTAATTTGAATAAAGTGTGAATTTAATAAAAACATTGGAAGAATTTATGCACCTAATCTGAATATAAGGCGGTTATTTTCAAAAACTGCTTAAAATATAATTATTATAATTAGCGACATTTTCAGTCATTGTTAAGGGAAACAATTTCACTCTGGACCGATTTCGCCAATTTGCAATCTCCACCGATCTTCATCCATATGTGGAAAATTTAAACCTTTGCTTTCAATAGACAGACGGGCATGGCTAGATATTCATAGTATTTCCTCGATGGATATTTCAAAGTTTTGCAATCGGAATGATAAAATGGAAGGTATATGCCATACATTGTTATTTTTTAATGAGCTTGACAGTAATTGTGTCGTATGGAAATTGTTTATTTAAAAAATCCTTGCTATGGTCTGTTGGTGTTCCTTCCCCATACCAGGCCGAACTCATAACTTATGTGACTGTGGCGCTTAGTCCTTGTATTTGTTCTATTCCTTCGTACGTTACTTCTGTGCCAGCCACTTGAACTCCAAGACATAATTACAATTGGAAACATGTTTCTTCGATTTCTTTTTTCTACATAACCTTCCTCTCTGTAATAACCTACGCCTCCTTCTGTAGCACCGGCTGACGCGGTTCCGTTTGTCTTGGCTGTTGCTGCTGCAGTCATTACAATTTTCGTTTTAATTTCTAATTTTAGTAGACCTTAAAGAAAAGACATGACCGGCGACTCGGGGTGTTTGAGTGTGTGTGTGGCAAGACAATATGGACATGGAACAGGAAAAACCATTGAACTGACTTGTGCGGCTTCTAGCACTTGGTACACCCCTGTGGTGGGTAACAACACATGTAGCCTTCTCTCTTGCTTGAGATGATCATCGGACCAGCAGCGCACTATCTTACCAGTGCCATCATTATCATCACCATCATCCTCCTTATAAACGACGGCGACGACGACGACGGCTACGTCATCTACATCAACATTCTTCTTTATTACCGCATGTGTGTGAGGATGTCGAACACTTGTTTCCTGTGCCCTGGGTGAGTCTGTGACCACGGGAGTGAGTAAGTGTGTGTGTGTGGCTTATCGCCATCACCACCACCACCTCGACCAGTAGCCTTTTCCCTTGCAGTCCCCGCCTTTGTTGTGGTGTGCTAAAGCCGCTCTACTTACCTTTGGCTACGACTACTACGACTCAACCCCGACAGCGGCCAAATACCTAATCGAAAACGTATTTCTTTTTTTCCCCGGCCTCGGCAAGATCGTAATTTCCCATTAATGTGTTCTAATGTGACGTATTTCCTTCCAGCGTGTAGTATCGTATAGTGTTGCTCTCGAACGTTTTCGTTCTCGTTTTTTTTCTTACCTTTCCTACAATGAAATTTATTGCCTTTGTCGTAGTGCCTGCGACTTTTGTTTGTTGTTTATTGTTGCTGTTTTCTGTTTTTTTTTTCTGTTTCCTTTCTGTATCTGGGTCTCGTTCTTTTGTGTGTATGTGTGTGTTCTTTGGTTCGATGTTCATTTTAATTTGTCGGCTAATTTTCGTTTTTTATGGCTTCCATTCAGGGTTTTGTATTTTTAATGGAGTTGAACATCTTTTCAATGGTCATCGCCGCTTGGCGATGGCTGTGTGAAACCTCCCGGGGAGAGAGGGTTTTACTGCAAACAGCCATTGGTGGTCCTTGCAAAGGATTTTCTGGAAAAAGAGTAATTATTTTGGTTTTGGCAGAGTACAACTGCAACAGGTGCTGAAAAGGCGTTTAATAGTTGTTTCTATGAAAAGGGTTACGCAAGCAAACAATTCGGAAGCGCCAATTTCGAAATATACTTGCAATGTCATAAAGAAAGCTGAGAAGCCATGTGAAGAATCGAAGGATAATGCCTTCATGAAAATGTATAAAGATATTACATTCTCTAATTGTACCCTACACAAATGTTTGTAACGCCAAGAAATTATCGAGCTAGACCTAGGGATATATAGTTGGAGCAAAAACTTGACTTTTCGACTTTTGAAAAGTCCTCTTTTCGGCTGTTGCAAATAAATAAAAAGTCGACTTTGCAAATGAATGAAAAAACGAATAGACTAAATCAAAACCAAATCGAGAGACACTTGTAAAGGGTGATTTTTTAGCTATTATCTTTTTGGCAAACTGGTTTAAACTGCTGACGCACGTTTCGTGTTTTGTTTCACTGTCAAACATCATCAGTTTGGTCTATAATTTAACCATGAATCGTCTTACAAACGAACAACGCTTGCAAATTATTGAATTTTATTATCAAAATGCGTGCTCTGTTAAGAAAGTTCATCGCGCGCTACCATTTTATGGTCAGTTTAATCGACCCACTGAAGCGGCTATTCGGGGTATTGTGACTAAATTTCGCACCAAATTTACATTGTTGGACATTAAACCACCAACACGCTTACGTAGAGTGCGAACTGAAGAAAATATCGCAGCTGTATCGGCCAGTGTTAATGATGACCATCAATTATCGATTCGTCGCCGTTAGCAGCAATTGGACCTCTGATACACAAAAACGTGGAAATGCCAAAATTGGACTAAGGGGATGGACCATTTGTTGTGCAGTCAAGGTCAACATTTGCATGAAATAATCTTCAAACATTAAATTATATGAACCGTACTATCGATTCATTCATTTTTCTGAATTTTATGTGTTGTTTTTGAAAAACTTTCCTATAGCTTTTAAAAAATCACCCTTTATTAGCCTATGATTAGAAAACATACAAAAAATCTTCCTGTTTTCAATTTTTAAAGATTGAATTGTATTCGGATAGAAGGTGGAGTTTATCATATAGTCGGCCCCGGCCGACTTTAGCCTTTCCTTACTTGTTTTAATTAAGTAACTATTATTTTATCAGTATAAATCAGATCATGTTCAATTCTACATCCCTATTAATATTATAAAACCTTAGTGTAAGTCTGAACCGATGTTGTTGAAATTTTCAGTACAGATAGATGCAGGTCTGGAAGGAACTATAGGCAATAGAATTTTTAAAAATTAGCTCTGTGGGCGGAAGGCTGAAAATTGGTACATATATTTTACTGATCACGAGAATGATAAATATGATCCCGAAATTTGGATTTTCGTTTTGTGGGCGGAGTGGGCGTGGTAATAGTGTTGCTTGAGCTAGAAGGCTGAAAATTGGTACATATATATTACTGACCACGATAAAGATCAATTTGATGTCGAAATTTGGATTTTCGTTTAGTGGGCTTTGGGGCGTGGCTAAAGTTTTTTTGAGAGCTAGAAGGCTGAAAATTGGTACATATATATTACTGACCACGAGAGAGATAAATATGATGCTGGATTTTGAATTTTCGTTTGGTGGGCAGTGGGTCGCGGTAATAGTGTTTTTGAGAGGTAGTAGGCTGAAAATTGGTACATATATATTACTTACCACGAGAAAGATCTATTTGAGGCCGAAAATTGGATTTTCATTTTGTGGGCGGAGTGGGCGTGGCAAAAGAGTTTTTGAGAACTAGAAGACTGAAAATTGATACATGTATATTACTGACCACGAGAATGATAAATATGATACCGAAATTTGGATAGTCGTTTCGTGGGCGTTGGGGCGTGGCAAAAGTGTTTTTGAGAGCTAGAAGTCTGAAAATTGGAACATATATATTACTGATAACGAGAAAGATAAATATGATGTCGCGTTTTGAATTTTCGTTTCGTGGGTGGTGGGGGCGTGGCAAATGTTTTTTAGCTAGAAGGCTGAAAATTGGAACGTATATATTACTGACCACGATAATCTAAATATGAAACCTGATTTTAATTTTACCATTTGTTTTTTTTTTGCCTGGCGGGGTTCAGCTAGTTTATTCATATATTTTCTTCATCTAGGAATTGTTTTTTCGTTAACTATGCTTCTAAATACGACAATCTTTGACCAAAGGTCATTTCTTTCATTCCTTAATTTTTGTCATAGAAATATGGCAGCAGATACTCCATAACAAAAGAAAAATAATTTTGTAAATCCTAGAAATTGTTTTACACATTTCTGAACAGAATTGCGTGTGGAAATGAATGGTGTTTATTTTAATTTGTTGTTGCAACTGAAACAAAAAGTGCCAAAGACGTGTTAATGTTGAAAAAATGGTGATATTAAGTTGTTGATTTTATGAATCAGTATTTCACAACAAACAAACATTTTTTTATAGAACACAATTTTTTTGTTACATTGTGTATTCAATATTTTGAAAATACCATTGCATAAATATCTCAAAACAGAGAAATTTAAGAGTTAATTATTTCTGAAAACCACAGATATATTTAATGTACTGTTGGAATAAGCTGGCAATATACAGATTGTAGTTGTGATCATTTACAGATTGTTTTTCATATCGATTTAAAAGCTAGGACGATGGAAATGTTCCCACAAAGCAAATCCTATCTTTAAATGGCAATATTGACAAGAGTGCCAACAACCCGCCTGTCTTTAAAAATTACTATTGTCCATGTTAATTTTAAAATTAACACTGTCTTGTTTTGTATGGACAACTATCTCATGCCCTCATACAATCTTCTCACATCCAGGCATTGGTCATCATCAGTCTTCATTGGCAATCACCTACAACGAACAATGGAAATAAAACTGACCATCTTCTTCTTCGTCGTCTAGGCAGGGGGAACAAATGACCACTACACAAAGCAACATCTACCGGTGGCCAGTTTAATTTAATTCAAATCCTCCTCGATATTGTGTGATTGATTAACCATTTCAAAAGAAATTCATGCCTGGCCATTGTGTTCGCCGGTTCGTATCTCTCTCCAACGCATTTTCGTGTTGAATGCGATGCGGGTGAAAAGTGTTTTCGAACAAACTCGACGAGAGAACCAAAGACAGGATGAAAACAATGAAATTTCCTCAATTTCAATCAAAATTTTTTACTTGCAACATCTACTCTACTCCCTCATTTCATTTTAGTTCAATTCAGTTCATTTCATTCACTCACTCGCTCGCTCAGTCAGTCAGTCAGCTAGTCATTCATTCATTTCATTATTTCTCTATTTATCCCAAAAATGTTGTAAATGTTAATTAAGGATGAATACAGTCCGGCGGGCGGCGGTGAGTTCTCAACCATGGGGCTTTGTTGTTGTGCTGGCTTGGCTGGTGGTGTGCGTGCCAAAATCATGCCTTCCTTTTCGAAATACGCATAAACAATCAATAAACCTAAAGGAATCTCTATCAATTCGTGCGTAGCTATGTTCCCCCCTCCCACCAAACATCTCCATGGCCGTGTACATGTCCATCTGTCCGGCCGTCCGTTCGTACTCACATCCTTTTCTGCATTGGGCCACCCATCCATCCGTCCGTCCGTCCGTCCGCCGGCCTGTTTGTTTCTATGCCTATTGGAGCATTAATGGGTTGAATGATGCGTTCGGAATATAAACTAAGCACGTTTCAGTCATCATCATCAGGCCGGGCATTATCCTCCTCATCGTCATCGTCAGCGTCATTAGAATGTTTGGCTGTATTATGCCCGAAATACAGTTCGGCAGTAGTGGTAGTCAGTTGCCAGTAGCCAGCAGCCGCCAGTATGACCAGTGATGGCCAGTTTGGCAAAAGGCAAACTGACCAAACATTCAATAAAAGGATTGAGATTTTCGATGGCAAATAAATGTATGTGTATGTGTGTGTGTGTGCTTGTGTTTGTGTACGAGTAATGAGGGTTTGGGAAAACAAACAAATATTGAATTGTGAAAATGAAAATTTAATTTCAAAATCATTCGAATTCTATTAAGTTTCGAAAGAAAGGGGCACTTGTGTTGCCACAGAGTTGAGAACTGGCAGTTACATAAAATACGTGCGAGTTCATACAGTTGCCCTTGAGTCTGGAATTCTTACAGCAATTCAATAGCCATATACAGAACTATTTTCATGACCAGTTATATGACCACTGAGTACTATAAAGTGGTTGAGCGTGGTGTTTGAGGCAGTGTGTGGAACTTATATATTGAATATCGAGATTGGGTTATTTAAAAGGCACATTTGACATAATTCTTTGGTGTCGATGTTATTTATTTATCAAAAGCTATACAAATCTTGTTTGCAAATAGCAAGGACCTTCTGAGTCGTCTATTTAGTATAAATATATGTCAGGAAATTATATCCATCAAGCGATGCTTTTGTATCTCGATTTTAATAAAAATATCGATTTGTTGATGATCATTAATTAATTTTATGATGTGTAATTTTAAGTATATGTAAAAAGCCCTAAGAATATTTATAAAATATATCTAATAATTAAAATATATATAAAGAACAACTAAAAAGACGGCGCGACGAATCTTACATATAATCTCTACCATAGAATGCATTCCACTAATATGGCTGTTGATTTACGTGGCCGCTCTCACGGGAGCGTTAAGTCACATTTTGTATTAGAAGCTTATCATTAGTGGCTGTCGACAGCACAGAAATGAAGCAAGATATGAGAAAAATAATAAAAAATAAATTTTTTGTTAAAAGCGAAATTAGTAATATTTCATTTTAATAATTTTTACCTAAAATTAATTAATTAATTTTGAAGACCATGCCTATTTATAGGGTGACTATAAATGGGCATATATGTATCAAAATAATACCTTATTCGTATTCAAAAAGTATGCTTAAATTCTGGATTATTTTTTTCTGTGACAGAGACTGAAAATACCAAGAAATATTTAGAGTATTTATGATTTTTATACACTTCACGAGAGTATTATGTCTTTGTGCATTTGTTTGTAATACCCAAAAGGAAACGAGATAGACCCATTGTTAATTATACCGATCGTCTTAGAATCACTTTCTGAGTCGATTTAGCAATGTCTGTCTGTCTGTCAGTCTGTCCGTCCGTCCATCTATTCTTGTAATCACGATACAGGTCGCAATTGTAGACAGAACCAAATGAAACTTTGCACAACGCTGTTTTTCGGGATAAGAACGAACGCTATTTAATTTGAAGAAACTCGGTTCAGATTTAGATATAGCCCCCATACGAATTTCACTCCCGATTTGACTGTTTTCACTCTAGATACCACATATTACAACAGATTTTCTTTAAAATTGGCAAAACATCTTATATTGTTACTAGAAACACCTGTGGTAAAAATGTGTTAGATCGGTTCAGATTTATATATAGCTCCCATACAAATTTCTCTCAAGAATTGACTTTTTCCGCTCTAGAGACCACATAATGTATCAGATTGTCTTCAGATTTGGTAAAACATCTTATATTTCCACTAGAAACACCCATGGTGAATATCGGTCAGATCGGTTCAGATTTATATATAGCTCCCATACAAATTTCGCTCCCGATTTGACTTTTTCCGCTCTAGAAACCACATATTGTACCAGATTGTCTTCAGATTTTGTAAAACATCTTATATTCCCACTAGAAACTCCCATGGTGAATATCGGACAGATCGGTTCAGATTTATATATAGCTCCCATACAAATTTCGCTCCCGATTTGACTTTTTCCGCTCTAGAAACCACATATTGTATCAGATTGTCTTCAGATTTAGCAAAACATCTTATATTTAAACTAAGAACATCTATGGTGAAAATAGGTCAAATCGGTTTAGATTTAGATATAGCCCCCATACAAATGTCGTTCCCGATTTGACATTTTCCTCTGTAGAAACCACATATTGAACTCGATTTTCTTTAAATTTGGCACAACATCTTATAATCTTACTAGAAACACCTATGCAGAAATTGGGTAAGATCGGTTCAGATTTAGATATAGCCCCCATATAAATGTCGCTCCCGATTTGTCTTTTTCCGCTTTAAATGCCACATATTCTAATCGATTTTCTTTAAATTTGGCACAACATCTCATAATCTAACTAGAAACACCTGTGGCTAAAGCGGACTAGATCGGTTCAGATTTAGATATAGGCCCCATACAAATGTCGCTCCCGATTTGAATTTTGCGCTCTAAAAACCATATATTGTACCCGATTTTCTTTAAATTTGGAAAAACATCTTATAATCCAACTAGAAACACTATGCACAAATTGGGAAAGATCGGTTCAGATTTAGATATAGCCCCCATACAAATGTCGCTCCCGACTTGACTTTTGCCGCTTTAAAAGCCACATATTGTGCTCGATTTTCTTTAAATTTCGCACAACATCTTATAATCTAACTAAACAAAACTATGGTGAAAGTGGGTAAGATCGGTTCAGATTTAAATATAGCCCAAATTCAAATGTTGCTCCCATAAGTTTAACCGATTTTGGCCAAACTATACATTTTATATTTCACCTATTTCGTTACAGGTTTCAATATATCCTCATACAAATGTCCTTTCCGATATAAATTTTTTTGTCAAACACACACATTTACAGGATACAAAAAACCTTCCCGTTTTCACTTTTTCACCGAATTGAGTTGTATTCGGATTGAAAGTGGAGTGTATCATAGAGTCGGCCCCGCCCGACTTTAGCCTTTCCTTACTGGTTTTAACTTCCCCTACAAATTCAAATTTAGACATACGAATGTATGTTATAGCGTGAATGAACTAAAAGTTTTATTTTGCAAAAGTCGCACTATTAGTGGGACAAAAAGGTTTAAAAATGGTACCAATCATAACATGAAATTCGGTTTGCACATATTACGTAGAGGGAACAAATGGTACCAATACGCAACTGAAGTTTACACCAAAATAGACAAACTGACCCGCTGTAGCTTGTCATGAAATACACAAAACATATTTTTTCTAAATTCTCACTTTTAGCGTCAAAATGCGAAAAGAGGGATAAAAGTTGTACCAACCAAATCAGTCTCATGAAATTCAGTCTCTAGGCTCCTCAGGCTGTGTGGATGGTTGTGATTGTAAATGGGTAAAATTGGTCGAGAGGGATGGAATTTTTTCCAACAAGTATAAAAAATACCTAATAATAACTCCCAATAATTTGGTTACTTAAGCAGATTTTTTAATATACATGGATTATTGTTTTGGTATTCAGGGATATCACACTATCTAAAAATGTTGATAGACTCCCCCGAACAATCAGGATTGGTCTTTTGATTAACATAAAAATATCATAATTTTCATAACATGGCGCTGAACTCCTACGCAAAGTCAAGGTATGTATGTGTTTGACAAAAAATGTTAAATCGGAAAGAACATTTGTATGGGGGTATATTCAAACCTGGAACGCAATAGGTGAAATATAATATGTATAGTTTGGCCAATTTGGGAGCAACATTTGTATTTGGGCTATATCTAAATCTGAACCGATCTTACCCATTTTCACCATTGGTTTTTTTACTTGGATTATAAGCTGCTGTGTCCAACTTAAAGAAAATCGAATACAATATGTGGTTTCTAAAGCGACGAGAGATAAATCGTGAGCGACATTTGCATGGGAGCTATATCTAAATCTGAACCGCTCTTACCCACTTTCTTCATAGGCGTTTCTAGTTGGATTATAAGATGTTGTGCCAAATTTAATGAAATCGGGTACAATATGTGGTTTCTAGAAAATGTCAAATCGGGAGTGGAATTCTTATGGGGGCTATATCTAAATTTGAACAGATTTGCCTCAAATTAATTAGCGTTCGTCCTTGATCCAAAAAACTTACTTGTGCCAATTTTTGTTAAGATCGGACTATAATTGCGACCTGTAATTTGATTACAACAATAGATGGACAGACAGACGGACATTGCTAAATCCACTCAGAAAGTGATTCTTAGTTGATCGGTATACTTAACAATGGGTCCCTTTTGGGTGTTACAAACAAATGTACAAAGACATAATACTCTCGTGGAGTGTATAAAAATTTTGATGTTGAATTTATGGAACTGTATGTCTCATTGCGCACAAAAGACACATTTTTTATGTTGCATAGCATAAACGTTTCAAAAAACTATGTTCAGAGCATTTGCACCAAATAACAAGTAAGGAAACGCTAAAGTGGGGCGGGACCGACTATATGATACACCCCACTTTCTATCCGAAGAAGAATTTTTGTATATTTCCTAATCATAGGATAATATTACCTGGTCCAATTTGTCAAATCGGAAATTTTTATATCGGTGTTATATCCTAACATGAAATATAGTGACTAACTTTCACAATAAGTTCATCTAGTTCAATTATAACGTGTTAAGCTCATTTTGTGAAAATTCGTGTTTTCTGGTGCGAAAAAACTCTATCCGAAATTTGTATGGGAAATTTTTGGGGCGAAATTTGTATGGGAGCTATATGTAAATCTGAACCGATGACCCATTTTCACCATGGGTGTTTCCAGTTGAAACATTAGATATTTTGAAAGATTTGAAGAAGATCTGTTAAAATATGTGGTTTATAGAGTGGAAAAAGTGAAATCGGGAGTGAAATTTGTGTGGGAGCTATATATAAATTTGAACCGATCTGACCCATTTGCGACATGGCTGTTTATGGAACAAATATAAGATATTTCGCCTAATTTGATGAGGATCTGTTAAAATATGTGGCTTCTAGAGCAGAAAAAGTTAAATCGGGAGCGAAATTTTAATGGGAGCTATATAAATCTGAATCGATCTGACCTATTTTCACTATAGATGCTCCTAGTTTAAATATAAGATGGTTTGCCAAATCTGAACACAATCTGATACAATATGTGGTTTCTAGAGTGGAAAAAGTCAAATCGAGAGAGAAATTTGTATGGGGGCTATATCTAAATCTGAACCGATTTAATCCATTGTCGACACAGATGTTTCTAGTAGAAGTATGAGGTAATGCTAGGTAATTTGAAGCAAGTGAAGTATGTGGTCTCTAGAATGGAAAAAGTCAAATCGCGACCGAAATTTGTATAGGAGCTATATATAAATCTGAACCAATCTATCACATTTTTACCACAGGTGCTTCTAGCTGAAATATAAGAAGTTTTTGCCAATTTTATAGAAAATCTGTTGTATTATGTGGTATTTAGAGTGAAAAGAATCAAATCGGGAGTGAAATGCGTATGGGGGCTATATCTAAATATGAACCGATTTTCTTCAAATTAAATAGCGTTCTTCCTTGTGCCGAAAAACTTCGTTGTGCAAAGATTCATTTGGTTCTGTCTACAATTGCGACCTGTATCGTGATTACAAGAATTGATGGACAGACGGACGGACGTCAAATCTCGGCGGCGTGGTTGAAGTCCACGTAAATTATCTTGCCTAACTGTATTTTGCGATAAAAAAATTCATCCTCGGCAGATTTGGTTTCTTTTACGATATTTTTATGCACTACACGAGAGTATTATGTCTTTGTGCATTTGTTTGTAACACCCAAAAGGAAACGAGATAGACCCATTGTTTATTTTACGGATCGACTTAGAGTCACTTTCTGAGTTGATTTAGCAATTTTCGTCTGTCTGTTTGTCCGTCTGTCCATCTATTGTTGTAATCGAATTACAGGTCGCAATTATAATCCGACATTTGGCGAAAGCGGGTTAGATCGGTTCAGATTTAATTATATCCCACATACAAGTTACGCTAGCGATTTGACTTTGTTCGATCTAGAAACCACATATTGTACCCGATTTACAAATGTACCTCCGATTTACAATATTACTGATTTCAAAAGCACATTTAACATCAGGTATTGATCAAATTTCCCACATCATATTATATTTCAACTAGAAATGCCTAGTATGAACTAAATTGGTCTATGTTTGCAAAAATGTTCATCAATTTTTCGATATATTCGTTAAATTTTACTAAAGATTGACTGTATAATATACTAAAACACCGTGGTTTAGTAAACTATCAGGCATAGACGCAGGGAGTGGTGTAGATTAATATATAGTCCGCCTGACTTCAGCCTCTCCTTACTTGTTTATGTTATATGTATTTATAAAAAAATTCAAATATCAAATTGAAAATAATTTGACGACCCAAATCAAAGTTTATGCCACTTTGTGTGGGAGGTACCAGAAAGAGTGTGTCAATAATGCCCATATTCCATGCGAATGTAACCACTAACAAAACATTGCTAAATATCAAATTACACAGTATTCCGATCATCAGCATAGAATTTATAACAGCTTTAATTATACGTAGTTTTGCGTGATTTGTGTGGGAGGTACTGAAAGGGACGTGGCAAAACCCTCTATATTTAGTACACTTAAAGTGATTATAAAAATACTTGCAAGGGATGCTAAAAGAAAGCGCCACAACAGCAGCTGTCTGTTCACACTAACAGCAAAGGACTCGAATATACTCCCACAAAACATCAACATTTATTCAATATTAAATGCAAATTGATTATCTATATGTAGTATTTCTATTATGCATCACGATGTTACAATGTTATTTTATTATGATTTTCTGGACTATATACAAAAAGCTGTCCATATTGTGGGTGTTTCAAAAGGTTAATCGAATCACAATCAAATAACGTTTAATTGAAAATTTATTATATATCGACCCCCAGACGTCCATGGGAATTTTCTCATGCCAATCGATTTTCCTTTTTGCATTATTTCAACCACAAACCTTTGAATCGCCAAGGATATCCTTGCTTTATACCCATTTTTGATTGTTGTTTTCTGTTCATTCAAAGCGAAAAAATAGCCAAAAAATTGATTAGAAAATTCCTTTGATTCATGCGAAACAAACACCAACGGGCGAGCTCGTAAAAAATCAAATCACAGAATGCAACTCCTCCAAAACACACGTTCGCTCACCTACTCGAGCTCATGGGACATGGGAAAGGAAATCCCTGTTCGGCTCTCCTCCTGGAATGGTAACAACAAAAAACGAATAGACCGGAACATATGAAAAATATTTTGAAGGATGTATTTCATTTTGGATTTTTTTCTCCTTTTTTTATTGTTTTTTTCTGTTCTTTCAATAAAAATCATAAAACATAAAATATTTTGCGTGCTACGTATGTAGTCCAGAGTGGAAAAAAACCTCCGATGGCAGTTGATGGTGTAGGTTAAAGCAGTGGTGGTATGTTGAGTGCATCGTTCGGGTGGTTACATTTTGAGATCCTGATCGGGGAGGGAGAAAGATAATTATCCTTTTTATGTAAAATTTTTGTAAATTTTTTAGTAAATGAAAACATCATATTTACATTTATTCGGCATATTTTGGATTTAATTTTGGACATTTTTATTTAAAAGTTATAAAAATTAAAAAAATGGGAAAATATATTTTTTCTCAATTTTTTGGAGACTGTTTCTAAACCACTATTTCTATGAACTTCGAAATATTTGTAGCACTCATAAGTACCCTTAATTGAACATGTAAGCGAGTGTTATCAGACGTATATCTCCAAAATGAGAGTACAACTATTAAAGGTACCTTCGACAAAGATTAAAATTTTAGTAAAAAATTAAAAAAAATATCCATAAAATTGTTTAATATAGTTTTCGAGTATTGAAATCCAAAAAAATCGGAAAATGATATTTATGACCCTTCGGAAAATATTTTGTTGGATTCCTTTTGTCAAATCTGTAGCTACCGAATGCTTTACTAAATTTCCCAACAGTGATATTTCATTTTCATTTAAAAGCAGTGCATTTAAATTCGACTCATTTGGATCGAGTTTGCTCCACGTTTTCATGTCCTCATAGAAAAATAAAACATATGACTTTGGTCGCATCTATACGTATCAGACATACATACTGCACTTCGTTTGAAATATGCCCAATATGCCCAGCTACAAAACACCAAACGCAAATCCTTCTCCAGGTATGTGTTATGGCAGAAATATTTGGTTGTTGATTGTCGTGGTGGCATGGTGCTGTTGGTTGGTTGTCCCATCCATTCATTCATAAATATTTCATTATTTCACTGAATTCTCGTGCAATATTAGATTCTCGTGCAAGAAGCCGTTAACATATTTACCTTATTGTCGGAGGCAATGTTTTATGTATTTTTATTGCAGAAAACGTATTTAGTTTGGGGTGATACGAATAAGTGGAGTAGCAGTAGTCGTGGTATGTATTTCGAAAGACACTAAACTAAGAAACATATTGACATATGTAACCTACATTGAGGAATGCAATAGAATAAAATACTCGTATCATGAGAAGGATATTATTTATGTATAGTAATCGAGTCCTTAATGTCGAGGATGTAACCCTCATAATTATGAAGACAATTGAATTTTCGTAATATTGAATTAAACAAGAATAGTATGAAATTTCAAAATAATATTGTAAGCCAATGTTTAAAATTCTCCCAGTATTTTTAAACGAAAATTCAAAAATATGTTTGTTTACATTTGTGGTTATATTGCGCGACGAGAAGACACTGTTTCAGAAAATTATTCACGTCACCTTGAAGAACAATTATTTACCTTCACAAATATTTGTTAATAAAAAATGAGCCCATTTCATTCGCTAGATATCGGCCAAATAGCTGAGACAGCAATTTTGAAATTCGGTGTATGCATTCCTCCTACTATGTAGACTCACAAAATAAAATAAAAAAATAAAACTATTTTTTTAAATTTTTATGATATTGGTAGTTTTTAATAGTATCGCAATTTGCATACACAATATTATAATTTTCAGATTCAACGTAAAGTCGGCAGACTCTAATCCTGCCGTAATAATGTTAGGTTTGGCAGAATTAAGCATTATTTTTTCCCGGACTTTTGGAATTTCCGGAAAATATTATATTACCGAAAAAAAAAATAATTATAGTTGAATATAAAAATAATTATGTCAGAATTATAACAGGTAAGTAAGCTAAAGTTGTTTAAACCGGTCCTCACTCTCAGAGAACATATATACGGATGTTATAAGGAGTTAAATTTTAAATAGGAGGTTCGCATCACATGATCAAATAGCAAATCACAGTGGAGTCCGTGCACCAGTATAGAAGTTGTGAAGGACTTAATTTTAACTAGGATATAAAAAATTGTTTGAAGGGTAGCCAATAAATATTTTTTATGATTAAAATGATTATCACGACATTTTCAAATATCAAATTGCAAATGATTTTTACTACCCGTATGAATGTTATATCGGTATTATTGTAACCACAGTTTAATCCATTTTGTGTGGGAGGTACTAGAAGGGGTGCGATAATATCACCCATATTTAATGCGAATATAACCTTTATGGAAGCATGCTCAAATATAAAATTTCATTTTATCTGAGAACAATTTAATCGTTGAATGAGAAAACCAAAATGTTTAACCAGGACTTTATCGCTTCGCAAAACTAATATCCTGGTAATTTAGTTAATGCCGAAACAACAACCAATTGCTACTTTATTCCCTTAAATTTTGTTTGAAATTGTAGATATTTGCTTCATGTTTATATTGACGATAAATTAAAACGCCAGATACTTTTGATTTTTAGTATAAATCCGAAAATATAACCATTTTAACATGAACATTACTAATACTGGTCTGATTTCCATGACTATGAACATGAATATGTTCTGACCTTTGTCCAGAATACTATATTATATATAACTCCAGCACAAATCTCACTTCCGATTTGGCTCTTTTCGCTCTACACCTTTTTCAATTGTAATTCAAAAGACATCACTTGAAATTTAAAAGACACCAGTTGAAATTAAAAAATTCCATTTGAAATTCAAACAAGTAAGAAGGCGTTAAGTTCGGCTGGGCCGAATCTTATATACCCTCCACCACGGAGTGCATTCCATAGTATTACCAGCAGATTAAAGGATGTCGACTTTACATAGAAGTACAGTACCATATTACGAAAATTTTGATATTTTTATGCACATTACTATATTTGTTTACTAAAGAGTGATTTTTTTGAGGTTAGGATTTTCATGCATTAGTATTTGACAGATCACGTGGGATTTCAGACATGGTGTCAAAGAGAAAGATGCTCAGTATGCTTTGACATTTCATCATGAATAGACTTACTAACGAGCAACGCTTGCAAATCATTGAATTTTATTATCAAAATGCGTGCTCTGTTAAGAAAGTTCATCGCACGCTTCCATTTTATGGTCAGTTTAATCGACCCACTGAAGCGGCTATTCGGGCTATTGTGACTAAATTTCGCACCAAATTTACATTGTTGGACATTAAACCACCAAGACGCTTACGTAGAGTACGAACTGAAGAAAATATCGCAGCTGTATCGGCCAATGTTAATGATGACCATCAATTATCGATTCGTCGCCGTTCGCAGCAATTGGGCCTCTGTTACTCAAAAACGTGGAAATGCCAAAATTGGACTAAGCGGATGGACCACTTGAGGCGCAGCCGCGGTCAACATTTAAATGAAATTATCTTCAAAAAGTAAATGTCATGGACCAATCTAACGTTTCAAATAAAGAACCGATGAGATTTTGCAAATTTTATGCGTTTTTTTAAAAAAAAGTTATCAAGCTCTTAAAAAATCACCCTTTATTTCAAACTATAATGTATACTTATGCGCACTGTTTAAAATCTACTACTATAAATAACTACAATGTTGTAATTGTGAAAATGAAATAAATATTAGGCGATTGTCAGTCGCCATTAGAGAGAAGCATTTTCACATACAGACAAAGTGACTGCATTATTTTGATGAGAAAAGTACAAATTTAAAGATATCCCCATTCTCCGCCCAAATGTACAAATTTCGAAAAAAAAAACTTTTTGTTTCTAGTCTTCATAGTCAGAACACCGAATTTCATAATATCAACTTCAGCGGTTTGGAAGTTCCCATTTTTATCCCTCTTTTTCAGTTATATGCCTTAACACACTGAGTGTTACGTCGTACATTTCCGTACGACAGTGATTGCTTTTACTTATAGCCAAAAAAAAATATTTGGCCTCCTGGGAAGGTTTGCGTCAAAACCGCTTGGCACTCAATGTGTTTAAAGTACGAATTTTGAAAAATCCCTCTATTTTACGTGTCTATGCAATTAGAGGGATGTACACACCGAATTTCATGGTTCTATCTTTTTTTGTATCATTGGTAACATATTTTATCCCTTTTTGTCCCATTTCGCCCGCTAAAACTTTTATATTATTTGTGGTGCTTCCAAGCTACCAGAGGAATTTACGCAACAAATTTTAACTGTATGAAAATTTGAAATTTAATTAATAAACCAAGGCTACCTATATTTGTATACTATAATGGAAATAATACTTCAATTAATAAAGTAAATATAAGGTAGCAATCATAAATACCCCAAATATTGGGGGATAGGAGTGTATTTTCAGCTACAGTCGTCTGGTTGGTTGTATTTCCAAAAGTATAAATTTTGAAAATACCTTATCTCTCATGTACGCATGTACGGAGAAATTTGAACCTCCTAGCTCATTTCGTTCGGCCGCTATCGTGCTTTCAACAGACAGACAGACGGACATGGCTATATCGTCTTAGAATTTTACCACGACCCAGAATATATATACTTTATGGGGTTTCCGATGAATATTTCAAGGTGTTACAAACGCAATGACAAAGTGAATATACCCCCATCCCCAAAAGAAAACATTTGAAATTCAAAACTCTTCATTTGTAATTCAAAACTCGTCATTTGTAATTCAAAAGCCATCATTAGTAATTCAAAACTCGTCATTTGCAACTCTCACACAAATTGGCATAAGCTTTGGTTCAAATAAAACTGATCAGTAACAATTTAATATTGGAAATGGTTTTACAATCACTTTATACCTGTAAAATAGTTATGATTTGTTGTACCTCCCACACAAATAATCCGACCCTAAGTAAAATACAAGTCCTTGTAAATTATATGCAGATGCTCTCTAAGCTGGTGAAGGTTATAAACTATATATGAAATTACCGACATTTTCAATCATTATAATTATTAGTTGCTTATCATTTTATTAATTCTATTTTCAAAACTTCAGAATATCCAAATTTGCAGATAAAGTAAATGCTAATGTATATTTTTATTAAATAATTTTGTGTACATTTTTATACCCTCCACCTCCAGGATGGGGGTATATTCACTTTGTCATTCCGTTTGTAACACCTTGAAATATTCATCGGAGACCCCATAAAGTATATATATTCTGGGTCGTGGTAAAATTTTAAGACGATATAGCCATGTCCGTCTGTCCGTCTGTCTGTTGAAAGCACGATAGCGGCCGAACGAAATGAGCTAGGAGGTTCAAATTTTTCCTAAATGTGTCTTATGGTTGCAGATCGGTTTTGATTGAAAGTGGGCGAAATCGGCCCAGAGGGAAAAATTGTTCCCTCACAAGGACTGAAAATACCCCTAATATTTAGAGTATTTCAGCATGTTTTTTGAACATAATAGTTTTATTTACTTGATATTTGCAATTCGCATTCCGTTTATATCATAAAAAGGCACCATAGAGTGATTTTTATTTGTAGGGTACCTATCAAACGACAACAGATTGAAACACGAAATTTGGCGTGTACATTCCTCTAATAGAGTAGATACATAATATACAAGTATTTTTTTAAATTGCTACTTTTAAGGGGTTAAATGGGGATAGAGGGATAAAAATAGTACCAACCTAACGGCTGCACCCAGAATAATGAAATTCGATATATACATTCCTCTTATTGCGTAGACACGTAAAATAAACGAACTTTCTAAAATTCGTACTTTTTGGGGTTCAAATGGAAAAAGGGGATAAAAATAGTACCTACCAAATGACAGCAGCTAGAATCATGAAATTCGGAGTATACATTCCTCTGACTGTGTAGACACGAAAAATAAAAAAAAAATCGTACTTTCAAGGAATGCAATGGCTACAGGGGATAAAAATAGTACCAACTAAACGAATACAGCTGGAATGATGAAATTCAGTGGATAAAAATGGTACCAACAAAATGGCCGCTGATAGAATCATGGAATTCGGTGTATACATTCCTCTGACTGCATAGCCACGTAAAATATTTTTTCTTTCAAATTCGTACTTTATTTTGTTGCTTTTAATGGTAGAATCATGAAGATGTCTTATACTGCGTACGTGAGAGATAAGGTATTTTCAAAATTTATACTTTTGAAATTAAAATAGGATGGAAATACAACCAACCAAACGACTGTAGCTGAAAATACACTCTCTACCCCCCAATATTTAGGGTATTTATGATTGTTCCCTTATATTTACTTTATGAATTGAAGTATTATATCCATTACTTATTAATTAAATTTCTTATTTTCATACAGTTAAAATTTGTTGCGGACATTTCTCTTGTAGCTTGGAAGGTGCTTCCAAAGAAAATAAATTGGACAAAAAGGGATAAAATATGGTACCAATGATACGACAACAGCTAGAATCATGAAATTCGGTGTGTACTTTAATTGCATAGACGCGTAAAATAGAGGGATTTTTCGAAATTCCTAGTTTTTAGGGATATAATTAAAAAGAGGTATAAAGATGGGACTTACCAAACCGCTGAAGTTGAAATCATGAAATTCGATGTATACATTCTGACTATGAAGACTCGAAAAAGGGTTTTTTACATTTGTGCGGAGAATGGGGCGAATGGGGATATCTTTAAAATGTATACTTTTCTTATCACTTTGTCTGTATCTGAAAATGCTTCTTTCTAATGGCGACTGACAATCGCCTAATATTTAGGCATGTTCACTTTCACAATTTCAGCATTTTATTTATATATAGTAGTCGATTTTAAACAGTGCGCGTAAGTATACATTATAGTTTGAAATAGTAAACAAATATAGTAATGTGCATACAAATTACACAATTTTCGTAATGTGGTACTGTGCATCTATGTAAAGTCGAAATTCTTTAGGTTAGGTTTAAAGGACAAGAAAGCTTACGCAATCCGTGCACTCAGAGACCCTATTGGATCCATTGTACACATCCTTTAATCTGCTGGTAATACTATGGAATGCACTCCGTGGTGGAGGGTATATAAGATTCGGCCCGGCCGAACTTAACGCCTTCTTACTTGTTAAATTTCAAATGGAATCTTTTGAATTTCAAATAGAATAATTTTTGAATTTCAAATGGTATCTTTTGAATTACAAATGACGAGTTTTGAATTTCAAACGATGAGTTTTGAATTTCAAATGATATTTTTTGAATTTCAATTAATATTTTTTGAATTTCAAACGGAATTTTTGAATTTCAATTGATAGTTTTTGAATTTCAAATGGTGTGTTTTGAATTACACTTGAAAATGGTGTAGAAACCACATTTTTTAACAGATCTTCTTCAAATCATGCAAAATATCTTATATTTCAACTAGAAACACCAGTGTTAAAAATATGTTAGATCGGTTCAGATATATATATATATTTATATATATATATATATATATATATATATATATATATATATTTCGCTCCCAATTTGACTTTTTCCGCTCTAGAAACCACATATTTTAACGGATCTTCTTCAAATTTGGCAAAATATCTTATATTTCCAATACCCACGGTGAATATGGGTCAGATCGGTTCAGATTTATATAGAGCTCCAACACAAATTGCACTCCCGAATTGGCTTTTTTCGCTCTAGAAACCCAAATTTTTTAACAAATCTTCTTCAAATCATGCAAAATATCTTATATTTCAACTAAAAACACCTATGTTGAAAATGTGTTAGATCGGTTCAGATTTATTTATAGCCCCATACAAATCTCGCTCTTTGATTTTTGCTGATTTGATTTTCATCGAATTTCTTCAAATTGAGCATAACACGTTATACTTGAACTGGAATACAAATATTCTTCTCGATTTAAAAAATTGGGTCAGGTGATATTAGCCTATGATTAGGAAACATACAAAAATCCTTACCGTTTTCACTTCTTTACCGAATTGAATTGTATTCGGATAGAAAGTGGAGTGTATCATATAGTCGGCCCCGACCGACTTTAGCCTTTCCTTACTTGTTTTTTGTTCAAAGTATGTATACAACATTTTTATTAGAAGTTCCCGACTAAAATGAAAGATTGGTTTGTTTTATGTGATCTCCCAAAATATTTCGCTTTTATCATTGTCCATTCGTGAGCTGGACGCGTTCATAATAACCTCAATAAATCAGGTTTTTCTTGAATAAAATTCACCATGAGAATGGTATTGAGAAAAAAACCGCTAGAAATTAAAATCTGACCCGAGCCATATCAAACCATATTATAAACTTGCAATATGACCCAGTATTTGATGCAATTTTTATAAAAACCGCAATAACTTCCACATTTTTAGTTCGATTTATGTTTTTGGGGACATGAATAATGTACATAAACTTTATAAAGGGGAAAAATTGAAATGGTTGTTAATGCTAAACTAACATAGACAGACCCATGAAATTAAACGTATATTTAGCAGATTTTCTTCTTGTTCATTTGATACCCATATCGCCATTGTATGATACGCAAAAGTACGAAACTAAATTATTGAGACATTTACATTCTTTGGAAATTAAAAGTCCTGTAAAAAAGACAAACGACCACGAAATAAAAAACTAAGTATGAGTTTTCCTATTAGTGACCTGTAGTTTCACTTCTATATAATCTCGTTATTGGCTCCGTCCAGATTTTAATTTCTAGCAGGTTTTTTCTAAATACAATTCTCACCGTGAATTTTATTCAAGAAAAACTTGATTTATAGAGGTTATTTTGAACGAGTCCAGCTCACGAACGGACAACGATAAAAGCGAAATATTTTGGGAGAACACATAAAACAAACCAATCTTTCATTTTAGTCGGGAACATCCACTACTTTTATTTTGAAGCCAATCTAATAATCTCCCACCAGAAAAATGTTACGAATTTTTTTTAAATTAACTTGTGACAAAATTCTTGGTTTTAGATCCGCCTTTAGTGTCTACAATGTTTTTTTGATTTTTTTTAATGTAAAAAGTATAAATTTGCTAACTTTCGTTAAAATCGAGGAACGCAAGGATAATGTCTATTCCGTTTCACATGGAATTAACCACTCGCAACTGTCTCGACTCTCTGTTCCAGCATGATAGACGTTTACCCACTCTCACTGGTTTAGCTCAATGGCAAACTGTCTGTGTGGTGTTAATTTCTTAAAATTGTATTATTGCCTACAAATCCCTATCGTCTGCCTATTCACCTGTCCAGAGTGTAACGAACGAGTATAATGGCCCGTTTTGCTAATTATACAACAAAAGAGGGATTACGATGTTTAGTATGGCTTGGGATTAAAAATAACGTCCCCTTCTTTTGCTGCCAAGAAAATCTACACTAACCACAACAGCAAGACACCACAATGGTGGTAAATGGTACTTTCAATTAAAGCCGTCCATTTTTTGCTGGCTTTCAATTATGAACCATAAGACACCTGAGCCCATTGTCTGGCACGTCCTGTAAAATACAATTAGGAAACGATATGACATGTTTGACACCCTCAAAGGATCCATTACAAGCGGTGCGTGTTAAAGAACATGACAACGACAACAACAGCGACAACAACTGAGTACGCATACAAACCCCAAAATCTCAACACAAAATTACAAGATTGTGTTTTTTTCGATTCTCGTAAAAAATGAACTAAAAATTACTTAAGTTTCAAGAAACCCCACGTGAAGGGCACGAGCTGGCCAAAGCAACCCTATTCTCTTTGGGTTTTGCCGTATTCTTCTCCCTGTGATTTACACACGGACGCACACACACTTTAGGGGAAAGTAACGAGAAATTATGAATTAAAGTCTTAAAAGTTAATCCTGGTTACAAATGTAACCATATGGAATTTTGGGAACGCAGGCACACTGGGTTTCCGGTTTCGTAACTCGTGCCAAATTTTTTACATGCAGACGGCCTGGCACACTCTATCACTTTCGATTTTTCTCCTTCTCTCGCCGCCTTTAGAGTTCATTTGTATCAGTTCGGTTGCGAAAAAAGAAGCAACAAAAAAGGTCTGCCTGCGCCTCGTCCTAATCCTTTTTAGGCTGTGCTGCATTTGCTGCACTCACTGCACACATTCACTTTCATTTTGTTATGTTTGTTTTGTCTTTGCTGTTTGTTCTGTTTCTTTTTTTGCGAATATTTATCATTTATCTTTATTGCAGTTTATAGTGCAATTTTTCAAAAAAGGAAAAAAACTACAACAACACAGAGTAGATAGATTTGCACAGAAACTATCAAAGTCGTTTTTTATATCAATTTTATTATTATTGATGACTTTATTCCGTCTAACAACCCCTAACTGCTGCACAGTGGGTTAGGGTGAATATACTGGATAACAAAAGAACTACCCTATCTATTAATGTTAGTGATATCTGTTAGTCTTAGAGATTAGCAAATCAAGTGATATGTAGTTAGAAAATTAACTACACGAAGAACGATCGGAGAGAATCGTATGTACCCGCCTTATATCTTATGTTGGGCGTGGACACTCCACGAGAGTATTGCACACAACGAAGTTTTTCTGTATAATTATTAATTTGAAGAAAATCGGTTCAGATTTAGATATAGCCCCCATACGAATTTCAATCCTGATTTGACTCTCTTCACTCTAGATAACACATATTTTGCCAGATTTTCTTCAAATTTGGCCAAACATCCTATATTTGTACTAGAAAAACCTGTGGTGATAATATGTTAGATCGGTTCAGATTTATATATAGTTCTCATATAAATTGATTGATTTGATTTTACTTTCTTCCACTCTAGAAACCTCACGTTTGAACAGATCTTCTTAAAATTTGGCAAAATATCTTATATTTCTACTGAAAACACCCATGGTGAAAAAGTCATATCGGCTCAGATTTATGTATAGCTACCACACAATTAGCCACAATGCAAATATTCTTCTCGATTTGACAAATTGGGTCAGATCATATAAGCCTTTGATTAGCAAACATACACAAATCCTTCCCGTTTTCACTTTTTTTACCGAATAGAAGTGGACTGTATCATATAGTCGGCCCGCCCGACTTTAGCCTTTCCTTATTTGTTTTCTATTGCGTTTTTTCATTTTCCATCCAACAGCAGATTAAACTAATGGAATAATGGTCTGAATGGAATAATTGTCGGATGTGATCATCTTTCACTGTACGTATCCCTTGGAAAAATATACACCGTTAAGATACCGATAAGGATTGCTGCAATTAAAAGCTGTGTAAAAGCATCTATTTTCTCCCTGCTATGATGGCGACATAGAAATTTTTCCTAATTTCTGATTTCAAGAAAATAATTGCCCCGTTTTATTTTAAGCACCAAAAACTCTGGGAGGTGATATTATTTTTCTGGTAGGTATTGTCGAGTAGACAAACAATATATATTTTAAATTTGCCAGTCACCCCCAAAACCATGAGCTACGGGTAAAAAACTGGTTTTTCATACTTTTACACGGATATAAGCCTGTAACATAGTTGGTTATACTCCAATTTCTGTTGGATTTCAATTCGTAAAGTGAAGTGGAATTTCAATAACTCAGTGAATTACTAACGGAATTTTGAAAGCAAAGCGGCGTTTTAGCCCTTTCTAAATGTGTAACTAAAATAAATGTATACATGCATGAAAGTTATAAGAACCTAAATTTGTCTTGTGGTCGGATAATTTTTGTGGAAGGTACTAGAAGGTTTGTAGTACATGGTTCCAGCTTAAACATTTATTTTTCATCAAATATCAACTCATAATGGATTCCAGGCTTCGGCGTGGAAGTTATAAAAAAAATTAAATTTACCTAGGATAGGGACAACTGTGTGGGAGGTACTAGAAGGGGCGTGGCAAAATCATAAGTATTTTGTAGGTTGATTATAAAAACATTTTCAAATATCAAATTGCAACTGGTTTCGATTATCCGAATGGAAGTTATATTAGTTTTATTTTGACCAAAGCTTATGCCAATTTGTGTGGGCGGTACCAGAAGGGGTGTGACCATATTTTAGGTGAATGCAATGCCTATAAAAACAAATCCAATCAAATTTCATCCAATTATAAGTTACTAGCAGTACCCGCTGCTTCGCACGCGAAAAAGCCAGTTATTTGTTAATAAATACTTTACCCTAAAAATACTTTACTTTTTTGGTAACACATTTATTCCTTGTTGTCCCGTATCCCCCCTTTTAAGTACAAATTTTTTAAATATTCATTTATATTCCGCGCTTACGTAATAAAATGATTGTACAGCATTTTTATCCCTTTTCGTCCCGCGCACCCCTTAAATGTACAAATTTCGAAAAATCAAACTACTGCGCTTCTATAAGGTCAGAGGAATTTACACACTAAATTTCACGATTCTAGCTGTAATACTAAAGTTGGTACCATTTTTATCCCTTTTTGTCACGCTCGCAACTTAAAAGTACAAATTTCGAGAAATCCATTTATGTTGCAAGTCTACGTTGTCAGAGAAATTTAAACACAAAATTTCACGACTATAGCTGAAATATTTTAGTTGATACTATTTTGATCCCGCCCGCTCATTGTTTATAAGTACAAAATTTTAAAAATTCGTTTAGATTTGCGCTTCAATACTTTAGTTGGTACTACTTCTATCCCTTGTGGCTCACCCCTATAAGAAAATTTCAAAAAATCCATTTAGATTGCGCTTTACACACAGTTTACACTCCAAATTTCCCGACTATAGCTGCAATTCTTAAATTGGAACCCCTAAAAAGTACAAATTTCGAACAATTCATTTATACTGCGCTTCTACATGGTCAGAGGAATTTACATACCAAATTTTACGATTCTAGCTGTAATACTTTAGTTGGTACCATTTTTATCCCTTTTGCCCCTCTCATCCCTTAAATGTACAAATTTCGAAAAATCCATTTATGTTGCGCTCCTACATGGTCGGAGAAATCTACACGCCGAATTTCACGATTCTAACTACAATAATTTAGTTGGTACAATTTGTATCCCTTTTTGTCTCGCACACCCATAATAAGTACAAATTTCGAAAAATTTATTTAGATTTGCTCTTCTACGTTGTCAGAGGAATTTACATACCTAATTTCACGACTATAGCTGCAATACTTAAATTCGTACAACTTTCATCCCTTTTTCCCGCGCACCTCCTAAAAGTACAAAAATCCAATTTTACTTCGTTTCTATATGGTCAGAGGAATTTACATACCAAATTTCACGATTCTAGCCGTAATACTTTAGTTGGTACCATTTTTATCCCTTTTTGCCCCGCTCGCCCCTTAAAAGTACAAATTTCGAAAAATCCAATTTTACTTCGTTTCTATATGGTGAGTGGAATTTACATACCACATTTCACGTTTCTAGCTGTAATACTTTCGTTGGTACCATTTTTATCCCTTTTTGTCCCGCTCTTCCCTTAAAAGTACAAATTTCGAAAAATCAAATTTTACTTCGTTTCTATATGGTCAGAGGAATTTACCAAATTTCACGATTCTAGCTGTAATACTTTAGTTGGTACCATTTTTATCCCTTTTTGTCCCGCTCTTCCCTTAAAAGTACAAATTTCGAAAAATCAAATTTTACTTCGTTTCTATATGGTCAGAGGAATTTACATACCAAATTTCTCGATTCTAGTTGTAATATATTAGTTGGTACCATTTTTATCCCTTTTTGTCCCGCTCTCCCCTTAAAAGTACAAATTTCGAAAAATCCAATTTTACTTCGTTTCTATATGGTGAGAAGATTTTACATACCACATTTCACGATTCTATCTGCAATACTTTAGTTGGTCCCATTTTTATCCCTTTTTGTCACGCTCGCCCCTTAAAAGTAAAAATATCGAAAAATCCAATTTTACTTCGTTTCTATATGGTCAGAGGAATTTACATACCAAATTTCACGATTCTAGCTGTAATACTTTAGTTGGTACCATTTTTATCCCTTTTTGTCCCGCTCGTCCTTTAAAAGTACAAATTTCGAAAAATCCCTATTTGTAGCTCGTCTGCATGGTCATTGCAAGGAACTCACCGAATTTCATGTTTAAGCTACTGTCGTTTAGTAAGGACGAAGGTTCGATGTTTATCCCTTTTTGGGCCATTTTATCCCCTAAAAGTACGAATTTCGTAAAACCCTTTCTTAGTCGACGTCTACGTCATATTTGGGAACTACCCTGAAAATTTCAGCCGTTTGGTCTGGGAGCTGGTCAATGATAAGCCAGTCAGTCAGTAACGCAGCTCTTTTATATATATAGATAACAGCTTTAATTTTACGGCGTGATTTGTGTGCCAGGTACTAGAAGGGGCGTGGCAAAACCTCCATATGCCAAAATACAGATGATTTCGAATATCGTTGTGTCAATTTCGCCCATCTTAGAACTTAAACTATGTTTGGGAAAAATAAAGTGTGATTAAATTTTAAGGGGCATTGTTGATTTTGAATAAAACACAAATTATTTACGAAATTATTGTGATTTCTTTTTATTATGATAACATTGGTATGGTTCAATTATGTATGGAATAAAATATCGGCCAAATGGCCGCCGCGACCTCGGCGGCACACCTCCATCCGATGGTCCAAATTTTCGCTAACGCTGAGGCATAATTGTTCCGTTAATGTGCCGAATTATCTCATCATTTAACTCTTGAATTGTTGCTGGCTTATCGACGTACACCTTTTCTTTCAAATAACAACAAAAAAAGAAGTCCAAAGGTGTCAAATCACATGATCTTGACGGCCAATTGACATCGCCACCACGAGAGATAACACGGTCATTGAATTTGTCGCGCAAAAGAGCCATTATTTCGTTAGCTGTGTGTGACACCGTCCTGTTGAAACCACATGTCGTCCACATCCATATCTTCCAATTCGAGCCATAAAAAGTTCGTTATCATCTCACGGTAGCTAAGACCATTCACAGTAACTGCCTGACCGGCCACATTTTGGAAAAAATACGGCCCGATGATGCCGCCAGCCCATAAACCGCACCCAACAGTCACTCTTTGTGGGTGCATTGGTTTTTCGACAATCACTCTTGTATTATCATTCGCCCAAATGCGGCAATTCTGCTTATTGACGAATCCACTGAGGTGAAAATGTGCCTCATCACTGCAGATGGATGATTTTCTTCGAAGTGCACGATATGCATTTTGATTTGAACGCCCATTTTCATAATAAGTCTGCATAACTTTAACGCGTTGCTCGATTGTGTATCTCTCTTGAGTTAGTCTGAAATTGAGAAATGTCAAATGAAATGCAGAAAAAATACTTGACGTTTAGGTGTGGTTCACATTCAACATCGGTCCTTACAATTTAACCACCCTTTATTACCGGCAGATTAGAGGCGGTCAACTTTACCTAGAAGTGCACTAGCATATTGGGAAAATTTTGATGCTGCATTATTATAATATTAATAGTTCTCTACTATATAAATATAAAACTTGAAGTGGAATCAAAAAGAGACCATTTGACAGCAATCTTCAAAGATATACCCTAAATATTATTAGATGGAAACAATTTCCCTCAAGTCCGATTGACCAATATGTTACAGAGTGGAATATACACATCTAATTTCATGATTTTGGCTACAGCCAATTGCTTCGTACCAATTCTACTCCTTTTTCCATTTTGACTCTAAAAGTACGAATTTAGAAAAATTCGTTCCTCCTTCTTTCTGCGACTACGTAGACAGACGAGTGAACATACTGAATATCATGATTTGATTGTCACCAAATTTAATCCCATTTAGATCCTGATGGTATGTAAAGAGTGATTTTTTTGAGGTTAGGATTTTCATGCATTAGTATTTGACAGATCACGTGGGATTTCAGACATGGTGTCAAAGAGAAAGATGCTCAGTATGCTTTGACATTTCATCATGAATAGACTTACTAACGAGCAACGCTTGCAAATCATTGAATTTTATTATCAAAATGCGTGCTCTGTTAAGAAAGTTCAGAAAGAAAGAAATTGTGTTCAGCGACGAAGCTCATTTTTGGCTCAATGGGTACGTAAATAGGCAGAATTGTCGATTTTGGAGTGAATATCAGCCAGAAGCATTGCAAGAGCTACCAATGCATCCAGAAAAAGTCACAGTTTGGTGCGGTTTATGGGCTGGTGGCATCATTGGACCGTACTTCTTCAAAGATGATGCGAATCGTAACGTAACTGTGAATGGTGAGCGCTACCGTGAGATGATATCCAACTTTTTTTTGCCCAAAATGGAAGAACTGAACTTGGTTGACATGTGGTTTCAACAAGATGGCGCTACATGCCACACAGCTCGCGATTCTATGGCCATTTTGAGGGAAAACTTCGGAGAACAATTCATCTCAAGAAATGGACCGGTAAGTTGGCCACCAAGATCATGCGATTTGACGCCTTTAGACTATTTTTTGTGGGGCTACGTCAAGTCTAAAGTCTACAGAAATAAGCCAGCAACTATTCCAGCTTTGGAAGACAACATTTCCGAAGAAATTCGGGCTATTCCGGCCGAAATGCTCGAAAAAGTTGCCCAAAATTGGACTTTCCGAATGGACCACCTAAGACGCAGCCGCGGTCAACATTTAAATGAAATTATCTTCAAAAAGTAAATGTCATGGACCAATCTAACGTTTCAAATAAAGAACCGATGAGATTTTGCAAATTTTATGCGTTTTTTTTAAAAAAAAAGTTATCAAGCTCTTAAAAAATCACACTTTATATCGAAATCTCTCTTTATGTTTCCCGTCACCGCAGTCGATGAAGTGTACACACCGAATTTCATTATTATAGCTGCAGACATTTGGTTAGTACCATTTTGATCTCCATTTACCCCAATTTCCGTCTAAAAGTACACATTTAGAAAAAATACTTTTTATATCGCATCTTCACAATCAGATGATTGTACACACCGAATTGCATGATTTCAACTTCAGCGGTTTGGTTGGTACCATCCCTCTTTTCCAATTATATTCCTTAAAAGTACGAAAAATCCATCTATTTTACGTATCAACGCAATTAGAGGGATTTACATTCCAAATTTCATGTTTCTAGCTATTGTCGTATCATTGGAACCATTTGTATCCCTTTTTGTACCATTTCGCCCGCTACAACGTGTATTTACTTTTTGGTGTATTTACGTGTATTTACTAGAGGTCTTGTACCAAATATCAAAAAAATTTAAGTACGTCTGCGGATTATGAGATCAGTTATAAGGCTAAATCTAGGCTAGGATGTAGGCTAATGTTTTCATCTAAGGAGAATTAACAAGTAAAAACGACGCTAAGTTTATATCCTCTCCACCATGGATTGCAGTGCAGTAATAGTACAGGAAAATATAAATTGTTTTAATATAGCTAAACCAAAACAAATACAAATATTAAAAAAATAATTTTACAAATTAATATAGTATTTTCATTATTTCAAACCATGCTTTTAAGGCAAGGCTACCAATACGATTACATATCGAAATAATACTTCAAGTCAATTCCAAAAATAAATATTTTTATACTTGTATTTTCAAAAACCTTAAATACTATAAATATTGGTTCTTTGTGGGTGTTTCAGTTGTTTGTATTTCCATTCTACTTTAATTCTAAAAGTACAAATTTTGAAAATCTAACTTCATGATTCAACCAATTATTTGCCCTAAAAGTAAAAAGTACGAATTTGAAAAAATCTTTTAGTTTGCGTGTCTATGCTTTCAGAGGAATGTATACAACGAATTCCATGATTCTAGCTGCGTCCATTTGGTTGGTACCACTTTTATCCCCTTTTTCCTATTTAACCCCCTTAAGAGCACGACTTTCTAAAATCTCTTTATTTTACTTGTCTACGCAAGAGGGATGTACACACCGAATTTTATCATTCTAGCTGAGGTCGGTTAGTTGGTACTATTTTTATCCCTCTGTGCCTCTTGTATCCCTTGAAAGTACGAATTTGGAAAAAATCTTTTATTTTATGTGTCTACGCAGTCGGAGG
The DNA here is from genome assembly GCA_947397865.1 of Polietes domitor. NCBI lineage: Eukaryota > Metazoa > Arthropoda > Insecta > Diptera > Muscidae > Polietes > Polietes domitor. The sequence continues at coordinate 159,498,879 of OX377619.1, read as the reverse complement.
AATGTATACTCTGAATTTCATGACTCTAGCTGCGGACATTTGGTTGGTACTATTTTTATCCCCTTTTTCTTTTTTTATCCCTCTATTCGCATTTTACGCCTGAAAAATACAAATTTGGAAAAAAAATTTATATTATGTCTCTACTCAGTTAGAGGAATTTACACACCGAATTTCGTGTTTCTAGCTGTTGTCGTTTAATAGGTACCATTTTTATCCCTTTTTGTCCCATTTCACCCCCTACGAATATAAACTACTTAATGCTGCACGTTTTTTGTTATAGGTGGAATGCGCATATCCGATATCAAGTAAGTACAAGCAGACATTTTGAAAAACTATACTTAAATACTCTAAAATATTAGGGGTTATTATGGGTATTTTTTAGTCTTTGTGAGGGAAAATTTTTTCTTTGGGCCGATTTCGCCCAGCTTCAATCCCAACCGATCTACGACTATAAGACGTATTTGTGGAAAATTTGGACGTCCTAGCTCCTTTCGTTTAGATGATAGCGTGCTTTCAACAGACGGAAAGACGGACGGATGGACATGGCTAGATCGTCTTGGAATTTTAGGACGATCAAGATTATATATACTTTATAGGGTCTCAAGGCGATATTTCAAGGTGTTACCAACTGAATGATAAAGTTAGTATAGCCCCATCCTGGAGGTGGCGGGTATAAAAATAAAAATTAATATTTAGTCTTCTTTCCACAGAACTAACAACTAAAATCTGATCGAAAGTATAACAAATGAAAAAATCATTTAAATATTTGATTTGGTTACTTCAATTATCAAATTATATTATATTATCTAATAACACTGTCCAACAACATTTTTTGGAACAGAGTAATTTTTTCGTAGAACAATTTAATCCTTAAATGTCCTTTTGAAAGGTCTTTTCTTGATTTTCTCGAAAAAATGGTCAAATGGTTAAGATCTTCCACAAAAACGATACTCATAAAATTCCACAATATAGTTCTGACAATAAGAATTCCCTCAGACATTACTTATAACACTTTTTTCGCTTAGTATAATGCTCCCTTAGACCAAAAAATGAAAACTTTGACCCGCGATAGAAAGAAACGCGACAGAAAGAAACTCAGCTGGACTATTAGTTTAATCTACAAAACTGATCTACTCTACCTTTCAGAATTAAATGGTTGCCATTCTTTTCCAATCAAAAAGTCCTAATTTGTTGGACAGTATAATTATTAAATCCATTGTAAATGCTCACTATTAGAAAATAATATAAATTTCAACAAATTACACTGCTTTGTTCACTTGAATATAAACTGTACAACTAAAATAGATCGATCACGTACAGTCTCTAGATTTACAAAAGTTAATGAACCATTATACCATCACGAGTGCTATAATTAAAAATTTTCGGTCAAGACCATAGATTAATAGTTTGGAATGCAGTAAATTAGTACTCAAAGTACAAGTTCAAAGTATGTCCTTCTTTCAAGGAATAGTTTGTATAATTTTATTATTTTTTTACTTAATCCGTAACATACTTTTTTCTGTGTGTACCTATTTTAATTCCTATCAGCCATCAATAAATTGCACGAATATTACCAAAAATATTTTGAAATGTTCCACAGTGCACGGTTCCATCGCCAGAGACCCACACATATCCTTATACAAATACTCACACACTTACCTTGGCACGCATACTCATACCCACATTCACATCCTTATGGTTGGTAATGTTTTTTTGTGCGCAATTCAATTGTTTTTGTCTGTAATACTTTAATACTTTTTCAAAATAAATCGTAAAATGAACGAACTGACGCAAAAAAATATATATCGCTACATCCAAACAAACAACCCGAATAAACAACATTGAAAATAAACATTTAAAACAACCAAAATTTTATTATTATTCTTTTTTCAATACAAATGATATGGCAACCATTAAGGGGTATGTGCACACAAACATACAAAACGCATAGATATCCTTACACACACACACTCAGCGAGACATTTAGAGTTATCCACACACATTCAAACATACGGACGGTGCTCAGGCTCAGGTGCACTTTGCAAGTCATATGGTGCAATTTTCAGTTTCAGTTCAAAATCGTCCTTCCATCCGTAACTGCATTGGTATTGAGGGGATGTACTGGTCTCTGGCTGTGTATCCTTATTTCGTTTATGACTGCCAGTATGCATTTATTACCATCATTGCATCATTGATTGGTTTGGTTTTGCTTCCATTTTGGCTGATGCCGCTGATGTTGTTGTGGCACCAGCAGCAGCTTTCCCCCACCCACCCTGTTGTGATCCCGGGCATCCATTCATTCCGGCTGACATGTGTTTTATAGTCTGGCGGAATTATGGCATAAAAAATTACCTACGAGTACATATTGTCAATATTTAGCTTTTATTTACATTACATTTAGTTTTGATATTTAAACGATTATTTTATGATGACAAATGTTTTTCTGCATCGCGTATAAAAAAACGCGCAACAACATAAAACAGGGAGGATGGTGTATATAGGGGTGTACCGAGGGTGGCATTTAATGGAAATAGAATACCCAGATGGGAATTCGATTGCAAAATGATTAATGGATTCCGACAGAGGACTTTCGCGGAGAATGGAAGAGAGAGACATATCGTTATCTAAAATTAAAATTGTTCAACCTTTTTTACGCATAATACTTTAAGCAAATATTCCATTTCTTTTAATCAATTCCGAAAACAATTTTCTTCTCAGACATGTTTTCAATTAACTTAATCTATGAAGTATCAAGTGTCAACAAAAATGGGCGATTTTTTGTGGGGGAATGAAATCAAATTCTGAATTGAATTGTATATATTTAACGAGACTAGCAGATATAATAAGAAGTTGTATTTCAATCTATATATGTAAAAGAGTTGCGTTACTGACTGACTTATCATTGACCAGCGCCTAGACCAAACGGCTGCAGCCAGAGTCATGAAATTTTCAGAGTAGTTCCCAAATATAAGGTAGACGCCGGCTAAGAAGGGTTTTAAATTCATACTTTAAGGTGGTAAAATGTGACCAAAAAGGAATAAACGTCAAACATTCGTCCTGACTAAACGGCACACTATGGACGGAAATTCAAAAAAGCGGCCAAAAGTCAAATTTTATGACACATGTAATATTGAAAAATGATTAGGGCTATCTATTCAACACATATCCAGCCAAACTATAAACACTAAATATGAATATTCCAGACGATTTTCTGCCAGTCCAAAGTTAAGCATATATTTTAACCTATATTTAGAGAACAGTTTGATAAATTTTAAAATGTACATTAGGCTGGGTCGCCGTCCATACAAATGGAAAATCAAGTTCCAGTCACCCCACGAAAATAAAGTTTGGATTGTTTAATTATGATTTGCAAAATATTTCGTTTCTAGACCAAGCCATCACTCTTTTAGGCATCATTCGAAAGGTATTGATTCCTCCTATTAATTTTTCATTACACCTTTTACGAAATGTTTGCAAGAAATATGAGTTTTTTGCTGTCAACTTCAAAACCCAGAAAAAATCAATATAAACACCCAATAATTCTACCAATCAGTTATACTAAGACAACAATAAAAATTTTTATTTAAAGTGCTTCCAAGGGTCTATTAATTCAGAAAAAATGGGCAAAAATACAACATAAAAAAACAAGTAAGGAAAGGCTAAAGTCGGGCGGGGCCGACTATATAATACCCTATACCACTCCCTGCGTGTATACCTCGCTTTGATTACTAAACCCAGTTATTTCATGGGAGCAATTTTATGTAGTTCCTATAAATTATACTATAAATTATTCTTTAGTAAAATTTAATGAATATGGTAAATAATAAAGTAATTGATCCAATTTTCCAGCAGATATTCCGAGAAAAGTAAATATAACGTGGAAAAATTGATCAAGATCCAAGGACAAATACAAATTATACAGCGGTAATAGGATGAATCGGACGGACATTTGAAGGTGGCCTATATGAACACTTGTGGCCTGTGCCAAAACATGCGAATATATATTTCTAATTCACTGTAGGTATTCCTAGTTGAAATATAGAATGATCTGCAAAATTTGATGAAGATCCCATGTAAGATGTAGTTTCTAGAGCTGTAATAGAGCAGAATGGTTCCCCATTTGGCTTATACCAAAGTATGGACATACGGACGGAGCCGCTTATATGATACACCCCACTTTCTATCTCATTACAATTCAATTCGGTAAAAAAGTGAAATCGGGAAGGATTTTTGAATTATGTAAATGTATGTGTTTGACAAAAAATTTTAAATCGGAAAGGACATTTGTATGGGGGTATATTGAAATGTAATATGTAAAGTTTGGCCAAAATCGGTTAAACATTCGGGAGCAACATTTGTATTGGGGCAATATCTAAATCTGAACCGATCGTACCCACTTTCACCATAGGTGTTTCTAGTTCGATTATAAAATGTTGTACAAATTTTAAAGAAAATCGGGTACAATATGTGGATTCTAGAGCGGAAAAAGTCAAGTCGGGAGCGACATTTGTATGGGGACTATATCCAAATCTGAACCGATCTTACCCACTTTCACCATAGGTGTTTTTAGTCGGATTATAAGATGTTGTGCAAATTTTAAAGAAAATCGGGTACAATATGTGGTTTCTAAAGCGGAAAAGGTGAAATCGGGAGCGACATTTGTATGGGGCTATATCTAAATCTGAACCGATCTTACCCAATTTCTGCATAGGTGTTTCTACTTGGATTGTACGATGTTGTGCCAAATTTAAAGAAAATCGGGTACAAGATGTGGTTTCTGGAGCGGAAAATGTCAAATCGGGAGCGACATTTGTATGGGGGCTATATCTAAATCTGAACCGATCTTACCCACTTTCTGCATATGTGTTTATAGTTGGATTATAAGATGTTGTGCCAAATTTAAAGAAAATCGGGTACAAGATGTGGTTTCTAGAGCGGAAAATGTCAAATCGGGAGTGACATTTGTATGGGGGCTATATCTAAATCTGAACCGATGTTACCCAATTTCTGCATAGGTGTTTATAGTTGGATTATAAGATGTTGTGCCAAATTTAAAGAAAATCGGGTACAAGATGTGGTTTCTAGAGCGGAAAATGTCAAATCGGGAGCGACATTTGTATGGGGGCTATATCTAAATCTGAACCGATCTTACCCAATTTCTGCATAGGTGTTTATAGTTGGATTATAAGATGTTGTGCTAAATTTAAAGAAAATCGATTACAAGATGTGGTTTCTAGAGCGGAAAATGTCAAATCGGGAGCGACATTTGTATGGGGGCTATATCTAAATCTGAACCGATTTCTCCAAATTCAATACCTTTGCCAGAAAAAATAACTTCTGAAAAGTTTCATGACAATCGGGCAACAATTGCGACCTGTAGAGTGCGAACAAGCTTAGATGGTCAGCAGACGGACAGACGGACGGACAGACAGACCTCGGTAAATCGATTCAGCTGGTGATTCTAAGCCGATCCGTATACTTAAAGGTGGGTGTAGCTCGATTATTTCTTGGTGTTACAAACATTTGGCGCGAAACTAACTTATAATACCCTATTCCACGAAGTGGTGTAGGGTATAATTACACGGGACATGATTTTTAGATGTGTTTTCAGGAGCGTTTAGTTCCCAGTAACGAAATATTTTGTAGATCATCATTAATCAATCCAATCTTCATTTCTGGTGGGTGACCGCTTCAATTTATTTTCGTGACCCATCCTAATGTACGTAGGCTTAATACATTTTCACTTTTATATTTGTTTTGTTGGTTATAACTTGAATCGTAATATAGTCCTTTTTTATACACTCCACGAGAGAATTATGTCTTTGTGCATTTGTTTGTAACACCCAAAAGGACACGAGATAGACCCATTGTTAATTATACCGATCGTCTTAGAATCACTTTCTGAGTCGATTTAGCAATGTCCGTCTGTCTGTCTGTCCGTCCGTCCGTCCGTCCGTCCATCTATTCTTGTAGAATAGATGTAGACAGAACCAAATGAAACTTTGCACAACGATGTTTTTCGGGATAAGGACCAACGCTATTTAATTTTAAGAAAATCGGTTCAGATTTAGATATAGCCCCCATACGAATTTCACTCCCGATTTCACTCTAGATACCACATATTACAACAGATTTTCTTTAAAATTGGCAAAACATCTTATATTGTAACTAAAAACACCTGTGGTAAAAATGTGTTAGATCGGTTCAGATTTATATATAGCTCCCATACAAATTTCTCTCCCGATTGGACTTTTTCCGCTCTAGAGACCACATAATGTATCAGATTGTCTTCAGATTTGGTAAAACATCTTATATTCCCACTAGAAACTCCTATGGTGAATATCGGACAGATCGGTTCAGATTTATATATAGCTCCCATACAAATTTCGCTCCGGATTTGACTTTTTCCGCTCTAGAAACCTCATAATGTATCAGATTGCCTTCAGATTTGGTAAAACATCTTATATTTCCACTAGAAACACCCATGGTGAATATCGGTCAGATCGGTTCAGTTTTATATATAGCTCCCATACAAATTTCGCTCCCGATTTGACTTTTTCCGCTCTAGAAACCACATATTGTGTCAGATTGTCTTCAGATTTGGTAAAACATCTTATATTTAAACTAAGAACATCTATGGTGAAAATAGGTCAAATCGGTTCAGATTTAGATATAGCCCTCATACAAATGTCGTTCCCGATTTGACATTTTCCTCTGTAGAAACCACATATTGTACTCGATTTTCTTTAAATTTGGCACAACATCTTATAATCTTACTAGAAACACCTATGCAGAAATTGGGTAAGATCGGTTCAGATTTAGATATAGCCCCCATATAAATGTCGCTCCCGATTTGACTTTTGCCGCTTTAAAAGCCACATATTGTGCTCGATTGTCTTTAAATTTCGCACAACATCTTATAATCTAACTAAACAAAACTATGGTGAAAGTGGGTAAGATCGGTTCAGATTTTAATATAGCCCAAATTCAAATGTTGCTCCCATAAGTTTAACCGATTTTGGCCAAACTATACATTTTATATTTCACCTATTTCGTTGCAGGTTTCAATATATCCTCATACAAATGTCCTTTCCGATATAAAATTTTTTGTCAAACACATACATTTACAGGATACAAAAAACTTTCCCGTTTTCACTTTTTCACTGAATTGAATTGTATTCGGATTGAAAGTGGAGTGTATCATAGAGTCGGCCCCGCCCGACTTTAGCCTTTCCTTACTGGTTTGACATAAAATATTGTTTTTTTATAAATTACGTTTCTTATAGCGAAGAAATGTCGGCAGTTACTACAATATTAATTTAAGAGTCTTCGTTATGGAGTTCTGTAACACCAGTGAAAATTTCGTCTGCACCTTCGTTGTACTTTGGACGCTACAACATATTTTCGAATACAAGTGATTGACTTTCGGAATTTTGGAAATAAAATAGAAATAGTATTTAAAATATTTTTTTAAAAAATTATATCCTTTGAACTTTGTAGTCCTTTGAATGGGCAACAGGATGAGAAAATGAAAAAGTAAGAACGCCAAATAACTCCATTTGTTCTATAGTTTGCTACATATATCATACGGTTCAAGTGTAACGACTTACGGTATTATGAGGGTATTCGGCAATATATTACAAGCAATGGCATGCTGTCTAGAAATTGATTGTACTCCTTTTGAGGCTTGCCTTTTGGTTGCCTTTCGGAAGAAGCTCTGGAAGACAGTATTAAAGAGTTTTCGAGCTGAAAGCAGACGAAATTTTAGTGAAAACAAAACTCATATTCATTTCTACTTTTTCGCCAATCTATATTAGGTACGGTTGGTTTTTATTCTTCAAAAATTTTAAATTTTAAAGCCTAGCTTACACAACTCAATTAAATATTTTAAGCCACATTAGTTAGTTTGCTATCTTGGAATGACGGTGACTTAAGGATTTGTTTGCAGTGCCATATTTGAGATACCATCATTACATGCATATAAAAGTACTAAATTATCAAGGGAGAGCTATTTTTGCCAATCATGGCATCTCAGTACGTAAAAATACAAACCCATGTTTACATACATACTCCAAAATTCAAATATGTGAGATTTGACCCCACACAACTTTTTATTAAAACAAGTAAGGAAAGGCTATAGTCGGGTGGAGCCGACTATATGATACACTCCACTTTCTATCCTATTACAATTCAATTCGGTAAAAAGTGAAATCGGGAAGGATTTTTGCATCCTGTAAATGTATGTGTTTGACAAAAAATGTTAAATTGGAAAGAACATCTGTATGGAGATATATTGAAACATGGAACGCTGTAACCCATTTGTATGTTTATAGGTGAAATATGTAAAGTTTGGCCAAAATTGGTTAAACATTTGGGAGCAACATTTGTATATATATAAATAAATGTATATCTAAATCTGAACCGATCTTACCCACATTCACCATAGATGTTTTATTTAGATTATTAGATATTGTGCCAATTTTAAAGAAAACCGGGTACAATATGTGGTTTTTAGAGCGGAAAATCTCAAATCGGGAGCGACATTTGTATGGGGGCTATATCTAAATCTGAACAGATCTTACCCTCTTTCTGCGTAGGTGTTTCTAGCTAGATTATAAGGTGTTGAGCCAAATTTGAAGAATATCGGGTACAATATGTGGTTTCTAGAGCGTAAAATGTCAAATCGGGAGCGACATTTGTATGGGGGCTACATCTAAATCTGAACCGATCTTACCCACTTTCTGCATAGATGTTTCTAGTTGGATTATAAGATGCTGTGCCAAATTTAAAGAATATCGGGTACAATATGTGGTTTTTAGAGCGGGAAATGTCAAATCGGGAGCGACATTTGTATAGGGGCTATATCTAAATTTGAATCGATCTTACCCACTTTCTGCATAGGTGTTTCTAGTTGTATTATAAGATATTGTGCCAAATTTAAAGAAAATCGGATAAAATATGTGGTTTCTAGAGCGGAAAAATCGGGAGCAACATTTGTATGGGGGCTATATCTAAATCTTAACCGATTTACCTGAAATTAAATAGCGTTTGTCCTTGATCCACAAAACCCACTTGTGCAAATTTTTGTTAAGATCGGACTATAATTGCGACCTGTAATTTGATTACAACAATAGTTGGACAGACGGACATTGTTAAATCGATTCAGAAAGTGATTCTAAGCCGATGTGTATAAAAAGCGATGGGTCTAACTCGTTTCCTTTTGGGTGTTACAAACAAATGCACAAAGACAAAATACTCTAGTGGAGTGTATAAAAACGCTGCATTGTTCTTATAACGGGATATGAATCAAGGACATGTTATTTGTATCCATTCCAAATTTCATCCCGATCCAAGCATTTTCCCATTTCAGCCCATAGTGCGGCAGTACATGAGATCGAGGCTATAAAAGGCTCTGCGTTTGTTTGTAACACCCAAAATGAAGTGAGATAGACCCATTGTTAATTATACCGATAGACTTAGAATCAGTTTTTGAATCGATTTAGCAATGTCCGTCAGAGAAACTTTGCACAATGAAGTTTTTCGGGATAATGATAGAGTGAATTTCATGTCTGTGCAACTACAGGACTCTTTGACCAGGACTTGTTTTCTTCGCTGGAATGCTAGCTATTCCTGATTTTAATGTGTTTTTATAGTGCCAGGAAGACGATATATTAAAAAAATTAAAAAGATATATATATACAGTAATAACTCGAATCGTAATTTGTAACCATATTAATAAATAAAAATAAAATAAATAAAATGTATTAATTTCAGATAAAAATATATCAATATATTTTATCAAGAATGGAAATAAGTAGAAAATTTTGTTTGCTTTGTACAGACTCTTTTCTCGAGAGTTGTAACTCTTCTCAAGGCTGAAATAATTTCCTCTTATGTTTCTTTCATTGTACTTTCCTCATCACCAGGAAGACAATCGCTAGAATTATTCTGTTTATTTTGATCGGTGAGCTCCGTAGTAGGTTCAGCAACCCACTTCTCGATTTCAGCATGAGTTAGCTGCTGTAATGGTTCCACGTCACTGAGAAAAGTTGCAATGCATTGAATATTTGATTCAGATTCAGCTAAATGTAAACGCATTTCAGATTTCATCTTCTTCCTCCCAGTACGACGAAATTGTATAAAGTTTTTGAAACGAGGAGCGGATCAAAGATTCATTAAGGTTATTCCATGCATTCGCCAATAAACATATTGCTGTTTATACCCTACACCACAGAGTATAATCTTTGTGCATTTGTTTGTAACATCCAAAAGGAGATAAACCCATCGTTTATTATACCGATCAACATAGAATCACTTTTTAAACCCATTTAGCCATGTCCGTCTGTCTGTCCATCTATTCTTGCAATCACGATACAGGTCGCAGTTATTGTCCGATCCTAACCAAAATTGGCACAAGTAAGTCTTGCGGGTAAAGGGCGAACACTATTTAATTTGAAGAAAATCGCTTCAGATTTAGATATAACCTCCATACAAATGTCGCTCCCGTTTTGACTTTTCCCTTATATAAACCACATATTCCACTCGATTTGCATCAAATTTGGCACATAACCTTATAATTCAACTGGAAACATCTATGGTGAAAAAGGGTCAGATTGGTTCAGATATAGATATAGCTCCCATATAAATTTTTCTCTCAATTTGACTTTTTTCGCTCTAGACACTACATATTATAACCGATCCTTTTCAAATTTGTGACAACACCTTATATTTCAACTAGAAACCTGATGGAGAAAGTAAATAGATCGGTTCAGATTTATGTATATTTCCATTATAAATTTATATAATTTAACTAGAAACATTTGTCGTGAAAGTGAGACAGATTGGTTCAGTATATCTCCTATATAAATTTCGGTCCGGTTTTGACTTTTTCCGTTCTAGAAACTAGATATATTATAGATATATAGATATATATTTTCTTCAAATTTGGCATAGTACCACATAATTGAACTAGAAACATTTATTGTGAAAATGGGTCGGATCGGTTAAGATTTAAATGCAGCAGCCATACAAATTGTGCTCTCGATTGGACAGTTCGCTCTGGACACCACATATTATAACCGATCCTTTTCAAATTTGTGACTACACATTATATTTCAACTAGAAACATTTATCGTGAAAGTGAGTCAAATCGGTTCAGATTTATATATAGCTCTAATAAAAATTTCGCTCCAGATGTGACTTTTTCCGCTAAAGAAACCAGATAATTTAACAGATTTTCTTCAAATTTGCCAAAGCATTTTATATTATTCTTCCGCTCAGGGCCCCATATGTTTGTATGGAACATATAGTACACATACCACTTTTTGTCCCAAATTCAATTTTAATGGGGTAGAAAGTGGAGGATATTATATAGTCCGTCCCTTCCGACTTTAACTGTTTCTTACTTGTTATTTTCAGGTTTATGTTTGGCATTTGCAAACTGGGACACTATACGCTCGAACAAAATTGGGAAATATTAAAAACTCGCATCCAAAGTAGTGAGTGTTTAATGCAAATTGTAAGAAATTTACGTGGAAAATTTTCGAGAAGAGATCGACCTTCAGTTCCGCCTTCGTGAAGCTCATTTTCATTTCGGTGGCTAAAATTGCCGCATATGGGGTTCATGACCTATGCATTAGCTCTGTTTGGTATGGATTTTGGGCTGTACTGAAAAATTGGGTTGATCGGAAGATGTGCTGCCGAGGTAGTCGTGGCAGTCATATGAATGATACTGTGTTTCATTACACAGTGCAACACGAAAAAAATAACCATATACGGACACCGCTACATGATAAAAGACCAAAAAAAAAAAGACCCGAGTTTTTTTTTTTCCCCCAAAGTCATGCACTTTTTTTTATGGGCCCCCAGAGATTTGAGGCCTCGGTGTAATTTTTGGAAAAAAGTGATCATATTCTCAGGCTCATATCTTGCAAACCGTTAGGAATTTTGATTTACTCTCTGAGGCAAAGTTCTAGCTCTTGTCATAAAGAACAAAAATTGTGAACATATAAAATCAAAAAAACTTCATCTTCAAGGTCAAAAACGCAAAAAAACTTAAAAAAAATTCGATTTTTTTTAACCTTTTTTCCCCTGTTCAGGTCCATAGGTAGCAAACCGTTGAAAATTCAGGGAAACAATCAACTACAAAAATGTACCTAAGATCTCAATAAACAACTTTCTAGAACATATGAACTTCCTAGGAATTATTCTTAACACCGTTTAGGTAGCGCTTAGGTAGCCGCAAAATTGAATTTTTGAGATTTTGACCTTGAAGATGAAGTTTTTTTGATTTTATATGTTCACAATTTTTGTTCTTTATGACAAGAGCTAGAACTTTGCCTCAGAGAGTAAATCAAAATTCCGAACGGTTTGCAAGATATGAGCCTGAGAATATGATCACTTTTTTCCAAAAATTACACCGAGGCCTCAAATCTCTGGGGGCCCATAAAAAAAAAGTGCATGACTTTGGGGGGGAAAAAAAACACGGGTCTTTTTTTTTTGGTCTTTTATCATGTAGCGGTGTCCGTATATGGTTATTTTGAAATGACTTCAAAAATGTTGCACAGTGTTATTAAATGACAAAGTTCAACCTTTCCAATAAAACCAGAAATTTGAAAAAAATCAGTACCTTTTTATATTCCAATTGAAAGTTTTAAATGAGCCACCCTATATATATTTTAAATTTTCTTATATGGATGTATAAACATAATATTTAACAAGAAAGCATTATTTCCTCTTTAGGATGGAATAATGGAATAAAATATTTTTTGTGAGGTTTTTCTTTGTTATGGATTTTTCGTGCTAACAAAAATTATTCTCTTAAATCTTTTAGTCGACTGTTCCTAAACCACTGCTTCTAGATGATGGTCATATCCAGGTGATTTTATTTTTTTAATTTATCCATACATTTTTTTGCATTGATTTTATGAAATTAAATGTTTAGGTCTCAAACTCAAAATTATTATTTTTTTGCATAGTGTTATCTTAAATAAAATATCCAGATATGAAAGAACAAGTCATATTTCATTGGACTTTTTTTGGAAAGAATATAAAGGAATTACATTCACACTTAAATCAATACAAAATAATACCTTAAATCGTAATTTTTCCGATATGGTAGCCGTGTTACTTTAAATGCCACATTTGTATAATTACATTGTGGTAAATAAAGACTAGTATGTACAATTATGGAAAATTTATGTATAACATTGAACGGTGGAGACCAAACCAACAACAACAACAGGAACAACGGCAACAACAGAAAACCCCATAGACCGAGAACCTGAATAAACCACGGCCACATTGTGATTGCATAAGTTCGACAGTTTGTATACATAGCAGCGGCGACAGCGACAGCAATGGCAATGGCAACGGGCGGCAACAGCAACAACAACGACAACAGAATTGACAACAACAGCAGCAACAACAATAAAATACGACCAATTTCAATTTAATTCATAACGATTTATGTACAACATTTACAACAACAAACAAATAATAAATTAACAATAAGGATTAAATAACATACACAACACCAGCAGCAACATAGCCTATACAGATATTCGCACGCATGTAATTGCACACACACACTCACTCACTTACGCACGTACGCACGCATACCGAATGACCCAAACGCACGCATACTCCCACTGTCACTGCCAGCTCCACATCTCACATCCGAACACAGATGAAATCCAAGAACAATGAGCCAAAAAGAGGCTGTCATACTCGCACATATTATTAAAAGGATATTTGTAATTTTATCCAAATGGGCGGGGGTGAGCAACTTTGCGGATGGGTGGGTCTCAGAGAGTCGGAAGATGGAACGAGGTTGGTGTGATTGATGGCGTTGCAGGCTAGAGGAGAACTGTGTACTTAGTTTTCCATTTGGTGAGCTTTCCCCCTTTTTACAGGACTTTTAATTTCCCAAGGATATAGATGTTTTAATAATTTATTTCGGTACTTTTTCTTCTATACCCTCCACCATGGATTGCATTCCACAGAGACCTATTTTGGTAGAAGTACAGTAATATTACAAGAAAATAATTTTTTTATATAGCCAAACCAAAATAAATACAAATATTGAAAAAATAATTTTGTAAATAATTATATTTTTATTTTTTCAACCCTCGCTTATAAGGCTAGGGTACCAAAACGTTTACACTATACATGTATATCGAAATAATTCTTAAAGTCAATTCAAAAGATAAAAAAATATTCTTAAATTTATATTTTCAAAAAAACTTAAAAAACATATATATTGGTAGATAGTGGGTGCTACAGTTGGGTGTATTTCCATTCTATTTTAAATGCAAAAGTAAAAAAATGCATTATCTTTTTTCCATTATCTCACGTACATAGTGCAAAGTAACCTATCTTCATGATTCAACCAATTTTTGCCGTAAAAGTAAAAAGTACGAATTTGTTTTTTTTTTTAATTTGCGTGTCAGAGGAATGTATACACCGAATTCCATGATTCTAGCTGCTGCCATTTGGTTGGTATCATTTGTATTCCCTTTTTCCCATTTTACCCCCTTAAGAGCACAACTTTCTAAAATCTCTTTATTTTACGTGACTACTCAATTAGAGGGAAGTATACATCGAGTTTCATCATTCTAGCTGTAGCTGTTTAGTTGGTACTATTTTTATCCCTCTGTACCCATTGTATCCCTTGGAAGTACGAATTTAGAAAAAACTTTTATTTTGCGTGTCTATGCAGTCAGAGGAATGTACACACCGAATTTCATGACTATAGCTGCGGTCATTTGTTTTGTACTATTTTTATCCCCTTTTTACAGTTTAACCCCAAAAAGTACGAATTTCGAAAAATCCCTTTTTTACGTGTCTATAAAATCAGAGGAATGTATACGCCGAATTTCATTATTGTAGGTGCAGCCGTTTGGTTGGTACCATTTTTATCCCTCAATTCCCATTTTACCCCTTAAAAGTACGAATTCGAAAAAAAACTTTTGTATTATGCATCTAATCAATTACAGGACTGTACACACCAAATTTCGTGTTTCTAGCTGTTATCGTTTGATATGTACCATTTTTATCCCTTTTTGGCCCATTTCATCCCCTACGAATAAAAATCACTTTATGGTGCACGTATTTGTTATAGGGGGAATGTGCATACCCATTATCAAGTAATTACAAGAAGATATATTGAAACAAGTAAAAACGGCGTTAAGTTCGGCCGGGCCGAACTTTATATACCCTCCGGTTTTCGTAGAAGTGCAGTAATATTACAGGAAAATATAATTTTTTTAATATAGCCAAACCAAAACAAATACAAATATTGAAAAATTAATTTTATAAATAAATATAATATTTTAATTATTTCAAACCACGCTTATAAGGTAATGATACCAATACGTCAATTCAAAAAATAAATATTCTTCTATTTATATTTTCAAAAATATTTTCAAATCCATAAATATTGGTAGATAGTGGGTGCTCAAGTTGGTTGTATTTCCATTCTATTTTAATTCCAAAAGCACAAATTTTAAAAATCCATTATCAGACGTACATAGTGCAAAATAACCTAACTTCATGATTCAACCAATTTTTGCCGTAAAAGAAAAAGTACGAATTTGGAAAAAAACTTTTTATTTTGCGTGTCTATGCAGTCAGAGGAATGTATATACCGAATTCCACGATTCCAGCTCCGCCCATTTGGTTGGTACCATTTTTACCACCTTGACGTTTCTACGCAATTAGAATTTCATCATTCTAGCTGTAGTCGTTTAGTTGGTACTATTTTTATTCCTCTGTACCATTGTATCCCTTGAAAGTACTAATTTCGAAAAATTCGTCTATTTTCCGTGTCTACACGCTCAGAGGAATGTATACTCCGAATTTCATGACTCTAGCTGCGGTCATTAGATTGGAACTATTTTTATCCCCTTTTTTTCATTTTGGTACTATTTTTATTCCTCTGTACCATTGTATCCCTTGAAAGTACTAATTTCGAAAAATTCGTATATTTTCCGTGTCTACACGCTCAGAGGAATGTATACTCCGAATTTCATGACTCTAGCTGAGGTCATTAGATTGGAACTATTTTTATCCCCTTTTTTCATTTTAACCCCAAAAAGTACGAATTTTGAAAAATCCGTGTATTTTACTTATCTATGCAATCAGAGGAATGTATACACCGAACTTCATTATTGTAGGTACAGCCATTTGGTTGTACCATTTTTATCCCTCTATTCGCATTTTACCCCTTAAAAGTACGAATTTGGAAAGAATACTTTTATATTATGTATCTACTCAATTAGAGGAATGTACACACCGAATTTCGTGTTTCTAGCTGTTGTCGTTTAATATGTACCATTTTATCCCTTTTTTGCCCAATTTCACCCCCTACAAATAAGAATCATTTTATTGTGCACGTTTTTGCTATAAGGGGAATGCGCATACCAAAAATCGATCAAATATAAACAGTCATATTCAAAAAACATGCTTAAATACGCTAAAATATTAGGGATTATCATGGGTATTATTAGTCTTTGTGAGGGAAAAATGTTTCCCTTTGGGCCGATTTTGCCCCATTTCAATCCCAACCGATCTACGACTATAAGACGCATTTATGGAAAATTTGAACGTTCTAGCTCCTTTCGTTTAGATGCTAGCGTGCTTTCAACAGACGGACTAACGGACATGGCTAAATCGTCTTAGAATTTTATGACGATCAAGAATATACATATATACTTTATAGGGTCTCAGGTCGATATTTCAAGGTTTTACAAACGGAATGACGAAATTAGTATACCCCCATCCTGGAGGTGGAGGGTATAAAAAGACAATATGGATACCTAATGATAGAGAAAAATATGTGTTAAAAATACTTCAGATATTATTTTTCTGTATTAATAAGTTTTGCTTTCAGAGCCATTTCAAATTTCCCTCTTAAAATAAAAATAAATAAATTAACAGATATTCCTCTCTTTTATTTAATACCCATATCGCCTTTGTAAGACTAGCAAAAATGACCGTAAGTACTTTTATATATGCTTTGGATATTAAAATTTCTGTAAAAAGGAGAAAACATCACCAAATGAAAAACTGAGTACATAGCTTCTCTACAAACGATATCTAGTATCATGTGTAAATAGTGTTGTGCAGCTCTAATGAAAAAAGTGTAAAATTGTTGAACGGTGTATTTAATAAAATATAAATTTATTTATTTATTTGAAAGATCTAAATTTCACTACTTGGTAAACAGAGTTATTATATTTTGGCAATATTTTCAACCATTTCCCAACCTCATCATACCTCCTACGCCCATTTCATTTCATTTCCATTTGTATTTTGGCCAACATTATCGTATTGTATGGCATTATTATTAAAATAAAATAAAAAAACGCCACCTACAAAAACATTCGCATTTAAACATCGCACACAAAGACCATTTAATTAAATAAAAAGAAAGTTTAACTCAGGCGCACACATCGGCAGCGAAAAAAAACCAAACGAATTATATAAATTTTCGAGGAATCCTTTTATTTTCTTTATCCCGTTTCCAGCATGTATCTGTAGGCGTGTGTGTGTATGAGTGTTCGTAATTGCGTGTGTTTGAGCTGCTGTCGGTCTTTTGGCTTGCAAAGTCACTCATGCGAAATTGTATTTAAGCCAAAACAAGTATTTTTGTAAACGCAAGTATATGGACTTAAGTTCAACCAGGTTGATTTGGAGATACCCTCCATCAAGAAGCGCGGACCGGCCATAGGTCATGGGTGACAATAAAGGTTGTTATTTGGATACATACACGGCTCAAATGGAGGTGAAGTGGGGATGGTGATCATTTTCATTTGATATCAGTTGAATTTTCTGAATGGGCTCATTCCAGCAGCTAAACCTTATTGTAGAGTTTTGCGGGGTTTCTAAACAAATTTTGAGGATAGTAACTAAAAATTAATAAATTTTTGTTTAGAGAAGCCGAACTGTTCCAGGAAAATTGGAAGATAATCGAAATGTATCATCTTTACAAAAGTTGTTTCCTCTTCTATGCGGGAAATTAGCAATCGATGTGATTTTGCTCATTTGCCCATGTCCATCTTCCCAGATTGTCCTTCAAGTTTACAAGGATATCGAATTTGTATGGTTTATGGATGCTTTTCAAGGTAGTTTCAACTGGAATGTTAAACATAATATAATCCCTCACTACACTCCCTGCTAAGATGTAGTGTATAAAGATGGCGGAGTTAAATTAATTGTAAATGTTAAAATTTGATTGTAGTTGTTAATGCATATGAGTATTAGGCCATATCGAATGTGAAATTTGCTGGGACCATTTAACATTTTAAATTTGAACTACCGATACTTTGATTTTGAAAGAAAAACATTTATTTGTATTTTCAGGTTTATGTTTGTCATAACTACATCGTAGTAGACTTTACATGACCCAGCATATAGTGTGGACCATGAAACATTTTAAACTTGAACTATCGATTACTTTGACTTTCAAAGGTAAAATAACATTAATTTTTATGTCTGATATTTGCAAAATCGGACGCTATACGCTCGAACAAAATTTGGAAATATTTAAAACTTACTTCCAAAGTAGTGAGTCTTTAACGCAAACTGTAAGAAATTTACGTGGAACACTTTCGTGTTTTCAGATGTAGGTCATCTTCATCTCGGTGGCTATGTCAATAAGCAAAAATGCCGCATATAGGGTTCAGAACCACCCCAGCTAATGCTTCCACAACGAGTCACTGTTTGGTGTGGATTTTGTGCCGTACTGAAAAATTGGGTTGTTCGAATGAGGTACTGCCGAGCCTGTCGTGGTAGTCATATTAATTATATTGTGTTCCATTATTAAATGACAAAGTTCAATCTTACCAATAAACCCAAAAATTTGAAAAACTAGTAAATCAAAAAAAATTTTTTTTTTCAAATCCATGCTTTATGCAAGCAGAATTCTATTGAGCCTAGAAATTCTTTTTTAGTTATCTTTTGTAGAAGGAAAAATTACAGCGTTATCAGGAGCAGAAATAATAGATTTTTAATTTGTGGTTTGTATGGGAGGTACCACGCCCCTTTGTCCATTCCCGCTCATATTTGCAGCAGCACTTAAAAAATGCACACCAAACCGACGTACCAAATTTTGTTCAAATACCGTTATCAGGAGCAGAAATAATAGATTTTTAATTTGTGGTTTGTATGGGAGGTACCACGCCCCTTTGTACAATCCCGCCCATATTTGCAGCAGCACTTAAAAAATCCACACCAAACCGACGTACCAAATTTTGTTCAAATACCGTTATCAGGAGCAGAAATAATAGATTTTTAATATGTGGTTTGTATGGGAGGTACCACGCCCCTTTGTACAATCCCGCCCATATTTGCAGCAGCACTTACAACATACACACCAAACCGACGTACCAAATTTTGTTTAAATACCGTTATCAGGAGCAGAAATAATAGATTTTTAATTTGTGGTTTGTATGGGAGGTACCACGCCCCTTTGTCCAATTGGTCAAATTTTTCCATTTCCTTGTATTGTCATCGAAAATGATTAAGTGTGCAAAATTTGAGCAAAATTGGTTGAGAAAAAAGCTTTCAAAAATTGATTTCAAATTTTGTGGCACACAAACATATATAGAAAGTAACCTTATATAACGCATGGAAAAAACACAATCAGTACATTTGTTATAGCCGATTTGAATTTAAAATTTTAAATGGCTCACCCTCTATTAGTCTACTAATCAAAAAATAGCCCTAGCCTTTATTTTGAAAGTAAGTCAAAGAATCATTATAGGAATTTCAAGAATAAATATATGTAAAATAACTTGTAACAGTTATAAAAACTAAAATAACTTGTAATATAATATATATTTTATTATTAGAGCAACGTACATGTTATATAAACGTTTTAGGCATTAAAAAAGAAAAAACAGTTTTTGAACCTTATATACCCTCAACCGGGCCGGGCCGAACCTTATATACCCTCCACCGTGGATTGCATTCCACAGAGACCGTCGGTTTTACAGAAGTATGTTACTGCTCTTCTATTCAAAAATATTACATTTATTAAATCAAAACAAATAAAAGTACTGAAAAAATAATTTTATAAATAAATATAAAATTTTAAGGCAAGGCTACCAATATGTTTACATTATATATGTCATATATATATGTTATATATGTCGAATATAGTATATATATACAGTCGAACTTCCATAACTCGAACCACGATTATCCCGAAAAAAAAGTTCGACATATTGGGACTACGAGTTATGGAATTACTTATATTTTTTTGCACATTAAAAAAAAGTAGATTTATTTGAATTTATCCATTTTTATTCTATAAAGTTCTAGTTACTTGCAATAAGTACAATTATTCGAATTTATTCATGTTTATTCATGTTATTTCTAATGTTTATTCATGTTATTTCTAATTACATGAAATTCTGTGTAATTTTTGGTTGTTTTTTTCTTTTTTGCTGTGAATAAGAATTATCTTCTTAAGGATTCTTCTAAAACTTTGTTGAATAATAAACTCTTGTACTGAGTCTTCCTCATCACTTATTGCGCTTTCTGCGTAAGTAGCTGATTCGGAGGCACAATGTTCAACAATATCGTCATCCGTAGGAAAGTCTGATACAATAAGTTCATTATCAACCTCAATGTAATCCTGAAGAGTACTATTGGCTGTTATATTATTCATATGCAGATTCCAAGGACATCAAATCGCCAGTAACATCTCTTAAAAATATCAAAGGTATGTGAACAGAATCCTACCAGTTTGGTGGCCCTATTGGTCTCCCCTAAACGGACAATTTAAAAAACAAAACAAATTGCATTTTTTAATAATTTATTTATTTGGCAGGGACTGTCATCTGTCTCAGTACAAGGTGAGTTGACAACTAAAGAAATTCAAGAATGACAGTGATGGCGTTACCATCAGCACCAGTCATGTGTTCTTATTTCGAGATGTAGGCGGCGCTGACTGATCATATGATGGATCGTTAACAGTATGTCATCTATTTCTTCCCATACTTAATGCTGACCAAATCCATCTTTTTTAAAGCAATTTGTCTAGTGACATCAATGTCCCATGCCTTGGTTATACGACTAATGGCATCCAATAGTGTAATATCGCGTTTACGTTATTCATCTATACGCTTTAAAGCATCCTTCAAGATTCTGTTTCTATAATGGCTCTTCAAACAGTTAATTATTCCCTGATCAAGTGGTTGTGATTTTGATGTCATATTTGGGGGGAACAATTTTAATTCAATGGATTTCAGCTTACTCTGTAAGTCTTTTGGATGTGCCGGACAATTATCAACAAAGAATACAAATTTTCGCCCTGCTTTCAAAAATTGCTGATCCATTCTTCAAATAATTGTCCTGTCATCCAAGCCTTTTTGTTACTTTTATATTCGACTGGTAACCGCTTAACGCCACGAAAGCAACGAGGTTTATTATTTCTTCCAATTAAAAGAATTTTAAGTTTTTCTGTGCCATTCATATTCGTTGTCAACATTAATGTAACACGCTCTTAGCCATGTTTTCCTCAATGACATTTTTCATTTTTAAAAGTTAACGTTTTGTCTTGTACAACAGTATGCAGGTGACATAGTACCTTTGTTTCCATTTATCAAGCCAACCAGGGCTTGCATTGAAATCATCTTCTTCAAATCTCTTTGCGGACTCCATGTCCTTACCCTTTAATATTCTTCCAGATATTGGCATATTTTGGGCTCTTGTTGCGGTAAACCATTCGAGTACAGCTTTGTTAACTTTTTCGTACGTAGGATTTTGCATTATTTTACTTCCTTCGGAAGAAGATCCAGATTCAACAGCCATAATATTTTTTAAAAAAATTGTGGAAACCGTACTGGGCGAAATACCATATTTCTCAACCACGTTCTTTTTCTTTAACCCATTACTTTCTACTTCTGAGAGTTATTTTGGTCGGTAAAACAAATAACTTATTTTCAAATTCTGTATTTCCCCGAAAAGTTCGACTTATGAAAGTTTGTGCCATTGTTTTTCTCGAGAGAGAAGAGAAATTCAAGTTATAGAAGTTCGAGTTATAGAAGAAGAATTTAAGCGAATTTGTCTCCTTAGTGCTACTCACTACATCAGCTTCGACTTATGGAAGTTCGACTGTATATATACGGCAGCAATGTTCCAATCCCATTTTTGCTGTAAAATTAAAAATCTTTTTATTTTGCAAGTCTATGCAGTATACAACAAATTCCATGAATCTACATGAGGCCATTTGGTTGGTTCATTTTAATCCCCTTTGTCTACGTACCCACCGAATTTCATTATTCTAGCCGTTGCTCACTCAGTATGCTCCGAATTGCATGGGTCTTGCTGCGACCATTTGTTTGGTACAATTTAACCCCTATTTCCATTTTACCGTCTTAAAGTACGAATTTCGAAAAATCTTTATTTTAAAATGTTTATTTTATCGTCATATTTATCCATCTCTGTTTTTGGATAGTATTTATTGACTTTTCTCGTTGTGCATATAGATAAATCTAAAATAGTAATTTGGGAACCTCCTTTTAGATAGCACTCATACACAATCAAATGAGTGTGCTTGTCCTATTGTACTATTTTAGCGGAAATCCCTTAGTATGCATCATTTTTATCATTTTCTACCTAGTTTCGATCAAAAAATTACTAGCGCAGAGCCTTTTATATCCTCGATCTCATGTTTCTAGATGCAGTCGGTCTTTTTTAATTTTTTGCATCTCTTTTACACAAAGTACACATTTTGAAAAATTACTGTAGGTATCATGTGTTCTCGCGTCTCTCCTAAAATAATGTACTTTATTTGGTACCAGTAAAATTTTGGTAAGTACAAATTTTGAAATATCCATTTGTGTTTCACACGGCTCCACATAGGAGCAAAAGGAAAAAATATATTTGTGTTTCACGTATATTTAATTAAAGGGCTGTAACCATTAATCCCTTTTTTGTCCCGCGTACCCCCATTAAAGTACAAATTACGAAAAATCCAATTTACCATATTCCACGATTCTAGGTAACATAATATAGTTACCAACGAAAGTGTTGGTACCAACTAAAGTACTGCAGCTAGAATCATGAAATTCGGAGTGTACATTTCTCCGCGCAACTTATATCGATTATTTGGAATTGTTAAAGTCTGAGCGGTACAAAAAGGATAAAAATGGTACCAACTAAAGTATTGCAGCTGCAATCGTGAAATTTGATATGTAAATTCCTCAGACCATGTAGCAGTGCAGTAAAATTAGGTTTTTCGAAATTTGTACTTATAAGGGGTGAGCTAATGAGCAAAAATGGATAAAAATGGTACCAATTATACGACAACAGCTAGAAACATGAAATTTTGAATGTACATTAGGGCGTACCTCAAAAAAAAGTTCGCCGTACACCTTCGAATATGAAGTATTATTGAAAGGTAGTTTCAAAAAAAAAATTTTTATTTTTTTATGCCGAACGTAGGGGTCGCGCTTTTACATTTTTCTATATAACTTGTATTTATAAACGGATTTTAAAGTGTGATACATCGATGTTTTTGTCTCGACGAGGCCGATTTTTTTGTCTTTGAAGTCATTGAGCTCAAGCACCCCCTTCTGGTACTTACCCATCATTTCTCAGTTGCTACTACCCTAATGTACCACTCTAAAATCGAAAATTAAAGCTCGCATAAAATCATGAATCATGTTTGAGCTCAATGACTTCAAAGACAAAAAAATCGGACAAAAACATCGATGTATCACACTTTAAAATCCGTTTATAAATGCAGAAGTTATATAGAAAAATGTAAAAGCGCGACCCCTACGTTCGGCATAAAAAAATAAAAAAAAATTTTTTGAAACTACCTTTCAATAATACTTCATATTCGAAGGTGTACGGCGAACTTTTTTTTTTTTACTTGTAACCTGGTACGCTCTAATGTACATCCCATTAATTGCGTAGATACGTAATAGAGCAATTCTTCAAAATTCGTACTTTTGAGACAAAAAGTTATAAAAATGGTACCAATGTTACGACAACAGCTAGAATCATGAAGTTCGATGTGTACATCCCTGTTAGAGGGATTTTTCTAAATTCGTACTTTCAGAGGAAACAATTGGAAAAGAGAGATAAAAATGTTATCAACCAAACAGCTGAAGTTGAAATCATGAAATTCGGTGAAATTCTAACTGTGAAGATGCGAATCAAAAATATTTTTTTTTAAATTTGTACTATTAAGCGGAAACTAGGAAAACCAAACAGCGACAGCTATGTTAATGAAATTCTTTGGAATGGACTCCGTGGTGGAGTGTATATAAGATTCGACCCGGTCGAACTTAACGCCTTTTTACTTGTTTGTTACTAAAATTCAAATTTTCGTTTAAAATACTATTTATATTTGTACTCTCATTTGAAGATATAGCTCAGAGCAGGTACCATAAGTATCCGTTGAAGGTACTTATAATGGCTGCATTTTCACATAAAAGGAGTGTGTTATGGTCAATCTCCAAAAAGGTTGAAAAAATATGATTTTTTTTTAAATCATAACAAATAGAAAATAATCAGAAAAAATATTTTGTTTTACTTTCTAATAGTCTTCATGTAAATGATCGACGGATAAGTTTAAAAGTTCAGGCGAGCGTATTCGTACGTATGTATTTTAACAAATTGCGTCAATCCATATTCCCTAGGGCCAAAAATTATTGCGGAAAGAAGAAGGCGCTTCCATTGATTCTGAATGTAATAAAAATAAATGTATACTTTTGAAGGAATATTATTTTGAAGAAGTTTTCAATGTTGCTATAAGTGTTGTCAGTTGTGAGTGAAAGATTTTTTGGCTCAATTTGTAACCAAATTTCAAATAGTTTTTCCATTGAGCAACAAGAGTGTTCTAAGTGTATTAAAAACTTATTCTAAATCAAAAACCGAATGATTGGACCTTTATTTAAACTTTTTTAGCTGAAGTTTGAATAATTATTTTTTGTTTTTTTTTTTTTTTTAACGCATTAAATGCGTCATTTTTATACAATTTGTAGTGCCAAACTTTTGGTCTGACAAATATGACTTTTTTAAATAAAAACTAATATTTTATTCGTCCGGGATTACACGGGAAATAAAATAATTAATCCAGATATCCCCGTAAATGAAAAGGTCCGGGAAAAGAAAAACTCTAGAATTGACCTATAAGTCAGTAAATAGCTCAATCATTCTATTAGTATTGGTTTTATAATTAAAGCCGGATATTGTTGTAGTTCATTTCGGTGATTCCGACCGTTTATGTTTGCAAAGTTTTATTTTCGATACGTCCTATTAAATGGCCGTGTGTATGTAGAAAGGTGTGTAACAAACATGCATTCACGTTTTAACAACTGAAAACATGGGTTTGCTTGGTATTATTACTTTATGCATATTCATAAATGTAATTAAATTAAAATCACTTAAATGCCACCGTGTCTTACATTCATAAATGTAATTAAATTAAAATCGCTTATACGCCACAGTGTCTTAAAAACGCATGGGCTCGTTGGTCAGACACCTCTTGAATTTGCGTTTAAAATATCCCACGTGTTAGTTTATATGAACTTATTTGTGGGATTTTCGAAAAATCTCTGTTGATAGGCTGCAGCTTGCATGATTTTCTAGACAATTGTAGTGTGTGCAGGTAGCGTATACGTGCTGTTGATTAATGATAATATCACTCATACGCACTGTAGTCGGACTGACCATTAACAGAAATAGTCCTGCAAGATATATTTTTCCTACCTAAACGGTGTTAAGAATCATTCCTTGGAAGTTCGTATGTTCTAGAAAGTTGTTCACTGAGATCTTAGGTACATTTTTGTAGTCAAATGTTTCCTTGAATTTTGAACTGTTTTCAACCTATGGACCTGAACAAAGGAAAAAGGTACATTAAAGCCTCTGGCACATTAAATCTCCACATTTTCTCATATAATTTTTTGTTTAAAGGAATATTTATCCACAACTCTTTAAATTGTCCTCGAAAACTCCGTCGACTTTGCATTTGTTTGTTCCTTGGTGCTCTCTGGTTGTTAACCTACTTTCATTTCTACTTTTAATTTATTGCAATACGTTTACTTTCTTTTTAGATTTCGACCTTCTTGTGCTTCCTTTTCTGCAGAGTACTCGACTCAAACAACAGCAGGACAAATCCCTCGTCATGACTTAATGCCGTCGTCTTGCGTTGTCTTTTCGTTGTACGCGATGCGGATGATGGCGTCTCTATTTGTATTTGTTGTGTTATCGCACAAAACTTTAACTTTTCTTTTCGTTTAGGTGTTTTTTTTTTGCATTTTTTTCTCTCATTTCCCTAACATATAGGAATCTATTTGCTGACTTAATTATAATAATTTTTAGAGAAACAATAGCCAACTATGGAGGAAAGGGAAAGTACAGTAACCGTTTCCGCTAATCTACAAAATTATTATTCGGTCCAAGAAGTGTCCTGCACTAGAATGTTTCGGACCATGTAATGTTGATTGGGGGACGCAACGAACAACTACTCTACAAAATACTTTACTAGCCGAATACGGCAGTCTGTGAATTGATTTGAACTTGGATATTGTCCTGCCTTAACACCGCCTAAGTTTTATAGAATGCAAAACAATTTACAAATGGCATAGTAATATTTTAAAATTTTAAATTTGAACTACCGATTACTTTGACATTAATTTTTATTTTTATTTTCAGGTTTATGTTTGACATTAAAAACTTACTTAGTGAGTCTTTAACGATATCCGTAAGAAATTTACGTGGGAAATTTTCGAGAAGAGCTCAGTCGTCAGTTCAGCCTTCATGTCGATTAGCAAAATTGCTTTCAAACGCATTTTCGCGCGTCAAAATATCTTAAATGTGTAAGAAGTTATGGAATTTAGAAAACAGAAACCTCTATTGATCAGCCCCGCATTTACAATTTAAATTCTCCTCAACCCCAATGGTAGTGGACGTATCTGTTGAGCCAGAAATGTAGCTCGGAACTAAACAAAATTTGTACAAAACTAATAGAAGAGAGAATATGCAAACCGGACATGAAATTTGCAAAA
Source organism: Polietes domitor (assembly GCA_947397865.1). Lineage (NCBI taxonomy): Eukaryota > Metazoa > Arthropoda > Insecta > Diptera > Muscidae > Polietes > Polietes domitor. The sequence continues at coordinate 159,471,850 of OX377619.1, read as the reverse complement.
TTCTTCTTTTAAAAATATTTTACTTTGATATAATAATATTAAAAAATCAAGTACAAAATTTAAAGTACAGTTCGATGATCGCACCACTCCATGCTGATTGCGATAACTAAACCCCAAATGGATAATTACCTCGAGCTAAACTCTGTAGATTTATGATCCTCTATATACCTGAAATTCTAAAAATGTGTTGTATTTGGAGGGCTTTTTAAAGCTTTAAATTAGAATCGGCTTTAAAGAGAGCACTGATTATTTTTTCAAATTTCTGCTTTTATTGGAAAGGATGAACTTTGTCATTTAATAATGAAACACAATATCATGCATATGACTACCACGACTGGCTCGGCAGTACCTCATCCAATCAATCCAATTTTTCAGTACAGCCCAAAATCCACACCAAACAGTGACTCGTTGTGGTTGCATGGACTTCTCAATAGTCACCCCATTTATATGAAATTATAAAAACAAGATTGCATTCCACGCAGGTTTTCGATTTTCGTAGAAGTGCAGTAACATTACAAGAAAGTGTATTTTTTGTAATATGGCCAAACCAAATAAAAATACTGAAAAAATAATTTTATAAATATATATATTTTTTTATTATTTCAAACCACGCTTATAAGGCAAGGCTACCAAAACGTTTACACTATATATTAGGCCTGTTCGATTAGGCTTACTAGCTTATAATTAAGATTCTTGATAAGGTGGCAACGTTGCTATTCATTGGTTTTTCTTAAATGCTTCAACAAGGAAAATCTGGCAGCAACACTAAGAGAGTTACATGCTACTTTCTTGTTAAGCCAGTAAATTCCATACAAAAATTAAGCTAGTAAGCCCAATCGAAGTACGAATTTCTAAAATCTCTTTATTTTACGCAATCAGATGAATGTATACACCGAATTTCATCATTCTAGCTGTAGCCGTTTAGTTGGTATCATTTGTATCCCTCTGTTGTTATTGTATCCCTTGAAAGTACGAATTTGGAAAAACGTTTTTATATTTCGGGTCTACGCAGTCAAAATACTCCGAATTTCATGACTTTAGGTGCGGTCATTTGTTGGTACCATTTTTATCCCTCTATTCCCATTTTACCCCTTAAAAGTACGAATTTAGAAAAAATACTTTTTATACGCTCCACGATAGTATTATGTCTTTGCGCATTTGTTTGTAACACCCAAAAGGAAGAGAGATAGACCCATTGCTAATTATACCGATCGTCTTAGAATCACTTTTTGAATCGGTTTAGCAATGTCCGTCTGTCTGTCCATCTATTCTTGTAATCACGAATTAGGTCGCAATTGCAGCCAAAACCAAATGAAACTTTGCACAATGAAATTTTTCGGGACAAGGACAAACGCTATTTACTTTGAAGAAAATCGGTTCAGATTTAGATATAGCCCGATTTGACTCTTTTCACTCTAGATACCACATATTACAATCAATTAGAAACACCTGCGGTGAAAATGTGTTAGATCGGTTCAGATTTATATATAGCACCCATACAAATTTCGCTCCTGATTTGACTTTTTCTACTCTAGAAACCGCATGTTTTAACAGATCTTCATCAAATTTGGCAAAATATCTTATGTTTCCATTAGAAGCACCCATGGCAAAAATAGGACAGATCGGTTCAGATATATATATAGATCCCATACAAATTTCGCTCCCAAATTTTTCCGCTATAAAATCCACATATTTTAACAGATTTTCTTCAAAATTGGCAAAACACCTTATATTTCAACTGGAAACACCTGTGGTGATTTCACTCCCGATTTGACTTTTTCTACTCTAGAAACCACATGTTTTAACAGATCTTCATCAAATTTGGCAAAATATCTTATGTTTCCATTAGAAACACCCATGGCAAAAATGGGCCAGATCGGTTCAGATGTACATATAGTTCCCAAACAAATTTCGCTCCCGGATTGACTTTTTCCACCCCAGAAACCACATATTTTCACCGAATTTCTTCAAAATGAGCATAACACCTTTACTTGAAAGTTAGTCACTTCATTCCATGTTTGGATATAGCCCCGATACCAATATTCCTCTCGATTTGACAAATTGGGTCAGGTCATATTAGACTATGATTATGAAACATACAAAAAAGCCTTCCCGTTTTCACTTTTTTTACCGAATTGAATTGTGTTCGGATAGGATGTGGAGTGTATCATATAGTCGGCCCCGCCCGACTTTAGCCTTTCCTTACTTGTTTATTTATGCGATTATTATATATTTTTTAAATACAGTAATTTACAGGAATTTTTTGCAATTAGCTTTGAAAGATGATATCCTGTAAGTGATGTCCATTTTCTGCTTCGCACATACATGCACTTTTTAGCATATTTTCCATAACAGAAATTTAGACACCACTTTAATTTTCAAAAAATATGGGCCAATTATTCTTTCGGAGGGTACATCGCACTAAACAGTACACTTAAGTGGTTGTGATTGTCGTTGATGAACTGCTCTTGGAGTTTCCGTAGCCCAAATCCTGCAGCTTTGCTTGTTGATATACCCATTTAATAGGAAATGGGCTACATCGCTCATTACCAAATTGTGACTGTTGGTTTGAGAAATAAAATTCAATTATTACTGTACGTTGTTCGATCGTTTAATGATTCAATAATTAATTCCCCAAGTATCCTTCATAAAATGCTAAAAAATCAAAGAAAGAATAATAATTAAAAAAGTTATAAAGATTTCAAATCATATATCTTATTCTGTGTCACCCTGTATAAACAGACTTTTGAAAAAAAACACCATTAAATACTCTAAAATATTAAGGGTTATTATGGGTATTTTCAGTCCTTGCGAGGGAAAATGTTCGCTTCGGGCCGCCCAGTTGTAATCAATACCGATCTACCATTATAAAAAGCATTTATGGAAAATGTGGACGTCCTACATCCTTTCGTTTAGATGCTAGGGTGCTTTCAACAGACGGACGGACGGACTAGACTGTCTTAGACGTTCAAGAATAAATATACTTTTTAGGGTATTAGGTCGATGGGTGTTACAAACGGAATGACAAAGTTAGTATACCCCCATCCTGGAGGTGGAGGGTATAAAAATGGTTGAATGTTATGGTGAAACAAGAATTTGGATTGTGCGCCATTATAACGCTTTGACGTCCGTCATTTCCGTCCAAAGATAGTTCAGGCGTACGTTTGGGGCAGATGAGGCACTATAATGAAACTCGTCTACAATTTTACTCACAGTCACCAGAAGTCTTCATCATCGAAGTACCTCAGTTCTGAAACTAACTATACAGACAATTTTTAACAAGGAAATATTTTGCCTAATAGTTATTTATAAAATTCGAATAGCAAGCGAACTAAATAAATTCGCTTCTTCATTTAATATTTTCGATTTCTTTTCTTTGCAGATAAAATTGGAAGACATTGAATGTACAGATTAAATTGTGACCTGTCCATAGTACGACTCAATATTTATAAAGTCTCATTAAAAATGGTGTCGAGCATAACCTTTATTCTGATTTCCCTTTCAACCAGAAAGAAAAAATCATAAATTTATTTTTAATTTAAAAAAGCACAACATTTGCTAAGGAAAAGAGAACAAAGCTGGGGAAAAGTATATCCTCATATAAAACTCGAAAGAATCTAACTATTTGTTTGGTAAATATTTTAATTTTTCATTATTTTCACACATTATAATACAATTTAAAGATTTTTTATAAACAATGCATTATAGTTAATCCAAAATATAAATTTGAATTTTTAATGTTACGTCGTTTTGCATTTCAGCTGACTGTATGCTAACTAAAGGATATCGCTGACTGACTGTGTACATGTGTTTGTTACACTAGGAGGAAATGAAGCCAAGGCGCCAATCGTGTTTAGTTTCAAGTTCTTAAAGTGGTTAATAGCCATTCATGATGACTGTGAATGGTGGTGGCTGGTTGTGTTGCGTTGCCTTGCCTTGCCTTGTGATGGCGATGAAGTTTTCTCTCTCTTTAACGGGGCTAATCAAATATTTTACCATAATTTTGTGTGTGTGTGTGCTTTTTCCTTTCTCCAAAAGGGAGGGGAAGGCTTGGTTAGGCCAAAAGCTGTTGGGGTCTGCCAACTGAACGAGAGAAAGTTTAATGAAACTGTAGTTTTCTAAGTGGGTTATGATAATATTTAATATGATTTTTATTAATTAATTTAAGGCTTTCACCACCAAAACAAATGTTTCCACTTTTGTGTTTGGAGCAAATCAATAAAACTGTGATGGCATGAGACGGAGGGAGGCCGGAGAGGGTTGCTTCACTTAATTGATTTCGGAGAATTTATTAACTGAACTCATTAAATTATTCCAAATGGATTTCTGCGAAACAAAATGGGAAACTAATTTCGATTCAATGAAGATTTAGTTGAAGAATACTTATTATTAGTTGGTAAGGGCATTTTAGCAAAAAGGTCATCGTTTCGTGGTTTATCGAGGAGTGTTCAGAGATGAGTTGGGAAAAACACTGAGTTTATTGAACAACTTTTTAGTTGTTTTAATTATTTATATTATACATTTTTAATTCCAACTTCAATCACGTTTATAATTTTATAGAATAAGTACAGGGAGATCCGCCATAAAATTATACATCGTCTTATCAACTAATAATAAAAAATTTTCTACAAAAATCGAAGACGTATATTTTTTATAAATTATAATTATATTTTATAAATTATAAAAAAAATATTTTTTAAGATTTGACAATTTTCTGTAAAACCAGCAGCGATTTGTTGGAAGTTACCGAGCAAAAAAATTGGAAGTATTTCAGCATAAAGCAAATTTTAGTCGTATCCCAAATAGCATATTCTGAAATGAGTGGGAACGAATTTGTCATATGGGGTCACTGGGTAAAGAGTCCATTTCTTACCCAGAAGGGGTCAGGTTCGAATCGTGGCTCAGGATTTGTTGTTTCTTTTTATTTTGTAAAACATCATCAACATCAAACGCAAATTCGGCAATTTCTGTAGTGGTAGTCTGCAGCCAAGTAATAAATGTCACCATGCCATTTGTAAATAAATTTGCATTCTATTAAATATAGATGCAAAATGGTCTTGAGCCAGGACAATATCCCAGTTCAAATCAAATATTGATTACAGACCAAAAAAGTACAAACGAAAAAACTAAAACAAATGAGCGTTGGCACGGCAGAAGTATTGCTGGGTAACTATACCTGCATATACACATACTTACATATGCAACTCAATGAGATGCTTGTAAGATGGCATGTGTACTTTATTACTTGGTGCGACTTTTTAAACGCAAATTCGGCAAGTGAGTTGTGATTCTCGTTCGTTTGTGAAAATCATCTCCTTATAGAGGCCGGGTTTGATGTTGAAAAGTCGCTGCGAAGCCACCTGAATGAAACCTTTAGACATGGTGGAAATCATGATAGTGGTAGTCTGCAGCCAATTAATAAATGTCACCATGCCATTTGTAAATAAATTTGCATTCTATTAAATATAGATGCAAAATGGTCTTGAGCCTGGACAATATCCCAGTTCAAATCAAATATTGATTACAGACCAAAAAAATACAAACGAAAAAACTAAAACAAATGAGCGTTGGCACGACAGAAGTATTGCTGGGTAACTATACCTGCATATACACATACTTACATATGCAACTCAATGAGATACTTGTAAGATGGCATGTGTACTTTATTACTTGGTGCGATTTTTTAAACGCAAATTCGGCAAGTGAGTTGTGCTTCTCGTTCGTTTGTGTGAATCATCTCCTTATAGAGGCCGGGTTTGATGTGGAAAAGTCGATCCGAAGCCACTTGAAAAGACTTTTGACATGATCGAAATTATGATCGTGGTAGTCTGCAGCCAAGTAATAAATGTCGCCATATCATTTGTAAATAAATTTGCATTCTATTAAATATAGATGCAAAATGGTCTTGAACCAGGACAATATCCCAGTTCAAATTACAAAAATACTTTATTTTTGATCCAACCCTGTCTCTACAATTTCAATTATGCTTTATTTATGCCATATATATATATATGGAAAAATTAATTGTTTCTTTGATCAAGTTACTTATGTTAAAAGATTTGTGCTATATATCGCAAAGCGGCTCGACATATTTTGCTATCTTTAAGAAAAGTAAATTTTTTATTTTTTTGTTTTTGTCTATTTATCATATTTTTACATATGTGCAGAAAATTTTAAATTTTTTGTATTAGAATTATATAGAAATTGTATTATAATTATATAGAAATTGTCGAACTTCTTCTCATACATTTGGCTCGCAAAGCTGTTTTATTAGAAATTTGTGGTTCTTAGCCAAAAATATGTTTTTGAAATAAATATTCAAAAAATACCCTTTTTGTAAAAATTTACGAATTTGGACCAACATATTTTCCCTTTGAAACCCTTTGAAGAATAATATACATATTTAGACAGTTTAAAGCTTTTCCAGTTTTTTTGCAGGGTTACTTTTGTTTGCACGAAATTGTACCCTTAGAAGATAGTATAGATGTAGTGGAAAAAGTCCAATTTTTATACACTCCACGAGAGTATTATGTATTTGTGCATTTGTTTGTAACACCCAAAAAGAAGCGAGATAGACCCATTGTTAAGTATACCTATCGACTTAGAATCACTTTTTGAATCGATTTAGCAATGTCTGTCCGTCTGTATGTCCATCTATTCTTGTAATCACGATACAGGTCGCAATTGTAGCCAAAACCAAACGAAACCTTGCACAACAAAGTTTTTCGGGATAAGGACGAACGCTATTTAATTTGAAGAAAATCGGTTCAGATTTAGATATAGCCCCCATACGAATTTCACTCCCGATGTCACTCTTTTCTCGCTAGATACCACATATATTGTTCAAATTTGGTAGAACATCTTATATTTCCACTAGAAACACCCATAATGAAATGGGTCAGATCGGATCATATTTATATATAGCCCCCATACAAATTTCGCTCCCAATTTGACTTTTCCGCTCTAGAAACCACTTATTTTAGCAGATTGTTTTCAAATTTGGCAAAACATCTTATATTTAAACACCTGTGGTGAAAAAAGGTCAGATCGGTCCAGATTTATATATAGATACCATTCAAATTTCGCTCCCGATTTTTCTGCTCTAGATACCACAAATTTTAACAGACCTTCTTCAAAATTGGCAACATATCTTATATTCCCCCAGGAAACACCTGTGGTCAAAAGAGGTCAGATCGGTTCAGATTTATATATATATCTCCCATTCAAATTTCGATCCCGATTTGACTTTTAGTGATGTAGAGCACTAAACATATTTTACACATATATTAAAAGATCTTCTTCAAATTTGGCAAAATATCTAATACTATATACAAAATATCTATAACTATAAACACCCATGGAGAAAACGGTTCAGATTTATATAAAGCTTTACATATATATATTCGCTCTCAAAAACCACGTATTTTCAGAGAATTTCTTCATATTGAGCATAACACGTTATACCTGAACTGGAATAACCTATTGTGTAAGTGGATCACATCATTCCATGTTTGGATATAGCCCCGATACAAATATTCTTCTCGATTTTACAAATTGGGTCAGGTCATATTAGCCTATGATTAGGAAGCATACAAAAATCCTTCCCGTTTTCAACTTTTTAACGAATTGAATTGTATTCGGATAGAAAGTGGAGTGTATCACATAGTCGGCCCCGCCCGACTTTAGCCTTTCCTTACTTGTTTTATTTTCAAAACGAAAAGTAAGTACGCACTCAAAAATACGAGAACATTTCTCTTATCCTCAAGCAAAATTAAATGCCAATAGGAGTTCATATGCTGGAACCCTAATAATACCTGATTTTGCAGGGAAATCGAATTCATTCAGAAGTAAACATTGACGTTGTTTCAAGGATCGTATACATGAATAACAATTGGATTCACCTCCATAGCTGTCAAATTCGCCCTCATTTATTGTATTTTTAATTCGAAGTATTTTATTCGTTACTTTTTGAAAAAAAAAAAATACTGTGATATGTAAAAAATGCATTTTTTAAACCGATAAATCAAATTTTATAAAAACTTTGATCCGTCTTTTGGTGTGACATGCAACATAGAAGAAATTTCAGTGGAAAAAACATGACTTTAGGGGTGTATTTAGCAAATTTTAGGTAAAAGACCTGATATTTAAACGAAATATATCGCAAATCATCATTAAACAATCCAAACTTTCTTTCCGTGGGATGATTGGAAATTACTTTTTATTTGAGTGGACAGCGCTCCAGCCTAATATACATATGTCACATCTTTCGGGCCTTGTTCCATGCTGTTTACTTCGCCAACGATTTGAAAGAGATCAGTGAGATTTTTGCAAACATCATTATACATCACAGTTGGTAACCGCAACAAGCGGTACACTCTAGTGTATATGAGTGTATTTATATTCCGGTATATAATATGTCGTGCCCTTGGTCCTTGTTAAGACGTCTTCCAATGTAAACATTGATCCTTTTGAGATAACATGGAATTCCTGAACAAAAACGCATTTCCGTTCAAACAAACCTTTCTCTTCGATTTCACTGCATTACCCTCTTTACAACAAAATACATGCACACATTACAATATACTATATTTGTCGCAAGTCGGATGAGAGAAAAAAACAAGCAAGTCATTAATTTTAAATAGTGATGTTACAGTAATAATAAACCACACACAGCCATACGAACAGCAACATAAACAACAACATTCTCTCAACCATTCTTCTGACTTCGTCTACAACGACGATGATGGTGATGGTGACGGCAACGACGAGGACTGTGACAAGTGCCCAACTAATGAGCGACTCGACTCTACGCATACTTAAGTAATAGGACGTTGAGGAGAGTAATCACATGGCATGTCATGCAATGCCATGCCATCTCATACCATTACAATAATACAGCAACAAATTCATCACAGCCACTCGCGCATACAAGCGCCACTCTCTCATACTCTCTACCTCACACTCGCACACACACACCTCTTTACGCACACTGTTGATTTGGTGCAATGCAAGGAAACGCACAAGTTTTCTCGTGCAAAAGATGATGAAACCAAAACGTCATGTCAATACGTATGTTTGTAAGGACGATTGGTGGGGGGAATGGGAGAGTGCACAGCATAAGGAGTTCAAGAGAAACAAATAGTTCTGGGGCAATTGGTGTTGTAGCAATAAGAACAGCAACAACAATGTTAAAAACATGATATTATTATGACTGTTTGCTGATGTTGCTGCTGTTGTTGTTACACGACGGCGTTGTTGTTGTAGATCATTATAAAGCAAATGACATGTTTTTAATTAAATGCTGGAAAATTTAACGCCACTGTCGCGCGGCATATTTTCACAGGAAAGAAAGAAACCAGCCACACACATACACTTTTGCATATACATACATATACGTCTCATACCACAAATTCACATAAATTTTTTCAGATAAAATTTCTTACCCGGGGAGTTGTTATTGATGTTGTTGCTGTGAATTGTGAGTGCATCTGTGGGTATTTATTTTTATGACAATGTATTGCCTACAGTTGACACTCGGCCGACGTGGAATCTTGTACTCAGATATTATAATACTCACCCCTATTAAGCATTGGGCACCTCAAGGTGACTTTTTCACTTGACGTCGGCGTCAAAAATTATGTATACGTCTGCTTTAGCAGCCTTTGCACCGAAGCGTAATGAAATTCTATGAAATTTATGTAGTCTACCCTCGGTGTACCCAATCCTTTATGCCATAGTTAAACATCATCTTCCATACTGCTTTCTGATGGATGGCAGTGTTTTGCGCGTGAAAGGTTCATAATGTTCGTTTAGTAATAGAATTTTGATACGTTCAAAAAATTAATGAGTCAAAAAAATCGATGTGGTGAGGTGTGTTTATGTCAGTCCTCATAGGGGAAAACCAAAAAGGAGTTGAAATACACAAAAGCCCCAAAACTATCTCGGAGTGGCCTTTGGAGTGATTAAATGTAATACCGACCGTCATGTATGAATGGGTTGAAAATAGAGGGTGGGTATGATCTGAGAAAATGTAGGGGTTGAAAAACATTGGGGATCGCACTGAAAGAATTATCTTCATAATATTTATGATTTTGTCATGACGTCAGTGAAAAATTTCACTAAAAAGTCGCCAAAGAACAAGTCATGGAATTTCTGAAACATTTCTTTGAAATTATGAAATGCAATTCTTCGTTCAATAAAATTTTGTTCATTATTTTTATACCCTACACCACTTCGTGGGCTAGGGTATTATAAGTTAGTTTCGCGCCAAATGTTTGTAACACCAAGAAATAATCGAGCTAGACCCACCTTTAAGTATACCGATCGGCTTAGAATCACCAGCTGAATCGATTTACCGATGTCTGACTGTCCGTCCGTCCGTCTGCTGTCCTCTAAGCTTGTTCGCACTCTACAGGTCGCAATTGCTGTCCCATTATCATGAAATTTGGCAGAAGTTACTTTATTTGGCCAAGGACGATTTGTGTTGAATTTGGAGGAAATCGGTTCAGATTTAGATATAGCGCCCATACAAATGTCACTCCCGATTTGACTTTTTCCGTTCTAGAAACCACATATTGTACCCGATTTTCTTTAAAATTGGCACAACATTTTATAATAGAACTAGAAACAGCTATGGTGAATGTGGGTAAGATCGGTTCAGATTTAGATATAGCGCCCATACAAATGTCACTCCCGATTTGACTTTTTCCGCTCTAGAAACCACATATTGTACCCGATTTTCTTTAAAATTGGCACAACATTTTATAATAGAACTAGAAACAGCTATGGTGAATGTGGGTAAGATCGGTTCAGATTTAGATATAGTCCCCATGCAAATGTCGCTCCCGATTTGACTTTTTCCGCTCTCGAATCCACATATTGTACCTGATTTTCTTTAAAATCGGCATAACATTTTATAATCGAACTAGAAACACCTATGCTGAAAGTGGGTAAGATCGGTTCAGATTTAGATATAGCCCCCATACAAATGTCGCTCCCGATTTGATTTTTTCCCTTCTAGAAACCATATATTGAACCCGATATTATTTAAATTTGGCAAAACATCCTATAATCTAACTATAATCACCTATGTAGAAAGTGGGTAAGATCGGTTCAGATTTAGATATAGCCCCCATACAAATGTCACTCCCGATTTGACTTTTTCCGCTCTAGAAACCACATATTGTACCCGATTTTCTTTAAAATTGGCACAACATTTTATAATCGAACTAGAAACACCTATGGTGAAAGTGGGTAAGATCGGTTCAGATTTAGATATAGTCCCCATACAAATGTCACTCCCGATTTAACTTTTTCCGCTCTAGAATCCACATATTGTACCTGATTTTCTTTAAAATAGGCACAACATTTTATAATCGAACTAGAAACACCTATGCTGAAAGTGGGTAAGATCGGATCAGATTTAGATATAGCACCCATACAAAAGTCGCTCCCGATTTGACTTTTTCCGCTCTACAAACCACATATTCTACCTGATTTTCTTTAAAATTGTACAACATTTTATAATCGAACTAGAAACACATATGGTGAAAGTGGGTAAGATCGGTTCAGATTAAAATATAGCCTCAATACAAATGTTGCTGACCGATTTTGGCCAAACTTTACATATTATATTTCACCAATAAACATACATGGTGAAAGGGGGTCACATCATTACAGGTTTCAATATATCACCATACAAATGTCCTTCCCGATTTAACATTTTTTTCAAACACATACATTTAGTTTTATGAAAAACTTTCATAAATATTAATACTTTATACTGAAGTTTCCAATATAAATAAAAAGGGGAAACATTGACTTGTTGACTAACCAATCGACACACACCATCATTGTGAGAGTATTTGCAATGAATATCTCTTTGACCTAAATCAGGGTACATATTTATGTCAGAGTTAACAGAGGACAAATGAGAATTGCTAGCATTCAACGAATAAAGCCGACACAATAAATATGTAGTTATATGAAACATTTCATTAAAACTATGTAATCGTTTATTATATTTATGAAGACGTTTCGTAACACACATATTTCATTGGTTATGACATATTTCATAATCTTTAAGAATAGTTTCTTTAATCTAATGAAACTAAGTTTCCCTAATTTAACAATATTGATTTATGAAATATGATATGTTTATGAAAAAATTTCATTTTCATACATATTAAGCAAAAATTCATTAAATTAATGAAAAAGCATTTATGAATTCGCTTCATAAATATTCAGGACGGTCATACATTTGATTCTTTTTCCGGCCTCTGTGGGAAAGTTAGTGCGAATTTTATATTTTTTTTATGAGAGCCACCTTGTTATGGAAAATATATTTTAGGGACAATTTTGTGGAGGGAAATTAAAAGGGATCAGTCAAACATTCCTCCCTCGAGGGGCGACTACCGGTCAGCTTTGGGCATTATTTTCATAAAAATTATAAAAATTAAACAATATATGGTGTCACCTTCTGGATTGAAGATAGGTATGTTCTGAGAAAATGTGGTGGTTGGAAAAATCATGGGGGTCGGTCATATATTCGACTTCCATATGTGCCTCCGATTTTCGATTTTTTTAATATAGCCAAAATAAATAATTATTTATTTATTTATTATGAATTACAATACAAAGTAAATTTATATTCTAATTTTGGGTCCAGGGATTGAGCCGGGGTGCAGCGACAGACCAGAGCCTCTGGTGGGAATCGAACCCACAACCCGCACGCTGATAGCCGAGCACGCTACCAACTCGACTACCGGGGCGCCCTAAAATAAATAAATATAAAATTTTAATTATGTTAAATCAAGCATGATAAGACTACCAATATCATTGCACTATATATATCAAAATAATACTTTAAGTCCATTCAAATACCCTAAGTATTGGAGGATAGTGGGTGATTTTTCAGCTACAGCCGTTTGCTTGGTTGCATTTCCATCCAGTTTCAATTCAAAAAGTACACAGTGCTATCATCATGATTTTACCCATTTTTGCCGTAAAGGTTAAAAAAGTACGAATTTCAGATGAATGTGTACACCGAATTTCATGATTCTAGCTGCGTCCATTTGGTTGGTACCATTTTTATCCCCCTTTTTCCTATATTACCGCCTTAAAAGTGCGATTTTTGAAAATCTCTTTATTTTACGTATCTACGCACTTAAAGGCATGTACACACCGAACTTCATTATTCTAATTATAGCCGTTTAGTTGGTACCCTCCCTCTGTTCCCATTGTATTCCTTGGAAGTTCGAATTTGGAAAAAACTTTATTTTCGTGTCTACGCAGTCACTGGAACGTACACTCCGAATTTCATGACTCTAGCTGTAACCATTTGGTTGGTACTATTTTTTATCCCTTTTTCAATTTTATCCCCCTAAAAGTACAAATTTCGAAAAATCCCTGTGCTGTAGGGTATTGTAATAAATATAAATATATTATTCTCAGTGTTTCTGTCTTACTTTTTTCTCACAAATATACTACCAACTTTAAAAATGCATTTCCCTGATTCGCACGAGGTCTATCTGTATTCGCGTGGCGTGGATGCAACAAGCTGACAAAAAACTTCCTGTGCTTTGGTTGTTTTGCTTCTTCTCTCCGTGCGCTCATTATAATTATTTAACATAACAGCCATATTTATAATTGTGGTGGCAATGGCAGCACACATAACGGCAACAACAGAAGCAGCAGCGGCAAGAACAACCACAATGACAGTATTTACCACCAAAAGACACAGAAATATGAATGTACGAATGAGAAGTACTCGCACTCATATAAATCCCAAGACTTGCAATGATATCAAGAAAATAAACAACAACATCAAACACACAAGGGAACAAATAACCATTCGCAGGACCAGAGTTGCCACAGGTATGAATATAGAAACTATGCAATTATTTAAAATCATTGCGGCTATTTTCTTCAAGCTGCGATGACAAACGTTTTAATAACGAATTATTTTTTACTCATAATTAAAACTTTTTTCACATTGTCCACAACTGCAATATAAATATTTTTATTAAAACAAATTTTTAATAAAATATTTTATATTGATATAAAATAAATTTTTTGCCCGAGACTTAAAAAATGATACTGATTCATAAAATCAACACACCAAACTTAGTTTTTATTTACACGCCAAATTGGTTAATAATAAATTTAATATTTGTACTCCAATTTATGGCTACAGATGTTAACATTCCAATTGAAACCGTTTAGGAACAGTCTCCAAAGAATTGAAAAAAAAATATATATTTTTTTGCTGACAAAAATAATATAGGAATAATATAAGAAGCTACATGATATTCCAAGTCGCTGGCGCAATTAGAGATATTTTTAAATTTCAGTTAAAATCGAAAAAGTTCTAGCCCAATGGAGGGTTAAATCACGATTTTTTAAATTGTTGGTTAGAAAGAACGTTTAAAAACTTAAAAATGTTGGTTTAAAAATTAGACAACAGAATATTTTCTGAGAAAATTTAAAAAAATATTTACATTTGTTCTTATCGCCGCTAAGTTATTACGTTTGTAAGAAAAAGATTCACGATTGGTAAAAGTTGTTCTAAGTTCATAGATACATAGCGGCGTTGTATTTATTTCATTTTTTTATATAGGTTTGAGGCTACAAATATCACCTATTAATCAGCAATCATATGCCAAAAAATATTTTTGGAAATATATTGTGCATTTTTGAAATCACAGAGGCAATAAACGTCCAAAAGTCCAATTATTTAAATAAATGTTGATGTTGATGTCAAATGAGAGAAAACAATAGAAATAACACCATTTCATATTATTAAAATATATATATATATTTTCTCTATAGGCTTTACAATGATTCCAACTTCAAAATTCTAGTTAGCATATATTCTAAAAAACCTCTATGTAACTTCGAAAAAGTAGTAGGTCATGATTTCTGTGTCAACTTTTTTGATTGTAATTTTCATTTGTGTATTCCGTTTGTGAAATTCGCGTACGTATTTAAAGTTTTTTTTTTTAAATTCCTTGAAATTTTGTCTTGTTCATTATATATTTTTATTCATAAACAAAAAAGCTACAGACGTTAAAAAAAATCAATATGGCACACAAAAGCCACTAAAGACCAAAACTTATTTTTAACTAATGTTTGCATCAGAGTCAACGTGATTTTGTCGAACCTCAGCCACTTTTTTCTTTATTGCGAAATATATACAGTAAAAGACAAAATTTCATGCAATTTAAAAAACTTTTTATCGTTTAGAAAAACCATTTTGAATTAGGGGAAAGTTATAGGTTTTAAGCCGTAAGTTACCACATGCTAATTAAACGCGAATAGCTTTGTTTAAAACATTGGTGTCTTGGTCACTGAAATTTCCTTGCAAAATTTTTCGTAAAATATTTTAAAAGGGATATTTAAGGGTCCTTTCTAAATGGACTTTTTGAATTTTCTCGAAACAAGGTTCAAATTGACCCATAATAATATCCTTCTGACAATGCGAATTTTCTCAGACATTAACAAATAACATTTTTATACCCTACACCATATGATGGGGGTAAACTAATTTTATCATTCCGTTTGTAACACCTTGAAATATCGATCTGCGACGCTATAAAATATATATTCTTGATCGCTATAAATTTCTAAGACGATCTTGCGATGTACGTCTGACCGTCCGTCTGTTAAAAGTACACCAGCATCTGAACGAAATGAGCTAGGATATACGAATTTTCCAAGAATACATCTAATATTTCCATGTCGTTTTGGATTGAAAATGAACAGGGAAAAAATTTTCCCTAACAAGGACATTTAAGAATATTTTTGAAGATTTCTGCGTTGGTTCAATCCTGTTATAACGTAAACCCGCACCATAAACTGAATCATACTTTCAGACATTTGTATCGGAACTACACCAAAACATGGAACGATGTAACACACTTTCACTAAAGGTGCTTCCATTTGATATATAACATGTTTTGATAAAGAAAATCGGTCAAACCGGTATATCTACATCTGAACCGATATGACCCATGTTTCTAATTCAGATATTCCGATTTGTACTAAACTTGATGCAAATCGGTTAAATTATGTAGTTTTTAGAGCGGAGAAAGTCAAGTCATATAAATCTGAATTAATTTTGCCCACTTTCACCATATATTGATTTTCCTAGTTGTAAATTAAAGTATTGTGCCAAATTTGAAGCAAATCAGTTAAAAATGTGGTTTACATAGTAGAAAAACATAAATCGGGACCGATTTTGTATGGGGGCTATTAAATCAGAACTGACCTGGTCCACTTTCGCCACATATGTTTCTATTTGAAATATAAGTTGCTGTTACAAATTTGGAGAAAATCCGTAAAAATATGTTAGGGACCATATCCGCTATGGAAAAACGGAAAAAATCAAATCGTCAAAAATTCAATCAATAATCTGATCCGATCTGACCCACTTTCATCATTGATGTTTCTAATTTGACGAAAATATGCTAAAATATGTGGATTCTAAAGCAGAAAAGGTAAAATCGGGTTTGTTAGCTATATATAAATCTGAACCGTTCTGACCCATTTTCACCATATATGTTTCTACTTTAAATATAAGGTATTGTGCAAAATTTTAAGATAATCGGGTAAATTGTGTTGTTTCTGGAGAGGAAAAAGTCAAATCTGAATCGAGATTTGTATAGGGTCTATATCTAAATCTGAACCGATTTACTGCAAATTAATTACTTTTAGGGGAGAACGGGGAGAAAGATGATAAAAATGGTAGCAATCATACAGCTGCAGCTATATTGATGAAAATCGGTGTATACTTCGCTCTAGCTGCGTAGATTCCAAGGTAGAGCGATTTTTTGATATTCGTACATTTAGGATCCACAGCTCCTGAATGTCGATGCCAAAATTAAGCCCTCAAATTATGTCCCGACTAATTGCCTGCTTCTGACAGAGCGGCTCTCTTGACTACGAACTTAAGGAATGCATGATAATTACTATTTCTAAAAAAAGTATAACTTTGTTAAGTATGGCAAACAAAGTCCTCGCAAACATATTAATATCCGTCTTACAAACCATCTATAAATGTCTATATTTTACCTCTTACTTTTACTGACCAAATCTCACAGAGTTTGCTTTCAAGAGTCGCTCGGTAGATTTTCACGTAGGAGGAGTCCCTTTGTTTGCCTAACTCTTGGAATTGTCTGTTCTTCTGGACTCCTGCTTATTGTAGTAAGGGAGTAGAGTCGAGAATTAAGAAGTCTCTACAAATCAAGTCAATTTTAATTTAATATCAAGTAAAATTTACTTGATATAAGTATAAAGTGAAGTTTATTTAAATTTGTAGCAGCGCTAATTATTACCCATCATCATTACAAGATAATTACTTTATTTTATGTTAACTACATTTTATGTTATTAATAATGTTATGTTACATGTTAATTTTACAGTGATAATTTTCAATAATAATGTTAATTTAAAAGACTGTAACTCTCCGTAAGAGTATACAAATGTATCACTCAAATCTATTTTACACACACACAATGATATTTTTATTGTCACAATGATGTTATTGTATTAAGATCGTTTTATTTGAGTTTGCTCATTCTTATTCTCATTTGCATTCTCACTCTCTCTCTCTCAAATGAAGTAGTGAGTTGTTTTACGTTAGACAATACGCTTTGTTTTTGTAACTCTCAAAGCTTTACTTGTTTTTCTTTATCACTTTGTGTTATCACTCATTTCTGTATTATTCGAGTAAAATCATTTTTTCCAAGCCTTCATTAGTATTTGCAATTTGTGTAAAAATCATTCCTATGCCTGCTGTGAACTAATAAAGTCAAAAACCTGATCAACACTTGTTTTCATCACAACAAGGAAAAACCAATAAGGAATAAAAACATAAAATTACTAAGACACAAGAAGACCGTAAAGGACTATTGTGGCTAGTGATCCGAAGACGAGTACTGGTGAGAAACTGCCTTATTCGGTCTCGGTATAAAATAATAAACCCCTAAAATATTATTAAGGAGATTCGTCCCCTTACAAATTCAATTTAATTAAAAGTAAAATTTAGAAATAAGTCTCTGATCACGAACGAGAATTGCTTCTTAGATTATTATTTATGTATTTTCGAAACACATTGATGTGTTTTTGTACCTTCACTCTGCAGAGTAGGAGGGTATATATCATTTGGGACAGAAAAAAGTGTAACGCATTGAAGGAGTGACTTAAGACCCTATGTATGTTTTAGGGTTTGCATTCCGGGATTTCACGCGGGAAAAATCAGGGGAATTTTCATATTTTTAGTTTCCCGTGTACCGGGAAATTTGTACGGGATTCCCGCGGGAAATCAGCATAAAGTTTTACCTATTTCTCAAACATTTTTCACTAACAAATTTTAAAAGATACCAAAATAATTTAACAAATATCTCTTGTAATTAGATATGTGTCAGCTAGGCGCTGTAAATTCTACATTGAATATGTTAATTTACTATATATATATAATTGATATAAAGTGAATATAACAGAATAGAAGGTAACAAATAATTTTAGTAATATTATGAGATAATTCAATTGCAGAATTTTTGATATCTTTATGAATAAAGTGAATAAAGTTACATAATATTTTACTAAAAATTAAAAAAATATATACATACAATCTAAAGTAATAACTACGTATTAAACAAAATACATTATTGATGCCTCAAAATATAAATTTAGGTTTTCGAACAAGAAAGGGAACTGACAATTTAAGATTTATCAACAATTAATAATACATCTCTCAAGTGTGCAATATCATTCTCTATCGTGTTCACTAAATAAAATAGAAATATAAATAAAATTAGAAATATATTATCTGATGAGTCTAAAAATGCGTTGTCTGTTTTAAAAAGTTTTTATATTTAAAAAACCTCTGGATGTAAAAAAAATACGTCAACATATATATGTTTAATTATTTTTTCATCCTTGGAAAGAGTTGATTTAATTTTTATACACTCCACGAGAGTATTATGTCTTTGTGCATTTGTTTGTAACACCCAAAAGGAAACGAGATAGACCCATTGTTAATTATACCGATCGTCTTAGAATCACTTTCTGAGTCGATTTACCAATGTCCGTCTATCTGTCTGTATGTCTGTCTGTCTGTCCGTCCATCCATCTATTCTTGTAATCACGATACAGGTCGCAATTGTAGACAGAACCAAATGAAACTTTACACAACGATGTTTTTCGGGATAAAGACGAACGCTATTTAATTTGAAGAAAATAGGTTGAGATTTAGATATAGCCCCCATACGAATTTCACTCCCGATTTGACTCTTTTCACTCTAGATACCACATATTACAACAGATTTTCTTTAAAATTGGCAAAACATCTTATATTGTAACTATAAACACCTGTGGTAAAAATGTGTTAGATCGGTTCAGATTTATATATAGCTCCCATACAAATTTCTCTCCCGATTTGACTTTTTCCGCTCTAGAGACCACATAATGTATCAGATTGTCTTCAGATTTGGTAAAACATCTTATATTTCCACTAGAAACACCCATGGTGAATATCGGACAGATCGGTTCAGATTTATATATAGCTCCCATACAAATTTCGCTCCCGATTTGACTTTTTCCGCTCTAGAAACCACATATTGTATCAGATTGTCTTCAGATTTGGTAAAACATCTTATATTCCCACTAGAAACTCCCATGGTGAATATCAGACAGATCGGTTCAGATTTATATATAGCTCCCATACAAATTTCGCTCCCGATTTGACTTTTTCCGCTCTAGAAACCACATAATGTATCAGATTGTCTTCAGATTTGGTAAAACATCTTATATTTCCACTAGAAACACCCATCGTGAATATCGGTCAGATCGGTTCAGATTTATATATAGCTCCCATACAAATTTCGCTCCCGATTTGACTTTTTCCGCTCTAGAATCCAAATATTGTATCAGATTGTCTTCAGATTTGGCAAAAAATCTTATATTTAAACTAAGAACATCTATGGTGAAAATAGGTCAATTCGGTTCAGATTTAGATATAGCCCCCAGACAAATGTCGTTCCCGATTTGACATTTTCTCTGTAGAAGCCACATATTGTACTCGATTTTCTTTAAATTTGGCACAACATCTTATAATCTTACTAGAAACACCTATGCAGAAATTGGGTAAGATCGGTTCAGATTTAGATATAACGCCCATATAAATGTCGCTCCCGATTTGACTTTTTCCGCTTTAAATGCCACATATTCTAATCGATTTTCTTTAAATTTGGCACAACATCTTATAATCTAACTAGAAACACCTGTGCCTAAGCGGGCATCTTACAATCTTATAATCTGACTAAACAAAACAGATTTAAATATAGCCCAAATTCAAATGTTGCTCCCATAAGTTTAACCGATTTTGGCCACACTATACATTTTATATTTCACCTATTTCGTTCCAGGTTTCAATATATCCTCATACAAATGTCCTTTCCGATATAAAATTTTTTGTCAAACACATACATTTACAGGATAGAAAAAAACCTTCCCGTTTTCACTTTTTCACCGAATTGAATTGTATTCGGATTGAAAGTGGAGTGTAGCATAGAGTCGGCCCCGCCCGACTTTAGCCTTTCCTTACTGGTTTATAGGTTAGGTTGTAGGTCAGTGGTCACTCGAGGCCAAAAAAATGTTGGAGGTTGGGTGAAGGAATGAATGATGAGTGAAGGGAAAGCTGGGGTTATCTCGTATTTTAATCTATACTTCTCTACAAACTATTTTTATAAATTCCTTAAAACTTGATTTTAATATTTGTTTTCTGCGGAATAACATAATTTATATAGTATAATTATTTTTTATATAGCAAACATTATGCTAACGATTTCCCGTACTGTCCCGGGATCCAGGGAAATCGAAAAAATAATTCCCGTTTCCCGGGAAATGAAAACTAAAGGGAAAATGCAAACCCTAGTATGTTTGGACCAAATCCATTTCACGACTTTTTAAGAAAGTAGCTAAACAATCTAGTCAAACTTTGCACTTGGTAATATTTTTCCCAAACTTAGTTTAAGTTCGAATATGAGCGAAATTTCCACGTCCCTTTTGGTACCTCGCACACAAATGACCCTTATTCCTATGTTAAATTAAAATTAATGATTAAGGATATTCGGAATCAGCTATTTGATGTTTTAAAATCATTTGCAATTTGATATTTGAAAAAGTTTTTATAATCACTTTAAACGTAAAAAATATTTACGTCCCTTCAAGCACCTCTCACACAATTATCATTATCCTAGGTAAAATTAAATCCTTTATAACTTTTATACTGGTGCACGGAATCCACTATGGCTTGATATTTGATCATATTTACACAACTGTTTTATAAATGTGTAAGGCTGGAACCATGTGAGACGAACCTGCTAGTAGATCCGTATATATGTTCTTTGAGAGTAAGGGTATATGTAAGTCAGTTTGAAGTCGACTGAAGCTTACCTATTTGTTAATAAGGTCCTTAATATATGATTATAGTAAAAATTGTAGCTTAATTTTAGGAATAAACACATTTTTTAATTAAATGGATTTTTTTAACAAAAAAGTGTTATATTATTTTCTTTCTTAAATCCTAAGAATATGTTCTTCTACACAAGTTTGTTAATATTTTTTATTTGGTTCAAAGAATTTTCCCCAGAGGTGGCAACACTATGAACAACGTGCAACACATTCATAATCACGCTTACCCGCACACATACATACACACTGATTAATTGTGTTGCCATAAATCTTCAATGCCATTCGATGTGCAGTTTGGTCTAGGAATACGGATGGATGGATATCTTGTGTGCGAGTACGTCCATATGTACATAATACACACATGCATGTACACATGCATGGCAATTCAAGTGAATATGTATGTGCGTTTGTAATGTATCTGATCCATCACTTTCTCCCTCTCGAAAATCTCTGTCCCAAAGGAAGGAGGGCGTCAAACGAGGTTAACGAAGGCAGTTCCAGTATGGACTCTTTATCTTCTTCAGTTTTTCTCGCTTTTGTTTAAACTTTCATTTGGGAAAAAATATCATATTCATGTTCTATGGCATAAATTACACGCGAATGCATCAAAGCTGTGAATATGAAAACGATTTTAATCATTTGGTCTGGCTGTTCTTCGAGCTTCTTTTTATTTTTCTTTCGATGTTATTAATATGAATTTGTATGAAATTTTCGAAATGATACATTAAAATTAATTTATGATGTATTTGTGGCGGTTGAGTGTGTGTTGTTTTCCTCAGCCAGTTTGAGTAATTGCCTAGACCGTCATGGTCGGTTATAAATCATTGGGTGGCATCTATAAATAGGAGGAGGAAGGAATGATGCTTGATGCTCATAATTATGATGCACTCAGACATTTTATGGTCTTTAATGTTGGTGGATTTGGGTAAAGACGATGAACATTTTCGGGCATTTGGGCTTTTCTCTACTATGGAAGCGTTGAGAATGTGGCATGAATTGGAGGATCTCATGCAGATTTATGCCTCAATGTGGCACCATGCCATGCACCATTACCAGTCCTAGATATTTTTTAAAATGTCATTAAATTAAATTACAGCGGGACACATTCGAAATCGAAGTACTTGACGTTCACATGGACCGACATGATCCAATTCCATAACAGATGCTCCTTTTTGAAATTATATTAAAATCGATTAATGATAGAGCAAAAAAGTCTAATCAGATAGGGCATTTGTATAGGAGCAATATCTAAATTTCAACCGATTGTCATCAATTCAGTAGCTTTCGACTTTGACCCGTTCAGACAGTAATTGTAAGTCCATCGGTATAAAATTCTTAAGTGTATGTTAAGGACATAGAGTTAGTCCTTTAGAATACGAAAGATCCTTGTGGTAGAGCGACGTAGCCGTAGTTCATTTAGTTCCAGTGCGCTCTTTGTCAAGAGAAGCATGAATCCGGAGAATGGAATTAACATTCGAATTACCTACCATTTCAATGTACAAAGAACTCCTACAGTTACAGAAAGTTTGCATACAATTTGCCTAATTGCACAATGTCATTTGGAATTGTTTCATCAACAACATGCCCACTTTTATCTACCCACAACTCTCTATACAATTGCATACATAAAACCACCACAAACACAGAACGGAAATAGCAATTTAAAATTGTTAAAACTACATTTAATTGATAAAAAAATCTGTAGATTTGTTTAAATGTAATTAGAGTATAAAATTACGTTTATGATGATGATGTTGTTGCTACCGCTGCAGTAGCAGTTCGATCTAAAAACCACCACAAACAAAACAAAATAATTACAAATATAGCAATGAAATTAAAAGTAGCCAGGAGTACGCCCTGTAAACATTAAACAATTTCGAATTGTAGGCTAAAAAAGAGAAATACAAAAAAAAATTAACCGCAATTGCTGTTAAATTACCACTAACAATAAAGGGTGTTTCTGATTGGATGATGGTATATTCGTTATTGAACAACACAGTGCAACACAAAAAAATATAATCATATACGGGCAACACTATGTGATAAAAGACGAAAAAAAGACCCATGTCTTCCAGTTTTGCCCAAAGTCATGCACTTTTTTATGGGCCTAGGTGTCATTTTTGCAAAAAGTGATCATTTTCTCAGGCTCATATCTTGCAAACCGTTTCGAATTTAGATTTACTCTCTGAGGCGAAGTTCTAGCTCTTGTCATAAAGAACATATAAAATTAAAACTTTATCTTCAAAATCGCAAAAAACTTTAAAAAATTTGATTTTTTTAACCTTTTTGCCCTGTTCAGGTCCTGTGTTCAGCAAACCGATCAAAATTCAAAGAAACAATCAACTACAAAAATGTATCTAAGATTTCAGTAAACAACTTTCTAGAACATATGAACATCCTAGAAATGATTCTTAACACCGTTTAGATAGGAAACATATATCTGGACTGGATCAGGACTGTTTCTGTTAATGGTCAGTCCGACTACAGTGCGTATAAGTGATATTATACTTAATCAACAGCATGTATACGCAACCTACACACACTACAGCCTATAAGATTTATCGACGACATTTGCGATTTTGACCATGAAGATGAAGTTTTTATACCCTCCACCTCCAGGATGGGGGTATACATTCCGTTTGTAACACCCTGAAATATCGATCTGAGACCCTATAAAGTATATATATTCTTGATCGTCATAAAATTCTAAGACGATCTAGCCATGTCCGTCCGTCCGTCCGTCTGTCCGTCTGTTGAAAGAACGCTAGCATCTAAACGTTCAAATTTTCCATAAATGTGTCTTATAGTCGTACATCGATTTTGATTGAAACGGGGCGAAATCGGACCAAAGGGAAAAATGTTTCCCTCACAAGGACTAAAAATACCCATAATAATCCCTAATATTTTAGCGTATTTAAGCATGTTTTTTGAATATGTCTGTTTGTATTTGCTTGATATTTGGTATGCGCAGTTCCCTTATATTAAAAACGTGCACCATAAAGTGATTCTTATTTGTAGGGGGTGAAATGGAGCAAAAAGGGATAAAAATGGTACATATTAAACGACAACAGCTAGAAACACGAAATTCGGTGTGTACATTCCTCTGATTGAATAGACAAGTAAAATACACAGATCTTTCAAAATTCGTACTTTTTTGGGGTTAAAATGAAAAAAGGGGATAAAAATAGTACCAATGACCACAGCTAGAGCCATGAAATTCGGAGTATACATTTCTCTGACTGTGTAGACACGGAAAATAAACGGATTTTTCGAAATTCGTCCTTTTTGGGGTCAACATAGAAAAAGGGGATAAAAAGAGTACCAACCAAATGACCGCAGCTAGAGTCATGAAATTCGGAGTATACATTCCTTTGACTACGAGATGAAAAATAAAAGGTTTTTTCCAAATTCGTACTTTCAAGGGATACAATGGGTACGGAGTGATAAAAATGGTACCAACCAAACGGCTGCACCAAGAATAATGAAATTCGGTGTATACATTCCTCTGATTGCGTAGACACTTAAAATAAAGAGATTTTCGTACTTTTTGGGGTTAAAATGAAAAAAGGGGATAAAAATAGTACCAATCAAATGACCGCAGCTAGAGTCATGAAATTCGGAGTATTCTTTCCTCTGACTGCGTAGACACGTAAAATAGACGAATTTTTTGAAATTCGTTCTTTCAAGGGATACAATGGTACAGAGGGATCAAAATAGTACCAACTAAACAACTACAGCTAAAATGATGAAATTATAATTGCGTAGAAACGTCAAGGGGGTAAAAATGGTACCAACCAAATGAGCGCAGCTGGAATCATGGAATTCGGTTCATACATTCCTCTTACTGCATAAACACGCAAAATAAAAAGTTTTTTTCCAAATTCGTACTTTTTCTTTTACGGCAAAAATTGGTTGAATCATGAAGTTAGGTTATTTTGCACTACGTACGTCTGATAATGGATTTACAAAATTTGTACTTTTGCAATTAAAATAGAATGGAAATACAACCAACTGTAGCACCCACTATCTACCAATATTTATGGTATTTAAGCTTTTTGAAAATATAAATCTAAGAATATGGTTTGCAAGATATGGCCCAAATATTATCACTTTTTTGCAAAAATTACTTCGAGGCCCCAAATCTTTGGGTGCCCATAAAAAAGTTTATGACTTTGGGCAAAACTAGGAGACTCGAGTCTTTTTTGGTATTTTATCACGTAATGCAGTCCGTATATTGTTATATTTCCATGACTTAAAAAATTACACACAGTGTAATTGAATAATCATTAACAGAACAACTTTTGGAAATAAAGTTGTCACCAAATTGATAAAGAAAAGATGCTAAGGCCCGCTATTGCACTGTCATTTTGGAACAAAATGTCCTTGATGTTTAGCTGATTAATTTGTGGAAACAGGAATTCAGTAGGCTTGTATCGATAGTGATTGTCGAGCATTCACAGTATGGTTGTTCGTTCACGACTTTAGGATTGCCTTCGATCCAAGAACGGCAAATTCGCTTATTGATGTATCCATTTAAGGCAATTCGTTGGATGACGTTTATGACTTGCCAAACCTTACTGAACAGAAATGTGACATTATCAGCTTTCAATCCTTAGTATTCGATATCAATAGTTCTCATACCTGTTATAATGCAAATTACAATTAAATTAATTAATACTATTTAATGTTATCTATATACAGCATTTTCAGATAAAATTGTTGATGTTGAAAAGTCGCTGCGAAGCCACTTGAAAAGACTTTTGACATGGTCGAAATCATGATCGTGGTAGTCTGCAGCCAACTAATAAATGTCACCATGCCATTGTAAATAAATTTGCTTTCTATTAAATATAGAAGCAAAATGGTCTTGAGCCAGGACAATATCCCAGTTCAAATCAAATATTGATTACAGACCAAAAAAATGCAAACGAAAAAACTAAAACAAATGAGCGTTGGCACGGCAGAAGTATTGCTGGGTAACTATACCTGCATATACACATACTTACATATGCAACTCAATGAGATGCTTGTAAGATGGCATGTGTGCTTTATTACTTGGTGCTATTTTTTAAACGCAAATTCGGCAAGTGAGTTGTGATTCTCGTTCGTTTGTGAGAATCATCTCCTTATAGAGGCCGGGTTTGATGTTAAAAAGTCGCTGCGAAGCCACTTGAAAAGAATTTTGACATGGTCGAAATCATGATCGTGGTAGTCTGCAGCCAAGTAATAAATGTCACCATGCCATTTGTAAATAAATTTGCATTCTATTAAATATAGAAGCAAAATGGTCTTGAGGCAGGACAATATCCCAGTTCAAATCAAATATTGATTACAGACCAAAAAAAATGCAAACGAAAAAACTAAAATAAAATTAAACCATTTTCACATTAAATGACAACTTTTCCCATTCAAATGAAATCTTTTTCAGAATAAATGAAACTTTTTCAAATTAAATGCAAAAATTTCCAAATTAAATGAAACGTTTTTTCGAATGAAATGAAACCTTTTTCAAATTGAATGAAACTTACTTTAGAAAATATTAAATAATTTGTCGATTGTTTGCAGAATTAAAAAAACATCTAAATCTGCCAGCATATGACAGCACGCGATTTAAATTAGAACCGACATTTTTGACTAATTAATGGGTTACGTTACAACACCAATGATTTTTCTTGTAGAATCGATCGATTTTAGTGATAAAATAAAATTGTGTTTAGTATGTAACTCATACTTATCGAATTTTTCAAAAGTAACCGTATGGTTGCTTGTATTTCTATCCTATTTTAAATCCAACAAGTAAAAACGGCGTTAAGTTCGGCCGGGCCGAACTTTATATACCCTCCACCATTGATTGCATTCCACAGAGGATGTCGATTTTCGCAGAAGTGCAGTAATACTACAGGAAAATATAAATTTTTTAATAGATAGCTAGATAGTGGGTGCTACAATTGGTTGTAATTCCATTCTATATTAATTCCAAAAGTACAAATTTTGAAAATCCATTATCAGACGTACATAGTGCAAAATAACCTAACTTCATGATTCAACCAATTTTTGCCGTAAAAGAAAAAGTACGAATTTGGAAAAAAACTTTTTATTTTGCGTGTCTATGCAGTCAGAGGAATGTATACACCGAATTCCATGATTCCAGCTGCGCCCATTTGGTTGGTACCAGTTTTACCCCCTTGACGTTTCTACGCAATTAAAATTGTAGCATTCTAGCTGCAGTCGTTTAGTTGGTACTATTTTTAATCCCTCTGTACCTTTGTATCTCTTGAAAGTAGGAATTTCGAAAAATCCGTTTATTTTCCGTGTCTACGCAGTCAGAATTGCATGACTCTACCTGCGGTCATTTGGTTGGTACTATTTTTATCCCATTCTTCCATTTTGACACCAAAAAGTACGAATTTCGAAAAATTTGCCTATTTTCCATGTCTACGCAGTCAGCGGAATGTATACTCCGAATTTCATGACTCTAGCTGCGGTCGTTTAATTGGTACTATTTTTATCCCCTTTTTCCATTTTAATCCCAAAAAGTACGAATTTCGAAAAATCTGTTTATTTTAAGTGTCTACGCAATCAGAGGAATGTATACACCGAATTTAATTATTCTAGGTGTAGCCGTTTGGTTGGTACCATTTTTATGCCTCTATTCCCATTTTACCCCTTAAAAGTACGAATTTTGGAAAAAATACTTTTATATTATGTATCTACTCAATTAGAGAGAGGATGGTACACACAGAATTTCGTGTTTCTAGCTGTTGTCGTTATATGTACCATTTTTATCCATTTCACCCCCTACAAATAAGAATCACTTTATGGTGCACGTTTTTGCTATAAGGGGAATGCGCATACCAAATATCAAGCAAATATAAACAGACATATACAAAAAACATGCTTAAATATGCTAAAATATTAGGGATTATTATGGGTATTTTTAGTCCTTGTGAGGCAAAAATTTTTCCCTTTGGGCCGATCTACGACTATAAGACGCATTTATGGAAAATTTGAATGTTCTAGCTCCTTTCGTTTAGATGCTAGCGTGCTTTCAACAGACGGACAGACGGACGGACATGGCTAGATCATTTTAGAATTTTATGACGATCAATAATGTATATACTTTATAGGGTCTCAGGTCGATATTTCAAGGTGTTACAAACGGAATGACAAAGTTAGTATACCCCCAACTTGGAGGTGGAGGGTATAAAAATAAGAATTTTAAAAATCCATCATCTCTAACGTGCTCGATAACCTAATTTCAAAATTTTATACCCTCCACCTCCAGGATGGGTGTATATTCACTTTGTCATTCCGTTTGTAACACCTTGAAATATTCATCGGAGACCCCATAAAGTATATATATTCTGGGTCGTGGTAAAATTCTAAGACGATTTAGGCATGTCCGTCTGTCCGTCTGTCTGTTGAAAGCACGATATCGGCCGAACGAAATGAGGTTCAAATTTTTCCTAAATGTGTCTTATTTTTGTAGATCGGTTGGGATTGAAAGTGGACGAAATCGGCCCAGAGGGAAAAATTTTTCCCTCACAAGGACTGAAAATACCCCTAATGTTTAGAGTATTTCAGCATGTTTTTTTGAACATATTAGCTTGTATTTACTTGATATTTGCAATGCGCATTGATTTTTGTTTGTAGGGGGCGAAATGGGACAAAAAGGGATAAAAATGGTACCTATCAAATGACAACAGATAGAAACACGAAATTTGGCGTGTACATTCCTATAATAGAGTAGATACATAATATAAAAGTATTTTTTTCTGAATTCGTACTTTTAAGGGGTTAAATGGGGATTGGGGGGTACAAATAGTACCAACCTAACGACTGCACCTAGAATAATGAAATTCGATATATACATTCCTCTGATTGCGTAGACACGTAAAATAAAAGAATTTTCCAAAATTCGTACTTTTTGGGGTTCTAATGGAAAAAGGGGATAAAAATAGTACATACCAAATGACCGCAGCTAGAATCATAAAATTCGGAGTACATTCCTCTGACTGCATAGACACGAAAAATAAAACGTTTTTTCCAAATTCGTACTTTCAAGGGATACAATGGCTACAGGGGATAAAAATAGTACTAACTAAACGAATACAGCTAGAATGATGAAATTCAGTGTGTACGTCCCTCTAAATGTGTAGATACGTAAAATAAAGAGATTTTATATAGTCGTACTATTGAGGGGGCAAAATTGGAAAAAGATGATAAAAATGGTACCAACAAAATGGCCGCTGATAGAATCATGGAATTCGGCGTATACATTCCTCTGACTGCATAGCCACGTAAAATTTTTTTTTCCAAATTCGTACTTTATTTTGTTGCTTTTACGACAAAAAATGGTAGAATCATGAAGTTGTCTTATACTGCGTACGTGAGAGATAAGGTATTTTCAAAATTTATACTTTTGAAATTAAAATAGGATGGAAATACAACCAACCAAACGACTGTAGCTGAAAATACACTCTCTATCCTCCAATATTTAGGGTATTTATGATTGCTCCCTTATATTTACTTTATGAATTGAAGTATTATTTCCTTTATATATATACATAGTATACAAATATTGGTAGCCTTGGCTTATTAATTAAATTTCTGATTTGCATACAGTTAAAATTTGTTGCGGACATTCCTCTCGTAGCTTGGAAGCACCACAAAGAAAATAAAAGTTTTAGCGGGCGAAATGGGACAAAAAGGGATAAAATATTGTACCAATGATACGACAACAGCTAGAATCATGAACTTCGGTGTGTACATCCCTCTAATTCGTACTTTTAAGGGATATAGTTAAAAAGAGGGATAAAAATGGGACCTACCAAACCGCTGAAGTTGAAATCATGAAATTCGATGTATACATTCTGACTATGAACACTCGAAAAAGGGTTTTTTTTCGAAATTTGTACATTTGGGCGGAGAATGGGGCGAATGGGGATATCTTTAAAATTTATACTTTTCTTATCACTTTGTCTGTATCTGAAAATGCTTCTTTCTAATGGCGACTGACAATCTCCCAATATTTAAGCATGTTCACTATCACAATTTCAGCGTTTTATTTATATATAGTAGTAGATTTTAAACAGTGCGCATAAATATACATTATAATTTGAAATAGTAAACAAATATAGTAATGTGCATAAAAATATCACAATTTTCGTAATATGGTACTGTGCTTCTATGTAAAGTCGACATCCTTTAATCTGCTGGTAATACTGTACAATGCACTCCGTGGTATATAAGATTCGGCCCGGCCGAACTTAACGCCTTCTTACTTGTTTTACTACCAGTTTTATCACTTTCCCCATTTTTACCGTAAAAGAATAAAATAAATTACGAATTTTGAAAAATCTCTCTATTTTGCAGTGGAATGTGCACACCGAATTCCATGATTTTAGCTGAGGCCATTTGGTTTGTAGCGTGCTTTCTACAGGCTAGCATGGCTAGATCGTCTTAGCATTTTATGAATTATCTAAATTACACGGTCCAACATCATATTTAGAACAGAGTGGCAATCCTATAAATCTGAATGGATATTTTGACAGACCATTTTTGCTGAATACTTTGCTGGTCGAAGTGAGAAAAGTTAGTCTCTGAGAGAATTTTTATTGCCAGAACTATTTTGTGGAATTTCATGACGTTAATTTTTGTGGAAGATCTTAACCCTCTAGCTCCTCTCATTATGGGTCAATTTGAGCATTTTTTCGAAAAAAATCAAGAAAAGCCGTCTTTAAAAATTTGTTTATGGTATATGGAGCTATCAAATTCTACCATATTGCATTTTATAACATTCTGCTTCTAAATTCAGGCTAAAATAAGTGTGAACTAGTAAACAGTGGCTTTAGAAAAACCCGCGTAACTTTCGATTATATAGAGAATATAAAAATATTTTTTGGCATATGGCTGACTAAATATAAATATTTGTGACAGAATAGTTTCAGAAACCCAGATGGAAAAAATTGGAATAAAAGCCATTGGAAGCGCGAATTGTTGAGATTTAATTATATTATGAACCTGTTTGGAAGTTGTTTAAATTAACTTCCTTAAATGCCGGAAATATGCAAATTGGTATTTTCGCAAGCGAATAAACTGTGCGGAAGTACTTCTAATTTGTTTGTAATGGAATTTTATAAAACATATCCACCCATCCGTCACCACCTTTAATATTCCCTTGTGAAAATGTTGCAAACTTAGCAAAAACGCTCAATACCAATGAAATCAGTCTATGGTATTTTTTGAAAATCCAACACTAACAAAGAATTTGCTCAAAAAATGCACTTAAATAATTGAAAAAAAATTATATAAATTATTCTTTTTTATTGGTTGCTGCTCTACTATTTATTTTAAATTACAAATCGATTTTTTTTCTACAAATCACAGGATGTAATTTAGCAAATTGGGCACAAAAAAATTATAATATTAGTAAGAGGGTGAAACGCTAATATATTTATTTCAACAAATAAATGGTGTTTTGTGCTGCTACAGCTCTCGTTTTGGTTTTGCATTTAAAACTTTATTTATTGATAACAACATATGCTAAATATTACAGCGTCAAAGTGTTGTCGGATTTAGTGACGTTGAATTCGATGACACGATATTTGAATTTTTAAATATTTTACAAATATTGCAAAACATTTTCCACAACATAATAAACGAACGAAAATGATTAGATTTGGAAAATGTCGTTCGTTTATCAATTTTAGCTGAAATGAGACTGAAGTAACAAAACTTTGCCTTTATTATATATATTTATGAAATTTGTGAAAAATAAAACCATGAATTTTTTGTATCGACCACCTGAAAAAATCAAATACCGACTATTCGAGTACTCGAACGGCTTTGTAGTGCCTAACATCGGTATTCTGCCACAATTGAATACTCGATGGTGTGTTTGTAATACAAACATAATTAATTTCTAAATTAGCAAAAAGTACATTTCAAACAAAAGTGAAAAACATTTTTCGTTCAGATTAGTTTACAAACAAATTATGATAATTATTTACATGTCATTTTGTCTCTGTACCTTAATCCGGGATGTTGCATTCAATATCGAAATCAATGAAACAACATGTTAACGATTGAGCAATAAAACTAATACTCGTTTCATGGCTGTGGCATGAAAAAAAAAAACGAAAACTGTTTGGTACATTTTGCAGATGTTAGAAAAAAGGGATTCTCTGTAAGAATATTAGTAATGTGGGATTTTCAAAGGGGAGGGGTAAATGTTGCCATTTAAAAAAACAAATTGGTTCCGAGTTATTAAAGATTTCTCTTTATAAATAAGCATTTTTATCTTTGGGTACAAATATTTTTATATAAAATGCTGATTTCTTTCGTATTTAAGAAAAACGTTTTTTTTTTAATTTATTGACTTTAGAATGGTTAATAAGCTGGATTTCTTCCACTTCAAAGCTGTCTCGATCAAACAAATACGTATTATAGCGGAACAATGTATAGAATGGCGGACCTTTTTGTATTTACTTTTCATCGATTTCAAGAAAGCAACGCACAGTGGTAACTTACGGCCAAAACCATATAACGTTTTTATTTACCATCATAAAATTATGAAATTTTGCATTCTGATATGTGACATT
Source organism: Polietes domitor (assembly GCA_947397865.1). NCBI lineage: Eukaryota > Metazoa > Arthropoda > Insecta > Diptera > Muscidae > Polietes > Polietes domitor. Next base: position 159,438,773 of record OX377619.1, on the reverse strand, counting down.
ATTTCTGATTTAAGAACTCCACGAGAATATTATGTCTTTGTGCATTTGTTTGTAACACCCAAAAGGAATCGAGATAGACCCATTGTTAATTATACCGATCGACTTAGAATCACGTTTTGAGTCGATTTAACGATGTCCGTCTGTCCGTCCGTCTGTCCATCTATTCTTGTAATCACGATACAGGTCGCAATTGCATCCAGAACCAAATGAAACTTTGCACAACGAAGTTTTTCGGTACAACGACGAACGCTATTTAATTTGAAGAAAATCTGTTCAGATTTAGATACAGCCCCCATACGAATTTCACTCCCGATTTGACTCTTTTCACTCTAGATTTTCTTTAAAATTGGCAAAACATCTTATATTTCAACTAGAAACACCTGTGGTAAAAATGTGTTAGATCGGTTCGGATTTATATATAGCTCCCATACAAATTTCGCACCCTATTTGACTTTTTCCGCTCAAGAGACCACATATTTCACTTGATTTGTATCAACTTACCTTGCACTACCTAATAATTCTACTAGAAACAACTGTGCTGAAAATGGATTAAATCGGTTCAGATTTACATATAGCTCCCATACAAATTTTTCCGCTCTAGAAACCACATATTGTATTCAGAATTGGCAAACCATCTTATATTTCCACTGGAAACAACCATGGTTAATATAGGTCAGATCGGTTCAGATTTATATATAGCTCCCATACAAATTTCGCTCCCGATTTGACTTTTTCCGCTCTAGAAACCACATGTTGTATCAGATTGTCTTCAGCTTTGGCAAACCATCTTATATTTCCACTAGAAATACCCATGGTGAATATAGGTCAGATCGGTTCAGATCGGATTTATATATAGCTCCCATACAAATTTCGCTCCCGATTTGACTTTTTCCGCTCTAGAAACCACATATTGTATCAGATTGTCTTCAGATTTGGCAAAACATCTTATATTTCCACTAGAAACAACCATGGTGAATATAGGTCAGATCGGTTCAGATTTATATATAGCTCCCATACAAATTTCGCTCCCGATTTGACTTTTTCCGCTCTAGAAACCACATATTGTATCAGATTGTCTTCAGATTTGGCAAAACATCTTGTATTTCCACTAGAAACAACCATGGTGGATATAGGTCTGATCGGTTTAGATTTATATATAGCTCCCATACAAATTTCGCTCCCGATTTGACTTTTTCCGCTCTAGAAGCCACATATTTTAACAGATCATAAAATTAGGCGAAATATCTTATATTTGTTCTATAAACAGCCATGGCTCAAATTGGTCAGATCGGTTCAGATTTATATATAGCTCTCACACAAATTTCACTCCCGATTTCACTTTTTCGACTCTATGAACCACATATTTTAACAGATCTTCTTCAAATCGTTCAAAATATCTTATATTTCAACTGTAAACACCCATGGTGAAACTGGGTCATCGGTTCATATTTACATATAGCTCCCATACAAATTTCGCCCCAAAAATTTCCCATACACCGATATAAATATTTCCGATTAGACAAATTGTACCAGGTAATATTAGCCTATGATTAAGAAACATATAAAAAATTCTTCCCGTTTTCACTTTTTTACCGAGTTGAATCGGCCCCGCCCTACTTTAGCCTTTCCTTACCTGTTTAATAATGAGGAAATTTCCCTTATTTAAAAAAATACACACACCTTGAATATTTTGTTGCAACTTTTTTTAATATTTTCTATCATTATTGTGATTATTTCACTTGTTGTGGTTCCATATTCGAACAAGTTCTCCGTATGTATCATATACTAGGTGGAACGTCCGCTTTACATTTCTAAGGTTGTGTGTTCGAAACACGGAAGCTTCGGGAATTGAAAGTAATGTTTGGGAAACGGTAACTCACGAGCTATCGTTTTATTTCTTCTTGAAGCAATTTTAACCTTACGAGTACAGCTTGGAAATTTTAAATTTTAAAAACTGCCTCGTCAATAAAAATATGAAAAAAAAATTAAAATACAAATTATTTGCCTAGTAACACTAATTACAGCAGATTTATTAAAAAAAGTAAAGTTTTTTTGACGTTGTTTGTTATTTTTTCGTAACTCAAACTCAACTTTTTCGTTCTCTGACAATTGTAACCATGTTTTTGATTTTCAAAAACGTGTATTTATGCATTGCAATTCTCAGATATATTTGTATTTTTGTGATAAAATTTAGTTTAGCGCGGTAAATCGTCAAAAGAAAAATCGTGTTTTTAAAAAAAAACGAGTTTTTAATTTTTTTGAACGACTGCTACTAAACCACTGGTTCTTTGAAAAACTCTCATAATTACCTTAAATTTGAGGTATTAGCCGCCTCGAGCGGATTTATACTTCAACAAGTATAAACGGCGTCATGTACCCTACATCATGAATTGCATTCCACAGAGGCTGTCGATTTTCGTAGAAGTGCATTAATATTACAGGAAAATATAATTTTGTTTAATATAGCTAAACCAAAACAAATATTAAAAAATAATTTTATAAATAAATATAATATTTTTATTATTTCAAAACACGCTTATAAAGCAAGGCCGTTTACATATCGAAAAAATACATCAAGTCAATTCAACAAATAAATATTCTTATATTTATATTTTCAAAAATTTTAAATACTATAAATATTGGTAAATAGTGGGTTCTACAGTTGGTTGTATTTCCATTCTATTTTAAGTAGTAAAAATTTTTAAAATCCATTATCTTACGCACATAGTGCAAGATAACCTAACTTCATGATTCAACCAATTTTTGCCGTAAAAAGTACGAATTTGGAAAAATCTTTTTATTTTACATGTCTATGCAGTCAGAGGAACCAAATTCTATGATTCTAGCTGCCGTCATTTGATTGGTACCATTTTTATCCCCTTTTTCCTATTTTACTCCCTTGTGAGTACGACTTTCTAAAATATCTTTACTTTATATGTCTACGCAATTAAAGGGATGTACAAACCAAATTTCATTATTCTAGTTGTAGCCGTTTAGTTGGAACTATATTTATCCCTCTGTACCTATTGTATCCCCTGAGTCATAACTCTGGTATCCGAATTTCATGACTCTGGTATCCGAATTTCATGACTCTTTGGTTCTTTTGGTTGGTACTATTTTTATCCCCTTTTTCCATTTTAATCCCAAGAAGTACGAATTTCGAAAAATCCGTCTATTTAAGTGTCTACGCAATCAGAGGAATGTACATACCAAATTTCATTATTTTAGTGGCAGATGTTTTGTTGGTACCATTTTCATCCCTCAATTACCATTTTACCCCTTAAAGTATGAATTTGGAAAAAATACTTTTATATTATTTATCTACTAAATTAGATGAATGTACACATAGAATTTCGTTTCATCTAGCTGTTGTCGTTTAATATGTACCATTTTTATCCCTTTTTGCCCTATTTCACCCCCTACGAATAAAAATCACTTTGTTAGATGGGGGATGTCTCATATCAAATACCAAGTAAGTGCCGCCTGACATATTGAAAAAATATGATTAAATACTATAAAATATTAGGAGCTATTATGGGTATTTTTAGTCGTTGTGAGGGAAAAATTTTTCCCTTTGGGCCGATTTCCCAGTTATAAGACGCATTTATGGCAAATTAGGACGTCCAATCTCCTTTCTTTTAGATCCTAGCGTGATTTCAAGAGACGGAAATGGCTAGATCGTCTTAGAATTTTATGACGATATATACTTTATATGGTCTCAGGTCGATATTTCAAGGTGTTACAAACGGAATGACAATGTTAGTATACCCCAATCCGGGAGGTGGAGGGTATAATAAAAATGAATGTTATGTTACCTTTCAAAGTCAAAGTAATAGGTAGTTCAAATTTAAATGTTAAATGTCCCACCCTATATTTGTACTCTCATTTTGGAAATATAGGTCCGATCACATCCCCTTATATGTTCGATTTCGGCTACAAATATTGCGATTTTCACTTTCACATAGAAACAGTTTAGGCAGTTTCAATAAAATTGCAAGAATTCCAATATCGATTTCCGTTTATACATTTTTAAATGTAATACATAGCATCTTTTTACATAGAGTAGCTAGCATTCTAACGGAAAAAATTGTATATATAAAAAGATTTATGGATAAACGCAAGAGAATTAAAAAAATTATGATTACTTAGATAACAACCTCCGGTGGGGTTATTACAATCGAACTAACATATTTAACATACCTCAATTTTTTAAGTTACTTTATAACTAAATACGTTCGACTGTTTTTTTTTAAATTCGTCAAAAACACTTGTTAGTAAAATTTGTATGTATTCACAATGGCTAGTTTAATGTAGCTCTGCTGGTATAATGACAACGTATTTTATTGACTGTAACATTTGACCCTAACGTCAACAACAATGACTTTATCTTTAAAAACAAGCTGAAATAGCAATAAACTACAATGTACTAAGCAGAAGTAACGAATAAATATTATATTTTAAGAAAAACATTAAAATATTATTTATAATGTAGTTTTTTTTTTTGCTGCGAAAACTCTATTAAAAACAGCAGGCGGGAAAGGCATCAATAGACAGCTTCTGTGTATCAGGACAGTTTCGTAACATTGAAAATCAGTAGATGTATCAATAATAAAAAATATAAGTAATTTCAATTTTAAAAGAGAATAATGCTGAAAAATATATGCAAGACCTAAAAAATTCTACCTAGAAAGCGCTCCACATGAAAATAAAATAAATTTTAAAAGCTATAGGAACGTTTTTCAAAAAAAAAACACATAAAATTCAGAAAAATTCATGAAATCTTTATTTGAATTAATAGTACGGTCCATATAATTTAATGATTGAAGATTATTTCATGCAAATGTTGACCTTGACTGCGCCTCAAATGGTCCATCCGCTTAGTCCAATTTTGGCATTTCCACGTTTTAGAGTAATAGAGGCCCAATTCTTCTTCTTCTGCTTCATATTCGATTTGCTCACCTTATTTCTAGTACAAAGTCGGACGGGCCGACTATATGATACACTCCACTTTCTCTCCGAATACAATTAACTTCGATAAAAAAGTTAAAACGGCAAGGATTTTTTTATGTTTCCTAATCATAGGTTAGTATGGTCTAACCCAATTTGTCAAATCGAGAAGAATATTTGTATCGGGGCTATATCCAAACGTGGAATGATGTGACCCAGTAGGTTCTCCCTGTTCAAATATGACGTGTTTTGCTCAATTTTAAAAAATTCGGTGAAAATACGTGGTTTCTGTGGCTGTATATAAATCTGAACCGATCTCACCCATTTTCACCATGGGTGTTTCTAGTTGAAATATAAGATATTTTGCAAGATTTGAAGATGATCTGTTTTAACATGTGGTTTATAATAAGGAAAAAGGCAACTCGTTAGTGAAATTTGTGTGGGAGCTATATATAAATCTGAACCGATCTGATCCATTTTCACCATTGGTGTTTTTAGTGGAAATATAAGATATTTTGCCATAATTAAAGAAGATCTGTTAAAATGCGTGCTTTCTGGAACAGAAAAATAAATCTGAATCGATCTGGCCTATTTTCACCACGATTGTTCCTAGTTTAAATATAAGATGTTTTGCCAGATTTGAAGACAATCGGATATAATATGTTGTTTCTAGAGCGGAAAAAGTCAAATTGGGAGTGAAATTTGTGTTGAAGCTATATATAAAAAAATTCGTTTAGAAAATTTTAAGAAAAAAATTTGTTTATTCCTTTAACTAAGTTAAAGTGTTTATTTAACCCTTTTCGTTGATTTGTGAAATATATTTGACAATTCATATAGTTGCTACTTAATGACGACTGATTAACGATTAACTGGATGGGGATACTCTAGTTTGTCATTCATTTGTAACACCTTGAAATACACAGTGCAACACGAAAAAAATAACCATATACGGACACCGCTACATGATAAAAGACCAAAAAAAAAGACCCGTGTTTTTTTTCCCCCAAAGTCATGCACTTTTTTTTATGGGCCCCCAGAGATTTGAGGCCTCGGTGTAATTTTTGGAAAAAAGTGATCATATTCTCAGGCTCATATCTTGCAAACCGTTCGGAATTTTGATTTACTCTCTGAGGCAAAGTTCTAGCTCTTGTCATAAAGATGAAGTTTTTTTGATTTTATATGTTCACAATTTTGTTCTTAGTTGTAGATCGGTTGGGATTGCAAATATACGAAATCGGTCCAGAGAGAACAAAGTAAGCAACACGAAATTCGTTGTGCATTCCTCTAATTGAGTAGATACATAATATAAGGGATAAAATGGGAATAGAGGGATAAAAATAGTACAAACGGTTGCATATACAATAATGAAATTCGGTGTATGCATTCCTGTGATTGGGTATACATACGAAAAATAAAGGAAATTTCGAATTTCGTACTTTTTGGGGTTAAAATGGAAAAAGGGGATAAAAATTGTAGCATCCAAATGACCGCAGCTAGAGTCATGAAGTTCGGAGTATACATTTCCCTGGCTGCGTAGACACGAAAAATTAAAGATTTTTTTCAAATCAGTACTTTCAAGGGATACAGAGGGACTAAACGGCTACAGCTAAAATTATGAAATTCGGTGTGTACATCCCTCTAATTGCGTAGACACGTAAAATAAAGAGATTTTAGAAAGTATTACTTTTAAGTGGGTAATATGGGAAAAAGATGATAAAAATTTACCCCGATTTGACTTTTTCCGCTCTAGAAATCACATATTATATCAGATTGTCTTCAGAATTGGCAAACCATCTTATATTTAAAGTAGGAACACCTATGGTGCAAATAGGTCTCATCGGTTCAGATTTATATATAGCTCCCAAACAAGTTTCGCTCCCGATTTAACGTTTTCCGCTCTAGAAACCACATATTGAATCGATAGTACGGTCCATATAATTTAATGTTTGAAGATTATTTCATGCAAATGTTGCCCTTGACTGCGCCTCAAATGGTCCATCCGCTTAGTAAAATTTTGGCATTTCCACGTTTTTGAGTAACAGAGGCCCAATTGCTGCGAACGGCGACGAATCGATAATTGATGGTCAGCTGCGATATTTTCTTCAGTTAGCACTCTACGTAAGCGTGTTGGTGGTTTAATGTCCAACAATGTAAATTTTGTGCGAAATTTGGTCACAATAGCCCGAATATCTGCTTCAATGGGTCGATTAAACTGACCATAAAATGGAAGCGCGCGATGAACTTTCTAACAGAGCACGCATTTTGATAATAAAATTCAATAATTTGCAAGCGTTGTTCGTTTGTAAGACGATTCTTGGTTAAATTATAGATCAAACTGAAGATGTTTGACAATGAAACAAACACGTCAGCTGTTTAAACCAGTGTTGCCAAAAAGATAATAGCTAAAAGATCACCTTCATTGAAACTAGGAACACCTACGGTGAAAGTAGGTCAGATTAATATATATGGGAGCTATATTTATATATTAATTTCGCTCCCGATTTGACTTTTTCTGATCTAAGAATCACATAATTTAACAGATCCTCTTCAAATTAGGCGAAATATCTTATATTTGTTTTATAAACAGCCATGGTGCAAATGGGTCAGATCGATTCAGTTTTATATATCGCTGCCACACAAATTTTACTCCCGATTTCACTTTTTCCACACTATAAACCATATATTTTAAAATATCTTTTTCAAATCTTTCAAAATATCTTATATTTGAACTAGAAACACCCATGGTGAAAATGTGTGAGATCGGTTCAGATTTACATCTAGCTCCAATACAAATTTCGCAAATTTCTTTGAAGTGAGCATAACACGTTATATTTGAACTGGAAGAACTTATTTTGAAAATTAGTCAATTTAATCCATGTTTGGATATATCCCCGATACAAATATTTATTTCGATTTGGCAAATTTTTGACCAGGTCATATTAGCCTATAATTAGGAAACATACAAAAAGCCTTCCTGTTTTCACTTTTTACGTAGTTGAATTGTATTCGGATAGTAAGTGGAGTGTATCATATAGTCGGCCCCCCCTTGTTTTTTATGTTTTTGAATCATGAATCAAATCATTGAATTAAAATAGGATGGCAATTAGGGTTTGGGGTCCGGGAATTCCCGGGATTCCCGGGAATGAAACTTTCCATTCCCGTTTTCACGGGAAATGAAAAAAGTCCGGGAAACCCCAAACCCTAATGGCAATAAAACCAACTGTAGTGTTTAAACTTTTTTGAAGAATGCTGTCTTATATTTACTTTTTGAATTGAATTGAAGTATTATTTCGATATATATATTATAAACGTATCGGTAGCCTTGTCTTATAAGCGTAGTTTGAAATAATAAAAATATTATATTTATTTTAGTTTTTTCGTTTGATTTTTTTTGGTCTGTAATCAATATTTGATTTGAACTGGGATATTGTCCTGGCTCAATACCATTTCGCTTCTATATTTAATAGAATGCAAATTTATTTACAAATGGCATGGTGACATTTATTATTTGGCGGCAGACTACCACGATCATGATTTCGACCATGTCAAAAGACTTTTCAAGTGACTTCGCAGCGACTTTTCAACATCAAACCCGGCCTCTATAAGGATATGATTCTCACAAACGAACGAGAAGCACAACTCACTTGCCGAATTTGCGTTTAAAAAATCGCACCAAGTAATAAAGCACACATGCCATCTTACAAGCATCTCATTGAGTTGCATATGTAAGTATGTGTATATGCAGGTATAGTTACCCAGAAATACTTCTGCCGTGCCAACGCTCATTTGTTTTAGCTTTTTCGTTTGAATTTTTTTTTACTTCGTGCGATTTTTTAAACGCAAATTCGGCAAATGAGTTGTGCAACTCGTTCGTTTGTGAGAATCATCTCCTTATAGAGGCCGGTTTTGATGTTGAAAAGTCGCTGCAAAGCCACTTGAAAAGGCTTTTGACATGGTCGAAATTATGATCGTGATAGTCTGCAGCCAAGTAATAAATGTCACCATGCCATTAGTAAATAAATTTGCATTCTCTTAAATATAGATGCAAAATGGTCTTGAGCCAGGACAATATCCCAGGTAAAATCATTTTGTATACCCTAGACCACTTCGTGGTCTAGGGTATTATAAGTTAGTTTCGCACCAAATGTTTGTAACACCATGAAATAATCGAGCTAGACCCACCTTTAAGTATACCGATCGGCTTAGAATCACCAGCTGAGTCGATTTAACGATGTCTGTCTGTCCGTATGTCTGTCTGTCCGTCTGTCCGTCCGTCCGTCTGCTGTCCATCTAAGCTTGTTCGCACTCTACAGGTCGCAATTGTTGTCCGATTGTCATGAAACTTAGCAGAATTTATTTTTTCTGGCCAAGGACCATCGGTATTGAATTTGGAGGAAATTGGTTCAGATTTAGATATAGCCCCCATACAAATGTCGCTCCCGATTTGACATTTTCCGCTCTAGAAACGACATGTTGTACCCGATTTTCTTTAAATTTGGCAGAACATCTTATAATCCAACTAGAAACACGTATGCAAAAATTGGGTAAGATCGGTTCAGATTTAGATATAGCCCCCATACAAATGTCGCTCCCGATTTGACATTTTCCGCTCTAGAAACGTCATATTGTACCCGATTTTCTTTAAATTTTGCAGAACATCTTATAATCCAACTAGAAACACCTATGCAAAAATTGGGTAAGATCGGTTCAGATTTAGATATAGCCCCATACAAATGTCGCTCCCGATTTGACTTTTTCCCCTCTAAAATTCACAAAGTGTACCCGTTTTTCTTTAAAATTGGTACAACATCTTAGAAACCAACTAAAGAACCTATGGTGAAAGTGAGTAAGATCGGTTCAGATTTAGATATTGCCCTCATACAAATGTTGCTCCTGAATGTTTAACCGATTTTGACCAAATTTTACATATTATATTTCACCCATAAACAGACATGGTGAAAGCGGGTCACATCGTTCCAGGTTTTAATATACCCCCGTACAAATGTCCTTATCGATTTAACATTTTTTGTCAAACACATACATTTACAGGATGCAAAAATCGGGAAGGATTTCAATTTTTTTCAATTTTTTACCGAATTGAATTGCAATGAGAATTGTTTGGGTGATGCCCATATGTCCATACTTTGGTATGACTTTGGTATACTACTGTATAATTTGTATTTGTCTGTCGGACAATTGGATCAATTACCATATTATTTACCATATTCGTTAAATTTGACTAAAGATGAATTTATAGCATATAAATTATATGAATATAATTTATATGAACTACATAAAATTGCTCCCATGAAATACCTGGGTTTAGTAATCAAAGCGAGGTACATACGCAGGGAGTGGTGTAGGGTATTATATAGTCGGCCCCGCCCGACTTTAGCCTTTCCTTACTTGTTTTTAATCTTTTTTGTTTAGCTATATTAAAAAAATACATTTTTCTATTAATGCACTTATACGAAAATCGACAGTCTCTGGAGGGTATATAACGCCGTTTTTACTTGTTAATTTTAAGACGAATCACCTGTCCACATTTGGATATAGCAGCATTACTAAGTCCATTGAAAACCAGTGGTCAATCCAAAGTCAGTTGTTTTATAAAAAAACCAAGAGCGATGGAGGGTTTCAACAGAACCATACCTGTGACCTCCTTTAAACGGACACAGTGCAACAATATGTTTTACCAACTAGTAGTTTTAAATGTATTCTTTATTGTTTTTTTTTTAATACTTAATACTATTTCTTAACGTAGCTATATACGGCCGCTCTGCAGTCGGACACTCAAACCATTCGAAGGGTTGTCTAATTTGTAAGTCCTTCCGTCCTGGCGCCTGCAGCATGTTATTCCACAGCGCATTTGCCATTGACGCATGACCCAATTGGCTGAAGTGAAAGCAATCACTGGAGAAGTAACGCACATCTATATCGCCATTTGCGACTTTCGCCAAAATGGCATTTGCCGAAAATGCCTGGTAGAGTACGGCAAATTCATCGGTTTGAAAGGCTGGCAAGGAGGCCACATACTCGTCTATGGCTTGCCAACGTGTAAAAAATTCCGATGCGGTCTGCAGATGAGACACATTGTAGAGTTCACTGAAGACACAACGACAAGCGAAACTATGCATGGCTTGACATGGCAGCGGCACATTTCGCATTTGACCCAGCGTTGTGACCATATTGGGAGCGGACATCAAGTTCACCACCAGCCGAGGCACATTGTCGCGCAGCAGGGTGAAGGCATCCCGCAAATCGACCTCATGTTGGCGCAGTTTTTTCCACAAATTGTTATTGTGACACAAATCGAAGCACACATCCAAGTTGCCCACAAATATGGTCAAAAGTTTCCAATGTTTGGCCATATCTACGCGAGGGTCGTTGCGCAGGCGCTGTATAAACACTTGGACTTGATACAACAAATCACGGGACATTATCATGGGTTCAGCTATATTCAGATGTGATTCGCTGTCCACAGCCATAACATTGGCCGTAGCGAAACCATACAATTGGGGATTGAAAACCTTCAAGATGTTGGGCAAAGTCAACACTGTCCTCCAGTCGGCCATTCCACCGCCCGTAAAGGCCATGCCACGAAATTCCGATACCAAGTTGGCAAAAGTCTTGGAGAGCATACCGTTGCCGGCCGACAATGAATCGCCAATGGCTCCGATCACATCGATGTCACCCGGCCTCAAATGGTTAACGTTTGATGGCGGCTCTGGCGAACGGGTGTCATTTAGAGGACAGGGAAATTCCTGCCACAAGCGAGGATTTTGTATTTTGCCCCTTTTCCAGTTGTTACGATACAAATGTTGCCAGTTCTTATCGGAGTACTTCAAAAAGGCTCTTCGCGCCAGTAGCAGAATATGGCGGGCGCCATCATCCAATTTGGTTACTACGATATTCCCATCGTTGGCTTCGTCCAAGTTGAATTTCGTTTTATGCAGACCCGATTTTGTAATCAAGTTATCGATGTCTGGGTGTTGGTGGAATCCCTCGATGTTAGAGCAGCACGAGAGCAGAATTAAGGCGAAGGCTAAGATGTGGATGGATTTCATTTTTTTGAACTTAGTTTGAAATATCCTGGAATGACAGGAAAGAGTAAATTTCTTTGATTGATAAACAAATTGCGTGCTAGGCCTAAAATTTGTTATGGATATTTTTTAATTTTTTACTAAATCAGAAATTTTTATATGGAGTCTAGTTAAATTGTAATTACAAATTTCATTCGGCTTGACCGAATTTAGCTCCTGCTTTAAATTATTATTATTCTTTGCTTAATAATATTTCACACTTTTCAAATATCGCTCAAAAAATATAGATCTGATGAAACTAATATTTTTCTCCGAAAACTATTGTCAATGACTGTCATAGTTTTTCTTCTTCTTTATCACTTACCACTTTGTAATTACCTAATTGGCGAATTAAATGTCTTCTTTCGACCAGAAAAAACGTTCTAAACACCTTAACGTCTTGTTAACAACTAAATTTTGACTTAAGATAATTGTCACATTTGTAAGCATTTACAGCAGCATTTGAATGGGCGATAAAAGAGTCTTCCGAAAAATTAGATTAACAACATTGAGCCGCATTTGTATAACGACCTTGAACTACAACACTCAACAATTATAATTACTATGTAAAGTAACACTGGGTTAAATTAAACAAACATATCTTAATGGCTCACATTGCTGTAAAAGTCGTGACTGTGGGGCGTACGGTCAACATCGCTTTAACAACGTTCACATATTATGATAGTGAAAACGGAAAAACTGATAAGCCGCGGTACCCGAATCTTTAATTCGAGATTATATTTTGAAATATTAATAAAGCGTTCTTTAGATTATGGGATTTTGTCGAACGATTTTTTGTTAGCGAAATCGTGTGAATTCTCTCGCATTTGCAAAGAATCGCATTCAAGGTTTTTCCCCTGTTTACACACTTTGATAGTGCAGTATGAAAAGAGGGGAGTTTACACATGAACATTTTTAGAACTTTATGGTGAAAATTAAAAAATAAGCATTTTCGATGAAAAGTAATTGTTTTTAGTTATATAGGTTAGGACTTTTAAAACTTCAAATTTGATCTCTTATATCTCATCCTAAAAATGTTTTGATTTACCTATTTTCCCAATATCTTTATTGTAAAAGGTTTTGTTCAAATGATTTCATTTTGCTCTTTGAAAAAGTGACTAAACTGATTTTTTAGTTTTTTTTTTCAAAATTAAAGAAAGGAAATTAAAAATCATCAAAACATTTCACAATTCAGCTATTGGATTGCATTCCACAGAGGCTGTCGATTTTCGTAGAAGTGCAGTAATAAAGGGTGTTTTTTATTGGGGTATAGAACTTTAAGTTGGCATCACTTTTTTAACTGGCGGCCATTTTGTCAGCTGTCAAGTGATTAATATTTAGTTTGGTTTGCCATTTCATCATGAACAGGTTGACAAAAGAACAACGCTTGCAAATCGTGCAAATTTATTTCGAAAGTAATGGTTCCGTTCGCGAAGTTCACCGCAAGCTCCGTCCATTTTATGGTCGACGTAATCGTCCATCAGAGCAATTAATTCGGTTAACCATGGATCGTTTTCGCACTACGTTTACTCTATGTGATAATACGCATCCGCAGAGACGTCGAACAGTGCGCACCGAAGAAACAATTGCCGCTGTAGAGCAAAGTGTTGAAGAGGACCCGAATGAATCGATTCGCCACCGTGCACAGCAATTGGAGCTTTGTCCATCAACTTTATGGAAGATTTTGCGCAAAGATCTTGGCTTGCGACCTTACAAGATCCAGCTTGTGCAAGAATTAAAGCCGCGAGACCATGCAATGCGTCGTGATTTTGGTGTATGGGCCGAAAATGAGATTCATCTCGATGCTGATTTTCATCACAAAATTTTGTTCAGTGATGAGGCTCATTTTTGGTTGAATGGCTACGTCAACAAGCAAAATTGCCGCAATTGGAGTGAAGAGAATCCACATGAGACCCTTGAGACGCCATTACATCCACAAAAACTGACTGTTTGGTGTGCTCTATGGGCTGGTGGAGTCATTGGGCCATACTTCTTCCGAAATAATGCTGGAGAGTCAGTTACCGTTAATGGAGACCGGTATAGAGCCATGATAACCGACTATTTTGTTCCCGAATTGGATGGCATGAATGTGGATGAGTTGTGGTTCCAACAAGACGGCGCTACATGCCACACAGCGCACGTCACAATCGAATTATTGAAGGAAACATTCGATGAGCGCATAATTTCGAGGAATGGACCTGTCAATTGGCCACCAAGATCGTGTGATTTGACACCATTGGATTATTTTCTTTGGGGATATGTGAAGTCGCTCGTCTACGCCAACAAACCAGAAACGTTAGGGGACTTGGAAGCCAACATTCGTGGCCCCATATGCTCGAAAAAGTGGTTGAAAATTGGACCTGTAGAATTGGCTATATTCGAGCCAGCCGCGGCGGCCACATGCCCGAAATCATATTTAAACATTAATGGCATAAAATTATCCTTCCAATAAAGCCAAATTGATGGACATTAAAACGATTTTCTTGTGTTTTATTTCAATTCGAAGTTCTATACCTCAATAAAAAACACCCGTTATTATAGGAAAATATCAATAATATAAAATATATATTTTAATATAGCCAAACCTAAACCAATACTAATATGGAAACAAGTAAGGAAAGGCTAAAGTCGGGCGGGGCCGACCATATGATACACTCCACTTTCTATCGGAATACAATTCAATTCAGTAAAAAAGTGAAAACGGGAATTTTTTTGTATGTTTCCTTATCATAAGCTAATATGACCTGACCCAATTTGTCAAATCAAGAATAATATTTGTATCTGGACTATATCCAAGAATGGAATGAAGTGACCCACTTTCACAATAGGTTCTCCCAGTTCAAGTATAACGTGTTATGCGCAATTTTATGAAATTCTCTGAAAATACGCGGTTTCTGGGGGAACGAAATTTGTATGAGAGCTATATGTAAATCTGAACCGATGTGACCCATTTTCACCATAGGTGTTCCTAGTTTTAATATAAGATATTTTGCAATTTTGAGGAAAATCTGTTAAAATATGTGGATTCTAGAGCGGAAAAATTCAAATTGGCATCGAAATTCGTATGGGAGCTATATATAAATCTGAACCGATCTAACACATATTTACCACAGGTGTTTTCAGTTGCAATATAAGGTGTTTTGCGAAGCTTGAAGAAAATCTGTTAAAATATGTGGATTCTAGAGCGAAAAATTCAAATTTGGAGCGAAATTTGTATGGGAGATATATATAAATCTAAACCGATCTAACACATTTTTACAACAGGTGTTTCCAGTTGAAATATAAGGTGTTTTGCGAATTTTGAAGAAAATCTGTTAAAATATGTGGTTTCTAGAGCGGAAAAAGTCAAATCGGGAGCGAAATTTGTAAGGGAGCTATATATAAATCTGAACCGATCTAACACATATTTACCACAGGTGTTTTCAGTTGCAATATAAGGTGTTTTGCGAAGTTTGAAGAAAATCTGTTACAATATGTGGATTCTAGAGCGAAAAAAATCAAATTGGGAGCGAAATTTGTATGAGAGATGTATAGGGTGAAATCGGGAGTGAACTTCGTATGGGGGCTATATCTAAATCGGAACCGATTTTCTTCAAATTAAATAGCGTTCGTCCTTGTCCCGAAAAACTTCGTTGTGCAAAGTTTTGTTTGGTTCTGGCTACAATTGCAACCTGTATCGTGATTACAACAATAGATGGACTGACAGACGGACATTGATAAATCGACTCAAAAAGTGATTCTAAGCCGATCGGTATAATAAACGATCCTTTTGGGTGTTACAAACATATGCACAAAGCCATAATACTCTCGTGGAGTATAAATATATATTTTATAAATTGTATAAATATATATTTTATAAATAACTTTAAAATTTTAATTATTTGATTTGAACTGGAATATTGTCCTGGCTCAATACCATTTTGCATCTGTATTTAATAGAATGCAAATTTATTTACAAATGGCATGGTGACATTTATTACTTGGCTGCAGACTGCCACGATCATGATTTCGACCATGCCAAAAGTCTTTTCTAGTGGCTTTGCAGCGACTTTTCAACATCAAACCAGGCCTGTATAAGGAGATGATTCTCACAAACGAACGAGAAGCACAACTCACTTGCAGAATTTGCGTTTAAAAAATCGCACCAAGTAATAAAGTAAGTAAGTATGTGTATATGCAGGTATAGTTACCCAGCAATACTTATGCCGTGCCAACGCTCATTTGTTTTAAGTTTTTTCGTTTGTATTTTTTGGTCTGTAATCAATATTTGATTTGAACTGGGATTCGAATTTTAATTATTTTTAACAACGCTCATAAGACAAGCTACCAACATGTTTATGGTGTATATCGAAATAATACTTCAAGACCGTTCAAAGAGTATATATAATGCAGCAATCTTCCAAAAAGTTTAAATACCCTAAATATTGGGTATTTGAAATTCCATTATAACTAGTCCACAGTGTAAGATAATTTTACCATATTTATCACCGTAAAAGTAAAATGATATAGTACGAATTTAGAAAAAATCGTTCAATTTTATGTGTCTATGCAGTCAGAGGAATGTAGACACCGAACTTCGTGTTTCTAGCTGTTGTCGTTTGATAGGCACCAATTGTATACCTTTTGCCCCATTTCACACCCTACGAATAAGAATCATTTTATGGTGCACATATTTGCTATAAGGGGAGTGCGCATCAATCAATCAAATATAACAATTAAACCATAAAAAACTATTTCTGGGCTATACAAATATTTCAGCAATTTCGAGTGCTATTTCTTCAATATTTAAAAAAATCTGTATCATTATTTTTTTCATGGTATATAATAACCATTCTGAAGTTAAAGGCTAACAAGTAAGGAAAGTTAAAGTCGGGCGTGGCCGACTATATGATACCCTACACTTAGTCATTATACCCTATGGTGTAGGATATAAAAAGGTCATTACATTTGAAGCGGGTGATATACGATGCAGCTATAAGAGAAGAATATGCTACAAATTCCATACTTCTATCTGTATGTGTAAGAAAATTTGAACAGAAACTTTGAATGGGAGTTATATACAAATATGAACCGATCTGACCCATGTTTAGCAAAGGTTTTCTAGTCGAAATATTAGACGCTTTCCCAAATTTTATGGAGTGTTAAATATGTGGTTTCTAGAGCGGATAGAATCAAATCGGGAGCTATATATAATCTGAACCGATGTGACCCACTTTCGCTATAGTAATTTCAAATTGAAGCATTAGCCGATGTGCCGAATTAGAAGAAAATCTGTTCAAATATGCTATTTCTAGAGCGGAAATAATCAATTCAGTAACGAAATTTGTAATGGAGCTATATATATATATCTGAAATCATCTGGCTCATTTTCACCAGAGCCGTTTTTAGTTGAAATATAAGTTGTTTTGCCAAATTTGAAGAAAATCTGTCAAAGTTTGTGGTTTGGTCAAATCGGATGAGACATTTGTATGGGAGCTATATATAAATCTGAACCGATCTATTTCCTATTTTTACCAGAACTGTTTTTAGTTGAAATATAAGCTGTTTTGCCAAATTTGAAGAAAATCTGTCAAAGTTTGTGGTTTCTAGAGCGGAAAGAGTCAAATCGGAAGAGACATTTGTATGGGAGCTATATATAAATCTGAACCAATCTCTCCTATTTTTACCAGAGCTGTTTCTAGTTGAAATATACGGCGTGTTGCCAAATTGGAGGAAAATCTGTTGAAATATGTGGTTTCTAGAGCGGAAAAGTAAAATCGGAAGTAAAATTTGTATGGGAGCTATATCTAAATCTGAACCGATTTGCTTCAAAATAAATAGCGTTCGTCCTTATCCCATAAAACGTCGCTGTTCAAAGTTTCATTTAGTTCTAACAACAACTGCGACCTGGACTTTGATTACAAGAATAGATAGACAGACGGACGGACATCGTTAAATCGACTCAAAAAGTGATTCTAAGTCGATCGGTATAATAAACGATGGGTCTATCTCGTTTCCTTTAGGGTGTTACAAACAAATGCACAAAGACATTATACCCTGTGGTGTAGAGTATAAAAATCGGAAAGTTGTAATGTAGAAATATTTATAATCAAATGTGAATTTCAGGCTGGTCTTAAACTCGTAATAATTTATTACCTATTAACCTCATATAAATATTATAATTTTCTAGTATGATGTGCATTTCCTTCTTAATTTTTTCCGTGTGTAAATACAAATACAAAGATAGTACATGTGTCAAGTCAAACCCGATTCTACACATATAGAATTAACAATCTCTCAAGTTGCCCAAAACCTGTATACAACATTACGGGCTTGACCAGCAAATATTTAATTCTCCTACTTCAAAATGTGTCATGCCAAACTTCATAAACTATTTATCAACATCTTCTCTTACATCTCAATAAAGTGTTTTAATAGCTTTTGTTCACGGAATGTTTTTAGCAGAGTTTACCGAACCTACGAGCTTCAGTACCTTGTTTATTTCCTTCAAATTTGAAAGATCTTAATCATTTTCTGTTTTATCTCAAATTTTTAGCTACCCATCTTTCTTCTTTGAAAGCGGTATTCACTCAAAGCAAGAGCTCTTAAGACAATGCTGATGTGTTACGTGTGCCCTTTTGGGACTTCAATTATCAGTCTTATACAACGTTTTTTTAAACGAAATTATTATGACAGATAAATATTTACTGTATTCGTTCAAATGACCAAGCTTTTAAACACATTTCTATATTTTAGTGCTATTGAAAATCTGTCTATTAGCCGGAAGTGTCTAGTTACGTAAGTGAGCTTTGTTAAGTAAACATTTAATTAAAAACTGATTTAAAAGTGTCGGAGTTTTTTCGCCCAGACTACATGATAAGTGGTGTGATAATAGGAAACGGACAGTTTTAACAACAACTTGAGAAAAAAGTAAATATATTTTATGATCAAGTGTCGATTTGTCAAATGCGTTGTTTAGAAGTAAAGAGAATGGACGGAAAGGGTTTCAAATGTTCAAGAGCAGTCTCTCACTTTGGCAAATGAAATGTTATTGGCAACTGCAAGAAATAAACCGTAGTTCACCAGTACAGTTATTTGTTAAGCCAGAAATTGTGATTAATTTAATTATTTTTTTTTAATTAATAAATTAATTGTAAAGGGCCGATTTTGAATGTAAACCACATCTAAACGTCAAGACTTTTTCTTCATTTCATTTGACATCTCTTCACTTCAGACTAACTCATTTTGAACCATGGAAAGATACACAATCGAGCAACGCGTTAAAGTTATACAGGCTTTTTATGAAAATCGGCACGAAATGGCAACAGTGGATGATCAATTTTCGAAGAAAATCATCTTCAGTGATGAGACACATTTTCACCTCAGTGGATTCTTCAATAAGCAGAATTGCCGCATTTGGGCAAATGATAATCCAAGAGCGATTGTCGAAAAACCAATGCACCCACAACGAGTGACTGTTTGGTGCGGTTTATGGGCTGGCGGCATTTTTTCCAAAATGAGGCCGGTCAGGCAGTTACTGTGAATGGTCTTCGCTAAAGTGAGATGAACTTTTTATGGCCCGAATTGGAAGATATGGATGTGGAAGATATGTGGTTTGCACACAACTAACGAAACAATTGCTCTTTTGCGCGACACATTTAATGGCCGTATTATCTCACGTGGTTGCGATGATAATTGGCCGCCAAGATCATATGATTTGACACCTTTGGATTTCTTTCTTTGGGGTTATTTGAAAGAAATGGTGTACGTCGATAAGCCACCAACAATTCAAGAGCTAAAGGATGAGATAATTCGGCACATTAAAGGCATAGAACCTCAATTATGTCCGCAACAAATTTCAAATGTATGAAAATCAGAAATTTAAGTAATAAGCCAAGGCTACCAATATTTTTGTACTATGTATATATATATAATGGAATTAATACTTCAATTCATAAAGTAAATATAAGGGAGCAATCATAAATACCCTAAATATTGGGGGATAGAGAGTGCATTTTCAGCTGCAGTCCTTTGGTTGGTTTTATTTCAATCTATTTTAAATTCAAAAGTATACATTTTGAAAATACCTTATCTCTCACGTACGCAGGATAAGACAACTTCATGATTCTACCATTCTTTTGTCATAAAAGCAACAAAATAAAGTACGAATTTGAAAAAAAATATTTTACGTTGCTATGCACTCAGAGGAATGTATATACCCAATTCCATGATACTATCTGCGGCCATTTTGTTGGTACCATTTTTATCCCCTTTTTCGCATTTTACTTCTTAAAAGTGCGACTTTCGAAAATTTTATCATTCTAGCTGTAGCCTTTTAGTTGGTACCATTTTTATCCCTCTGCTCCCATTGAATCTCTTGAAAGTACGAATTTGGAAAAACGTTTTTTTTCGTGTCATTCAGTCAGAGGAATGTATACCGCGAATTTCATGGTTCTAGCTGCATCCATTTGTTTGGTACAATTTTTATCCCCTTTTTCCATTTTATACCCTAAAATTTCCTTTATTTTATGTGTGTACGCAATCAGAGGAATACATACACCGAATTTCTTTATTGTAGGTGCAGCCGTTTGGTTGGTACTATTTTTATCCCTATATCCCCAGTTAAACCCTTAAAAGTACAAATTTAGAAAAAATACTTGTATATTATGTATCTACTCTATTAGAGGAATGTACACGCCAAATTTCGTGTTTCTATCTGTTATCGTTTTATAGGTACTATTTTTATCCCTTTTCACTCGATGGTGCCTTTTATGCTATAAAGGGAATGCGAATTGCAAATATCAAGTAAATACAAGCTATTATGTTCAAAAAAACATGCTGAAATACTCTAATACTCTAGGGGTATTTTCAGTTCTTGTGAGGGAAAAATTTTTCCCTCTTGGCTGATTTCGCCCACTTTCAATCCCAACCGATCTGCAAACATAAGACACATTTAGGAAAAATTTGAACCTCCTAGCTCATTTCGTTCGGCCGCTATCGTGCTTTCAACAGACAGACGGACATGGCTATATCGTCTGAGAATTTTACCACGACCCAGACTATTTACTTTATGGGGTCTCCGATGAATATTTTAAGGTGTTACAAACGGAATGACCTCCCAACCTGGAGGTGGAGGGTATAAAAATGACAATTATTTCCTAAATAATTTGTGTTTTATTCAAAATCAACATCGGCCCTTAAAATCTAACCACCCTTTATTATTTAATCAATTCAAGTATATCATGGATCGGATTTTATATTTTAGCGTTTACACTATTTGTACTGACTTGTTTCTTTTGACAATTAAAATTTTTGTTTATGAACTCATCATGTCCTTCTACTTCTCTGATTTATTTCATCTGTTATGTTTATGAATTTAACATTTTGCTTACCAACATTACAGACATGGACATCATGATCTCTGCTATATGTGACTTCAGCCTTAAGTCAAGTTTGATAGACTACGCCCCGAAAAATCTCAGCTTCAATTAACTGATGAGATCACGTTCAAAACAATTGTCATCTTATGTGTGTACAATGATGACAATTACATACAGACATCCGGACATTTACACTGACGTTCTGCCACTCGCACAGAGGTTATGTAGTTGATGTACATGTGCTACAAGCATAATGGCCAACACAATTTGCAAATTGGCAACATAACAACACACCCGCCCGCAATGGCAGCTCATCCAACTCAATCTACTCCCAGCGCCCATAAAAAATAAACATAAAAACATACAACATAATTTACATAAATGCTATGAATGAATATGGCAGAAGAAAAAATAAAATAAAGATGAAATTTTTACGCTAGCTGGAAAAGTTAAAGAAGTGATATGCGGAGTAGTGCGAGAGTAGACGACTTACCCGAGGAGTTTCTTTTTTACGAGAGTGTTTAAAACTCGAAACACGTATGCTCCATCTAGCTGTCAGTAGCTGGTTGGTAAGAGCAGCAACAGTATAACATAACAACCAGCCGCTACAGTTGTTAATAGCTAGTGGCTGGAGCAGTCCTATGAAACAACAAAAGACGGTGGCCCATCCGCCATCAAAAGCAACAGTTATTTACTATACGGAAATAATTTATATAAAAATCAATAAATTGTTATTTTTTCCAACTAAAATATAGAGAAATTGTATAGGCCGCTCTGGTGCCCTGGAAAGGATGTGAGGTCTTTATATGTAAATAATTGTCTTCCAAGCACTATGTGCCATTCATCTTTATTATTAATACTTTAATAATTAAAACTGATTTTGACATGCCCATGAAAGTATCAAAGAAGTAAAAACGGTGTTAAGTTCGGCCGGGCCGAAAACAAAATAATTTTATAAATAAATATAAGGCAGGCTACCAACACGTTTACACTATATATATCAAAATAATACTTCGAGTCAATTCAAAAAATAAATATTCTTTTTCTCAAGAATCTTAAATACTATAAATATTGGTAGATAGTGGTTGCTGGTTGTATTTACATTCTATTTTAAATCCAAAAGTAAAAATTTTGAAAATCCATTATCTCACGTACATAGTGCGAAATAGCCTAACAAAGTACGAATCTTCGAAAAAATCTTTTTTATTGTATTACTAGCTGAACCCCGCCCGATTCGCCAGGCAAAAAAAAAAACAAATGGTAAAATTAAAATTAGGTTTCATATTGATATTATCGTGGTCAGTAATATATACGTTCCAATTTTCAGTCTTCTAGCTTAAAAAACACTATTACCACGCCCACTAAACGAAAATCCAAATTTCGGTATCATATTTTTCCATTTTCGAGGTCAGTAATATACATGTACCAATTTTCAGTTTTCTAGCTCTCAAAAACACTATTGCCACGCCCATAAATCGAAGATCCAAAATCCAGCATCATATTTATCTATCTCGAGGTCAGTAATATATATGTACCAATTTTCAGCCTCCTAGCTCTCAAAAACACTTTTGCCACGCCTCAACACCCACGGAACGAAAATCCAAATTTCGGCTTCAAATTGGTCTTTATCGTTGTCAGCAATATATATGTACCAATTTTCAGTCTACTACCACTCAAAAACAGAGATTTATTGTCAATGGAATATATACACCGAATTCAATGATTCTAGCTGCGGCCATTTGGTTGGTACCACTTTAATCTCTTTTTTCCTATTTTACCCCCTTAAGAGTACGAATCTCTTTATTTTACGTAACTATGCAATTAGAGGGATGTACACACCGAATTTTATAATTCCACCAGTAGCTGTGTAGTTGATACTATTTTTATCCATCTGTACCCGTTGTATGCCTTGAAATTGCGAATTTGGAAAGAACCTTTTATTTTTTGTGTCTATGCAGTCAGAGGAATGTATACTCCGAATTTCATGACTATAGTTGCGGTCATTTGGTTGGTACTCTATTTATTCCCTTTTTCCATTTTAACCCCAAAAAGTACGAATTCCGAAAAATCCGTTTATTTGACGTGTCTACGCAATCAGAGGTATCTATACACCGAATTTCATTATTCTAGGTACAGCCGTTTGGTTGGTACCATTTTTATCCCTCTATTCCCATTTTGCCCCTTATAAGTACGAATTTTGAAAAAGTACTTTTATAAAGGGTGATTTTTTAAGAGCTTGATAACTTTTTTTAAAAAAAAACGCATAAAATTTGCAAAATCTCATCGGTTCTTTATTTGAAACGTTAGATTGGTCCATGACATTTACTTTTTGAAGATAATTTCATTTAAATGTTGACCGCGGCTGCGTCTTAGGTGGTCCATTCGGAAAGTCCAATTTTGGGCAACTTTTTCGAGCATTTCGGCCGGAATAGCCCGAATTTCTTCGGAAATGTTGTCTTCCAAAGCTGGAATAGTTGCTGGCTTATTTCTGTAGACTTTAGACTTGACGTAGCCCCACAAAAAATAGTCTAAAGGCGTCAAATCGCATGATCTTGGTGGCCAACTTACCGGTCCATTTCTTGAGATGAATTGTTCTCCGAAGTTTTCCCTCAAAATGGCCATAGAATCGCGAGCTGTGTGGCATGTAGCGCCATCTTGTTGAAACCACATGTCAACCAAGTTCAGTTCTTCCATTTTGGGCAAAAAAAAGTTGGATATCATCTCATGGTAGCGCTCACCATTCACAGTTACGTTACGATTCGCATCATCTTTGAAGAAGTACGGTCCAATGATGCCACCAGCCCATAAACCGCTCCAAACTGTGACTTTTTCTGGATGCATTGGTAGCTCTTGCAATGCTTCTGGCTGATATTCACTCCAAAATCGACAATTCTGCCTATTTACGTACCCATTGAGCCAAAAATGAGCTTCGTCGCTGAACACAATTTCTTTCTTTCTGAACTTTCTTAACAGAGCACGCATTTTGATAATAAAATTCAATGATTTGCAAGCGTTGCTCGTTAGTAAGTCTATTCATGATGAAATGTCAAAGCATACTGAGCATCTTTCTCTTTGACACCATGTCTGAAATCCCACGTGATCTGTCAAATACTAATGCATGAAAATCCTAACCTCAAAAAATAACTCTTTATAATGTATCTACTCAATTAGAGAAATGTACACACTTTAATATGTACCATGTTTATCCCTTTATGGTGCACGTTGTTGTTATAGGGCGAATGCGCATACCCAATATCAAGTAAGTACAAGCAGACATATTGAAAAAATATGCTCAAATACTCTAAAATATTGGGGGTTATTATGGCTATTTTTAGTCCTTGTAAGTGAAAAACTTTTCCCTTTGGGCCGATTTCAATCCCAACCGATCTACGACTATAAGCCGTATTTATGGAAAATTTGGACGTCCTTGCTCCTTTCGTTTAGATGCTAGCGTGCTTTCAGCAGACGGACGGAGGGAAATGGCTAGATTGTCTTAGAATTTTATGACGATCAAGAATGTATATACTTTATAGGGCCTCAAGTCGATATTTCAAGTGAATGATAAAGTTAGTATACACCCATCCTGGAGGTGGAGGGTATACAAATATATAGACGTGTAAATAGGTAGGCGAGGATGTTTAAAATCACTCCATTTATTTGGAGTATTCTCAGGCCTTGTACGAAACAAATGATCCCGCTCTCCGACAAAATCATTTGTAATCCTAAGGGATGAACTATGTACTAATATATATCACTAGCTGAACCCCCGCCCGCTTCGCCAGGCAAAAGAACAAACGGAAATTAAAATCAGGTTTTATATTGTTTTTCTTGTTATCGGTAATATATGTACCACTTATAATCAAGGTACTTCCCTGAGATACTAAAAGAATGGATATGTTCCATGGAGAATTTTGAAGAACAGAACTTTAGTTTGCGGCGAATAAAGGAAGAATTGTCAAAAATAAAATTGATTTTAGGTTGAATGTGATTCTCCTCCTTTCCATTACCAAAACAAAAAAATTTCTACGTAAGAAGAACTTACTGGAATACGGAATACCTGGAATTCGAATGTACAACATTCAAACACACATAAAAAGTCAATAAAATTGTTCACTAATCAAACAACACACAAACTAAAAAATTAATATAATTTCCATTTGTTGACTTAAGTCGGCTTTTGACGAATGAATATTACCTTTTTTAACCTTTCTTTACTATTGTGCTAAAAAAAGAAAACGTGTAATTTTACAAAATTCTAATAAAAAATTCCCCATCTTTCAAATCCCGCCCATTTGTATATTGTATTGTATAAAGGGTGATTTTTTAAAAGCTATAGGAAAGTTTTTTTAAAAAAAAACACAAAAAATTCAGAAAAATGCATGAAATCTTTATTTAATCTTTATAATTTAATGCTTGAAGATTATTTCATGCAAATGTTGACCTTGACTGCGCCTCAAATGGTCCATCCGCTTAGTCCAATTTTGGCATTTCCACGTTTTTGAGTAACAGAGGCCCAATTGCTGCGAACGGCGACGAATCTATAATTGATGGTCATCATTAACACTGGCCGATACAGCTGCGATATTTCCTTCAGTTCGCACTCTACGTAAGCGTGTTGGTGGTTTAATGTCCAACAATGTAAATTTGGTGCGAAATTTAGTCACAATAGCCTGAATAGCCGATTCAGTTGGTCGATTAAACTGACCACTGAAGCGCGCGAGGAACTCTCTTAACAGAGCACGCATTTTGATAATAAAATTCAATAATTTGCAAGCGTTGTTCGTTTGTAAGACGATTCATGGTTAAATTATAGACCAAACTGAAGATGTTTGACAGTGAAACAAAACACGAAACGTGCGTCAGCTGTTTAAACCAGTGTTGCCAAAAAGGTAATAGCTAAAAAATCACCCTTTGTTATTTCTATATTATATTTGTATTAACTCACACAATAATATAGGAATCTTGGCGTCGAATATATATATATACATATAAACGGATTTTAATTTCGAATGGGAAGGGTCACGGCCACTTTCCGCCCATCTTTGCACAACTATTTACACTGGATCTACTAACACAAATTATCAGCACTCTAGGTGTTATAGAACTGACAATATATACGAACGTATGTGAGTTAGCACGTCAATTTTTCCAATACCGCCCATTTTAGGCACAACTAAGCAGGTTTATGCTAGATGCACTCACACAAAATTTCAGTATTGTATCTGTCATAGAACTGAATATATTCAAAAATAGGTTATAACTTCGTATGGGAGGTGCCACACCCACTTTCACAATAGCGGGCATTTTTGGCACAACTACGCACATTGATGCTAGATGCACCTACATAAAATTTCAGCACTCTAGGTGTCCTGGAAATGACAACATTCAAAATTGGGTTTTACTTCGTATGGGAGGTGCCACGCCCATTTTTCCAATACCGCCCATTTTTGGCACAACTACCCACATTGACGCTAGATGCACCTACACAAAATTTCAACACTCTAGGTGTCCTAGAACTGACAATATTCAAAATTGGGTTTTAACTTCGTATGGGAGGTGCCACGCCCACTTTTCCAATACCGCCCATTTTTGGTACAACTATGCACATTGATGCTAGATGGACTTACACAAAATTTCAGCACTCTAGGTGCCATAGAACTGACATTAGTCAATAATAGGTTTTAACTTCGTATGGGAGGTACCACGCCCACTTTTCCAATACCACCCATTTTTGGCACAACTACCCACATTGACGCTAAATGCACCTACACAAAATTTCAGCACTCTAGGTGTCCTAGAACTGACAATATTCAAAATTGGGTTTTAACTTCGTATGGGAGGTGCCATGCCCACTTTTCCAATACCGCCCATTTTTGGCACAACTGTGCAGACTAACAATTAGTGAACTTTCACAAAAATTCAAGGCTCTAGCTCCAACAGTATTCCAAATATGCTAATTTATACAAAACGACTAAAATCCCAATTTGTGTGGGAGGTGCCACGCCCACTGAAAATATCAAAAAATTATATAGCCTATTTTCACCACCGGTTCCGCATGAACATACTGTGAAAATTTCAAGAAGATCGGTCCAGTAGTTTAGGCTGCTATAAAGAACAAACAAACACAGATTCATTTTTATATATATAGAAGATAGTTCGATTCAAGACTAGTAGCAGTTTAACTCACCAACTTCGACGCGCTATTAAAGTGCGATCCGGAAATAATCGCCTCTGCCAACCCTTAAATACCTCGTCACTCTTCATCTGTTGCAGAGAATCACACAAGGGCCTACTAATTAAACGTATTTTTAATCGCTTCTTGTACTTTCATTGGCCGGTAACAAGGTTCCAGCCAAAAGGTTCTTTACAGCACAATCATAAATACAAGTCAAAGTGACTTCATCACATGTCACGTGGATCTTCCAACTTCCACGTATACGTGACTTATGTCCGTCCATCCTGTCATTCGTCGTTCTGATCTTCACACTACGCTGAAGATCAATGTTTTACATCTTTATTAAGTGTTTTTAAAAATTTCATTTGTTGTTTATTTTATTTCTTTATTTTTTGCTTAAATTCTGTTATGTTATATTTCGCGCTTTGTAGTTGTTGTTGATTTTCAGTTGAAGTAATTGCCGTTGAATGTCTCGGTCATACTTTTTTATTTTGTTCATGTTTGTTTTCATTGTTTAATGTCAAGTTCTAAATGTTTGTTTGGCTTTTTATTGTAGTTTTAGCTGTCATATGTCTTGTGAACATTAAACCGAAATGTAAACAAATGTCACCGTGCTAATAATATTTAGCAAAATTAGGCTCGTCTTAAACGTACAACATTTAGTTGTTAACAATAAGCTGGAGAGTTTAGAACGTTTCGTTGCGGCGATCAGAACTAATATAGCGGAGAGGTTTTAGTATTTAGAAAAAATCTTTAGAATCAAGAAGAATAACTGATTCCACAGTGTGAGTGAAAGTATTTGAAGAAAGTGTAATCTTAAGGCGAAAGTGATATCATATTGAAAAAAGTATAACCTTAAGGAGAAAGTGATATTGACAAATTCTATAGAATTAATATCAGAAAATAAGAAATAGAAGTAATTTTATTTTCATAGTATGTATAACATGAGTCCACTTCCTTTTGTAACTGAAGAGTAATATGTTAACATGGAAAAAATTACACAGTATATTAGATGGCGTCGACAAGTGCATTATGTGCAGGAGTTGAATAAGCAAATTGTTACACCGTGCGACAAAATAAAAAAATTAATGGATCATGATAATGAATAAATATAATTCTGAAAGCTGACACGAAACTAGCAAAACTGTGCACTTCGATTTTCAATGTCATGTCGAGTTGTACTTGTCATTTTTGAAGGATATAATTACTCAATTATTTTTCTGCTAGTCGCAGAAACATCGCGTTTCTATAAACTGAAAGAGGACAGTTTGGGCAATCTAAATAATTTGGATTTTAGGAAGTGGGACAAAAAAGTCGAAAATTGTCCTTTTCCTAATTATACCTCATACAATTCTTCTATTTTCGAGAAGATTTGGTGTAATAGGCGGACGGTGCACTGTGGGGAAATCAGTGGCAAAAGTCCAAAATTTGATAAAAGCTTTTGTAAAACTAAGAATCGAGAACTTATTATCGATCAAAAATCCGATAGCCGATTCAAAATTGGACAAAAATTACGGTTTATAAATCCGCTCAAAGTAGATTATTTTTTTCAGAACACAGGAAAAACACAAAGTGGAAAATAAGAAGAGGCGTGGCTAAAACTTAAACAATTTTTAGGTTTAAAGAGATTATAGAAACATTTTTAAATATGAAAGTGCAAATGGTTTTGACTACCCATATGGATGTTATGTCGGTTTTATTGTAGCAATATAGCCCATATTCCATGCGACTGTAACCGCTATAAAAGCGTTGCTAAATACCAAACTACACAGTATTCCGATCATTAGAATAGAAGTTACAACAGCTTTAATTTTACGCACTTTAGCGTGATTTGTGTGGAAGGTACTTGAAAGGGCATGACAAAACCCATCCTATTTAGAACACTTAATGTGATTATAAAAACATTATCAAATACCAAAATATAGCTGATTCCGAATATCCGTGTGGATGGTTTTAATTTAACATTGGAATTAATTAATTTGTGTAGGAGGTGCCAGAAAACGAAGTTTTGGAAAAATATTAGCATGTGCAAAATGTGAATTGAATCTTTAACTCGTGTACACCAGCCAGCCAGACTGACGGACGGACGGACATGGCTCAAACACCTTAAAAAGTCCTAAAAAGGATTTGGTCCACACATACTTAGGGTCTTAAGTCACTGCTTCAATGCGTTACACTTTTTTCTGTTCCAAATGAAATATTCCCTCCTACTCTGTAGAATGAGGGTATAAAAAGCAATCTATTTGAATCGTTTTTTAACTTTGGTGGAGTATAACTAAAAAAGTATTGATAAGTTTTGGAAATTATTACTTTGTGGTGATTAAATTATCTTTACTCTACCATATTCAATTAAAGTTGACTGCCAATTAATTTTTGGTCCAGGGATTGAGTCGGGGTGACTAAGACCATTGTAGCTTGTTATTGCAGCGACAGACCAGAGCCTCTGGTGGGAATCGAACCCTATACCCCCACGCTGATAGCCGAGCATGCTAGCAACTCGACTACCGCGGCGCTCAAAATCATTACTATTAATTAGCGCATTTGTGCACAAAATGGGCGGCACTGTTAAAATGGGTGTGATACCTCCCATTCTGAGTTGTGAGTCCATCCACTATTAACCTGGGTAGTTGTGCAGAAATGAGCGGTGTTGGAGAAATTAATACTTGTTATGGTGTATTTTCGCATAGATAAGACCAAGGGTCTGGAATATTTGTTTGAGTTCATAACGTTTTAACTTATATAAGCAATACACAAATGGGTGGGATTTTAATGGTGGGCGTGGCACCTCCCCTCAAAATCATTAACCCATATCCAATTTAAAGTAAATTAATAACCCTATATATTAGAAAATATTTTCTTGTTTATGGAACTTTTCACAGATAGGAGGCTGTATATATTGATGGCAGGGGGGCGTGACAAAACTGAATATATGTTATATTAGATCAAAAATAAATGAGAAGTGATTAGTTTGGCAACAAAAAAGTAAATGTGAAGTAACTTTAAATATAATGTTTTTGAAAAGAACGACGACTGCATATTTAAAGCTTCCAGTAAGTATAGGATCAAATCCCTAATCTCAGTTTAAAACTTTTGAAATTATGTGATCTAGTTCAGAAGATATGATTTTTGCAACGAAAACAAGTAAGGAAGGGCTAAAGTCGGGCGGGGCCGACTATATGATACACTCCACTTTCTGTCCGAATACAATCCAACTCGTTAAAAAAGTGAAAACGGGAAGAACTTTTTGTTTCTAGTTGAAATATAAGATGTTTTGCCAATTTTGAAGAAAATCTGTTGTAATATGTGGTGTCTAGAGTGAAAAGAGTCAAATCGGGAGTGAAATTCGTATGGGGGCTATATCTAAATCTGAACCCATTTCCAAATTAAATAGCGTTTTTGACTTTTTATACACTCCACGAGAGTATTATGACTTTGTACATTTGTTTGCAACACCCAAAAGGAAGCGAGATAGACCCATTGTTAAGTATACCGATCGACTTAGAATCACTTTCTGAGTCGATTTAGCAATGTCCGTCTGTCCATCAATTGCTGTAATCAAATTACAGGTCGCAATTATAGTCCGATCTTAACAAAAATTGGCACAAATAAGTTTTGTGGATCAAGGACGAACGCTATTTAATTTGAGGCAAATCGGTTCAGATTTAGATAAAGCCCCATACAAATGTCGCTCCCGATTTGACAGTTTTCGCTCTAGAAACCACATATTGTACCCTATTTTCTAAAAATTTGGCACAACATCTTCACTGAGGGCACCTAAACTATCTGGGATACGGCACCGCAAACATTACCCGAATAGTGTTGGATTTATATTGTAGTTCAATAAGTTAGCTGGCACATTGCAAGAGGATAGGCCCAATGTCTATTTCTTATGGTTCAATGAAGGTGGCCATGTAAAAACTTCAAAGTATTTGCCCCAATCCTGTCATCCTCTTCATTATCATCATGTCTTCGGAATAAATCATAGTACTGTAAACCAAGTATTGGAGCTCCCAGTTAGTCATTCCCTTTTAAGACAACTGTAATTTCACAGCATCATTCCTTATCATTCGTAGGTCCTGGATAAAATTATTTTCCTATATATTAAAATATCATTGTATAAGAAGTAAACTCTCTGAATACCGAAAATCCTTTTTATCTTATTCTAATACAGAAAATTATTTTTAACTCCACATATGTGTCATTTCAGCATAACATAGGGTGTTACATGGCATCACTCAACCATTCCATCTAATCCAGGTGTACTACAAAATGAAAACATTTCAACTTTTAGTCCATACACTCATCCTCCTATCCTGCACCTCAACCAACGAAGGTCGTCAAAACAAAGACGTCAATTATTTTCTCAAAAAAGCGGGTATACGTAAGACCAAGTTTAATCCACAAGAAGCTCGCAATGGCAAACTATTGGTTACCAACTTGGATAATGGTCGAGAGTTTTGGGTTTTGTTGCGCCAAATCGTGCAGAAACAAGCTGCCGGCAATCGGTCACACTTGTATCGTTACAACTGGGAACATGGCAAACTGCAAAAGCCCCGGAATTGGGAGGAATTCCCCTGCCAACTAAATGCTACAAAGTCTTCGGTGCCGCCTTCGAGCGTTGATGAATTGAGACCCGGTGACATTGATGTGATAGCGGCTATAGGCGATTCACTGTCGGCCGGCAATGGCGCTCTATCGGCAACAATCTTCGATATACTGACGGAATTTCGTGGAGTAACATTTTCCGGAGGTGGCATGGCCGATTGGAGAACGATTCTGACCCTGCCCAATATACTGAAAGTCTTCAATCCTAATCTTTATGGTTTCTCAACGGATGATGTTGTGGTCGTAGACCGTGAGTCACATCTGAATATAGCCGAGCCGATGATAATGTCCCGCGATCTAGTGTTTCAAGTTGAGATACTAATTCAGCGCATGCAGCGTGATCCACGCATAGACATGAAGAATCACTGGAAGTTGCTGACCATATTTGTGGGCAGCAATGACATATGTTCGGATATGTGTCACCATGACAACCTGTGGAACTTTCTGCACCGACACGAACAGGATCTGAGGAATGCCTTTACCCTGCTGCGCGATAATGTGCCACGCCTGTTGGTCAACTTGGTACCCGCTCCCAATATGGTCAATACGCTACGTCGAATGCAGAATGTACCCTTGATTTGTCAAGCTATCCACAGCGCCGGTTGTCACTGTGTGTTCAGTGCACGTTACAATGCGAAATATTTGCGCACCGCTTCGGAATTTATAACACGCTGGCAGCTTGTCGACGAGTACGTTGCATCGCTGCCTCAGTATCAGACCCATGACTTTGCCGTACTTTTTCAACCGTTTACGGCCAATGTCAGCCTGCCGACCGAGGCAAATGGCGACACGGACTTACGTTTTCTGGCCAGTGACTGCTTCCACTTTAGCCAATTGGGTCATGCGGCTGTGGCCAATGAATTGTGGAATAATATGTTGCAAGGGCCGGGCCAGAAAGAATCTCACTTTAGGCAACCATTTCAGCACTTTGAATGCCCCACCGAGCAGAGGCCATTTATAGCTACTTTAAGGAATAGTTTTAAGTAGTGGAGATGGGCGGGGAGGGTTAACCCAGCGTTGTATTTTAAATGGGTACAGGGTTGCATATTTATGGCTCGCAGACTGAAGCGATTAACGCTTTGAATCAAATTCTGAAGTATTTTCTGTGCCATTAAAAATTGTAAAATTTTACCAAGATTAATGTTAAACATTCCCAATTGGCATCAACAACATTGCTCACAAATTGGACTCCGCACATTCGATTTTATTGCAACATATTCAAATGAATATTATTGCTTTTTACAGCCGAAATTAAACGGAAAAATAAATAATTATCGCCAATTGTTGGTAAACCAGTTCTGTGAAAACTATACATTTTGTATTTTGTTTTGTTTCTATTTATAGGTCACTTTAGAAATGAATAGTTTTGCATGTATTTGTTGTTGTGATATTTGGATTATGTTGTTAACTATAAAATCTGAATGCCAAATGATTTCCTGTTATTGCTTTTTTTTGTTAATGGTTTCACTAACATCCTGTGTATTGTGAACGAAACTGTGTTATTACAAAATACAAAACATGAAAATATAGATTTCAAAATAAAAATTAATTATTTTCCAACCTGCACTCACTCACTTTATACATTGAGTGATTAGGTAGAATGTATGTATGTCATTAACAACTAATTAAAATAATCGTTGCCCTCAAGCATTTATTTTTAATTGCTTAATATCAATTACTTAGTATTGAAATGTAATTACAAATATAGTAAAAAATGTATAGTTTTTCATATATGAAATAACATTGGGCGACAGTCCAAAAGCTATGAGAAGTGATATTATTTTTGTGGTAAGTATTGTCAGTTAGAATAGGAATCTGTATTTGAAATTTGCCAGACACCTCCAATATCTTGAGTTACGTTGAGTTTCAATTTGGCCTTCATGAAGCTCATTTTCATCTCGGTGGCTATGTCAATAAACAAAATTGTTGCATATGGGGTTCAGCATCCGAAACGAGTCACTGTTTGGTGTGGATTTTGGGCAGAACTGAAAAATTGGGTTGTTCGGAGGAGGTACTGTCGAGCCAGTCATAACAAAGTTCAACCTTAATAAAACCAGAAATTTGCAAAATTAATCAGTACTTTTCATAGCTGATTCTAATTTAAAATTTTAAATGGACCACCCTATATAAAGTCGAAATTGTTTATAACGATATTCAAGGGAAAGACGAAATTCTGTCGCTGCTCCATTGAATATGAAATTTTGAATTTAATTTGTCACATTTGGCCTTTTCATACACTCCACGAGAGTATTATGACTTTGTGCATTTGTTTGTAACACCAAAAAGGAAGCGGGATAGACCCATTGTTAATTATACCGATCGACTTAGAATCACTTTTTGAATCGATTTAGCAATGTCCGTCTATCTGTCCATCTATTCTTGTAATCACGGTACAGGTCGCAATTGTAGGTAGAACCAATTGAAACTTTTCACAACGAAGTTTTTCGGGATAAGGAGGAACGCTATTTAATTTGAAGAAAGTCGGTTCAGATTTAGATATAGCCCACATACGAATTTCACTCCTGATTTAACTCTATTCAATCTACATACCACACATTTTAACAGATTTTCTTCAAAATTGGCTAAACATCTTATATTTAAACAAGTAAGGAAAGGCTAAAGTCGGGCGGGGCCGACTATATAATACTGCGTATATACCTGCGTATATACCTCGCTTTGATTACTAAACCCAGGTGTTTCATGGGAGCAATTCTATGTAGTTCATATAAATTATACAGTTTCAATAAATTCATCTTTAGTCATATTTAACGAATATGGTTAATAAAATGGTAATTGATCCAATTATCCGACAGACAAATACAAATTATACAGTAGTAATAGGATGAATCGGACCGACATTTCAAAAAGGAGCCTATAACAACATTTTGGTTCTGGTCCAAAACATGGGCCTATATATTTCTCATTCACGGTAGGTATTCCTAGTTGAAAAATATCATGATCTGCAAAATTGAAGATCCGATGTAAGATGTAGTTTCTAGAGCTGTAATAGATCAGAATGGGGCCTCATTTGGGTTATACCAAAGTATGGACATATGGGCATCTCACAAACAAGTAAGGAAAGGCTAAAGACGGACGGACTTTCTATCTCATTACAATTCAATTCGGTAAAAAAGTGAAATCGGGAAGGATCTTTGCATCCTGTAAATGTATGTGTTTGACAAAAAATGTTAAATCGTAAAGGACATTTGTATGGGGGTATATTGAAACCTGGAACGATGTGACCCGCTTTCACCATGTATTTTTTTTTTGACGAAATATAATATGTAAAGTTTGGCCACAATCAGTTTAACATTCGGGAGCAACATTTATATGAGGGCTATATCTAAATCTGTACCGATTTGACCGACTTTCAGCATAGGTGTTTCTAGTTCGATTATAAAATATTGTGTCAATTTTAAAGAAAATCGGGTACATTATGTGGTTTCTAAAGCGGAAAAAGTGAAATCGGAAGCAACATTTGTATGGGAGCTATATCTAAATCTGAACCGATATTACCCACTTTCACCATAGGTATTTTAAGTTAGATTATAAGATGTTGGGCCAAATTTAATGAAAATCGGGTACAAGATGTGGTTTCTAGAGCGGAAAAAGTGAAATTGGGAGCGACATTTGTATGGGGGCTATATCTAAATCTAAACCGATCTTACCCACTTCCAGGATATGTGTTTCTAGTTCGATTATAAAATGTTGTGTCAATTTTAAAGAAAATCGGGTACAATATGTGGTTTCTAAAGCGGATAAAGTGAAATCGGGAGCGACATTAGTATGGGGGCTGTATCTAAATCTGAACCGATCTTACCCACTTTCAGCATAGGTGTTTCTAGTTCGATTATAAAATGTTGTGCCAATTTTAAAGAAAATCGGGTACAATATGTGGTTTCTAAAGCGGAAAAAGTGAAATCGGAAGCGACATTTGTATGGGGGCTATATCTAAATTTGAACCGATCTAACCCGCTTCCGCCACAGGCATTTCTAGTGTGATTATAAGGTGTTACGCCAAATTTGAAGAAAATCGGGTACTATATGTGCTTTATAGGGCGGAAAAAGTCAAATCGGGAGCGACATTTGTATGGGGGCTATATCTAAATCTGAACCGATTTCCTCCAAATTCAATACCGATGGTCCTTGGCCAGAAAAAATAACTTCTGTCAAGTTTCATGACAATCGGACAACAATTGCGACCTGTAGAGTGCGAACAAGCTTAGATGGACAGCAGACGGACGGACAGACAGACATCGTTAAATCGACTCAGCTGGTGATTCTAAGCCGATCGGTATACTTAAAGGTGGGTAACTTATAATACCCTAGCCCACGAAGTGGTGTAGGGTATAAAGAGTTGCGTTACTGACCGTTGACCAGCCCCCAGACCAAACGGCTGAAGCCAGGGTCATGAAATTTGCAGGGTAGTTCCCAAATATGACGTAGACGTCGACTAAGAAAGGGTTTTACGAAATTCGTACTTTAGGGGGTAAAATGGGACAAAAAGTGTTAAACATCGAACCTTCGTCCTGACTAAACGACAGTAGCTACATATAAACATGAAATTCGGTGAGTTCCTTGCAATGACCATGCAGACGAGCTGCAAAATGGGATTTTTCGAAATTTGTACTTTTAAGGGAGGAAAGAGACAAAAAGGGATAAAAATGGTACCACTTTAAGAATTGCAGCTAGAATCGTGGAAATCGGCATTTACATTCCTCTGACAACGTAGACTTGCAACATAAATTGATTTTTCGAAATTTGTTCCTATAAGGGGTGAGCGGGACAAAAATGGTACCAACTAAAGTATTACACCTAGAATCGTGAAATTTGGTATGTAAATTCCTCTGACCATATAAAAGCGAAGTAAAATTGGATTTTTCGAAAATTGTACTTTTAAGGGGCGTGCGGGACAAAAAGGGATAAAAATGGTACCAACAAAAGTATTATATCTAGAATCGTGAAATTTGGTATGTAAATCCCTTTGTCCATATACAAGCGAAGTAAAATTGGATTTTTCGAAAATTGTCCCTATAAGGGGTGAGCGGGACAAAAAGGGATAAAAATGGTACCAACTAAAGTATTACACCTAGAATCGTGAAATCTGGTATGTAACTTCCTATGACCATATAAAAGCGAAGTAAAATTGGATTTTTCGAAATTTGTACTTTAAAGGGCCAGCGGGACAAAAAGGGGATAAAAATGGTACCAACTAAAGTATTCAACCTAGAATCGTGTAATTTGGTATGTATATTCCTTTGACCATATAAAAGCTAAGTAAAATTAGATTTTTGAAATTTGTACTTTTAGGGGCGTGCGAGACAAAAAGGGATAAAAATGGTACCTACTAAAGCATAACACCTAGAATCGTGAAATTTGGTATGTAAATTCCACTGACCTTATAAAAGCGAAGTCAAATTGGATTTTTCGAAATTTGTACTTTCAAGGGGTGCGCGGGGCAAAAAGGGATACAAGTTGTTCCAATTTAAGTATTGCAGCTATAGTCGTGAAATTTGGTATATAAATTCCATTGACAACGTAGTAGCACAAATCTAAATAAATTTTTCGAAATTTTTACTCATTAGTATTGTAGCTTCAATCTTGAAATTTGGAGTGTAAATTCCTCTGGCAACGGATAAAAGTAGTACCAACTAAAGTATTGGAGCTATAGTCGTGAAAAGTGGTGTGTAAGTTCCTCTGACAATTTAGAAGCGCTAATCTAAACGAATTTTTCGAAATTTGTACTTAAAAACGGTGAGCGGGATAACAATATTACCAACTAAAATATT
This sequence comes from Polietes domitor, assembly GCA_947397865.1. Classification (NCBI taxonomy): domain Eukaryota; kingdom Metazoa; phylum Arthropoda; class Insecta; order Diptera; family Muscidae; genus Polietes; species Polietes domitor. The sequence goes on along the minus strand of OX377619.1, from coordinate 159,400,816 downwards.
GCAGCTACAGTTGCGAAATTTGGAGTGTTAATTCCCTGAAGCGCAATCTAAATTCATTTTTTTGAAATTTGTACTTACAGGAGGTGAGCTGGAAAAAAAGGGATAAAAATGGTACCAACTAAAGTATTGCAGCTATAGTCGAGAAATTTGGAGTGTAAATTCCTCTGACAACGTAGACTTGCAACAGAAATGGATTTCTTGATTTAGTATGTAAATTCCTCTGAGAAGAGCAGTAAAATTGGGCTTTTCGAAATTTGTACTTTTAAGGGCTGCGCGGGACGAAAAGGGATAAAAATTGTGTACAGTCCTTTAATTACGTAAACGCGGAACATAAATGGATATTACAAAATTTGTACTTAAAAGGAGGATACGCCCCGATCAGAAATAAATGTGTTACCAAATAAAGTACATATTTTTCGGAGAAGCAAAAACACATGTTACCTATAGTGGTTTTTCAAAATGTGTACTTTTTGGGAAAGAGGTGCAAAAGTTATAAAGTAGCTGATTGCATCTAGAAACATGAGCTCGAGGATATAAATGGTGGTAATTTTTTGTTCAAAACTTGGAAGAAAATGATAAAAATTATACATACGAAGGAGTGCATATCGACAACTACATTACTTTGACTGTGTGTGAGTGCTATCTAATAGGAGGTTTCAAAATTACTATTTTAGATTTATCTATATCCACCAAAAGAAAATTAAATTAATACTATCGAAAAACAGAGACGGATAAAATTAACAAATAACTGGCTTTTTCGCGTGCGAAGCAGCGGGTACTGCTAGTATCTTATATATTTGTGGTGAAAATTGTTCAGATCGGTTCAGATTTATATATAACTTCCATTCAAATTTCGCTCCCGATTTGACTTTTTCTGCTCTAGAAACCACATATTTTAACACATATTCTTTAACTTTGGCAAAACATCTTGTATTTCCAATAGAATCACCCATGGTCGCTTGAAATGAATATTTTATATTGAATATATATAAAATTCTGTGTGTAAAAAGCCTTTATTTACATTCATCTCACTGCGCAGATAAGCAAAATAAGATGATTTTTCTCAGATCGTATTTTTATGGTCAAAGTCCTGGAAGTGCTCCATTTTGTCTAACCCCAACTGTACCGCACAATGGGCGTTAAATGTGCCTACTTTAAGGCTAACTGTAAACAAAGACGTTTGTATACTTTTAGGCGCCAAAACGCAAAATTGCGTAATTAGCCGCTCTCTAAGCCACTAGATTTATTTACATACTGCTCCTTTCACTTTTTCTTGTGGCCGCATAATATCAAAATAAGTTCGTGGCCACAATTATCTTTCCGAAGAAACAACTGAGCGAAACTTTTGTTTGATTTTCGGCGAAATTTGTTTTGCAACTCATCCTTTATTAATACTCCCCGGGAATAATATAATCTTTGTTTACTCTAAAGATTGCCGCACGCCACCCCAGTTGCCATGAAGCACTTACCGAAAACTTTAATAATTCGTCTTATCGCAGCGTTGGGGTGTTTGTTCACCTTTGCTCGGTTACCACGTTTTCCCAATAGATTATTATGCATTATGTGGAGTATTTAGGCTTACTTTTCCATCTTCATTCAATTTGTTTTTTTAGTCTTCCCAACGCCATATCCATAATACGAGTGTATCTCTGCAATCTCCACTCCATCTCCACACCCGCTCGCCCCACTTGCGAGTTATGCTAGGGAAAAGTTACAGCGTTCGCCGTGTGTTTTTTTTTGTTTTTTTTTTTTTTTTGACAAAACTGTGAACCAAAAAATCGACGGAGCAAAGCATGAAGCAAACCCCGAGCACGTGAACTATTAAAAATCACTTAAGAACAATTCATGTCACGTTTCACAATAGAAGTCGTATTCGCTCGCTGCTCGTTGTCTATATCGCTGCTGTATGGTGGGAGGGGGGGCTAGGAAGTGCGGCATGTATTTGTATGCCTCCAACCAACCAAGCCAGCCATCAGCCATGGCCTTTATCAGCATCTTCCATGCATGAGCTTGAATGGATGTAGCCGCATGTGCACATCTCGGGGATATACCGATACACCGACAGTTATACTCACAGCTAGATATTCTCCTCAATTTGTATCTATATTTGTTCATTGAATATGTATTCCTTACAAATGATTTATCTCTATCATGATGATGGCACATGCTTCATACTCGTCCTGCACGGAGTTGATTTCGTAGATTTTTTTGCGCCTTCGATTCGATGCCATGAAATTGAAGTAGTTGCTGTTGATGTTGTTCAAGGATGTGGCAGTGCATAAAGTTTGGTAAATTTTGGAGGATCTTTAAAATATTTTCTGTGTTTAACTTTCTCTATGTGTTTTATGGCCGTGATGCTGCATGTGCCGAGTGGAAAAAAAGTATGGTAATAGATATTTGATTGAAGGATTATAGACTGTGTGCCGTCTGTTAAGGGCTGCAGTAAATGAAATTGATTTAAAGTTGATACTGGGAGCAGTTTTTGTGATTTCTGTTTCTTGTTGCTTTGTTGTTTGGGAAATTCTTACTGACAGTTTCGAGGTGGATGGGAAATAGGAAAGTAATGATAAGAATGACATTCATAAGTTGCCTGAAAGCAGGCTATTTTAGTCAGTACCCAAAACTATGTCACTTTATTGGAAATAAATGCATTGTTTTTTCATCGCCAGTTCTTAAATATTTTGTATTAGCATATTATGAAGTTCGAAATTAAAGCATATTAGGAAGTTCAAATCATCACCAATGAATTTAATATAAGGTTGTCATAGCCCTCCTATCTATCTTCTTTATTTTCAAAGCTTAAAAGTTATTTTTCAGTAGTGAAAATTTCATTTCTATTTTTATAAATCCGACGCTAAAGCTAACCATTTTGCTAACCATATATAAAACAAATAAATATTAAATTACATATATTAAATACTATAGAACAAAAACTTTTGCAGAAATGCCATTGTATAATATTACAGAAATGCCATTGTATTAATAGAATTACAATTTTTATTAGCATTTTTATTGAAGGCACTTTTAAGATATGCAATCTCATTATGGAAATAAATTATTATGGTTGTAAATGTTGCAAATTTCACTTTCGCAGTAAGTGGAATTATCAAAACTTGTATTTCAGTAACAATTTTGTTTTAGCGAAAAAATGTAAACAATATGTTTTTGGTAGACAAATACAAATAGATTCTTCAAGTTTTAACCTCCGTTGGGCGCCTGCGACTGGCCAGACCTTTTCCGGAATTTAAATTTAAATATATTTCTAATCACGTTAGCGACATGAATATCAGGTAGCTTCCTAAAAAATGGTTAGCCCTCGATCTATGAAGAAATCAGGATGATGAACAGCGTATAAAAATATATAAGAATTTTGTGATGCACACATCGTTTACACGCCTCATGACTCTTGCCAGAGCCATACTGTTCATGAATGGTTGTGTATACGGGTTAGGCTTGTTTGGGGAAAATGTTGGGGAGGGAAAATTAATGGGAGTCTTATATGTCCCCCTCTAGTGGCTTCTGCGGGGCAATTTTGGGCCATTCTTTAATAAAAAATATAAATAGGTAAGGAAGTGCTACTTCGGTCGGCGCCGACTATATGATTCCCTTCACTTTCTACGCCAATGCAATCCTATTTCATGGACGATACCCACCTTCACAATGTATGTTTCCAGGTGAAATATAACTTCTTCAGATCAAAGTAAAATCAGCGACATTTGTATGGAAGCTATATATAAATCTGAATCGATATAACCCATTTTCACTATAGATGATTTTAGTTGTAATATAAGGTTCCGTGTCAAATTTGAGCAAATCGGTTAACTTATGTAGTTTTTCGAGCAGAAAAATCAAATCGGGAGTGATATATATATATATAAATCTGAGCCGATTTGGCACATTTTCACCAAATTTGTGTCTACTTCAAACATAAAGTGCTGTGCCAAATTTGAAGAAAATCTGGCAAAATATATGGTTTCGAGAGCAGAAAACGCCAAATCGGTAGCGAAATTTGTATGTATGTATTGTATCCAAGGCCAACACAGCAAATTTTATAAAAATTTTATTTTTGTACGGGAGCCCCTTAAGGAATGGAGATAGGAAGTATGTGAGTAAAAAAAACTGGGAAACTTAATTACGGTCGATCTTACATCTAACCCCTCTCGGACGACTACGCGGGAGTTTTAGGGCTTTTTGATTTGATTTGATTTTTATTCATCTATCCTCACCTTTGACTACGATGAGCGACTACTTGCATCCACGAAAAAACCACAATTTCATGGTTCATGAATTTTTTCCGAACCACACATATATGGGGTCTATGGGTATCCAAATCGATCTCCTAATAATCCCAAAGAACACTATCCTAATATAAGTCCATACACATATGTAGTTTATATTAGAATCGACTATAAAAAGTACTGATAATTTTTTCATATTTCTGGTTTTATTGGAAAGGTTGAACTTTGTCATTTAATAATGGAACACAATAATATACATATGATTACCAGGACTGGCTCGGCAGTACCTCAACCGATCAACCCAATTTTCAGTACAGCACAAAATGCACGCCAAACAGTGACTCGTTGTGGATGCATTGGCTTCTCAATAGTCACGTGTGGGTTCTCTGAACCCCACATGCGGCTATTTTGCTTATTGACATAGGCACCGAGATGAAAATGAGCTTCACGAAGGCCTATCACTTCTCGAAAATTTTCCACGTAAATTTCTTACTGTTTGCGTTAAAGACTCACTACTTTGGAAGTAAGTTTTTTTATATTTCCCAATTTTTTTCGAGCGTTTAGCGTCCCATTTTGCAGATGTCAAACATAAACCTGAAAATAAAAATTAATGTTATTATTAAAAGGTTTGAACTTACCAAATATCAAGTAAATATAAAAAGTAACAAGTAAAAAGGCTTTAAGTTCGTCGGAGCCGAATCATCACGTAGTGTATTCCACTGTATTACTGGCATATTAGAGGCTCTTGATATTACATAGAAATGCAGTACGATATTAGGAATCATCTTCTATATATATAAATATAAAACTTCAAGTTTAATCGAAAAGTGAACATTTGGCAGCAATCTTCAGAAATGTGCCGTAAATATTATTAGGAAGAAACAAGCCCGATTTTCCCTATTTGAGATTTCTTGATTCCAGCTACAGTCTAAATGAAGATCCAATATGTTTCAGGATATAATATACACACCTAATTTCATGATTTTAGCTACAGCCTTTTTCTTGGTAAAAAAAAATTATTTACCGAGTCTACGCAGTCAAATGAATGGAAATACTGCATATCATGATTCCAACTTTCGCAAAATTTTTCAAAAAATTAGCTCCAACAAGTAAAAGCGGCGTTAAGTTCGGCCGGGCCGAACTTTATATACCCTCCACCATGGATTGCATTCCACAGAGGTTGTTGGTTTTCGTATAAGTGCAGTAATATTACAGGAAAATATAAATTTTTTAATATAGCCAAACCAAAACAAATACAAATATTGAAAAAATAATTTTATAAATAAATATAACATTTTAATTATTTTATTTATTTCAAATCAAAAAATAAATATTCTTATATTTATATTTTCAAAAAGCTTAAATACCATAAATATTGGTAGATAGTGGGTGCTACAGTTGGTTGTATTTCCATTCTATTTTAATTCTAAAAGTACAAATTTTGAAAATCCATTATCAGACGTACATAGTGCAAAATAACCTAACTTCATGATTCAACCAATTTTTGTCGTAAAAGAAAAAGTACGAATTTGGAAAAAAAACTTTTTATTTTGCGTGTCTGTGCAGCCAGAGGAATGTATACACCGAATTCCATGATTCCAGGTTTACTACTGATTCTAGGTGTACTACTTTTATCCCTCTGTACCATTGTATCCATTGAAAGTACGAATTTCGAAAAATTCGTTTATTTTCCGTGTCTACGCAGTCAGAGGAATGTATATTCCGAATTGCATGACTCTAGCTGCGGTCTTTTGGTTGGTACTATTTGTATCCCCTTTTTCCATTTTAATCCCAAAAAGTACGAATTTCGAAAAATTCGTCTATTTTCCGTGTCTACGCAATCAGAGGAATGTATACACCGAATTTCCTTATTCCAGGTGCAGCCGTTTGGTTGGTACCATTTTTATCCCTCCGTACCCACTGTATCCCTTGAAAGTACGAATTTGGAAAAAAACCTTTTATTTGTTATATCTACGTAGTCAAAGGAATGTATACTCCGAATTTCATGACTCTAGTTGCGGTCATTTGGATGGTACTATTTTTATCCCCTTTTTCTATTTTGACCCCAAAAAGTACGAATTTCGAAAAATCAGTTTATTTTCCGTGTCTACACAGTCAGAGGAATGTATACTCCGAATTTCATGACTCTAGCTGCTGTCATTTGATTGGTACTATTTTTATCCCCTTTTTCATTTTAACCCCAAAAAGTACGAATTTTGAAAAAATCCGTGTATTTTACTTTTCCATGCAATCAGAGGACTGTATACACCGAATTTCATTATTCTAGGTGCAGCCGTTTGGATGGTACCATTTGTATCCCTCTATTCCCATTTTACCCCTTAAAAGTACGAATTTGGAAAAAATACTTTTATATTATGTATCTACTCAATTAGAGGAATGTACACATGTGTTTCTAGCTGTTGTCGTTTAATATGTACCATTTTTATCCCTTTTTTGCCCCATTTCACCCCCTACAAATAAGAATCACTTCATGGTGCAGGTTTTTGCTATAAGGGGAATGCGCATACTAAATATCAAGCAAATATAAACAGACATATTCAAAAAACATGCTTAAATACGTTAAAATATTAGGGATTATTATGGGTATTTTTAGTCCTTGTGAAGGAAAAATTTTTCCCTTTGGGCCGATTTCGCCCCGTTTCAATCCCAACCGATCTACGACTATAAGACGCATTTGTGGACAATTTGAACGTTCTAGCTCCTTTCGTTTAGATGGTAGCGTGCTTTCAACAGACGGACAGACGGACGGACGGACGGACGGACATGGCTAGATCGTCTTAGAATTTTATGACGATCAAGAATATATATACTTTATAGGGTCTCAGGTCGATATTTCAAGGTGTTACAAACGGAATGACAAAGTTAGTATACCCCCATCCTGGAGGTGGAGGGTATATTAATTTAAATATTAGCGGGTATTTTCCGTCCTTGTTAGGGAAAATTTTTTCGCTCTGGGCCGATTTCGTCCACTTTCTATCCCAGTTGATCTGCAACTTTAAACACATTTGGGGAAATTTTCAACCTCCTAGCACATTTCGTTCGGTAGATAGCAGACAGACGGACACGGCTAGATCATCCTAGAATTTTACCATGACCCAGAATATATACACTTTTTGGGGTCTCTGACGAATATTTCAAGGTGTCTAAGGTGGATGGTATTAAAATTCGTTAAATACTCAAAATATTAAGGATTATTGGAGTATTTCTTGCCCGAAATTTTCCCTTTTGCATCGATTTCACACATTTTCAATCCCAATCAATGAAAAAAGGGTGTGAAAACTTAGTAGCATATGGTGGAGGATATAACAAAAACATGTTCAAATCGATAACTGTAACTGCAATATAATTAATTGTTGGAAAAATCTAAACGCAATTTCAACGTAACATACCCACCTAATGAGAATATTCATATTCATAGGAAAAACAGTTGTTCATCATATACACGCCCCAAAAATTTTTAAAATGCCTTATTAAAAATTCTCCAAATTCAACAAACAATTTCTAGTGCTGTCAAATGAAGGAAATCCTTCAACTTGTCTCCATGATTCGCTCCACTCAAACAAACCTTTAATTACAAACACTTTAGAATATCAGAATGACAAAAACACAATGATATAAACACATCCTTTTTCCCAGCCAACCAAGCAGCCAGGCAGCCAGTCAGTCACTCAACCACTCGTCGTTCATGCATTCCTTCATTATGCCACTTCAATGTCATAACTATCCACTTAAGAACGTTTAGGAAAAAATTAAAAATATTTAATTAAAATTAATGTGTATGATATGCTCACTCGAACGAAGGAATGGTATTTTTTAGATGTCGGCATTCCCGGTGAGAAAAGCAAAAACTAAGAGTTGGCGAACAAAAACAACATCCTGTACATTTTGTACAAATTGTACATACATACAATTTTTTTTTTTGGAACGTTGTAATTTCCCCAAAGGGTTGTTCTTCGTTCCTCGGCTGCGCCAAAGGAATGACAATACCACCCGATGATTATGGCTTCTCAAGTACTGCCAGTCGGTCTCACATGTAAAGGTATCGCTGCCGCAGGAGTCACAACGGAAACGGAAATCGTTTGTTGAGTATGTGAGTTTCGGTGTGTGAGCGTGTACGACATCTACAAAGGGAGAGAGAGATGAATAAAAAGTATTTTTCATAAAAATTCCATCAAAATAGAAATTAAATTAAATTTTCGCTGTATGTCATATCATCATCTCGTTGTTGCGTAGTTGTCTATTGGCCCCAAAACAAAACAAAAAAGCAAAACTCGAACTCGATGCTAATGCCCAAGAACAAACATCATAACAATATTTGTAACATTTTCCAAATTGTTTGAGCATTGGCAGTGAAGGCAATCAGCAAAAACAACTCCGGAGATTCCCTGCTCTCCATGCGAGTTGTCTATGTCCGCTTTCGTTATGTGTTCATATTTCTTGTCCTTTCGAGAAAATTCTGTTAAGAATGCTGCCATTCCAATAAGTTGGCAACAACATTTTGTAGCTGTCTTTCTCAACTCATGGAAATATTATTGAAATTTCGAAAAATTTCAAGCAATCATGGAAATATGTGCAAAACGCTTCAAATGATGTGTATTGTATGTATATCGATCGAGTGCTTCCAAAAAGAAGCTATTTCCAATTTGTCAAACGAGAAACAAACAACATAATGGTAATAAAGGGTGCAATGTTTCGAATGGAGAATCTAGAGGGTAAGATAAAAGACCTCAGAAAAGTTACATTGTATTTATTGGCCTGAATCTAAGGGATTTACTACTTACATAGTGAAGAGATATTTCTAATGGTGGTTGTATTCACTATAAAATTATGAATAATCATCAACCAATGTTAGGTTGTGTTGCACGACAAATTTACTTGGATTGAAGAAAAAATTTGTAAATTTTTCCTCAAGTTGAGTATAAATTTACTTGATTTGAGTAAAATTTCTTAAAAATTTGCTTCAGATTAATTGTAGGAAATGTTTCCTTTGTCTGAAGAAAAAATTTCCTCAGTTTGAGTAAATTTTACTTTCTTTGAGGAAAAGTTGAACTGGAATCAAGTTCAAAGGATGTCAGGAAAAGTTTATACTTAATATGAGAAATTATTGCCTTAGAGCGATACGAAATTCTATTTTCCTCAGTTTTAGTACACATTTACTTAATCCGTGGCATACCTTATTCTGAGTGTACGTTTTTGTCCCTTTTAGTCCTGTTTCCCTTATAAGAATAAATTTTGAAAAATCCTTTTCTCTTTCGCGTCTATACGGCCAAAGGAAGATATACACAGAAATCAATGATTTTAGCATCAACACGACTGGTTGAGGTGCAATTGTGTCAACACGAAACATTTTTATACACTCCACGAGAGTATTATGTTTTTGTACATTTGTTTGTAACACCCAAAAGGAAGGGAGATAGACCCATTGTTAATTATACCGATCGGCTTAGAATCACTTTCTGAGTCGATTTAGCAATGTCCGTCTGTCCAATTGTAGCCAGAACCAAACGAAACTTTGAACAACGAAGTTTTCCAGGACAAGGACGAACGCTATTTAATATGAAGAAAATCGGTTCAGGTTTAGATATAGCCCCCATACGAATTTCACTCCCGATTTGACCCTTTTCACTCAACAGATTTCAACAGATTTTCTTAAAAATTGGCAAAACATCTTATAGTTCAACTAGAAACACCTGTTGTAAAAATGTGTTAGATCGCTTCAGATTTATATATAGCTCCCATACAAATTTCCTTCCCAATTTGAATTTTTCCATTTTATAATCCACATATTTTAACAGATTTCCCTCTAAATTCGCAAAACACCTTATATTTCAACTGGAAACGCCTGTTGTAAAAATGTGTTAGACCGGTTCAGATTTATATATAGCTCCCATACAAATTTCGTTCCCAATTTGAATTTTAGAATCCACATATTTTAACAGATTTCCCTCTAAATTCGTCAAACACCTTATATTTCAACTGGAAACACCTGTTGTAAAAATGTATTAGATCGGTTCAGATTTATATATAGCTCCCATACAAATTTCGTTCCCAATTTCAAATTTTCCACTCTAGAATCCAAATATTTTAACATATTTTCTTCAAAATTGGCAAAACATCTTATAGTAAAAACAGGAATACCTATGGTGAAAATAAGTCAGATCGGTTCAGATTTATATATGTTAATGACAAAGACATTAAAACATTCACCCCACAAATGTGCAACGCTTGAAAATACAGAGCATTGACACACGTAACCCAATTTAACCGAAAGTAACTGACTGCAGACGCTGACGACTCAATTCCGTGGAATTACTTAAGTCAATACCTTGAAATAGCTTAAGTTAGCATAAATCAAAATTGTAAAGTATCAATAAGAAAATAATGTAAAACAAAATTCAGTTGTATTCTCATTATCAACAAATAAAGTTTATATTTTTTTAAGTCTCCGGACTAGTGAAATTATAATTGGCGCCCAACATTAAAAATATCCCATAGGATATCAACAGCAAATATCCCATAGGATATCAGTTCCCAACACCCGAGAGGACATCAACACCCAACATCCCACAGGATATCACCACTGCTAGCTGTGTAATCAACAGGTTATCAGGCGAGGATAAGTGTAAACTTGCTGACACCCTAGTACACGAAATACGGAAAAGGACCAGGTCGGAGTTTCAAATCGTCATGTTAGCAGCTGTAGTTCTGTAAGTTAAACTAAGTAGTAAGTAAGTAAAACGAAAGTGTACCACAAAAGTGAGAATTATTTAAGGAAAAATTGCGATTCCTACGGGAATTTACATTAAGCACACATCTAGTTGCAAGTGAAAAAGAAAATTATTAGAATTCCTAAAAACAAAAATAATATCTAGAAAATAAGTGGAAAAAATATAAATAACAGTGGAAAATAACATAAATAAATTGAGAATCTGTAAGAAAAATTAACGAACACCTAAATAGTATTGAAAATGGCTAATCCAAACAACCTCATTAGACCTCCTATCCTCAACATCCCTAATCCTGACAATAATAATGGACAAAACAATAATGACAGACATACTGCAATTACGGAAGAGACGATTGCGAGAATTTGCGCACAACAGTGTCAAATCGCCATTAGGCAGCACATGCGACCAAGCGCTGACATAGCTGGTGTCGACCAAATTATTGAGGATAGATTTAGGAATAACCTAACGGACTTAGATAAGGTTCCCGATGTCGTAAAAAGCTTACGCGAATTTGCAGGAAATGCATCGGAATATAGTTCGTGGAAGAAGAGCGTAGATAGAATTCTCAAATTGTACGACTCATGCAAAGGCACGCCAAAGTACTTTGCAATTCTGAATACAATAAGGAATAAGATTGTCGGTAACGCCGACGCGGCTTTAGAATCGTACAATACACCCCTCAACTGGGATTGTATTTCGAAATGTTTGACCCTCCATTACGCGGATAAGCGTGACCTGACCACATTAGAATATCAGATGACAACACTGGTTCAGGGAAACAATAAAATCCAGGACTTTTACCAAGAAGTATATGCCCATCTGTCACTTATAATGAATAAACTGTCATGCTTAGACATAAATAGAGAATCACTCGATATTCTCGCGCAAACTTACAGAGACAAGGCTCTCGATATATTTATAAGAGGCTTAAAAGGTCAGATGTCAATACATCTCGGCATGAAAGAACCGACAGACCTTCCACAGGCACTTCAATTATGTCTGAAAATGGAAAACCAATTTGCAAGGGCTCAATTTGCAAACTCCCATAACAATATAGGTAGAAATAACAAACAGAACTCTCGACCAACTCCACCATTATACCCAAAAGCTCAATACCAAAACCAAACATCGTTTCACCCACAGTTGGCATTCATGCCGCAACCTTCCCCTAATTTTCAACAATATAATGCAACCACACCTGTGTATCCTCGTAATAATACTGACCGATTGGCTTATCAACAATCGTATCCAAATCAGAATTTCCAACCACCTAGACCAAATGCACCGAAACCCCAACCTAGACCTGAACCAATGGAGATAGATCCATCCATGCGATCACGAGCTGTAAATTATATGAATCGGCCAGCTCCGAATAATAACTACATCGGCAAAAGACCTACAGATCAGTCTGATCAATTGAGAAAGCCCGATAAGATACAAAGAAATTTTCATTTGAACACAGAGGAAAACTTTGGTCCAAATGCTGAAGAGTACAGGTCGGATTTAGAAAATTACGAAAATGAGCAGCAACTGCCGCCTTTTGATGATTATATTACGGACCAATACGATGTTCTTGATGAGGGAGACCAGACAGAAACACAAGAATTCGTTGACATTCATTTTTTAGATTAACTAACTCGTCGCTACCTTTCTTTAAGTGTAGGACGAATACCGGACAGATTCTAGAAATTTTAATTGACACCGGATCAAACAAAAATTATATCCGACCCAGCCTTGTTAGAAATCCGTTAAAAAACGAAAATGCCTTCTTCGCGAACTCAGTGGGCGGAAAGACTGCCATAACACAGCACACCTTCATTAATCTTTTCAACAAAAACAACGACCCGCTCAAATTTTTTTTATTACCAACACTTAAATCCTTTGACGGAATACTGGGAAATGACAGTCTAAAGGAATTATCAGCAGTTATCTACGCAGCAAAAGATTACATGCTGATAAATAAAGAAATGAAAGTCAAAATACAACAGAAAATATCCACGTCTGTGAATACTATCGACATTAGGACAGAACATTTGAATGACGAAAGAAAGCATAAATTAGATCTTACAATTGAGAATCACAAATCCTTATTTAATGAGCCGAACGAGAAACTTACATACACATCAGCAGTAGTTGCAGATATTCAGACCACTAATGATGAACCGGTATATTCCAGGTATTATCCATACCCCATGCATTTGAAAGGGGAAGTGGAAAAACAAATACAGGAGTTATTAGATCAGGGAATTATTCGACCTTCACGATCCCCGTACAATTCACCCATCTGGATTGTACCGAAAAAATTGGACGCATCTGGTCAGAGAAAATTTAGAATGGTTATAGATTATCGTAAGCTGAACGCAGAAACTATCCCAGATAGATATCCAATTCCAGAGATAAATGATATTCTTCCTCAATTGGGGAAAAACAAATTGTTCTCAGTCTTGGACTTGAAAAGTGGATTTCATCAAATACCACTTAAGGAAAGTGACAGACAGAAAACCGCATTTTCTGTTAACAATGGTAAATACGAATTTACCAGACTTCCCTTTGGGCTAAGGAATGCGCCGTCCATCTTTCAACGGACTCTGGACGATATTCTCAGAGACCATATCGGATAAATTTGTTTCGTCTATATGGACGATATAATCGTATTTGCTGAAGATGAAGATTCACATCTTGAGAACCTGTCGACTATATTCGGAACATTGGAAAACGCAAATATGAAGGTCCAATTGGACAAATGCGAATTCCTTAGGCAGGAAGTCGAATTTTTAGGATTCATCGTCTCAGATGCGGGTATAAAGACCAATCCCAAGAGGGTCGAAGCAATAATGAACTTTCCTCTTCCAAAAACGCTAAAAGACCTAAGATCGTTCCTGGGTCTTTCTAATTTTTACAGACGTTTCATCAGGGATTATGCTAAAATAGCTAAACCCCTGACGGCACTTCTAAGAGGGGAGGCAGGACGTGCGTCTAAACATACCTCTAGCAAAATGGCTATACAACTTGACCAGGATGGAATAGATGCATTCAACAAACTGAAAATAACACTCTCTTCGGAGGACGTAATACTAGCGTACCCGGACTTTAATAAAGAATTTGAATTGACAACTGACGCCTCTAACTACGCCATGGGAGCAGTACTGTCCCAGGACAATAAACCAATTGTGTTCTTATCAAAAACATTCAGTAAGGCTGAAGAGCATTACGCAACGAATGAAAAAGAGATGCTCGCGATTATTTGGGCTCTTAAAGCTCTCAGAAATTACTTATATGGTTCCGCAAAGATTAAGATCTATACGGACCATCTTCCATTGACATACGCCTTAAATAACAAGAATGCAAACTTCAAACTCAAGAGGTGGAAAGCATTCCTTGAAGATTTTAATTACGAACTGAGATACAAACCAGGCAATACTAATATAGTTGCGGACGCTTTATCTAGACCACCCAAGAACACAAATCAAATAAATTCCATGACTTCCACCCAACATAGTGACGATAGTTCATCTCAAAATCTAATACAGTACACTGATGCTCCAATAAACGTATTTAAAAATCAGATTCTTATATCATCAGAAGAGGACCAACCGTCTTATAAATTCGAGATAGTTTTTCCTACTTATCATAGACACATAATAAATGAACCTAATATTACGGAAGTGACTCTCACCGACATCTTGAAAAAATGTCTGAATCCATCTGTTGTAAACTGTTTAAAGACCACTTATGAAATTTTCGGGAAAATACAGGAAGTGTTTCGCGATAACTTTTCCCAGTACAAGGCAAAATACACTAGATTCATGGTTGTCGATCTGAAGAATGATGAAGAGCAGGAAGCAGAGATAATAAAAGAACATGATAGGGCTCATCGAAACAGTACGGAAAATAAGGCGCAAATTTTGACGAAATTTTATTTTCCCAGAATGCATGCGAAAATTAAAAAGATTACAAAGCAGTGTAAGGTATGCAAAGAAAACAAATATGAAAGGCACCCGAATAAAGTCGCTATACAGGAAACACCAATACCACAATTTCCTGGGCAGATTGTCCATATAGATCTATACATTACGGAGAAGAAGCCAATATTAACGGCCATAGACAAATTTTCGAAATACGCTCAGGCGAAAATTCTTAAATCCAGAGCAGTAGAGGATGTTAAGGAACCCCTAAGAGAAATCATCATCTCTTTCGGAATGCCGGAAATAATAGTAATCGATAATGAAAAGTCATTTAGTTCCAAATCTATAATTTTCATGCTAGAAAATCAGTACAATGTGAAAGTTTTCAAGATTCCTCCTTACAGCAGCACCGTGAACGGACAAATCGAACGTTTTCATTCGACTCTGTCAGAGATAATGCGTTGTCTGAAGTCAGACAACGTTCACAAATCGTTTTCAGAACTTCTACATAGATCAATCTATGAGTATAACAATTCGATACATTCGACTATTCGGAGAAAACCAGTCGAAGCATTTTTCGGAAAGAAAGTTAGTACAGACCCCCAGGACCTGGAGAAGGAAAGAACCGAAATATCTCAAAAACTTAAAGAAAAACAATTAGGTGATATTGACTATCATAATAAATCTAGATCCCAACCTAAAACTTATGAGCAAGGACAGGAGATCTTTGTGAAAGAAAACAAAAGACTAGGGACGAAACTTAGCAAAACTTACAGACCAGAAATAGTTAAGGAAAATAAAAACACAACTATCATTACAGAATCCGGAAAAATCATACACAAAAACAATATTAGAAATTAATTAAATATATTTCAGATTACTTTCTACCATGACAATGGCGGAGATTAAAATTCTCGACTACTCGAACTCTCAAATTGTAACCCTTGATTCTGGACCGGCAAAACTCGAGACTGGAACGTTCAAAATCATCCACGTCATAGAAATTGACAAATATCAAGACCTAATTGACACCATGCAGAAAACATTATCTCAAAATATTAGTGACTACCACTTCCTTCATCCCTTCCTCAGCCACGAAATGACACAGATACAAGGATACTTGGATAGGTTAAAACCAAGGATGAAAAGATCCTTAAACTTCATAGGATCAGCATGGAAATGGATCGCAGGGAATCCTGACCATGATGATTTTGAGATAGTAACGCAAAAAACCAATCAAATATTGGTCAATAACAATAAACAGGTCGTCATCAATAAACTTTCGTTAGAAAAAATCAACGAGTTAACGAGAACAACAAATGAGATAATTAGAACTATAAATTATAACGATGTTGCTAGAGAAAAGCTAATAGCAAAATTAAAATTCAAAATCGATATACTTAAACAAGAAATAATTAATATTCAGTATGCCATTCATTGGGCAAAATTAGGAGTCGTAAACTCATTTATACTGTCTCCAGAAGAAATAGATATTGTAAAAAATATTATAGTTAAAGATTCTATACCATTTGTTAATATTGAACAAACGTTTGAATTTGCAGAGATAAAAATCGCGTCAAATACCAACTCACTTGTTTACACCATAAGTATACCAATAACAAATGACTCATTTTGTAACAAACTCTTAATAAAACCTGTAAAAATCGATAAATTTGTAAACAAACTAGCATTCGAAAATGTATTAACATGTAACAAAACAATATATGGTATAAGAAAACAATGCAAAAATTATAATAATATTACTATATGTAAGAAGACAAATTTACAAGAAATAGAAACTAATACTTGTTTAAATAACCTAATAAACAGCAGGACATCAAACTGCAGTGTAATTGATAATCGCCATATTCCAGCAGTTGAAGAAATATCTCCTGGTACAATTCTGCTAAATCAGTTCAGGGGAACAGTCAACATAAATGGAGAGCCTCAAAATCTTACCGGTACATATGTCCTACAATTTCATAACGCAACGGTTAAAATATTTGATAAATCATACGAATTTTTCGAAGTAACAAATATTCAACCTCTACCAGCTATATTACAACCAAAACACACTACGTTTAATGTGGAAGAAACGGTATCTTTAGAAATAATTAAAGAACTTCAAAACAATAACACCCAAGCTATAAGCCTGTTGGGAAACAAACATGTATGGAGCCTAACCACAAACTCTGGACTCTCCTCACTGGCACTCCTACTATCCATTATTTTACTTGTAAAATCTGGAATCTGCAGAAGAAAAAGGGAATTGGTTATCAACCCACCCACTATCAATCCATGTAATCATACACATATCTCCATGCCAGAATTATCAGAAAACCAGCAGACAGAACCACAAGGAATAACACGCATTTCTCACATACCATATTTTTAACCGATCGAGGACGCTCGGAATTAAGAGGGGAGGTGTTAATGACAAAGACATTAAAACATTCACCCCACAAATGTGCAACGCTTGAAAATACAGAGCATTGACACACGTAACCCAATTTAACCGAAAGTAACTGACTGCAGACGCTGACGACTCAATTCCGTGGAATTACTTAAGTCAATACCTTGAAATAGCTTAAGTTAGCATAAATCAAAATTGTAAAGTATCAATAAGAAAATAATGTAAAACAAAATTCAGTTGTATTCTCATTATCAACAAATAAAGTTTATATTTTTTTAAGTCTCCGGACTAGTGAAATTATAATTTATATAGCTCCCATACAAATTTCGTTCCCAATTTGAATTTTTCCGTTTTAGAATCCACATATTTTAACAGATTTTCTTCAAAATTCGCAAAGCACCTTATATTTCAACTGGAAACACCTGTTGTAAAAATGTGTTGGATCGGTTCAGATTTATATATAGCTCCCATACAAATTTCGCACCAAATTTGATTTTTTCCTCTCCAGAAACTACATATTTTACCAGATTTTCTTCAAAATTGACAAAACATCTTATATTTAAAGTAGGAACACCTATGGTTAAAATGGGTCACATCGGTTCAGATTTACATATAGCTCTCATACAAATTTCGTTTCCCCAGAAACCGCGTATTTTCAGAGAATTTCTTAAAAGTGAGCATAAAACGTTATACTTCAAATGGAAGAACTTATTGTGAAAGTTAGTCACTTCATTCCATGTTTGGATATAGCCCCGATACAAATATTATTCTCGATTTGACAAGTTGGGCCAGGTCATATTAGCCTGTGATTAGGAAACGTAAACAAATTTTTCCCGTTTTCACTTTTTACTGAATTGAATTGTATTCCGATAGAAAGTGGAGTGTATCATATAGTCGGTCCCGCCCGACTTACTGTTTTCCTTACTTGTTTTTTTTTTCTATATTTTATTTGAACAAGTGTCGCTGCTTCGTACGGAGGACAAAAACTACTGCCTTTAACAAATAATGCACGATGCCGCCATCTGCATGTGGATGTTACCGTATTGCCATCACACATAGGCGATGTCGATCATATCGTCTTAGAATTTTATGGCGATCATGAATATATCGTCACCTGAAATGCAACATGACGTAATATCACCAGATCGAAAATCTAGGTTTTCATTGATTACACGGATATATGAAAAACTAAAAACACCAATTAACTCTATTTCGCCTATAGTTTCAGACGTATATCATCTGGTTCAAGTAAAATATGAACTGTCGGACAATGTTATGGTACATTTGACTAAATACACAATCTGATCAAATTTTAGACTCCTTCGTTTAAAAATAACGATTTCATATATACAAATCTGCAACTTTTATACTCTCCACCTCCATGATGGGGGTATTCTAACTTTGTCATTCCGTTTGTAACACCTTGAAATATCGACCTGAGACCTCATAAAGTATATCGAGGGTTTATATTCATAAGTGGCTATGAACAAAAACGCAACTTTTCAGGAGAGCGTAAAACTGATTTTCTCCCTAATTTTAAGAGTAATTTTTAATCATTATTCTACAATTTAATCTCAAAAGGATTACTAATTGCTACGATTAAAAGATTTTCTAAATTGCCTATTATTCGCGATTTTATGGTTCATAGCCGCTTTTGCACTAAATTTTTGTTTGTGTATTAAGAACCAATGTCGCTTGTAACATACAAGTAGCCAGTCGCGAAAATCGCTGCAATTGTGGGAAAATGCAAACATCGCGGTTGCTTATATTTTAACTTTCTTCATCCAGGATTCTGAAAATTTGCTAACACAAATATTCGCCATGAAGTCAGCAATCACATGCCAAAGAAATATTTTGGTATTCTCAATATAATAACAAGTAAGGAAAGGCTAAAGTCGGGCGGCACCGACTATATGATACCCTACATCTTTAGTCAAATTTAACGAATATGGCAAAATTGATTGCCTGTAATAAGTTGAATCTGAAGTGTGATGTAAACAAATCAGAAACTGATAACGAGCGGTGGCATTTTTTTTGCGTAAGTGTTCCTAACTGAAATATAACGTGATGTATAAAATACGTTTAAAATCGGGTTCCATGGTCCACTTCATCAGTAAGTGTTCCTATGTGAAATAATCCATGATCTGGAAAATTTAATCCAGATCCGATGTAATATGAATGATTAAAAATGATATGGTCCAATTTTTGGTTAGGTATTCCGAGAGTAAATATAATATAGAATAAATATAATTTAACCAAGACCCGATGACAAATGCAGATTTTACAGCGTGGACATGAGTCATGATCTGCAAAATTTTATAAAGATACGATGTAAGATATAGGATCTGGAGCGGTAATAGTGTAAAATGGGGGGACCATGGGCACGGGGATTGTGCCAAAATATTGACACATATATTTAACTTTCATATTACACTCTTAGATTAATTAATATACAAGAATTTTCTAAACAATTTCAGTTGATTTTTTATGTATGCCGAACTCGGCATAAATTTCAGTAAACATATTAACTTGATTTTAGGAAAAACCTTACTTTTAGTAAAAATTTCCTAAATGGAATTTTTTCCATACAAAAAATTTATGATTTTTTTTCTTACTTAAAATCTTGGAAATATTCTTCAACATAAGTATGAATTCACTCAATTGTAAGCATTATTGATTAGATCCAAGTAAACTTGATATCCTATTTATAGCAAATGAACTTTTTACTATGACTTTGGAAGAAGGAAACTTTACTTATACTTAGTTAATTTCCCTACTTTTAAGGAAATTTTTACTGAACTGGAGTAAAATTGTTGAACTAAAATGTAGTATGGATTTTACTCAGATTTAGGAATGCAATTTTTCTGAGTTAAGGTATTCCTAGTTAAAACAGAACATGATATGCAAAATTTCAAAAAACTTCCGATGTAAAATGTAGGGGTAATACTAAAATGAGGCCCCATTTGCGCTACATTAAAAAGTGGGCCCATATAGATCACTTTCATCGTAGGTATTCTTAGTTGAAATATAATATGATCTGCAAAATTGTATTGAGATACAACGCGCGATGTGGGTTCTAGAGCTGTAATAGAGGAGAATGGGAGCCCAATTTGTATGGGGGTTATACCAAAATATAGACCCATATATTTGACTCTCATGGTATGTATTCTTAGTTGAAATAAAATATAATCTGCAAAAGTTGATAAATTTACGATGTAAAATGTGGGTCTTAGAGAGGTAATAATAAAAATGTAAGGGCACTACAACATAAAGTGGGCCCTTATAGATCACTTTCAAAGTAGGTATTCTTTATTGAAATATACTATGATCTGCAAAATTTTTATCAAGATCCAATGTAAGATGTGGGTTCTAGAGCGATAATAGTGTGAACCGGGGGCCCATTTGTATGGGGTCTATACTAAAACATTGACCTATATAGCTGGCTTCCAAAATAGGTGTTTCTAGTCTAAATTTAACATTGTCTGGCAAATTCGATCAAGATCCGATGTAAAATGTGCATTTTAGAGCAGTTATATTGTAAATCGGAAGTACATTTGTATGGGGGCTACATCAAACCATGGACCTATGTGATCCACTTACCCTGTAACTGTTTCTAGTTCAAATATAAGTGTAAATTATAGGGATATTTGTATGGAGGCTATATCTAAATCTGAACCGATTTCCTTCAAATTCAATTCCGAACGGCCTTGGACCAAAAAAATAACTTCTGCCAAATTTCACGACAATCGGACAGCAATTGCGACCTATAGAGTGCGAACAAGCTTAGATGAACAGCAGACGGACGGACAGACGGACATCGTGAAATCGATTCAGCTGGTGATTCTAAGCCGATCCGTATACTTAAATTTGGATCTAGCTCGATTATTTCTTGGTGTTACAAATATTTGGCGGAAAACTAACTTATAATACCCTAGTCCACGAAGTGGTGTAGGGTATAAAAAGTTACGCGGGTTTTTCTAAAGATACTTTTCACAATTTTTGACTTTACAGCCACTATTTATCCTATTTTAGCCTAATAACTTGGGAAGCAAAATGCTATTAACGGCGAAATGATGGAATTTGATAATACGATATACCCTAAATCTAAAAAATTGTTGAAAAATGTTTTAAACAGAATCGTTGTAGCGAATTACAACCTTCGGTTATATGTTGCTCCACTTTTGAACTATTTTATTTCTATTATTTTTATGTTCATAGCCACTTATGTGTGTGAGTTGATAGCCAAATCAAAAAAATTTTAAAAAGTGGCTTTAAAAATGCCCTCTCCTAATTTTTATGAACGATGATATCCAAATATGAGAATAGTTTGGCATCAAAACTCATTTTCGAGCAAATGGTTCATAGCCACTTATGAATATAAGCCCACGATATATATTCTTGATCGTCATAAAATTGTAAGACGATCTAGCCATGTCCGTCTGTTGAAAGCACGATATCATCTAAACGAATGGACCCAGGAGGTTAAAATTTTCCGTAAATACATCTTATAGTCGTAGATCGGTTGGGATTGAAACTGACGAAATCGACCCAAAGGGAAATTTTTTCCCTCACAAGGACTGAAAAAACCCATAATAACCCCTAATATTTTAGGGTATTTAATCATATTTATACACTCCACGAGAGTATTATGTCTTTGTACATTTGTTTGTAACACCCAAAAAGAAACGAGATAGACCCATCGTTTATTATACCGATCGACTTAGAATCACTTTTTGAGTCGATTTAGCAATGTCCGTCTGTCCATCTATTCTTGTAATCGCAATTGTAGACAGCACCAAATGAAACTTTGCACAACGAAATTTTTCGGTACAAGGACGAACGCTATTTAATTTGAAGAAAATCGGTTCGAATTTAGATTAGCCCCCATACGAATTTCACTCCCTATTTGACTCTTTTCACTCTTTCTTAAAAATTTCTTTAAAATTGGCATAACATCTTATATTTCAACAAGTATGGAAAGGCTAAAGTCGGGCGGGGCGACATTTGTATGGGGCTATATCTAAATCTGAACCGATCTTACCCACTTTCAGCACAGATGTTTCTAGTTCGATTATAAAATGTTGTACCAAATTTAAAGAAAATCGAGTACTATATGTGCTTTATAGGGCGGAAAAAGTCAAATAGGAAGCGACATTTGTATGGGGGCTATATCTAAATCTGAGCCGATATTACCCACTTTCAGCACAGATGTTTCTAGTTCGATTATAAAATGTTGTGTCAATTTTAAAAATAATCGGGTACAATATGTGGTTTCTAAAGCGGAAAAAGTGAAATCGGGAGCGACATTTGTATGGGGGCTATATCTAAATCTGAACCGATTTCCTCCAAATTCAATACCGATGGTCCTTGGCCAGAAAAAATAACTTCTGCCAAGTTTCCTGACAATCGGACAACAATTGCGACCTGTAGAGTGCGAACAAGCTTAGATGGTCAGCAGACGGACGGACAGACGGACAGACAGACATAGTTAAATCGACTCAGCTGGTGATTCTAAGCCGATCGGAATACTTAAAGGTGGGTCTAGCTCGATTATTTCTTGGTGTTACAAACATTTGGCGCGAAACTAACTTATAATACCCTAGCCCACGAAGTGGTGTAGGGTATAACTAGAAACACCTGTGGTAAAAATGTGTTAGATCGGTTCAGATTTATATATAGCTCCCATACAAAATTCACATCCAGATTTGACTTTTTCCGCTCTAGAGACCACATCTTTCACTTGATTTGCTTCAAATTACCTTGCATTGACTTATAATTCTACTAGAAATATCTGTGTTGAAAATGGATTAGATCGGTTGAGACTTAGATATAGCTCCTATACAAATTTCGCTCCCGATTTGACTTTTTCCGCTCTAGAAACCACATATTGTATCAGATTGTCTACAGATTTGGCAAAACATTTTATATTTAAACTAGGAACACATGGGGTCATCGGTTCAGATTTACATATAGCTCCCATACAAATTTCGCCCCAAAAACTTCCCATAAAAATTTCGGATAGACTTTTCCGCACCAGAAACCACAAATTTTCACCGAATTTCTTCAAAATGAGCATAGCATGTTATATTTGGACTGGATGAACTTATTGTGAAAGTTAGTCACTTTATTCCTTGTTTGGATATAGCCCCGATACAAATATTCTTCTCGATTTGACAAATTGTATGACCTGGTCCAATTTGTCAAATCGATGGTTAGGAAACATACAAAAATTCTTCCCGTTTTCACTTTTGTACCGAGTTGAATTGTATTCGGATAGAAAGTGGAGTGTATCATGTAGTGTCGGCCCCGACCGACTTTAGCCTTTCCTTACTTGTTTTTCAATATGTCTGCTTGGACTTACTTGATATTGGGTATGCACATTCCCCTATAACAAAAAGGGCACTACAAAGTGATTTTTATTCGTAGGGGGTGAAATGGGGCAAAAGGACATAAAAAAGGTACATATCAAACGACAACAGCTAGAAACACATTCCTCTAATTGAGTAGATACATAATATGAAATTATTTCTTCCAAATTCGAACTTTTAAGGGATAAAGTGGGAATAGAGAACATGTGGTACCAACCAAACGACTGCACCTAGAATATTGAAATTCGGTGTATACATTCCTCTGATTGCGTAGACACGTAAAATAGGCGGATTTTTCAAAATTCGCACTTTTTGGGGTTCAAATGGAAAAATGGGGAAACAAATACTACCAACCAAATGACCGCAGTTAGAGTCCTGAAATTCGGAGTATACATTCCCCTGACTGCGTAGACACGAAAAATAAAAGATTATTATCCAAATTCCTACTTTCAAGGGATACATAGTTTCTAAGAAATGTTTCATAAATTATATGAAACATGTTGCATAAAGCACATTTTATGAATTGTTTCTTTGGCGACTTTTTAATGAAAATTTTCACTGAGATTAAGACAAAATCGTAAATAGTATGAAGTTAATTCCTTCTGTGGATTTCAATAATTAAGTCATTTAGATGCCTTGCATAGGATAAGTTTCATCGAGTCGTAGTTTTTGTTAGCTGATAATGTAATTTCTGCTTATATTCGAACAAGATTCTGATAATACATTATATGTCCGACTACAGCCTATAAGTGTGAGCCATCTTAGATGTATGTATGGGCGTAATTTGGTGTACATGCCGACAGCGCTGATACCCCAAAGTGACCATAACCCCAAACCTGAGCTCCATTATATTGCACTGATCTGCAAACAACTTCTGCAGCACGGATGTGTCAATTAAATTTTTCCAACTCACAGTTAACGTACTTGAGGAACTTCATATGAATATATGATAAAAAATATGGCAACTATTTCGAAGAAATTTGAAATACTGTTAAGTGTAATGTGTAGCGTGTCATGGCATAGAGTTATTCGAGTCACAAATGATATCCTCAGCTATCAAATTTCTACGATCAACCCTCGCTGTTCATCTCCAGCATTCAATATTTGACTTTTCTTCAGTCCTGCCTCGCCCTTGCCTCGCCAAAAACAACATGACTTTTGTCCAATCCTCAATTTTATGACAATGCTTATTTATGGCCAATGACAAATGTCATATTGGTCTCATAATCTCATTTATATTTTTCTATTCAGCGAAATGTACCGCCACCACTATCAGCAACAACACGAACAACCCAAATGAGAATGAATGCATTTAACACAAATCATAGAGGAACAACGAAAACAACTGCGCCGTGTGTAGCACTCCTCAGGGAATCTGCAACGACAGCAACATTGGATATGACAAACAAAAGCAAACAACAACTCGGTGTAATGGGTCTCAGATGCAACAAAACTCCCCATCACACGAACACACACACACACATACAAATGTGAAAAAAGAAATGATTCCCGAAAAGAAAATCCCTAAGTCAGGAATGGATTGTGTGTAATGTGTCCTAGCATCTGATGATGCGTTTGGAGGTATGAAGAAATTAAATTGGGAAAATGGAAAAACCGACATTATTCCGTTTTTGTGGAAAAGGTTTCATTAATCACTTTGATAGAAAGTTAAGCACGCACGCACGCACTCTGCTCTCGCACTGATGCTGATCAGCAGGAAAGTTTAAACAAAAGGATGGAACGACTGAATGCATGAGCATAAGCATGATAATGGTTATGAGGGGTTGGCTGTAAACATTGGAAATTTTGGGCACGAAAGGGAACAGGTTTTCCGAGGAAATTGTGGCGAAGAGTTTGCTTAAAATATTTTCGATTCGAGCTGAGACAAACGAGGGGTGGTTTCAAGAACGTAGTCGAGGAAGTAGGTGCTTTCACACAACATGGCCTTATTTTCGAGAACTCTACAAATTAATATAAATAGGGACATAATCTTGCAACCTCTGACATTTGCCATGAAAAGCAAGAAGTG
The DNA here is from genome assembly GCA_947397865.1 of Polietes domitor. Lineage (NCBI taxonomy): Eukaryota > Metazoa > Arthropoda > Insecta > Diptera > Muscidae > Polietes > Polietes domitor. Next base: position 159,375,114 of record OX377619.1, on the reverse strand, counting down.
GTACAAGTTAGTCTGACTGTATACTCAGCACTGATGTGAAAGCTTTTTGATGTGTTGATTTTAGAAAATTTTTTATCTTCAAAAATGTGTAGTTAAAAAGTGCTTGAAAGCATTGCCTTTCTCATATATAGTTTTATTTTTTGATAACTTACATTTAAGGTAATTATGAGGGCTACAAATGTTGCAAGTATATCTTACACGTAGAAACAGTGGTTTAGTAGCGATCCACACTAGTCCCAAATCCATTTTTTATGGCATAAAGTCGAAAAATAAATATACAATCTTGTAATTTTGCACATTTGCTAGACATAATACACGTAAAGAATGAAAAATAAAATTAGGCCGACCTACCATATAAACTCAATATATAACCAACATAGTTATCACCCTATATTGGTACAGGGTGACCAAAAACAAAATTTTATTAAACCTTAAAAGTATAACGATTTGTTTACTTTGACGAAATGTGATTTTCTGAGCATTATTACAAAAGCAAAATATAGCATACAAATATTATAATTAACACTGCAATTCAAATAATTATTTCAAGAAATAAAATAAAATGTCTACATGTGTACAAGAAGGTGAATGATGTTGTCTGCCATTTTAAAGGTCCTTCCAATACCTTTTAAATAAAATCTAGATGGGTCTCGTACAGAAAACTGCTTCAGAGATATAATCATATATATGTCTATGGATAATCAAAACTGGGCTAAAATAAAACAAGTAAGGAAGGTTAAAGTCGGGCGTAACCGACTATATTATACCCTACACCTAATCATTATACCTTGTGGTATAGGATATAAAAACGTCCTTACATGGTATATGAACGCAAAGTTTGAATGGGAGCTATATATAAATCTGAACATATCTAACCAATTTTTAGCATAGGTTTTCTAATTGATATATAAGACGCTTTCCAAAATTTGATGGAAATCTGTTAAATATGTGCTCTCTAGAGCGGAAAGAAGTAAATCGGGGGAGTCATTTATATGGGAGCTATATATAAATCTGAACCGATGTGACCCACTTTCGCCATGGATGTTTCTATTTCAAATATTAGCTGATGTGCCGACTTAGAAGAAAATCTTTTAAAATATGTTATTTCTAGAGCGGAAATAATCAGTTCGTTGGCGAAATTTGTATTGAAACTATATATAAATATGAACCGATCTGACCCATTTTTACCAGAGCTGTTTCTAGTTGAAATATAAGTTGTTTTGCCCAATTTGAGGAAAATCTGTTGAAATATGTGCGTTCTAGAGCGGAAAGAGTAAAATCGGGAGTAAAATTTAAAATTAAAAAAAAAATGAAATTGTATGAGAGCTATATCTAAATCTAAATCGATTTACTTCAAATTTTATAGGGATCGTCCTTGTCCCATAAAACTTCGTTGTGCAAAGTTTTATTTAGTTCTAACAAATCGACTAAAAGTGATTCTAAGTCGATCGGCATACTTAACAATGGGTCTATCTCACTTCCTTTTGGGTGTTACAAACAAATGCACAAAGACATTATACCCTGTGGTGTAGGGTATAATGACATTTGTGGGAGTTTGCCGAAAAATTATTTATAAATAAAAATATTTATTCCACCATAAACTACAACCTCAGACGAACACTTTCACATTTTCACTTTGAGTAAAGTTGAGTCCTACATATAACTTTTGGTCCACGACATTTACAGATTATCTTCTCCACAAATCACAAAATTACAATACCTATGAACATTGGCCAGACCACAATAATCATACAATGTTAAATATAATTTTTCAACTACTAACTCTTGCCGTTAAATTTCATAATGTAGTCACTTTATTATTTTCTTTTTAAGTCTTAATTTTAATTAATTTGCTTTATATCAAAATTATTCCCACTTTCTTTGAACCGCAAAGTTTAAGTACCATTCAGGCTTGTGGTGTTACCACCTAACTTTCTCCAGTACATTTTCTTGATTGCTTGGAGTGTTGTCATAAAGAAAATATATGCACATTTAACACTTTTTCAAAATTCGTACTTTTAAGGGATACAATTGGAAAAGAGGGATAAAAATGGTACCAAACAAATTGCTGAAGTTGAAATCATGAAATTCGGTATATAGATTCATCTGACTGTGAAGATGTGTAACAAAAGGGATTTTTCGAAATTTGTACTTTTAGGCGGAAAATGTGGGCGAATGGAGATAAAAATGGTATCAACCAAACGGCTGCGACTATAATAATGAAATTCGGTGTGCACATTTCTTTGACTGCATAGACCCAAAAAATAAAGAGATCTTTCGATATTCGTACCTTCAGGATCTAAATGGGATTAAATTTGGCAACAATCAAACGGTTACGGTTATACACAACGGTTACAGTTGTGTATATTCATCTCTGTAACATATTGCATCATCATTATTAGAACTTTTCCTATCAAAATGGTGCAGACATTTAGGCAGTTGGTGGAATTCGAAAATTGCAAATTGGGAAAATCAGGCTTGAGAGAAATTGGGGCACAGTTTTGAAGATCACTGCCTAATGTTCACTTTTCGATTCCACTTGAAGTGAAGGGTTTTGCAATAAGTACTTGAAAACTTTGAATTTAAAATCATTGGTCTATGCTAACAAGCCGACGACTTTGGAAGAACTCAGAGCCAACATTGAACGCGAAACAGCGGCCGTTACGGCCGAGATGTGTAACCGAGTCATCTAAAATTGGGTCGAATCGACCGCTGCCGACGTGCTCGCGGTGGCCATATGAACGAAGTCGAGTTCCATTGATAAAGGTTTTGACTCTATTTCAAGTCGATCATAAAGTTTTGGAAATATATCAAATGGTAGCGTTTTATAAAAAAAAAAGTTGTCAAGTCCTTATTGGAAAACCTTGTGTTTGAGCGCATGTTGAAAACAAATCAAAAAGTGTACAAACAAGTAAAAACGGTGTTAAGTTCGGCCGGGCCGAACTTTATATACCCTCCACCATGGATTGCATTCCAAAGAGGTTGTCAGTTAATTTTTTTAATATAGCCAAAACAAATACAAATATTGAAAAAATGATTTTACAATTAAATATAATAATTTAATTATTTCAAATCAAAAATAAATATTCTTATATTTTTATTTTCAAAAAGCTTAAATACTTTTTCATTTTAACCCCAAAAAGTACGAATTTCGAAAAATCTGTTTATTTTAAGTGTCCACGCAATCAGAGGAATGTATACACCGAATTTCATTATTCCAGGTGTAGCCGTTTGGTTGGTACTATTTTTATTTTATTTTTATTATATTTTATTTTGAATAAAATCCTTTTATTTTTCAAAGGAATGTATACTCGGAATTTCATGACTCAAGCTGTGGTCATTTGGTTGGTACTATTTTTATCCCCTTTTTCTATTTTGACCTCAAAATGTACGAATTTCGAAAAATCAGGTTATTTTCCGTGTCTACACAGTCAGAGGATTGTATACTCGGAATTGCATGACTCTAGCTGCGGTCATTTGATCGGTACCATTTTTATCCGTTTTTTTTTTTAATTTTAACCCCAACAAGTAAGAAGGCGTTAAGTTCGGCCGGGCCGAATCTTATATACCCTCCACCATGGAGTGCATTCCACAGTATTACCAGCAGATTAAAGGATGTCGACTTTACATAGAAGTACAGTACCATATTACGAAAATTGTTATATTTTTATGCACATTACTATATTTGTTTACTATTTCAAACTATAATGTATACTTATGCGCACTGTTTAAACTCGACAATAAGTCGTCATTAGAAAGAAGCATTTTCAGATACAAAGTGATAAGAAAAGTATAAATTTTAAAGATATCCCCATTCGCCCCATTCTCCGCCCAAATGTACAAATTTCGAAAACCCCCTTTTTCGAGTATTCATAGTCAGAATGTATAAACCGAATTTCATGATTTCAACTTCAGCGGTTTGGTAGGTCCCATTTTTATCCCTCTTTTTAATTATATCCCTTAAAAGTACGAATTTCGAAAAATCCCTCTATTTTACGTGTCTATGCAATTAGAGGGATGTACACACCGAATTTCATGATTCTAGCTGTTGTCGTATCATTGGTACCATATTTTATCCCTTTTTGTCCCATTTCGCCCGCTAAAACTTTTATTTTTTTCTGGTGCTTCCAAGCTACAAGAGAAATGTCCGCTACAAATTTTAACTGTATGAAAATAATAAATTTAATTAATAAGCCAAGGCTACCAATATTTTTATACTATATATATAATGGATATATTACTTCAATTCATAAAGTAAATATAAGGGAGCAATCATAAATACCCTAAACATTGGGGGATAGAGAGTGTCGTTTGGTTGGTTGTATTTCCATCCTATTTTAAATTCAAAAGTATAGATTTTGAAAATACGCAGTACAAGACAACTTCATGATTCTACCATTTCTTGTCGTAAAAGCAATAAAGTAAAGTACGAATTTGGAAAAAATATTTTACGTCGCTATGCAGTCAGAGGAATGTATACACCAAATTCCATGATTCTATCAGCGGCCATTTTGTTGGTACAACTTTTATCCCCTTTTTCCAATTTTGCCCCTCAAGAGTACGACTATCTAAAATCTCTTTATTTTACTTATCTACACAATTAGAGGGATGTACACAAGGAATTTCATCATTCTAGCTGTATTCGTTTAGTTGGTACTATTTTTATCCCCTGTAGCCATTGTATCCCTTGAAAGTACGAATTTGGAAAAAAACGTTTTATTTTTCGTGTCTACGCAGTCAGAGTAATGTCTACTCCGAATTTCATGATTCTGCTGTCATTTGGTAGGTACTATTTTTATCCCGTTTTTCCATTTGAACCCCAAAAAGTACGAATTTTGGAAAGTTCTTTTATTTTACGTGTCTACGCAATCAGAGAAATGTATATATCAAATTTCATTATTCTAGGTGCAGCCGTTAGGTTGGTACTATTTTTATCCCTCTATCCCCATTTAACCCCTTAAAAGTACGAATTTAGAAAAAATTATTTTATTTTATGTATCTACTCTATTAGAGGAATGTACACGCCAAATTTCGTGTTTCTATCTGTTGTCGTTTGAAAGGTACCATTTTTATCCCTTTTTGTCCCATTTCGCCCCCTACAAATAAAAATCACTCTACGGTGCCCTTTTATGCTATAAAGGGAATGCGCATTGCAAATATCAAGTAAATACAAGCTAATATGTTCAAAAACTATGCTGAAATACTCTAAATATTAGGGGTATTTTCAGTCCTTGTGAGGGAAAAATTTTTCCCTCTGGGCCGATTTCGTCCACTTTCAATCCCAACCGATCTACAACCATAAGACACATTTAGGAAAAATTTGAACCTCCTAGCTCATTTCGTTCGGCCGCTATCGTGCTTTCAACAGACAGACAGACAGACAGACAGACAGACAGACAGACAGACGGACAGACGGACAGACGGACAGACGGACAGACGGACAGACGGACAGACGGACATGGCTATATCGTCTTAGAATTTTACCACGACCCAGAATATATATACTTTATGGGGTCTCCGATGAATATTTCAAGGTGTTACAAACGGAATGACAAAGTGAATATACCCCCATCCTGGAGGTGGAGGGTATAAAAAGAACGAATTTCGAAAAATCCGTTTATTTTCCGTGTCTACACAGTCAGAGGAATGTATACAACGAATTTCATTATTCTAGGTACAGCCGTTTGGTTGGTACCATTTTTATCCCTCTATTCCCATTTACCCCCTAAAAGTACGAATTTGGAAAAAATACTTTTATATTATGTATCTACTCAATTAGAGGAATGTATACACAGAATTTCGTGTTTTTAGCTGTTGTCGTTTAATATGTGCCATTTGTATCCCTTTTTTGCCCCATTTCACCCCCTACAAATAGGAATCACTCTATGGTGCACGTTTAAGGGGAATGCTTATACCAAATATCAAGCAAATATAGACAGACATATTCAAAAAACATGCTTAAATACTCTAAAATATTAGGGATTATTATGTGTATTTTTAGTCCTTGTGAGGGAAAAAATTTCCCTTTGGGCCGATTTCGCCCCGTTTCAATCCCAACCGATCTACGACTATAACACGCATTTTTTTGCAAACGATTTGGGTTTTATTAAATTAATTTCAGCCTTACACAATATAAAATATCTTAAATCTAACAGTGGTAATTTACATCCTAGCATACTATAGTATCTTTCAAGGACAATGTCATTTATACTAAAGTTATGTCGCAGCTTTGCTGCTAACATGGCATTATTTTATTTTTTTACATTAAGATGTTTTTCCTTTAAAAATAGTATTATATAAAAAAGGAAGATCTTTCTAAGCATTTTATGACGATCGAGAATATATATACTTTATAGGGTCTCAGGTCGATATTTCAGGCTGTTGCAACGGAATGACAAAGTTAGTATACCCCCATCCTGAAGGTGGAGGGTATAAAAAGTGTACTAAAAATTATGTCAAAGATATGCAATTAATAGTACGTGTGCAATGTTACGAAAAACATAGTTAGTTTCAGTAAGTCAAGATTTTGAGGGTGCCTCGTAAATTTCGCAAACAGAAAAAATTATCTCTTTCCAGATATTTCAACTTCAGGTTTTCTGTCGCACTGTGTAGTCATCAAAATTCCAGCTTCAAGGATACGACCTCTTTCTTTCTGTACCCAACACATCTAACCACCCTTTTATCTGAAATTTTCATTATTTTAAATTTCTGCAAAGTTCATTGAACTGGGCGTAAAATGTCGCTTGCTTTATGCGACTGTGTGTCTCTACCGGATTTGCCTTAATCGCTGTAGAAACACCCCATTAATTACAGTGGCTGTTTTGAATTTTCGTTAGCCTTAATGACTTTAATAAAATCATAACAAAAATTTTCCCCCGTTTTTCCCAAAACGAGGGGGGTAATTAAAAACACCTCAAACAGATCTTTGAGATTGAACGATTTTCCTTTTCGCAGATTTCATAATGCGTTACCCTTAGTCATTTTCCATGAAACAATAACAACAACACCGTAATTTTCCACTTTCTCCCCCGAAGCACCCTCGTGCTGTGAAGGACTACTACTCTGGCTGTGGTGGCTTTCACTCTCTCTCGCTGGCGCGGTCTTTCCCCGTGGACGCATTCCACAGTGAAAAATGAGATGAAAAAATACAGAAGGAAAGAAACGTATACAACTGTGGCAACAATTAAATTTCCACATGAGCTGCATTTAATGTGCTACTGATTTTCAACATCTGTTTTCATTTTTTCCACAATGAGATTTTCATCTGTGTACGCTGCACCTCGTGCTTCTTCTTATCATCATGCATGGCTTTGGTGGGTTTGGTGGAAGGGATCTTTTCAGTAGAATGATGGAAATTGAGAGAAAGCAGATAAGTCACAAAATAAATGTTGCAAAGCACATAACAAATATTTCAAATATAATAGGGAACGTGTATTAAGGAACATCTAATATTCGAGGATAGTTTTTTTGGCACGAGTGTTGCCATCATTATTTTTTCATAGAAAAAAAAACATTTGTTAAAGTTCAAAGCCAAAGAGTGCTACCCATATTTGTGGGTAGCACTCATTCTTGCAAGTACTAACTAAAAATATTAAATTTCCCTGTTTTAAAATATAAACATTCCCTTAATAAAAACCTCACACACCCTGTATACATTGCAAATATCGCAAAAAATATTCGCATGCTTGTTTTCGATTTTTTCCCTCTTATTTTTGTTTGTAAAATTCATGATTATTTTCACCCAAAAGCGGATTTTAAAGTCAGTGCTCTGGCAAGAGGGATGATGTCTGGGAACTTTTGATAGCAAACACAGCATGTACGCAATTTTCCACAAATAAGCGCCGTGTTGCACCCTATATTTCGCTGTAAGTATGATTGATGATAATGGATAATGTTTGTTTGTTTCACAGTAGGGCAAATTTAAAAGTTAATTTTAGTGGCGAAATTAGCAATATATTTGTACAGCATTTTCGATTTTAAGTTTTATTTCGGTCTTAGACTCAAAGTAGTTCGTCTGTATACAAATAACATTATACATTATATTGTCCTAATCATACCACGATTTTTCTTTTATTTTTTTATGGAAACTTTTCAATAAAATATATATTTTGTTTGTTTTTGCTTTGGGTGTTTTCCTTACACTCGAAAAAATAAAAATGAATACTTGACCTTACCCTCCACCATGGATGGATTTCACTCCATGGTGGAGGGTAAGGTCAAGTATTGCCGACAGATTCGTGTACGTTGACATTGCTTAGAAGTACAATACCATTTTATGAGAATTATGATATTTTTATGCAAATTTAAATAAATTTAATTTTTTAATTTAATATATTATCACAATAAAAAAGAAATTTGAGAAAATATTCTGTAGTTTTTTTATAGCATTTTCAAAAAAAAGTTATTTGTTGAGATATGGGGTTTCAACGTTTTTTTTCAACTATTCAACCGTTGGAATATTATTTGTGGGGTGCCCAAGGCAGCCATTTGAATAAAATTATTTTCCATTATTAAACGGAAGGATTGTACTTTCAAATAAAAAAAGAAATTTGAGAAAATATTCAGTAGTTTTTTTATAGCATTTTCAAAAAAAGTTATTTGGCGGACCCTATATAAGACAGCAAACTTCAACACCTTCAATATTGGGAGATAATGAGTGCAATTTCAGTTAGAGCCGTTGGTTGATTGTAAAGGGTGGTGAACCACACCTAAACGTCAATTTTATTTCAGCATTTCATTTGACATTTCTCAATTTTAGACTAAATCAATTTCATCCATAGAAAGATACACAATCGAGCAACGTGTTAAAGTTATTCAGACTTATTATGAAAATGGGAGGTCAAATCAAAATGCATGTCGTGCTCGAGGTGTGCAAATGTCCTTTCCATACTTTTTGGGGAGATGTCCATACTTTGGTATTACCAAAATGGGGCCCCATTCTGCTCTAGTACAGCTCTAGAAACTACATCTTACATCGGATCTTCATCAAATTTTGCAGATCATTATATGTTTCAACTAGAAATACCTACCGCGAATGAGAAATATATAGGCGCATGTTTTGGCACAGGCCTCAAGTGTTTTTATAGGCCACCTTCAAATGTCCGTCGGTTTCATCATATTACCGCTGCATTTATCATTGGATCTTGATCAATTTTTCCATATCATGTTATATTTACTTTACTCGGAATATCTGCTGGAAAATTTAATCAATTACTTTATTATTTACCATATTCATTAAATTTTACTAAAGGTGAATTTGTAGTAATTGTAAAATTTATAAATTGCTCCCATGAAATACTTAGGTTTAGTCATCAAAGCGAGGTATATATGCAGGGAGTGGTGTAGGGTATTATATAGTCGGCCCCGCCCGACTTTAGCCTTTTCATATTTGAGTTTTTATACCCTACACCACTTCGTGGGCTAGGGTATTATAAGTTAGTTTCGCGCCAAATGTTTGTAACACCAAGAAATAATCGAGCTAGACCCACCTTTAAGTATACCGATCGGCTTAGAATCACCAGCTGAGTCGATTTAACGATGTCTGTCTGACCGTCCGTCCGTCCGTCTGCTGTCCATCTTGTCGCAATTGTGGTCGCAATTGTGGTCCGATTGTCATGAAACTTGGCAGAAGTTATTTTTTTTTTAATGTTGGTCCCGATTTGACTTTTTCCGCTCTAGAAACCACATATTGTACCCGATTTTCTGTAAATTTGGCACAACATCTTATAATCCAACTAGAAAAACCTATGCAAAATTTGGGTAAGATCGGTTCAGATTTAGATATAGCCCGCATACAAATCTCGCTCCCGATTTGACATTTCCCGCTCTAGAAACCCCATATTGTACTCGATTTTCTTTAAATTTAGCACAACATCTTATAATCCAACTAGAAACACATATGCAAAAATTATGTAAGATCGGTTCAGATTTAGATATAGCCCCCCATACAAATGTTGGTCCCGATTTGACTTTTTCCGCTCTAGAAACCACATATTGTAACAGATTTTATTTAAATTTGGCATAACATCTTATAGTCCAACTAGAAACACCTATGCAGAAATTGGGTAAGATCGGTTCAGATTTAGATGTAGCCCCCATACAAATGTCGCTCCCGATTTGACTCTTTCCGCTTTATAAACCACATATTGTACCCGATTTTCTTTAAAATTGGCACAACATCTAAAAAACCTATGGTGAAAGTGGGTAAGATCGGTTCAGATTTAGATATAGCCCTCATACAAATGTTGCTCCCGAATGTTTAACCGATTTTGGCCAAACTTTACATATTATATTTCACCAATAAACATACATGGTGAAATATACCCTCATACAAATGTCCTTTCCGATTTAACATTTTTTGTGAAATACATACATTTACAGGATGCAAAAATCCTTCCCGATTTCACTTTTTTACCGGACCGACATTTTACATCGCAAGTTTTTCAAATTTTGCAAGTTATATTATATTTATATTTCATACTAAGAATACCTACTTTAAAAGTGATCTATATATATCTAAATTTTTTAATGTAGCGCTCTTACAAATGGCCCCCTTTTTATTTTTACCCCTGTAGGACCCACAATTTGCATCGAAAGTTTATCAAATTTTGCATTTTGTATTATATTTCAACTAAGAAGACATATTATGAAAGTCAAATATATGGGTCCATATTTGGTATAAGCCCCATACAAATTGGGCCCCCATTGTACTCTATTACATCTCTAGAACCCACATCGTACAATAGATCACGGTATAATTCTGCATATCATGTCATATTTCAACTAAGAATACCAACTTTGAAAGTGATAAGGAACCACTTTTTAATGTAGATCTCTTACAAATGGCCCCATTTTAATTTTTTCCCATCAAGAACAAATTTTACATCGGATTTTTTTTTTCAAATTTTGCAGATTATATTATATTTCAACTAATAATACAAAGTCAAATATATGTGTCCATACTTTGGAATAACCCAAATTGGGCCCCCATTCTACTCCAATACAGCTCTAGAAACTACGTCTTACATCGGATCATGATATATTTTAACTTTGAATACCAACCGTGAATGAGAAATATATAGGCCCATGTTTTGGACCAGGCCCCAAGTGTTGTTATAGGCCTTCTTTCAAATGTCGGTCCGATTCATCCTATTACTACTGTATAATTTGCATTTGTCTGCCGGAAAATTGTGTCTATTATTTACCATATTTGTTAAATATGACTAAAGATGAATCTATACTGTATAATTTATATGAACTGCATAAAATTGCTCCCATGAAACACCTGGGTTTAGTAATAAAAGCGGGGTATATACGCAGGGAGTGGTGTAGGGTATTATATAGTCGGCCCCGCCCGACTTTAGCCTTTCCTTACTTGTTTTTTTTTTTAATAAGGCCGGTCTTGCAGTTACTGTGAATGGTCTTCGCTATCTTGAGATGATAAAGAACTTTTTTGGCCCGAATTGGAAGATATGGATGTGGACGATATGTGGTTTCAACACCTGCGCGACAAATTCAATGGCCGTGTTATTTCACGTGGTGGCGATGTCAATTGGCCGCCAAGATCATGTGATTTGACATCGTTGGACTTCTTTCTTTGGGGTTATTTGAAAGAAAAGTTGTACGTCGATAAGCCAGCAACAATTCAAGAGCTAAAGGATGGTATAATTCTGCACAGTAATGGCATAGAACCTCAATTATGCCTCAGTGTCATCATCAAATTTGGACAATCGGATGGAGGTGTGCCGCGGAGATCGCGGCGGCCATTTGGCCGATATTTTGTTCCATACATAATTGAACCATACCAATATTATCATAATAAAAAGAAATGACAATAATTCCCTAAATAATTTGTGTTTTATTCAAAATCAATATCGGCCCTTAAAATGTAACCACCCTCTATAAGCAGACATATTCAAAAACATGTTTAAGTACTCGAAATATTAGTGGTATTTTCAGTCCTTGTGAGGGACAATCCCAACCGATATACATCTATAAGACGTATTTATGCTAAATTTTGACGTTCAAGCTCCTTTCGTTTAGATGCTAGCGTGCATTCAACAGACTGACGGACGGACAGACTATATGGCCACATCTTCTGACGATCAAGAATATATATACTTTATGGTGTCTCCGATGAATATTTCAATGTATTACAAATGGAGTGACAAAACGAATATACACTCCGTTATAATATTTACTATAAAAGTACCTTCAACAAAATTAGCAAAATTTCAAAGTTGCAGGGTTGCCAGATTTTCCCTCCAACTTAATATTTTGCAATCATTACAGGCATACACATTTATTTCTTTTACAGAAGCCGCAATCTTAAAAATAATTGGTTTTCATTCTCCTGAAAAGTATGACTTTTTATGACTTAAGTAACTTATGAAAACCATAGAAATATCACACACATTTTTCTCGTTTCTCTTCTTGGGAAAATTTTCAGGCGATATTAAAGGAGGCTCATTTTACCCTGATTTGGATATTTATAGTTCAGTGCAGTAGAAACTATCAGCGATAACACCACCAATAGCTCAAATTAAAAGTGTGGCTTTGGAAAATCAATGACGGAATGAATGTTTACACATGTCAAACATTTCATTATCATTTTCTTAATACTTCTCATTAAAGGATCTTAACACAGCAGTCGTTGTAATCAATTGCCATACCCCTCAGCCCGTTGCATTCAACCTGACATCAAACTCAAATCTGACATCATCAACACTTTTGCATGCAAATCCCTTTCCTTTCATAATTCAACTTTTAAATCTTATTTACCACTTCACAGTTTCCCCAGTCTTTTTATAGGTACTCCTTAAGATCCCCTTACTGCAGCGGGGAACTGGCAGTGAATAGCACCGATGTTGGTGTTGCTCTTGCCTTCTTATAAATTGATGAAGCGTAAATGTAAATGAATGTTTAACATGCTTTACAACATTAAAGAATGTTTCTTTCATTTCAAAGGAAATACAGAAATGAAATACTGAAACAAGCAACATGAGCTGCGACAGCTACAGCGGCAATGGCAACGACAACAAAAACGGAATTCTTTTAATAAAGTGCTGCGGCGTTAATTAGCCGAGCTGCAAATGCGTTTAATATTATAACACACACACGCGCGCGCTCCTCATACTTATAGGCAGATATGAAACATTCTCCTGAGAAATCATGGAAAGACAGGGACGGATTTTTGTTGGGCCTTGTTAGTTCATTAGAAGTATAATGTGTTTGTTATCAGAAAATGTACTTGGGTAGTTTTTGGTATTATATGTATTCGATATACATTCGGCAGGCATTAATTGGTTGAGAGAGCGACCGTAGGCCACATTTACCTTTCTAAATTTGGCAAAAGTGAAAATCTTTAAACCCGACCTTGGAAAAAATCACTCCGGTGTTGCCAGTATGTGAAGCTACACTCTCGTGATAGCCCTTGACAAAAAGGCAGTAATCTTCAAAAAATAAGTTGAATACAATAAATATTAGAGATTATTGGCAATATTGTCATTTGTTGTTAGGGAAAAAAGTTTTACCTTTCGACCGAGATTGCCCATTTTCTATTCCACCCTTCCACACAGTCAGAGAAACATTCATATCGAATTTCGTTCCAGCTAAAATCGATTGGTTGGTTAAATTTTTTGAAGAAAGCGTTTTATTTGCGCATCTATGTAGTTAGAAAAATGTCTAAATCATATATCATGATTCTAAATGCAGCTTTCGATTGGTACCATTTTATCCTCTTTTTCTAAATTTCTCCCTTGAAAGTACGAATTTCGGAAAACTCATTTATTAGCCGTGTACGTGTAATTAGAGCTACTGTCGTTTCAATGGTACTACTATTACACTTAACGCATCTTGTCCTCATTTCACTACCTATATTTATGGATCACTTTGTGGTGTGTGTTTACTCTACAAACGGATTGAACTTACCAAATATCAAGTAAATACAAAATATAAATCTTCAACAATTTGCTAATTACTCAAAATAGTTAGGGATTTTTCGCGATATTTCCTGTTCTTATGGGGAAATAAATTCCCCCTGGACCGATTACGCCATTTTCTATACCAACCGATCTACAACTATAATATTTAGGAGTTTTGCTTGATAAAAAGTTCGTATTATCTACACATTGATTCCTGCGCAGGTATGTCCGTGTGGCCCCCGAGTTAGACGTGCAACATTGACAGGATAGAGTCAGTTCAAAGACAATTTCTTATTTTACTTCAAGGGGTTTATGTTGAAATAGTTTAATAGATCTTTCATCGTCTTATGTTGATAGATTTTCTAACATTAGCACTTAGGTGTCGCATGGTAGGTGTTTTATTTATGGTGAAGTTCTTTAATGGGGAAATTGATTCATATTATTTGGTAAGCGAACATAATTTCAGTATACCGTTACGTCCATCGCTGCACGTTGTACCTTTTAGACTGCAAATTTTTAGGCGAAATTTTGAATTAAGAAGAAAAATTCCTTTTATCGCCTTTGCTGAAAATTATTGACTCGTATAACTTATTCTCAATTTCATTTAATTTTCTTAAACGCCCTATTTTGTACAATTAAAAATCACAGATTATGCCAAGGTTTGTCAAAAAGTATCTAGTCCAATAGATTGTATCTCATCATACAACGAGTTGCAGTGTGTGGTCTGTTTATTATTGCTTTTACCTTGGATAATATGTTCCTGTACCTCTCAGCTGGTATGACTCTGTTGCAGTTCAAACTTTAACTCATATTCTGTTCCGCGTCACAGTACCCGTTTATATCATAATTCTCTACTGCATTCATTTCACCATCAATCTTGTTCCTGCTCTGATCCTTCGAATATGTTCTCAATGTATATTTATCCTGTCATATAAGTTCCCTGTTATGCTGACATAAAAATTCTATTTATTCATGTTCTTATCTCAGCCATTATCCCAGTTCCTGTCTAAATTACATCAGCATTTCCAGTATCATGTTATGTACTCCAGCCCATCTTCTGACCATTGTCCCAGTTCCCGTTTTATTACCCAATACTATTTGACAATGTTATGATAATATATAATAAGCCGATATGATCTTAGTTCTTCATTCATTCATATTATTTGCTCTATTCCAATATATGCATTCTCTTTCCTTTCTTCTTGCTATTATTCCCTCCCCCTCCAGGGTGGCAGTACACTAAGTTTGTCATTCCGTTTGTAACACCTTGAAATATCGACCTGAGTCCCTATAAACTGTATGAGTCATTCCATGTCAAGCGGCAGGGGTTTTGACCTCGAAAGCTGCGATTGTTTTGAAAGTTTGTGTTTTGTATTCTTCTCATAAAAATATTTTACACGTATTTTTGGAAAAAAATTTGTATTTTTTTCCCGAGTTATGACTAATTTAACAGTGAAAAAATACTATTTTTTCAAGAAGGTGTGCTCATTCAATCGCCTGTACCTCCTGAAATACTTTACCGATTTTAATGTGTTATACCTTGTTCTGAAGGTAATTTAAACTATTTTTAAAATAATGATGTGGCGTGTTATAGCACGGTTAGATTTTTTAAAGTTTTTGCTTCTTTAATTCTTTTATTTTGATTTTTGAAATGTTCTTAGGTATATTTTAAAGCGGCTGTGTGAGTTTGAAAGTGGTGAAATGATGGCTTCTCTTTTATACGATTTTTTTATAAAATCAACCAGAATTACAGTGAAAAATCATAAAAAGCATAATTTTTTCGTTAGTTCATAAACACAAGGTATACAAACAATGAAAAATCCAAGAAAAAATCGGTTAAAGTTGGTATTGACCAAATGGCTGCAGCTAGAATAATTAAATAATTAAATCGGTATGTACGTTCCTGTAACTGTATGGACGTGCAAAACCAAGGAAATTTTAACAATTTTTTACTTTTAGTAGGAAACTGTGAGAAAAGCGATAAAAATTGGTACCGATCAAACAGCTGCAGCTAGAATAACGAAGATCTGTGTATATTTTTTGCGTATATTTGAAATACAATGCGATCTTTCGATACTCGTGTTTTCAGGGCCAAAAAGGGATAACATTAGTGCCGACCAAATGGATGCAGATAGATAATCAGCAGTAAAGTTTGAAGTGTACATTCCTCTGATTGTGTAGACACGCAGAAATAAGGATTTTTGGAAACTTGGACATTTAGGGAAAGCGGAACAAAATGGGACAAATCATGAATTCATTTTATAAATTTCTCTGACTAAGTAGACGCGCAAAACAAAAGTCTTTCTCCAAATTCGGACTTTTAGGAGATAAAACTGGTGCTAAGCACATAAATGTAATATCGAAATTGGTACTTTGCATTTTATGAAGTTATCAAGCAATAAAAAACTGATTTGTATGCACGCCCTAAAAATAGTATTTTAATTAAGTAATATTTTTTTTAATATAATGATCACAATTTATTTAACAAAGAATAATATTTTTATACACCACTTCGTGGGTTCGCGCCAAACGTTTGTAACACCAAGAAATAATTGAGCTAGACCCACCTTTCAGTTTTACGGATCGGCTTAGAATCATCAGCAGAATCGATTTAACGATGTCTGTCTATCCGTCCGTCTGCTGTCCGTCTAAGCTTGTTCGCACTCTACAGGTCGCAATTGTTGTCCGATTGTCATGAAATTTGGCAGAAGTTACTTTTTTGGCCAAGAACGATTGGTATTGAAAATGGAAAATCGAAAATCGGGTTAGATTTAGATATAGCCCCCATATAAATATCCATATAATTTACACTATTACTTCTCTAGAATGCCCATTTTACATGGGATCATGACCAAGTTTTCAGGGTCGTTTTATATTTGAACTACAAACAGCTCACGCGAAAGTGGACCACAAGGGTCTGTGTTTTAATATAGCCCCCATTCAAATTTACCTCCGATTTACAATATTACTGCTATAAAATGCACATTTTACATCGGATCTTGATCAAATTTTCCACACAATGTTACATTTATACTAGAAACACGTATTTTTAAAGCCAGCTATATAGGTCAATGCTTTGGAATAGCCCCCATACAAAATGGGCCCACAGTTTACACTATTATCGCTCTAGAATCCACATCTTACATTGGATCTTGATGAAATTTTGCAGATCGTGTTATATTTCAATAAAGAATACCTACTTTGAAAGTGATATATAACGACCCACTTTTTAATGTAGTGCCCTTACAAGTGGGCCCCCATTTGAATTATTACCTCTCTAGGACCCACATTTTACATCTGAAAGAGAAATATATGGGTTCATAATTTGGTTTAACTTCCATACAAATTGGGCCCCTATTTTACTCTATTACATCTCTAGAACCCACATCGTGCATTGGATCTCGATATAAGAACTAAGAATACCTAATTTGTAAGTGATCTATATGGAACCACTGTAGCGCCCTTAAAAATGGCCCCTTTATAATTCTTACCCCTCAAGGGGAAAATTTTACTTCGTTTTTTTTACAGATTATATTATATTTCAACTAAGAATACATACTATGAAAGTTCAATATATGTTTCCATACTTTAGTATAACCCAAATGCTATTACAACTCTAGAAACTACGTCTTACAACGGATCATGATATATTTCAACTAGGAATACCTACCGTAAATGAGAAATATGTAGGCCCATGGTTTGGGCCAGGCCCCGAGTGTTGTTATAGGCCCCCTTTCAAATGTCGGTCCGATTCATCCTATTACTACTGTATAATTTGTATTTGTCTGCCGGAAAATTGGATCAACTATCATACTATTGAAATATCGACCTGAGACCCTATAAAGTATATATATATATATATTCTTGATCGTCATAAAATTCTAAGACGATCTAGCCATGTCCGTCCGTCCGTCTGTTTAAAGCACGCTAGCATCTAAACGAAAGGAGTTAGAACGTTCAAATTTTCTATAAATGCGTCTTAAAGTCGTAGATCGGTTGGGATTGAAACGGGCCGAAAGCGGCCCAAAGGGAAAAATTTTTCCCTCACAAGGAAAAAAAATACCCATAATAATCCCTAATATTTTAGAGTATTTAAGCATATTTTTTCAATTTGTCTGCTTGTACTTACTTGATATTTGGTATGCGCATTCCCCGATAACAAAAACGTGATTCTTATTCGTACGGGGTGAATTGGGGCAAAAAAGGGATAAAAATGGTACACATTAAACGACAACAGCTAGAAACACGAAAATCGGTGTGAACATTCCTCTAATAGAGTAGATACATAATATAAAAGTATTTTTTCCAAATTAGTACATTTAAGGGGTAAAATGGGAATAGAGGGTTAAAAATGGTAGCAACCAAACGGCTGCCCCTAGAATAATAAAATTCGGTGTATACATTCCTCTGATTGAGTAGAGACGTAAAATACATTGATTTTTCAAAATTCGTACTTTTTGGGATTAAAATGAAAAAGGGATAAAAATAGTACCAATGAAATGACCACAGCTAGAGTCATGCAATTTGGAGTATACATTCCTCTGACTGTGTAGACACGGAAAATAAACTGATTTTTAGAAATTTGTACTTTTTGGGGTCAAAACGGAAAAAGGGGATAAAAATAGTACCAAACAAATGACCGCAGCTAGACTCATAAAATTCGTAGACACGGAAAATAAACGGATTTTTCGAAATTTGTACTTTATGGGGTCAAAATGGAAAAAGGGGATAAAAATAATACCAAACAAATGACCGCAGCTAGACTCATAAAATTTGGAGACATGAAAAAAGAAAGTTTTTTCCTAATTCGTACTTTCAAGGGATACAATGGGTACAGAGGGATAAAAATGGTACCAACCAAACGGCTACACCTAGAATAACGAAATTCGGTGTATACATTCCTCTGATTGCGTAACACGTAAAATAAACGGATTTTTCGGTATACGTACTTTTTGGGGTTAAAATGAAAAAATGGATAAAAATAGTACAAATCAATTGACCGCAGCTAGAGTCATGAAATTTGGAGTATACATTCCTCTGACTGCGTAGACACGGAAAATAAACGAATTTTTCGAAATTCGTACTTTTTGGGGTCAAAATGGTAAAAGGGGATTAAAATGGTACCAACCAAATGGCCGCAGCTGGAATTACAGAATTCGGTGTATACATTCCTTTGACTACGTAGACGCGCAAAATAAAAAGTTTTTTCCAAATTCGTACTTTTTCTATTACAGCAAAAATTGGTTGATCATGAAGTTTCATGGATTTTCAAAATTTGTACTTTTAGAATTAAAATAGAATGGATATACAACCAACTGTAGCACCCACTATATACCAATATTTATGGCATTTAAGCTAAAATATAAATAGAAGAATATTTATTTTTTGAATTGACGTATTGGTAGCCTTGCCTTATAAGCGTGGTTTGAAATAATCAAAATACTATATTTATTTATAAAATTATTTTTTTTAATATTTGTATTTGTTTTGATATGGCTATATAAAAAAAAATATATTTTCCGGTAATATTACTGCACTTCTACGAAAATCGACATCCTCTGTGGAATGCAATCAATGGTGGAGGGCACAAAGGCCCGGCCAAACTTAACGCCGATTTTACTTGTTTGTCTTCAATTCTTCTTACCGTTTCTATGTATAATTTTACGTTAACTTTATTCTTGATAATTTTAAATTAATTTTTGTATTACTGATATTATCAAAATCAGTTTTTTGTTATTAAATCTTTTATTCATTTCTGTATTTTTATTTCCTTATTGCTATTTTAATTATAATTATTATATATTTATAGTTGTGCATCGTTTATCCGGGATGGTCGGGACAGGAAACTGTCTGTTCGTTTAATTAAGGTAACATTTTTATTCCTTTTTACATAAGAGGAATTCCATGTAAACGCAAAGAGAAATTTTTGAATGTCTTTTGAATTTTATGAAATTTGGTGAATGTGTTTGCTATAGCAAAATATTATGTCACGTTGAAGTTTTGTATATTTTACTAAATGCGGTTTACTTAACCAGCCATAACTATTGTTCAGTAAAATATATTGACACTATCAGTTTTTACAACTGAAACCTAATCAATGAAGTACCCAAAGGATGAAGGTACCAAAAGGCCTCTGAACTTTCTTCGCCCTAATAGTTCGTTCGCTTCCTTCCATTCATAAGTTGCAGCACTCGCGCTGCACTGTACTGGGATCTCGGGGCACAACACCCTCTCAATAATCATCACATGCGGCATACCTTGCAACCGCGTGCACATTTTTCCCCGTCCGGGTGTGTGTGTGGCTGTGTGAATGCGCACATGTGTACTTGACGTGTGAGCACGACGTGAGTGTACATAAGTGCGTGTACGTTGCACACACTCGAGCAAATAATAAAATTACAATTTTCATGTTAGCGAAACCAGCGACAGTGGAAGTGGCAGTGGCTGTATGAACAAATTATTAATTGAGGTCGTTACATTGAGTATCTCGGCATTTCTTTAAATACGCTTTCACGATAAGCAGACGGCTCGCAATCTTATTACGCGAGGATGCCAAAGGGAAACTTCCTTCCCATGTTGTTTATATCTGCACTCGTACAATTGGTGTTGTTGTGTTGGGTTTTGCTCTTGTTGTTGTGCGTTCTCTTGCAATTCATTTCAATTCTCCTGCAAGTAAGTGCATCTTTCTGCCTCACTGCTTGCATCGAACGAATCATCTCTAAATGAGAACGACAAAAAGTCTCTGTCCGTCTGTTGTGTATAATTTCCCAATAATTTTTGTTGGGATTTATGGCGCACAGCGATCATGGCACAGTGGTTCAAAGCGAGTAGTGAAAATAATGGATCCAATTTTAAGGAATGGTTTCGATAAAGGTCGCCGAATTTATTGTCGCTGCAACAACGCTGCATTGTTGCTGTAAAAACTCTGTATTGTTGCTACCATTCATGGACTCTTTGGACAATTTCTACGTCTGCAGGTCCAGAAGAATCTTCGTAATTATCTTAAAAGCTATTTAAAATTATACAACGTGCCACCTCAACGATCTTCGGTGCCACTGTGCAGCAACGGGTCTTCTTCTTTCGCTGTCATCGTAGTCGGTGCTGCCCGTTTGCTTTTTAGATCGTATCGTAAATTTCGATTATAGTTCGCTTCCCTTATTTGATGTAGAGTGTGTGGAGAGGGCGACATTCTATTTTTGTGTTTGAACACCTCCTGTCCAGACTCGAGCGTCACACCAATTCGGTGTGTCTCGCATACAAGTGTAAACTTTTTATTTTGAATTTCATCCTGTCTTTTTAGTTAATTTTATTTTGTGTGTGTTTCTGTGTTTTTACATCAATTTACGATATTACACAAAGTAAAAAATGGCATTTTAAATTTAGGATCTAGTTTTTTGTGTTTCCATTTCAAGGTTGATTGAATATTTATAACGGATATATGGAAAATTGATTACTAACGATTTAGTGCCTGGAACATGGTGTTGCATAGCCATGAAAGTGTTGAACAGGTGATGAAGAACATGGCTAACGATGGACGTGCCGGGTTAACAAAACGAATTTATCATTTGGGAAAATTATTCGATGCGAAACATTTGTATGTTGTTGTGTGATCGATTTTGTTGTTGGGCCTTTCCTGTTGACCTTTTTTCTTGCTTTTCTCGGCAGGGATGGGGTGGGGGAGGGTATTATTCATAAATAATAAATGAGGTGTGGATGTATTTTTGTAGTTTTAGGGCAGTAACAATATATTTAAATTGAATATTGCTCTTAGCAAAGTAGGTGTAATTCCGCTTGACAAAAATATGTTGCATAGTATATTATTTTTGGGTGGGGAATGTAAAATAAAATTAAAGTTTTGTTTTCTCCAAACAAATCTATCCATGCATTTCATTTCTCGAATATCAATAATTAATTTTAAATACAATGGACGTTATTTCAATAATATCTGGATTAATTTCAGATACATTGTTATTAAATATTTACAATTTCCTACATAAATGTCTCCAGATAAAAAAGCAAACAAATCACTATTCAAAATATTGTAAACTGTTCACGGGTTGTAATCGCAATTTTTATAGAATTTTATTTTTTATATTTTTGTTGCTACGTGAAGTAGGTTTACATGTGAATTATTTTACCGGACTCTATGGCTTTTCGATCACATATGAACTTTAATATCGAAACTTTCAAATGATCCTGTTGCTTATATATTATTGAAATCCAATGACACAACTCTCATTTCCATCCATTGTCGCATTGTATGCCATCCACATATTCGCTGTTAGATTATGATCAGACGCACTTTTTTTCGATTTGCTATACAGCTATGTTCTGACTTCCACGTTGATTTCAAACCACTGATTTTTCATGGTCCCCTATTTAATTGTGTCATGGATCAGGGGATGCAGATAGCAAGCATTCAAAGAAGAGGTATAACATGTGGCCTACTAAGCAGATTAGAAAATCTCTACTATGCCGATGATCTCTGACTTCTTTCCCATACTTTTGATGAAATGAAGGCGAAACCGAAGGCATCCCGAGTAAGCTTAGACATAAGCATCAAGAAGGACAATAGTTTGCGTCTTAACACTGTAAACATTGGCAGGCTCTGTATGTATAACGAAATGATAAAGGAAGTGGACTCGATTAGTTACCTAGTAGAGATGTCAAAACCGAAATCCGGTTAATCGTTAACCGCCACCGGTCCACCGGTTTTTAGAAAAAAGATAATATCTAAAAATCGGGGAATCCGGTGTATTCGGTTAACCGATTTTTTAAATGCAAAAAGATGTATGTAACTATCTATATTGTACATACAACAATTAGGATCCTTGCACTAGATTACTAGATGTGAAAACAAACTAGAGGTATTGAGTGGATGAACTTGGAGTGGAGTGATTAGATTGAGGCAATACATTGATTTGCGATATGAAATCAGAGAACTGATTACTGATTGAAAAACAAACAAAATTGTAGCTTCGCTTAAATGTGTATTAAAGAACCGGGATTATATTTGAACACTTTGATATTGTAGGTAGCTACGGTCTGGTAGAAATCTACAAAAACGGAATTAATGTACACATTTGTTGCCCATTCCAATCTGGCAGCAGAGTTAATTCAGGCATTATAAATATTAGTATTCCAGAACTGTTGCAAGCTGAATTAACAAAACTGAAATTTTACAACTTTTTCTATTTCTAATCGTATATTTGAAAATCCTTCAATTTATAATCAATTTTAAATTTTTTAATCATATTTCATTTTGACTTTCGTTTCCCGCAATTTATGGACGGATTATTTAGCCCACCCTTTTTAAAAACGGCATAAAAGGCCCTTGAGGTTATTGATGGAACAAAACTTCAACCAAACTATCTTGATAATAGCATTTGCTGAAATCCCCATTTTCCAGTTGCAGGACACGAACAGAAATATTGGCATATTCAATAACAATTAACAATTTAAGTTGAATTCAGTTTCCATAGAAAATATTATTTCTTCGCATATCATTTTGAATATATTTATATAAAAAAAATTAAACATGGAATCATAAGAAGGTTTTGATATTATTAAAAAAATAATAAAATATTAAGTAAGGAAAGGTTAAAGTCGGGCGGAGTCGACTATATGATGCACTCCTCTTTCTATCCGAATACAATTCAATTCGGTAATAAAGTGAAGACGGGAAGGATTTTTGTATCCTGTTAATGTATGTGTTTGACAAAAAAAAATTTAAATCGGAAAGGACATTTGCATGGGGGTATTTTTAAACCTGGAACGAAATATGTGAAATACTAGCAGTACCCGCTGCTTCGCACGCGACAAAGCAAGTTATTTGCTATCTCTGTTTTTGGATAGTATTTATTTAATTTTCTTTTGGTGGATATATTCCTTGTTGTCCCGTATCCCTCTTTTAAGTACAAATTTTGAAATATCCATTTATGTTCCGCGTTTACGTAATTAAAGGATTGTACAGCACGTTTATCCCTTTTCGTCCCGCGCACCCCTTAAAAGTACAAATTTCGAAAAATCAAACTACTGCGCTTCTATATGGTCAGAGGAATGTACATACCAAATTTCACGTTTCTAGCTGAAATAGTTTAGTTGGTATCATTTTTATCCCTTTTTGTCCCGCTCTTCCCTTAAAAGTACAAATTTCGAAAAATGCAATTTTACTTCGTTTCTATATGGTCAGAGGAATTTGCATACCAAATTTCACGATTCTAGCTGTAATACTTTAGTTGGTACCATTTTTATCCCTTTTTGTCCCACTCGGCCCTTAAGAGTACATATTTCGAAAAATCCAATTTTACTTCGTTTCTATATGGTCAGAGGAATTTACATACTAAATTTCACGTTTCTAGCTGTAATGCTTTAGTTGGTACCATTTTTATCCCTTTTTGTCCCTCTCTTCCCTTAAAAGTACAAATTTCGAAAAAATCAAATTTTACTTCGTTTCTATATGGTCAGAGGAATTTACATACCAAGTTTCACGATTCTAGCTGTAATACTTTAGTTGGTACTATTTTTATCCCTTTTTGTCCCGCTCTTCTCTTAAAAGTACACATTTCGAAAAAATCAAATTCTACTTCGTTTCTATATGATCAGAGGAATTTACATACCAAATTTCACGATTCTAGCTGTAATACTTTAGTTGGTACCATTTTTATCCCTTTTTGTCCCGCTCGGCCCTTAAAAGTACAAATTTCGAAAAATCCCTATTTGTAGCAAGTCTGCATGGTCATTGCAAGGAACTCACCGAATTTCATGTTTGTAGCTACTGCCGTTTAGTCAGGACGAAAGTTCGATGTTTATCCCTTTTTGGGCCATTTTATCCCCTAAAAGTACGAATTTCGTAAAACCCTTTCTTAGTCGACGTCTACGTCATATTTGGGAACTACCCTGAAAATTTCATGACCCTGGCTTCAGCCGTTTGGTCTGGGGGCTGGTCAATGATAAGTCAGTCAGTCAGTCAGTCAGTCAGTCAGTAACGCAACTCTTTTATATATATAGATATTATGTATAGTTTGGCCAAAATCACTACCCTCACTCATTATGCCTATACCAGGTTTTAATAAAAACGAGTGTTTTAATATCAGAGGGTATAGTTTATACAGTACATATAAATTATCCAGTTCATATTTAACCAAATTATACAAAATCTCCTACATGTGCCACGATGGAGTCAAACTGCAAATATGATAAAAAATTAATAATTGCAGCGTGATACCAACAATTTAAAAATCACCAAAAATGGAAAATTGGAACCAGGTAGCAATGTTAGAAAGATTAACAACCATCATGATAACTGCAATACATTTCAAAGGTCAACCTGTTGTACGAAATTCCAAAGGTGTAGCTGCTCCAATTTTTTTTTGCCTCTAAAACAAGTCAAATGCCCCATTGTGCAAACTTAGCATTTTCGTAAATTCCATGCTATTATATGGTTGCGTCATGGCATAAGCATATATGATTGCATCATGAAAAGTCTGCGTGAAATCCTTCGTATATTTTGGCCAAGGATAAGTAAAATTACACAACTTCAAAAAAATAAGTGTGGTGGACTCAAATTGAACTATTTCGCTGGTCACTGCAAATTAACACAACGAGACATTATGCGACCCAGCAGCGCTTTCCTCAAAAAATCAAATTTCGCCATGAGTGAGGTTCAATAGACCGAGAGCAAAATTTAGACGCGATTGACCTTCTGCAGTTACCAATTTATTGACTTTTTGCAGTTTGTAAGTGGCATCGTCAGCCACTGCGGCGACACCATATTTTGCTCCAGTCCCTCAAAGCTCATGTTTGCAAAAAAGAGTTTTGAAATTGTAGCTCTGAAAAACCATAGATTGTCTTGAACTATTTTGACAAAAATGGATCCAGAATGGGCCATTTAAATTTTTAAATTAATAAATAGGCTTTAAAAACATTGATTTTCTTTTCAAATTTCTGGTTTTATTGGAAAGGTTGAATTTGTCATTTAATAATGAATTCATATGACTATTACGACTGGCTCGGCAGTACCTCATCCGATTAACGTAATTTTTCAGTACATAGCCCAAAATCCACACTAAAGAGTGCCTCGTTTTGGATGCATTGGGTTCTCAATAGTCACGTGTGGATTCTCTAAGTCCTATATGCCTCAATTTTGCTTATGTCAAGTCACCGAGATAAAAAGTAGCTTCGTCTGAAAACACAAAAATTTTCAATGTAAATTTCCTACTGTTTGCGTTAAATACTCACTACTCTGAAAGTAAGTTTTTAATATTTCCAAATTTTGCTTGAGCGAATTCCCCCAATACCATTTTGCAAATGTCTAACATAAACCTGAAAAAACAAATAAAAATGAATGTTATTCAACCTTTAAATTCAAAGTGTTCGCTAGTTCAAATTTAAAATGTTAAATGGACCACTCTATATATTCATAATTTAGGCATCCTTCGAAAGGTACTGATTTCTTCTATATTTTCAAGAAATATGAGCCTTTAGTTATCACTTTGAAAAACCACATTAAATTGCTCTAAATGTCCAATAATACGATCAATAAGTATTGGAGTATGACGGGTGGTCCTGGTGGTAGTAGTTTTGGAAAAAGTAAAAATCATTGTCAACACAAAAGAAAAAATGTGAGATTTCAAATTGAACGTGAAAAATGGTTAAATTTAATTAAATAATTTAATTTAATTAAACTGATTAAACAACAGTTTTTATAATTTCACAAATAAGGGCAATAGCCGCTGCCAAGTAATTTTTGTTTATTTGCCAAAATTTTATTAAAAATTAAAATGTCAAATATCTAGGAGTGTGTGAATAAATAAATACAAAACATATTCATGTGTAAACGCCCCTAATGTTTCAAATCGTTGTAGGAACATTTGTTAATGGTAGTGATTTATTTAACTGTAATATTAACACAAACAACTTTAAACTGTTTTCAGTGTACGGAGCAGAACAGGGGTACAGTGTAAAAATCAGAAATTTGCATGAAATAATCTTCAAACATTAAATTATATGGACCGTACTATCGATTCAAATAAAGATTTCATGCATTTTTCTGAATTTTATGTCTTTTTTTAACTTTCCTATAGCTTTTCAAAAATCACCCTTTATATACCCTCACTCTCAGAGAAAATATATGCGGAAATTATATATTTATTATATTTTACTTAGGGCAGGATAATTTGTGTGTATAATTTGTAGGTTCGTGTCACATGGTCCCAGCTTCCACATTTGTAAAACAATTGTAAAAACATGATCAAATATCAAGTCACAGTGGATTCCATCCACCAGTATAGAAGATATGAAGTATATATACAATTGTGTGGGAGGTGCAAGGAGGGGCGTGGCTAAAGCGTAAATATTTTTTTTGTTTAAAGTGATTATAAAAACATTTTCAAATATCATTTTACAAATAATTTTGACTAACCGTATGGATGTTATGTCGGTTTTATTGAAACCCAAGTTATGCCAGTTTTTATTAGAGCATTGTCAAATATAAATTTTCACAGTATTCCGATAGAAGTTAAAACAGCTTTAATTTTACGTAGTTTAGGGTGATTTGTGTGGAAGGTACTAGAAGGGGCGTGGCAAAACTCGCCATACTTAGTACACTTAAATTGATTATAAAAACATTATTAAAAACCAAAATATAGCTGATTCCGAATATACGCGTGGAAGTTACATTGGATTTAATTTAACATAGGAATATGGGTCATTTGTGTGGGAGGTGCCAGAAAAGGCGTGGCAATTTCGCCCATCTTCGAACATAAACTAAGTTTGGGAAAAATATTACCATGTGCAAAGTTTGAATTGATTCCTTAACTCCTTTCGAGAGTTATCGTGTACACCAGTCAGCCAGACAGACGGACATGGCTCAATCATCTAAAAAAGTCGTGAAACGGATTTGGTCCAAACATACTTGGGGTCTTAAGTCACTCCTTCAATACGTTACTCTTTTTATCTGTCCCACATGATAGATACCCTCCTACTCTGTAGAGTGAGGGTATAAAAACGTTAATAAAAATTTTTGTATTTATTTTTTTTGCTTAAAAAAAATTTATATTGTCGCCAACTACAATATAAATATTTGTATCCAAACAAATTTTGAAAAAAATATTTTATGTTGACTTTTTGGGACTTAGCCTCTATAACCATTAATTTGACTTACTCTGGATAATTATCCAAGCTAAGTCTAAAATTTTTATTAACGTTTTTATACCCTCCTACTCTGTAGAGTGAGGGTATAAAAACGTTAATAAAAATTTAATTTTTTGCTCAAAATAAAAAAGTAGATAATTCACACAAACGAACGAGAATCACAACTCACTTGCCGAATTTGCGTTTTGACATGGTCGAAATCATGATCGTGGTAGTCTGCAGCCAAGTAATAAATGTCACCATGCCATTTGTAAATAAATTTGCATTCTATTAAATATAGATGCAAAATGGTCTTGAGCCAGGACAATATCCCAGTTCAAATCAAATATTGATTACAGACCAAAAAAAAAAATACAAACGAAAAAACTTAAAAAAAAAAAATATTTTATGTTGACTTTTTGGGACTTAGCCTTAAATTTGACTTACTCTGGTTAATTATCCAGGCTAAGTCTTAAATTTTTAATATAAAATTATTATTTTTCAAAGTTTGTTTTCATTGATATTGCTGTTGCCGGAAATTTCAAAAAAATATTCAGCCTTAAAGAACAGCCTTATTATCAGTCTTAAAGAACAGCCTTATTTTTTGACTTTTTAACAATTGTGGGGGGCTATAGCCACCCCCAGAAGAATATCCCTCCTACGCCAATGCCAATAAGTTATTCTAAGACAGGGATACAAATTTGTATTTAAAGTGATCTTTGGGTCTACTAATTCAAAAAATGAATGGACAAAAATGCAACATAGAAAAAATACTAGGAAATACGTTATTTTTAGAGGTGTTTTCAGAAGCGTTTAGCTCATAGACGTCTTGACCCAGCATCAAAATATTTTGCAGATCATCATTAAACAATCCCATCTTCAATGTGGAGTGTACTGTGGATTTATTTTCGTGACCCAACCTAATGTATATGATTTCCTAGCTTATTCAAATTGAAAGACAGTGTTATTTAATCAAAGCGATAGGCATTAGAAATGTCAAATTAAAATTTGATACTACTACTTTGTGAGTATAAATTAATCTATAAAATTCATGCCTATGTTCTTTTTTCTTGTAAATATAATATAATCCTATAGGAATGAAGAAACCAGTCCTTGGCAGCTGGCTTGTATATTGAAATTCTTGGTTATCGAATACCCCCAATACCAAATGCTCGCCACTAGCCTTCATGCAATTTTAATTGAAATGCTATAATCAAATTCTCCATATAGATTTTATAAATTCATTTAAAACGCACCAATGAGAATACTTACTACTGCACCAGTTTGCCATACATGACCAAAGCAAACTTGAACTCTACCATGTATTTAATAGGCCTGAGTCCTGGTGTTTACTTTTGGAGTTACCATTGGGTCAATCACAGCATCAGCATACGCACACACGTACACGCACACTTACGCCTCTCAACCACAGCCAACTCGGAAACTATTTATTTACATTTTGTACACTCAGCACAGCACAGTGCAATTGTTTGTTTTCTGTTGCACAGGACAACAAGTGCACATACACACAGGGTATATATTAGTTTGTATATGTATGTGTGCCTGCGTAAATGAGTGTGTGTGTGTGCGTGTGTGGCTGTGTGGGAAAGGATGTTGCATATCCTTAGTGGCGTGCAAGAAGTTTCAACATTTTCAATTTGTATAGACTTTTGTCAATTTATGTAAATTTACATTATAGACTCAAACAACCACCTCCACCACCACCTTTCGATACTAACTAACACATACTTAACCATTTTACCAATACAAATACTCACATCCACTAACGACCGCCCGCACATACACAACCCGACCTACTCTCAAGGATGTCTAAAAGGTATTGACTCAACAAAATGCATTGGGTGACAATTTACCTGGAAACGGAAACGTGGGGGGAGAGAGAGAGATTGTTTTAAAAATTTAAACAATATTTGCATATGTCCACATACATCATCGCACACACACACATGTATGAGTTAATCTATTGGGCAGCGCGGCATGGAGTCATCAATGGGCCCTGGTCGAAGTATAATATTTGCTCTTCTTTTGTTTTAGTTTTTGGAAGAAGTTGGGGCGGATGATGCCTTCGGGCCACAATCGGTACGAGGCATAAATTGGGGTCCGCTTCCAACTGCCGTCCAGCCCAGTCAGTTTTATAATTTGCCCGCGTTAACTGTTGGATTTCTAAAAAGAGCTTTTTCGGGCCCTTGATTTTTGATTTCTTTCGAATATGACTTTCAGGCCCTTGCCAATTATTTGCCCATAATGGCTAAGCCGGCCCTAAGTATTTGTTGTGTGTATGCGTGCGATCCATTGGAGTGCACTCATGTATGCGTGTGCTTTTGGACTGGATTCTAGAGTATTTGCTGTTTGTTTATCTAACAATCTTAAAGACTAATGGGTTAATTGTATGCAATTTGAGCCTTAGATTCATTCAAAACAAATATACAAGCACTCACACATAAGTACTTCCATACACATGCACTTGTGCATTACATTTACATGAGAGCACCCACACTCTCGTCGACAAAGACTAATTATCCTTAGAATAACAAAAAAACCCAAAGAAGTACAAGAACAAGTGTGTGCGTGTGTGTGTGTCGAGTATTTGTGAACTTTATTTCCGTATCCGTTTTCAGCAGCATGCTTCCTTTCCAGCTCCGGCTTTAGTGTGTGTGTGTTTGTTGTCTATCTAGTAAACCATATTTGTTAATTCAAACATTCTGATATTTGCCATGTTTCTCAACCATACAACAATTTTTCTTTTGCTTTTGTTGTTGTATTTTATCAACTACAACAACATAATTTTGTGGTTTAGACTTTGAGGTTTCTGTCTTAATACGCTCAAGATGTTTTGGTTCCATAGATGAAGTAATACCAAGAAAGCTACATACGTACATACCTACATACATCTATAGACGTATATGTCTACGTTCTACGTTCGTACGGACCGACAAAGGTGGCACATATTTACAAGAACTTTTACTATGTTTAGGTTTATGGCATGCCAGCGCAGCAAAAATTGTTTGTTAAATATTTAATTAAATATTGGGAAGAAGTGTTTGCAATTAAATTTATCGTCTGCTATACGTTGTTCTACAAACGTAAAGGTCATACCAAGTTGATGGGTCGATTTGTATGACATACGAATACATTACTGTAGTGAATGATTACAATAAGCATGTAGCAAAAAATAAAAAAAAAAAAGTATCAAACACTACCATTGAGCAACAAAATGAAATATATATTCTTTCTAGTTTTCTTTTTGTAGACGTAAGAGAATTTTAAAAAAGTTTTATTCCATCCACTAGGGTATTATATATTTGTGCAGATGTTTAGAGATATACCTTTTGCTAATTATACCGATCGACTTAATTTGATGTAAATCGGTTGAAATTTCGATATCGCCCAATACAAATTTCGCTCCCAATTTGAATTTATCCTATCCAGAAAACACATGACTTTTTTGCTTTAGAAACCACATATTCAAATTTCGCACAATATCTTAGATTTCAGATATAAATATCTTAGATTTCAATATAATATGTGAAAGTGAGTTAGATCGTTTCAAATGTAAATATACATACTTTTCAGAATTTAAAGAGACAAAAATGACTAAATTGAGTTTTGGATCAAAAAATCTGACTTTAGCCTATAACAAGTAAGGAAAGGCTAAAGTCGGGCGGGGCCGACTATATGATACACTCCACTTTCTATCCGAATACGAACAAGTAAGGAAAGGCTAAAGTCGGGCGGGGCCGACTATACGATACACTCCACTATCTATCCGAAAACAATTCAACTCGGTAAAAAAGTGAATTTTTGTATGTTTCCTAATCATAAGCTAACATTAACTGGTCCAATTTGTCAAATCGGAGATATTTATATCGGTGCTATATTCAAACATGGAATATAGTAACTAACTTTCACAATAAGTCCACCCAGTTCAAATATAACGTGTTAACGTGCTCATTTTATGAAAATTCGTGTTTTCTGGTGCGGAAAAAGTCTATCCGAAATTTGTATGGGAAATTTTTAGGGCGAAATTTGTATTGAAGCTATATGTAAGTCTGGACCAATGACCCATTTTCACCATGGGTTTTTCCAGTCGAATATAAGATATTTTGAAAGATTTGAAGAAGATCTGGTAAAATATGTGGTTTATAGAGCGGAAAAAGTGAAATCGGGAGCGAAATTTTAATGGGAGCTATATACAAATCTGAACCGATCTGATTTATTTTCACCATACGTGTTTCTAATTGAAATATAAGATGTTTTGCCAATTTTAAAGAAAATCTGTTGTAATATGTGGTATCTAGAGTGAAAAGAGTCAAATCGGGAGTGAAATTCGTATGGGGGCTATATCTAAACCTGAACCGATTTTCTTCAAATTAAATAGCGTTCGTCGTTGTACCGAAAAACTTCGTTGTGCAAAGTTTTATTTGGGTCTGTGTACAATTGCGATCTGTTTCGTGATTACAAGAATAGATGGACGGACGGACATTGCTAAATCGACTCAAAAAGTGATTCTAAGTCGATCGGTCTAATTAACAGTGGGTCTATCTCGCTTCCTTTTGGGTGTTATAAACAAATACACAAAGACATAATACTCTCGCGGAGTGTATAAAAAGTGAAAATGGGAAGAATTTTTGTATGTTTCCTAATCACAGGCTAATATGACCTGGTCCAATTTGTCAAATCGAGAAGAATATTTGTATCGGGGCTATATTCAAACATGGAATGAAGTG
Source organism: Polietes domitor (assembly GCA_947397865.1). Classification (NCBI taxonomy): domain Eukaryota; kingdom Metazoa; phylum Arthropoda; class Insecta; order Diptera; family Muscidae; genus Polietes; species Polietes domitor. The sequence continues at coordinate 159,342,311 of OX377619.1, read as the reverse complement.
ACTTACTTTCACAATAGGTTCTTCCAGTTCAAATATAACGTGTTATGCTCAATTTGAAGAAATTCGGTCAAATCGGGAGCGAAATTTGAATGGGAGATATATATATATAAATCTGAACCGATCTGACCTATTTTCACCTTCATTTTGGGTGTTATAAACAAATTCACAAATACATAATACTCTCGTGGAGTGTATAAAAACGGGGAACGCTTCAACCTTTCCAAATATGTATATATATCGTTAAAGGCATTTGAAGGAAAAAGTTGTGTTGGTCCAAAGTCAGACATTTGTTGAAAACACACATTTTTTAAATATTTATTAAAAACAAACTATATTTAGCGTAATAATAAAGCTAAGAAAACACAATTTCTATTAAAAGAAAGTTGAGTGCAAAATATTTTAAAATGTGTGAGAAACAGTTCGACAAAGCCAAAAAAAGAAATTACGTTTTTTCAATTCTCAAAATCTAAAAAACGTGAAAATCTGTAGTACAAAAAAATTAATTTTTTTTCTTAGCATTATGAACAAATACGTAAAAATATGTTAAAAAAATATAAAAACAAAAAAATAAAAAAAATAATTTTCTTTAAGATTGGAAAATACGAAAAGTAGTCAACTATGGACCGATTTCTAAAATATATCCGATATCCCGATTTTGAATGTTAATATCTCAAAATAATCCTTGTGTCCTTGCCTAATTTTGGCAGAACTCAAAAATGTTTACTAGAACAAAAGTTATTGAATTTTAGCCGATGGATTTTGATTCGGAACCACTGTGCGGCGTATATATATATGAGACATTCCATCTCAAGCGGTACGGATAGCTGCGATTGTTTTGATAGTTTGTGTATGTATTCTTCTGATTTTTTCCACGAGTCATGAAACAGTGAAAAATATACTACTTTTTCAAAAGGTGTGTTCATTCAATCGCCTATAATTCGTGAAACACTTTACCGATTTTAATGTGTTATAACTCATTTTGAAGGTAATTTCAATTACTTTTAAAATAGTAAAATTAAATAGGATGTGTTGTGCTATAGATTTTTTTTTTAAGTTTTTGCAGTTTTAATTCTTTTATTTAAAAAAAAAAAATCTTTTATCATTAAAAAAATATAAAAAATTTAAAAATATGTGTGTGGACCACATTAAGTTTTGAAGATAGAGGGTTGGTACGTTCTGAAAAGATATTGGGGGTTGGTCATACAGCTATATCTAAATCTGAACCGATCTGACCCACTTTCACCACAGGTATTGCTAGCTGGATTATAATTTGTTGAGGAAAATCGGCCAAAAGATGTAGTTTCTAGATCGAAAAATGTCATATCGGGTATGACATTTGTATGGGGGCTAAATCTGAGCCGACTTGCTTAAAATTAAATAGCGTTCGTCCTTGAACCACAAAACTTAATTGGGCAAATTTTTGTTAAGATCGGACAATAATTGCGACCTGTACGTTGATTACAACAATAGATGGACAGACGGACATTGCTAAATCGACTCAGAAAGTTATTCTAAGCCGATCTGTATAATAAACGATGGGTCTAACACGTTACCTTTTGGGTGTTTCAAGCAAATGCCCAAAGACATAATACACTAGTGGAGGGTATAATTACTAATCCATGTTTTTTGTAAGATGGATCATTTCCGAAAATAATATGTGGTAGAACACGGAAAACAAAAACAAAATACAAATTGAATATTTTTGCAATATTTCCAGCTTCCCAGGAGATATGGCTAAAATAATTTTGTATGCATATAAATTGTATACCCTCAACCACATGAATGGAGTATACTAAGTTTATCAACCTGAGACCCTATAAAGTATATATATTGATTGTGATAAAATTCCGTCCGTCCGTCTGTTAAAAGCACGCTAGACTCTAACCGAAAGGAGCTAGGAGGTCCAAATTTCTGTAAATTCGTCTTATAGTCGTAGATACGTTGGGATTGCCACTGGGCGAAATCGGTTCACAGTGAACATTTTTTCCCTCACAAGTACTGAAAATACACATAATATCTAGAGTATTTAAGCATGTTTTTCAATATGTCAATATTAACTTGATATTGGGTATGGGGATTCCCCTTATAGCAAAAACGTGCACCATAAAGTGATTCTTATTCATAGGGGGTGAAATGGGGCAAAAAGGGATAGAGGATAGAGGGATAAAAAGTATACCAACCAAACGGCTGCACTTAAATAATAAAATTCGTTGTATATATTCTTCTGATTGCGTAGCACGTAAAATTAAAAGGATTTCCAAATTCGTACTTTCAAGGGATACAATGGGTACAGCGGGATAAAAATAATACAAACTAAACAGCTACAGCTAGAGTGATGAAATTCGGTGTGTACATCCCTCTAATTGCGTAGACACGTAAAATAAAGAGATTTTAGAAAGTCGTATTCTTAAGGGGGTAAAATGGAAAGAAGGGGATAAAAATGGTGCCAATCATACGGTCCCATCCGGAATCATGGAATTCACATTCCTCTAACTGCATAGACACGCAAAATTAAAAGATATACCAACTTTACGGGTTTTTTACTTTTACGCAAAAATTGGTTGAATCATGAAGTTAGGTTATCTTGCACTGTGTACGTGAGAGATAATTGATTTTAATTTGTGCTTTTGGAATTTAAATAGGATGGAAATACAACCAACCAAACTATTGTAGATGAAAATTTTTTGAAGATTGCTGCGTTATATTTATTATACACTCCACGAGAGTATTACGTCTTTGTACATTTGTTTGTAACACCCAAAAGGAAGGGCGATAGACCCATTGTTAATTATATCGATCTACTTAGAATCACTTTTTGAATCGATTTAGCAATGTCCGTCCGAACGCTATTTAATTTGAAGAAAATCGGTTGAGATTTAGATATAGCCCCCATACGAACTTCACCCCCGATTTTACTCTTTTCACTCTAGATACCACATATTACAACAGATTTTCTTCAAAATTGGCAAAACATCTTATATTTCAACTAGAAACACCTGTGGTGAAAATGTGTTAGATCGGTTCAGATTTATATATAGCTCCCATACAAACTTCCCGATTTGACATTTTCCGTTCTAGAAACCACATATTGTCTTCAGATTTGACAAACGATCTTATATTTAAACAAGGAATACCTATAGTGAAATAGGTCAGATCGGTTCAGATTTGTATATAGCTCCCATTCAAAGAAACCACATATTTTTACAGATTTTCCTCAAATTTGGCAAAATATCTTATATTTCCTATCATAGTGTATCATATAGTAGGCCCCGCCCGACTTTAGCCTTTCCTTACTTGTTTTTGAATTGACTTGAAGTATTATTTCGATATTTATAGTAAAAACATACTGGTAACCTTTAGCGTTGTTTAAAATAATTAAAATTTAATATTTATATATTTCATTGTGCTGGCCATTTTTTGCTGTAATACTGTCTTAATGTGTTATGTATTCTTTTTTGAAATTGAAGTTATTCCGTTTAGCTTTCGATTTTTTAATGAAAATCTGAGTTTTTCAAAAATGTATTTGTGACAAGTAGAGAATTTTCCATACGTTCGGGAACATTGATTGGATATTTTATTAATAACGAAGGCAGCGTTTTATGACTGTAATGTGGCGCTCCAATGTAGCTGTTTTCAAAAATCCGTAACTTCATACATACATAGTTAAAATATTATGAGGGTCAATAAATTTTATAAACCTATTTTATTTTTGTAAAACAAAATTACAGCAACATTACATAATTGGTTATTTTATGCCTAAAAACCTTGATATCGCAGTCTTCGATATTTTAATAAATTTTTTAAATAAGTCCTAGTAGAACAAGTTTATATTCTCTGCAAACATGTTATTGTCATCATCACTGTGTTGAAGTGTAGCGTAAAGTGTATCACACTAAGTCCTGTCTGCCGACTACAACTATCCGGGCTTTGTGTCGGTTGTGCATATGCTGCTTGTCGAGTGGAAAACTTCCGGTTTTGACACAATATGTTCATATTTTAAAATTGACTTCTTATCTTAACCAAACAATAGACTCGATACAAATTATCAACATTTTCTCGCACAACTATAACAAAAGCCTGCCATGGTGTTGTTCAGGCTGATGTTGGTGCTGACTACTACTACGACGACGACGATGATGATGTGATGGTGATGGCAGCAAAGTATCCCTCTCAAGCGCCTAAAGGACGAGTAGTTAGTTTGTTGCCTTTAGAGAGCTCAGCTCTAAACACTAAGGATATAAATATCCTTTCGAATAGATTCATCGAAGGAGATTTGAGATTTTTGCATCCGTTATTGGAGAGCAGTTTGTGTGTGTGTGTGTGGTGCGTGTGATGTCGGAGTACATTTTCCTTTATCTTATGCTGCTACTGCTGGTACAAATTAATAGAAATATGAATATTAATTGAAATTCTATAAACCTGAACATTTCTCGGAGTTGTTGTTGCTGCTCTGCATGGTTTTGAAATTCAAGTTATTGAATGGAATTGTTTGAGTTCGGGCTAAAACTCCAGGTGGTATGTGTAGAGGAGAGGGAATACGAGTATATATATATGCATATCCTATGACAGCTAACGATTAGATAGGTGGAATTTCTTAATGAAATCATAAAGAAATTAAATTATGGTTAGAATTAATTAAGAGGAAATGAACTGCTGGCATCGAAATAGACAAAGCCGTTTCATTTGTTATTGAGCTTATATTGATTTTCGAAAATAGATAAATTTTGTAAATTTAAAAATGGAAATCCCTTTAAAACGAATAGAGTAACATTTTACATCCAGTATCAATCTGTGTAACAGGGCAATAGAGTGCATCAAGCAAGAAGCTTTGTATGCCTAACAACAAGATTGATCGCAGTGGTCATTGGCCAAATGGAAGCCATGCGCGACGAAGGAAGCGATCACTGCCGCAGCTGCGATAACGAGGAGGAAAAATAGACAGTCGACTACTTCTTATGTGACTGCCAGTTCTAATTAACCCACGGCACAGGGAACCAATTACTATATGACATTGTCGAGATAGAGATCTATATAATAACTTAACTTTCATACCGAGTGGTATGGTTTATTCAAAACTATGCCTTAATTCGGTACTTGACTCTCCCGTGAGAGTTTCAACGTAAACTAACCAACCAACCATGCCTAACACATAGAAACTGATACTGAGTTCAATGAATGGCGAGCTGCACTCTTAAGATCTATATCCTCTCATCTCAATGCGATTCTCAGTAGCACCTCCCTCCATAATACTCTCCGCAGTCTACTCCAACTATTCCGAATCAAGGACCGATCTGATCTACAAACACTCTAGATACTTCTGGGTGAAAGTTGGAGTATTGTTTTAAATATAATAATCGTTTAATATATATTTTTTATAATGAATAATTAAACTCGGGAAGGATAAAAATGTGAGAGCAATGTTTAAACATGGACGAAGATCCGACCATTTTTTACTCTAGATATCTCTGGTGAAATATGATGCCAAATTTGACCAAATTCGGTTAAAATGTGTGGTTCCTTCAAGTTGGGTGTATGACGTTTTCAAACCGCAAATATTCCAAATCGACCCCATATACAATCCTGCCTCTTTATGCTACAAGGTACTGTGTCAAATTTGGCCAAATTCGCTTGAAATGCGTTATTTCTAGACATATCCAAAATATCTTACTTATATGTAGGCTGTGGTGGATTATTCCTATATATGGGAAATTTTTCTAAAATCGCTTATAATATAAAATAGATGACTACAGTAATTCGCTCAGCCTGATCACTAGAATATGACCAATCGTCTTTTATCAGTTTTACAGGACTTATAATTTATAGATTATTTTAAAGGCGATTATTATATCAAATGAAATAGAATAATACTTCAAATTTCATGCTTTGGTATGGGAGGTATATATAAGTCTGAACCGATCTCACCCACTTTCGCCATATGTGTTTTCTGTTTAAATATGTGGTATTTCGAGCGGATATTTGTATAGATGTTTATAGTTCTAATATTAGGTGTCCTGCTAAGTTGAATTAAAAAATCTATCAAAGTCTGTGGTTTCTAGAACGGGAAGAACAACATTTGTATGAGAGCTATATCTAAATATGAGCCGATTCTGTTCAAAATAAATAGCGTTCGTCCTTTTCTCGAAATCTTCGATGTGCAAAGTTTCATTTGGTTCTGACAACAATTTCTACCTGCACTTTGATTACAAGAATAGTTGGACAGGCAGACGGGCGGGCGGAAATTGTTAAATCGAGTCAAAAAGTGATTCTAAGTCGAACGATGTAATTAACGATAGCTTTATCTCTATTCCAAACAAATGCACAACGGCATAATACCCTAGTGGAGGGTATATAATAGATCCAACTTTTATTATACAGATTGGTTTAAAATCACTTTCTGAGTTGATTTTGCAATGTCGTTGATTTTGTAATCAAAGAACAGGTCGTAATTATTATCCGATCTTAACAAAGCTAGTTACAAATAAGTTTTGTGGGCCACGGGTGGAAGCTATTTAATTTGAAGTAAATCGGTTCAGATGTATATACAGCCCCCATACAAATGTAGCTTCCGGTTTGACTTTGACCATATATTTTATTCGATTTGCTTCAAATGTGGTACAATACCTTTTAATTCAATTAGAAACATCTATACTGCAAATGGGTCAGATCGGTTCAGATTTAGATATGGCTCCCATACAAATTTCGCTCTCGAGTTGACTTCTTTCGCTCTAGAGCTACATTTTTAGCAAATGTAACAATACTTTACATTTCAGCGAGAAAAGCCTATGGTTAAAGTGAGTCAGATTGGTTCCGATTTAAATACAAAATCATTTCCGATATTACATTTTCCTCGAATACAATTGTAATGGGGAAGAAGTTGGTGGATATCATACAGTCGGCACCGCCCGACTTTAGCCATTCCCCACTTGTTTCATTTAATTGGGATATTTGTTAAATGAATTGTGATGAATTATTATTATAATTTTGATTACAAAACTTATTAATTACATTTAAAGACCACGTCCACTTATAGGACCAGGCTACAGAAAATGTTTAAGTTAATACGTGATTATATATTAAAGGTGTTACTTCAAATTCAAATATCCAAATATTTTAATTCGTAATTAGGGAATAACTTTTTCCCCAGGCATTTGAAACTGCAAACCATCAAATATCGTGGTTCCAGGTACAGACGATTGGTTGGTTCGTACACACCTAATTTTACGTAGCGTATAATTGGTATTATTTTTGCCCCTTTTATCTCATTTTGTTGCTAATTTGGAGAAAGCCTTTTTATACCCTCCACAGTGCATTTGTTTGTAACGCCCAAATAGATCCATAGTTTATTATACAGAATCACTTTCTGAGTATATTTATCAATGTCCGTCTGTCTGTCCATCTATTTTTGTAATTAAAGCACAGGTCGCAATTATTGTCCGATTCTAACAAAAATTGGCACAAGTAGGTGTAAGTTTTGAGGGCCGAGAACGAAAGCTTTTTAATTTGAAGTAAATCGGTTCAGTTGTAGATATGGCTCCCATACAAATGGCGCAACCGATTTGCTTCAAATTTGGTATAGTACCTTATAATTCGCTTAGAAACATCTATAGTGAAAGTGTGTTTAGATCGGTTGAGATTTACATATAGCTTCCATAAAGATGTCGCTCCAGATTTGACTTTTCTGCTCTAGAAAATACATATTTTAACAGATTTTGATCAGAAGACTTTATATTTCGTCTGTTCATGTGAAAACATATATGGTGAATGTGGGTCTCATTGGTCCATGATATGGGAAACGTGCCAAAATCTTCGACGAATTGTATTGTAATGTTGTAGAAAGTGTTTTTTTCATATTTTTCTGATTTTTTGTAGACTGTTTCTATGTGAAAGTTAAATTCGGGACATTTGTAGTCATCAACTTGAGGTATGTTGATGACAACAAATCAAGCGGGCTGACTTATATTTCCAAAATTACAGTACAAACATTAAATTTAGAAAACCGAAGTACATTTGAAATTATTATACGTAGCCTTTCGACAAAGTTTATTTGTCCTGGAAGGAAATATTAATATTTTACTATATTTTTTGTAAGGAGGCTATATTTAATACTGCCGAAATAAAATTTGTTTTTTTTCGCCTTACAAATTACAATCTGACAGATTTTGACAAATTACAAGTATTATAATATGTTAATCTCTTTATGCAAAACCTTGAATTATTCATGGATTCCATTCGCTAGTTTTCGAAAAATGTTCACTTTTGTTTGTACGCCTTTAGTGAGGACATCATCTATTGATTATGTTACTGATACGAAGTGCATCGCATTTCCAACCCTAGGTAAAAAAAATCCATTCATTTGAGGCAATCTTGAATGCCTCAGTGGTTTTTAAAGATCTTTATTCATGCCACACAACACTGCAATATGCCCAGTTCAACGAACAATTGTTAGCACTGCCGACGTGAAATATCAATCAATTTGTTATCCTTGCAACCCCTCGCAATGAAATACTTAAATAAATAATCATTATGCTGCATAGCAAAAAGGATTAATGCATAACCCCTGTTTGCTGGATTCACTTTTGTTGTTTTTTTTTTGCTTCGAAAAAGGTATTAAAATTAAACAAACATCAATTGAAAAATCAAGTTTCCGTAAAATAAAGAACAAAGGATATGCACAGCACGGTAAGCCAGATAGAGAGATATCAGTTCAACATAACAAGGATTAACCCCTTTTAGAGGGTAAAGGACATCACTGAGTATGTGTGAGTGCGTGTGTGTGTTTGTATGAGCAACGACAGATCGCATTTGAAGAGTTGTGCGTCCTGAAATCATAACAGGATGGGTTGTTGTGTGCGGCCTGATGATATCGTCGCATTGTTTCGTATCCTTGTCACTGGAAATGGGGTGCCAAAAATGCAAAATATGTAAAACAAACACACGACGTCTCGGGGTGGACAATAAAATGAAAGTTAAAAACAATTGTGTTAAACTGTAAACAAAATACGCAGGAAAAGAAAACAGTGCGTAATTTAATATCCAGGGAGGGAATCCAATTTGTGGATAAATATGTGAATGAAGAGTCCAGAGTCGATGCCATATTGCATAGACGTTAACATGAATGCACTACCCAAATGGACACAAAAGCGGACCTTCAGTAACAAAGGATACGAATATAGTATATATATTTTTCTGACAATTTTAGCTAAACCTTAGCGTTAATAAAGAATTAAGGAAAGGCTAAAGTCGGGCGGGCCGACTATGTGATATCCACCCACTATTATTGAATTCGGGGGAAAAAGTGAACTGATATCACCTAATTTCACAATGCATGTTTCCAGCTGCCATAGTAGTGACATTTTTATGGGGCATATACCTACACCTTAACCGATATTGACCCATTTCCACCATAGATGTTACCAGTTGAAATAAAAGATGCTGTGGCAAATTGTAAGAAAATCGTTTAAATATGTGGATTCTAGAGGGGAAATGTCAAATCGGTAGCGAAATTTGTATTGGAGTTATATATAAATCCGAACCGATCTGACCCACTTTCACCATAAATATAAATATATGGTTAAAATATAAGGTAAGGACCGAAATTATGGGAGTTATATCTAAATCAGGACCGATCTGACTCACTTTATATGTTTCTAATTGAAATATGAGGTATTGTGCCAAATTTGAAGAAAATCTGCTGAAATATGTTGTCTCTAGAGCAGAAATAGTCAAGTCTAGGGTTTGTATGGTAGTTATATCTAAATCTGAACCGATCTGACCTACTTTTACTAGAGAGGTTTCTAGTTAAAACATAAAGTGTTGTGCCAAAGTTGAAAACAATCAGTTACATCTAGAACGGAAACGGTCAAATCTGGAGCGACATTTGTATGGTGGCTACATATATATAAATCTGAACCAACCAACCTTCACCAGAGATGTTTCTAGTTCAAGAATAAGGTACCATTTTTATCCCTTTTTGGCTCCATTTCACCCCCTACAAATATGAATAAAAATGCTCATATCAAATATAAAGCAAATATAAACAGACATATTCAAAAACATTCTTAAATATATAAAATATTAGGGGCATTTTCAGTGCGGGAATTTTTTCTCTCTAGACCGTTTTCGCCCATCTTAAATCCCATCCGATCTACAACTATAAGAACATGGAAAATGTTGACATCCTGGATCCTTTCGTTTATCTGATAGCGTGCTTTCAACAGACGGGCAGACAGACATGGCTAGATCGCCTTATTTTATGACGATCAGGAATAAAAATTCGCTTGTGGTAATTAATCGGTTTTCTGTGTGAATCGAATTGTTCCAAATGAAATAGCGTCAGACATACACTAAGGAAAAAAAGTTTGCTATTAACAGCAGAGATTGTTTGCTACATATCAGCAGGCACTTTTTCTGCTATTAAAGCAGGTCTTCTGCCATAACAACAGTTTATCTGCAGTTTTGCGTCAGCATTCAAACTGCTGAAGAGTTTGTAGTCTGCTGAAAATTACTGCTGTTAATTAAAATATATAAATAAGATACAGAATGAGCGTTCTAGAGTTAAAAGCCATTCAGACTGACGGAACTTCCTTTCTATTAGCTCGTGACAATATGCCTATAATAAAAATATCTTTCAAGTAATATTAGTTACATGTAATAACTTTCTTTCTAAAAGTATTGTTAATATATATAATTGGTTCAAGTGGCTTGCAGTGGGTTAATGGGTGCAGAATAGCCCGAAGATAATCATATTGGAACGATACGTTAAAAAATACGAGATTTGATAGATATTTCTGAAAAAATATCATTATAATCGTTAATATTGTATAAAACTTATATTTTGTAAAAAAAATTGTAGACTTTTTTAGTGTTCGAGATAATTTATACTATATGTACAATAAATCTTAAAATGTTAACTCTTTTAAGAGTTATTTGAATGCGTATTTTTTTAAATACTATGATATTTTTTAAATACAAATGATGGTTAAGGGGAAGAATAAGAATTTTTAATTAAAAAATAAACATAATAATTTTAAATATAATATTTGCTCTTCGTTTTTTTATATTTATATACCATACTGTTCTATACATATGCTTAAAGTTTCAAGATAACGTTTTTTTTCATTCATGCTATAATTTTTGCTTTCTTTTTCTAAAAAATTCTTTTGAGTTTAGATAAATCGATTTAGAAATTGAAAGTCGGTTGTTGTAATAAACGATGGGTCTGCCCATTCCCTTGCAAACAACTGCACAAAGACATAAAATTCAATAAAAAAGTAATAAAATTTCAATTTTGCAAAGACACTTTTAATATTTGTACTTTATTTTTTGTTTCAGCAAAAATACATTTTTTCTCAATATTTTGAGAATATTTTATATTTTTTTTTGAAAGTGTGAAATTTGGTCTCGTAATTGGCCTATTAGTTATTTTTATACCCTACACCACTTCGAGGTCTAGGGTATTATAAGTTAGTTTTCCGCCAAATGTTTGTAACACCAAGAAATAATTGAGCTAGACCCACCTTTAAGTATACGGATCGGCTTAGAATCGCCAGCTGAGTCGATTTAACGATGTCTGTCTGTCCGTCTGTCCGTCCGTCCGTCCGTCTGCTGTCCATCTAAGCTTGTTCGCACTCTACAGGTCGCAATTGTTGTCCGATTGTCATGAAACTTGGCAGAAGTTATTTTTTCTGGCCAAGGACCATTGGTATTGAATTTGGAGGAAATCGGTTCAGATTTAGATATAGCCCCCATACAAATGTCGGTCACGATTTGACATTTTCCGCTCTAGAAACCACATATTGTACCCGCTTTTCTTTAAATTTGGTACAACATCTTATAATCTGACTAGAAACACCTATGCCGAAATTGGGTAAGATCGGTTCAGATTTAGATATAGCCCCCATACAAATGTCGCTCCCTATTTCACTTTTTCGGCTTTAGAAACCACATATTGTACCCGATTTTCTTTAAAATTGGCACAACATCTTATAATCCAACTAGAAACACGTATGCAAAAATTGAGTAAGATCGGTTCAGATCTAGATATTGCCCCCATACAAATGTCGCTCCCGATTTGACATTTTCCGTTCTAGAAACGACATATTGTACCCGGTTTTCCTTAAATTTTGCAGAACATCTTATAATCCAACTAGAAACACGTATGCAAAAATTGGGTAAGATCGGTTCAGATTTAGATATAGCCCCCATACAAATGTCGCTCCCGATTTGACATTTTCCGCTCTAGAAACGACATATTGTACCCGATTTTCTTTACATTTTGCAGAACATCTTATAATGCAACTAGAAACACGTATGCAAAAATTGGGTAAGATCGGTTCAGATTTAGATATAGCCCACATACAAATGTCGCTCCCGAATTCACTTTTTCCGCTTTAGAAACGACATATTGTACCCGATTTTCTTTAAATTCTGCAGAACATCTTATAATCGAACTAGAAACACGTATGCAAAAATTGGGTAAGATCGGTTCAGATTTAGATATAGCCCACATACAAATGTCGCTCCCGATTTGACTTTTTCCGCTCTAAAATCCAGATATTGTACCCGTTTTTCTTTAAAATTGGCACAACATCTTATAATCCAACTAAAAAACCTATGGTGAAAGTGGGTAAGATCGGTTCAGATTTAGATATAGCCCTCATACAAATGTTGATCCCGAATGTTTAACCGATTTTGGCCAAATTTTACATATTATATTTCACCAATAAACAGACATGGTGAAAGCGCGTCACATCGTTCCTGGTTTCAATATACCCCCATACAAATGTCCTTTCCGATTTAACATTTTTTGTCAAACACATACATTTGCAGGATGCAAAAATCCTTCCCGATTTCAATTTTTACCGAATTGAATTGCAATGAGAATTGTTTGGGTGATGCCCATATGTCCATACTTTGGTATGACTTTGGTATACTACTGTATAATTTGTATTTGTCTGTCGGACAATTGGATCAATTACCATATTATTTACCATATTCGTTAAATTTGACTAAAGATGAATTTATAGCATATACATTATATTCATATAATTTATATAATTTGTATGAACTACATAAAATTGTTCCCATGAAATACCTGGGTTTAGTAATCAAAGTGAGGTACATACGCAGGGAGTGGTGTAGGGTATTATATAGTCGGCCCGCCCGACTTTAGCCTTTCCTTACTTGTTTATCTTTTTGGAATGTGTGTTATTAATAGAAGAATAAGTATTTATTCCTTGGAGTATATAAATACAAACACATCGGGACAAAATCTTTGACGAAAAATTTTGTATTTTTACTTACATTCGAATTCCAACTATTTCGATCATAATTGTTTTTCTTGCGTCTTCTTCTTTGGTCATTCACTTACTTCATATGTTTTACAAGCGAGATTCAAAAGCGGGATTTTTTAAATTTTTCTCCAGTCGAAAATGTATCTTGGGAGATGTTTTCCGAGATCATCACTCTACCGGTTTTTCAACATTGAAGATTTGTATTGACGTGTATTGAGTGATGATTGCTTCATATGGTTTCATATTTATGGAGCTTACTTAAAAAGCCCTTTCGTATCATGATAACTAACAGCCGAATATATTTATAAATAACTCGCATACATTTTTAAAAATACATAAATCGTTTCAATCAATATCAGCATAAAGTAAAACATTTTTGAACGCCGTTAGAAAACATCCCAACAACGGCTCAGCACTCCAACCACTACTCTTTTGCAAACCAACCTCACTACATCCACATCTACCACCTCAGGCATGGGGTTGATTTAAAATGCACTCGTACCAACAATTTTCCAGCATGTTGTTGTTATTGTTCGTGTCCTCAATCTCACTTACCTGAAAATGATAATTGTCCCTTTTTGCCATTAAAGCAAATTCGTATAGGTTTTACACTCAACATTTACATTTCCCCGGTATAATTAATATTTATGTTCGGCCCGAATAGTTTTAATTGTGTGAATATCGTAAAAATATTTAAATTCAACACAACACAGCAAAACGGACAATTCGAGTGACAGATATTTATGAGTCCCAGTTGTTGACAGCCAAAGTTAGGGGACCAAATGGGCCGAAGAACGGCCATAAACCGTTTGTGGCGACCAACATCATGGGCGACTGGCTGTATTGTTTGTTATGAACGTGAATGTAGCGTTAAATTGTTACAAATTTGACAGTTGTTGTATCTGCGCGTATCGTAAATATCATATTATCGTGCATATCATTAAGCCAGAGTATAGAGTGCCCAATGTCAGAGGCCTATTATTTACAACGCACATCCTTTGGAGGTTAAAGTTGTCGCCACGCAGAGATAAAGGATAGTATTATAAATATATATGCATTCTCCTTTGGAAATTAAATCGCATAAGAGACCATGAGGCCTGGTAAGTAGGGCACATGTATCCTAGACTCATTTCAACTTTATGATATTAAATATGGATGACCTCACTCTCTTTCACTCTCTCTCTCTCTCTGCGGGAGCTTTCGAAAGAGGTGTTAATCCTTTCTGCAATGATTTTTGTCTGATTCCATTTGAAATTCTGCATCTTTGTTTGATGTTATTTTGATTTGATCTTTGTAGTGCAAATTTTGTTTTAAAGCTGTTCATTAAATATGATTTCATCTCCATGCGCTGCACATATTTCCTGAATTTATTAGCATCTTTATTTTAGAGATCCTCTTACAGATGCATACATAGTCGCGCGTTCATAAATCATAAGCGAAATGAAAGCCAAGTAGCATGAGTCGCACTCGCATACGCACTCGAAAAAATCCATAAATACTTGACACAAATTTTGACAGGCTTAAATGATTTTCTGAGCGATTTTCAGTGGGTAACTATGCACACGACAATATACGTACGGGTAGTAGACCTAGAGTGGCACAATTTGGCGGTAGTAGAGACACCGGGCGAAAAAGGAAACTCATATTTGAATTTTATATATAGATACAAACATATGTATGAGTTCATATGGGCATTTCCACAGTTAGAGTAGTGAAAATATAGGTTCTGCCGTTTTAAATGACCCAACCTATATATTTTTTTAAAATTAGAATCGTCTATAACTGATTATTTTTTCAAATTTCTTTCAACTATTCAACCGTTGGACTATAATTTGTGGGGTGCCCGAGGCAGCCATTTGAATGAAATTATTTTCCATTATTAACCGGAAGGATTGTACTTTCAAATAAAAAAAGAAATTTGAGAAAATATTCAGTAGTTTTTTATAGCATTTTCAAAAAAAAAAAGTTATTTGACGGACCCTGTCATTTAATAATGGATCACAATATCATTCATATGACTACCGCGACTGGCTCGGCATCCGATCAACCCAATTTGTCAGTACAAAATCCACACCAAATAGTGACTCTTTCTGGATGCATTGGCTTCTCAATAGTCTCGTGTGGGTTCTCTGTGCAACCACCGAGATGAAAATGAGCTTCATGAAGGCCGATCTCTTCTCGAAAATTTTCCACGTAAATTTCTTACAGTTTGCGTAAAAGACTCCCTACTTTGGAAGTAAAGGACTGAAAATACTTCCAATAATCCCTAATATTTTAGAGTATGTAAGTATGAGGTCAAAATAATAGCCGCGCACCACAGCTTAAAATTAATTTTCTTATATTTGTGTGTGTGATAACATTTTTATTGCTACTACTGCATTAAATGCTGAGATATGATACTACATACACAAAATAATTATCTATTTGGTGATATTGTTTTAATTACTTAATACATTTATTTAATATTGAAATCTGAGGAAAAATTATATAGCGAAATTCAAGTTTTATTCCAGTGTTCCATTAAAATGATCAGAAATTCGATATCATAGGAAGAAGATTCTAAAACACGTGACAGAAACCCTATTATATCACTTGCAACCATTAGCAGAATAATAATGTCTAGTTTAAAAAAAACCACTTACGACCGCCACCGATATAAACAACAATGTGTGACCATTTTTATACCCTCCACCTCCAGGATGGGGGTATACTAACTTTGTCATTCCGTTTGTAACATCTTGAAATATCGACCTGAGACCCTATAAAGTATATATATTCTTGATCGTCATAAAATTCTAAGACGATCTAGCCATGACCGTCCGTCCGTCTGTTTAAAGCACGCTAGCATCTAAATGAAAGGAGCTAGGAGTTTCAAATTTTGCATAAATACGTCTTATAGTCGTAGATCGGTTTGGATTGCAACTGGACGAAATCGGCCCAAAGGGAAAAATTTTCCCTCCCAAGGACTGAAAAAACCCATTGTGGTTTTAGAGCATATTTTTTCAATATGTCTGCTTTTACTTACTTGATATTGGGTATGTCCGATAACAAAAACGTGCACCATAAAACGATTTTTATTCGTAGGGGATGAAATGGGGCAAAAAGGGATAAAAATGGTACATATCAAACGACAATAGCTAGAAACACGAAACTCGCTGCGTACATTCCTCTCATTGAGTAGGTACATAATATGAAATTATTTTTACCAAATTCGTACTGTTAAGGGATAAAATGGGAATAGAGGGATAAAAATGGTACCAACCAAATGGCTGCACCTAGAATAATGGAATTCGGTGTATACATTCCTCTGGTTACGTAGATACGTAAAATAAAAGGATTTTTCGAAATTCGTACTTTTTGGGGTTCAAATGGGAAAAAGGGATAAAAATAGTACCAACCAAATGTTCGCAGCTAGAGTCATGAAATTCGGTGTATACATTCATCTGATTGCGTCGACACGTAAAATAAACGAATTTTTCGAAATTCGTACTGTTTGGGGATAAAATAGAAAAGGGGATAAAAATAGTACCAACCAAATGTTCGCAGCTAGAGTCATGAAATACGGTGTATACATTCCTCTGGTTACGTAGATACGTAAAATAAAAGGATTTTTCGAAATTCGTACTTTTTGGGTTCAAATGGGAAAAAGGGATAAAAATAGTACCAACCAAATGTTCGCAGCTAGAGTCTTGAAATTCGCAGTATACATTCCTCTGGCTGCGTAGACACAACAAATAAATGTTATTTCCAAATTCGTACTTTCAAGGGATACAATGAGTAAAGTGGTATAAAAATGGTACCATCTACACGACTACAGCTAGAATGATGAAATTCGGTGTGTACATCAATCTAATTGCGTGGACACGTAAAATAAAGAGATTTTAGAAAGTCGTAAAGGGGGTAAAATAGGTAAAAGGGGATAAAAATGGTACCAACCAAATGACCGCAGCTAGAATCATGGAATTCGGTGTATATATTCCTCTGACTGCATATACACGCAAAGTAAAAAGATTTTTGAGCGCCCCAGTAGTCGATTTGGTAGCGTGCTCGACTATCAGCGTGGGGGTTGTGGGTTCGATTCCCACCAGAGGCTCTGGTCTGTCGCTGCAATAACTAGTTACAATGATCTGAGTCAATGGTCTTAGTCACTCAATCCCTGGACCCAAAATTAGAATATAAATTTACTTTGTATTGCAATCATTAATAAAAATAAATAAAAAGATTTTTCCAAATTCGTTCTTTTTTTGCTTTTACGGCAAAAAGTTGGTTGAATCATGAAGTTAGATTATTTTGCACTATGTTCGATATGTAAATTTATTGGTAGCCTTGCCTTATAAGCATGGTTTAAAATAATATAAATATTATATTTACTTACAAATTTATTTTTTCAGTATTTTTATTTGTTTTGCTTCGGCTATATAGTGAAAAAATTAAATTTTCCTGTAATGTTACTGCAATTCTACGAAAATTGACAGCCTCTGTGGAATGAAATCCATGGTGGAGGATATAAAAAGTTCGGCCCGCCGAACTTAAAGCCGTATCTACTTGTTTTGATTGGCTTACTAAAGGATTGTTGTACTATAATTAAAGCTTGATTTGCTTCTCAGCTCAAATGCGACTATTTTGCACGTTTACGAATCCATTGAGCCAAAATACCTCATTGCTGATGTTTGTAGTAAAGATGAATAAATTGTAAGCTATCAGCAATATCTAAACAAAACAACAGTTGGATCTGCCATAAAATCTCCACTTATATTCAATTGCATGGAAATTAAACCCCGTGCATGGAACTACCCACATGAGGTACATAAGGTGAAAACGCATTTATGACGCAAAAAACATCCACAAGAGCCAGCCACACACATACAATGCGTTGTAGTGAAATGCGTTATTGCGATGGGAGCGAATCAGTGATACAGATATCACATCATGTGCGAATTCTGACTACCGCCAAATGGAGGAGCCACACCGCACCGCACCACGATACACCAACAACAATAAACGTCGACTGCACCCATGTCACGGGGATTGCGAAAAACATCGGCAGCAGCAGCGGCAACAACAAAACGTTAACGTCACAATGACATTTGTAATTATTATACCAGAGATACAGATTGTTTTTTATATTTGATGAGGAAGGATATCAAAGAGGAGGATGAGTAGTGAAGTTGACGAGGATGTGGATGTGTATGATGAGCATAGAGGTAGTTATAACACAAAATAGCTGCCACACACTCTTACATACACATGTATAGCAATACATACATCCATACATACATATGTATGAATGAATGTCTGATTGTTGGGCTGTGAATACAGATTGCACACCGATTGTGTCGTTGGTATGATACACTGGGAGAGAGAGGCAGAGAGATTTGAATTGTTATGGATTCAGGATACAGGACAACAACAACGAGAATAAAAGCAACACTAACAACACCAACGATAAAAATAGACATAATCATAAAAATAAACAAAATGTAACATTATAACAACAACGATAGTACGGACAACAACAGCAGCGGAAGCGGCGGCAGCAGCAGCGGCAAAAAAATATTTAAGTAAATAGAAGGATTTGTTAGTTTGTAGGATATAACAACAACACCAACACAACTACTATTGCCAACAATAGTTAACAGATATATCCTTTTTGCAGATTTGTTCGAAAAAAAACAGACGAAAAAGCGGCCATTCTTTGCAAAGCAATGATCCGAGACGAGGGTAGTTAGAGTAGAACGATCAATGGGAATTACAAGGAATAATGGGAATTACAAGGAATAACTCATCCATCCCAAATCAGATCACTTTAAAAAGCATGATTTTATCTATTGACATGTCAATAGGCCGCAATATGTGCCTGTACAAAATTGGATAGAAATTATTGACATCTTAAATAGAAGAACACAACAATACTCAAGAGAAAAGGAGTTGAAGAGATTGTGTTATTTTTAGTAAAATTGTTGATTTTTTAAAAAGAATTGTTACCGATGTTAATATAACTCGAGAAATATATTTTTCGACTTAATTCACTATAATATCAAAAGATCCAAAATGATATTATTTCCTTCGTACTAAGAATGCGTTTTATAAAAAATTGAAATTCGAATGTATTTGGTTCAAAAACACCTAAAAAATTTATAAAATAAGTCGATGACCAAAATCACTCACTCAGGAAGGCAATTAAACTCATCTAAATTATGTCTTCTTCATGAAAAATAAAAGAAAATTGCAAATGCAGAAGAAATAAAAAATATAAAGGAAATAATATTGTCGCCTTTTGGGGAAAAAAAATGGGACGTTTTCTGGAAGTTTTGTCTTTATTAAGGATTTTGTCTGGTTTTTTTATGATCAATCTAATTTTTTAAATAGCGTGAATATTGGCTTTTAATGAGATCGCAACGTTGAAAATACGAAATCAACCTCGCAAAAAATATGAAATCTCTTAAACTAATCGAGATGCACTTACGTGTAAGCAAATTTTTTGGGTATTCGTGAGCACTATCAATGGCCGTATAAATAATTGTACAATCAATAACCAATTTTGGATGGAAGTATAGGTTTTTTATTGAAATCCCCTGAGGTTGATCGACGAAGTCATTCGAAATATCGGGAACAAAAATTGAAAAATAAAATAATAAAAAACACTCATTAGCGACCTTAAGCCGGACAATAACAGAGAACATTATAATCAAACAGGTCAACTATACACAATGCAATGTTCTGTAGATCATCTGGAAAACTCATCTGATCTAAGTACATATCTGTAAAGATATGGCTGTTTTTCTTTACGACTGGATAACTAAGCTGTGATAAAAAAATCTAAATAAAATGTTAAAATTTCACTCAAAATAAAAAATTCTTTTTTAAAATTGTCGCCAAAAGCAATATCAATGTTTGTGTGAAGACAAATTTTGAAAAAATAATTTTGTGTTAAAAATGTTTGACTTAGCCTGGATAATTATTCAGTGTAAGTCAAAATGATGGATATCGAGGCTAAGTCCAATAAAGTCGACACAAAATATTTTTTTTTTTAAATTTCTTTTGATACATATATTTATATTGTATCAAAATTATACAATGTGAAAAAATATTTTTTATTTTGAACGAAAAATGAAATTTTTATTAAGGTTTTTGTTATCGCAGCTTGTTATCCCGGCTTAAAGAAAAACAGCACTGATATCTCTTTGTAGTGTCGGACTTGTCAAGAGGCCACCTTGATTTTTATAACCTCCTCTAGGTAGAGTAGCCAAAGATAACTACTTTTCGTCTTTTTTCGATTTAAAAGGCATTTTTTCGAATCTGTCGAACTTTTTTTCAAATGTTTTAAGAGATTCAGCGTTCAAATTAGTTTTATTAGAAATTGTGGTTTCTTAGAACTATTATGACGCTAAAAATGTGTTTGTTCCAAATAAAGTTAGTTTTTAATAAATATTTTTGCCTGCACGAAATTGCATCCTTGGAAGATAGGATACATTTAGTTAAAAATCAGATTTTTAGTTCAAAAAAGTGAATTACTCATTCTTTCATTAACTTTTGAAAAATAAGTACCCAACTAAAAAAATAATATAGGAGTTCATTTCTATGCCAAAAACTTAATAATATATGATTTCGCATGCAAATCGAATTAATACCGGCAATACAAGATTTGGACAGATATTCAGTGAGTTGTGCTTTTCATTCCTTTGTGAGAATCATATGCTTTAAGAGTCCGGGTATGTTGTTGAAAGAAATCATTATAGTGATAGTGTGCAGCCAAATAATAATGTAAATAAATTAGCATTCTATAAAATATAATAGTAAAATGGATTTAAGACAGGACAATATCCCAATTCAAATATTGATGACAGACCGAAATAAAACAAACGAAAAAAATAAAACGTGTGATACTAAATATATCTGTGGTCACAACCCATAACAGCCTATGTCTGTTTTTCAATATTTTCAGTACAGGAGTTTAAAGTTTTGAATCTTCACTGAAAATCAGGAGAAGGTGTTTTTTGGAAAACTTTGCTACAGATTCCAAGGAAACGAATTTCTTTACTTACAAAAAATAGTTGTTTATTCTCGCAGTCAAAAGATATTATCGAAAAAGACACTTAGGCTCTTATGACAACAGCTTTTTTCAAACTCAAATTTGTATTGAGAACTTAACTTGACATGATATTTTAAAACTTTTTTTTTGTTTGGAGAAAGACCTTAACTCAATTTATGTTTATCAAAAAACGAAATTGTAATTCGGAATAAGAGCTTAACTCAATTTAGGAAAATAAAATTGTTTCTTTGTTTTTTTTTTTTTTTGGATTAACGACTTGAGTTGATTTAGGCAATGATGAAAAAATAATGTTTATATTTGTTGTAATCCTACATTGACTTAGGCAGTTATGCCAAAACAGTAATTTAGAAAAATAACTTAAGCTATTAGATTTTTTAGGATTAATTGCCTTCCTAGAAGAGATACAAACATGACAAATTTAGAACAAATAAATTTAGATACGCTGAATACGATGGTGCTAATAACTCAATTGTGTCCTAACTCGAGTTAGGCTGTTAAGGGTTGTGACCACAGATATTTACTCGTTTTCCCCAATTCACTTCATAGAAACAACATGTAAGAAGGTGTAAAGCTCGACCGGTCTGAGGAGGTCCATTCGGAATGTCCAATTTTGGGTGACTCGTTCGAGTATAACGACTGGAGAGCCTTTTCACTGAAAATAAAACGCAAAGTTTGAATCGATTATTTAACTCCTTTCGAGAGTTACCGTGACCACCAGACAGCCAGACGGACGTACCGACGGACATGGTTCAAACATCTTAAAATGTTGTGAAACGGATTTGGTCCAAACATACTTGAGGTCTTAAGTCACTCCTTCAATTCGTCACACTTTGTTTCTGTCCCAAATGATATATATCCTCCTACTCAGTAGAGTGGGGGTAAAAAGCCGATTGAAAAAAAATATATAAAATAAAAAAATCGTTTATTTTGACCCTTAAAAGTACGAATTTCGAAAAATCCCTTTATTTTACTTATACATGCGAACTTCATCTTACTAGCTATTGTTATTTTTTCTGTCCCATTTCACTAAAAGTATGTATATGTATCATAAGTTTCAGTATAAATTATTAATATTTATGATACTTCTTCATAAAATTAATGAAGTTTATTTATAAAATCTATGAAAATTTTCATTAATTATATTATAAAAATAATAAATTTGTATGAAAAAAGTTCATTGACTGAAAAACATCATTTCATAGTTTCTAAGAAATGTTTCAGAAATTATATGACACTTTTCTTTGATTTGTGTTTTATGAAACATACTTCACGCATTTTATGAAATGCCTCATTGGCGACTTTTTAATGAAACTTTTCACTGAGGTTATGACAAAATCATAAATAATGGAGATAATTCTTTCAGTGTATTGTTGTTTGTTGTATATTTAGATTCGTTGTGTCTAGTTTAGTCAAATTCTAGTTCAACAAAGTGAGCCAAGATGTCATTAGATAAAATTCAAAAATTCCCATGCTTAATGGATGCATAAGAAATAACAAATTGATCAGTTAACAGAATAGGAACGTCATTTGACATTCGCAGAAAAATAAAAATATAAAATTTAATATTCAAACGCGTTTTGGCAAAAAACTTTAAACATGATTATCTCATTTATTATTATATTTAGGGGCGATATATTCTTTATAAGGTCTCAGAGCGACATTTTAAGTTGTAACAAACGGAATCTATATATAAGAGTTGCGTTACTGACTGACTGGCTTACCATAAACAGGTTAATATCAACATTTTTATGAAATTCGTACTTTTAGAATGAGATAAACAACGAACCTACGTCCTGACTAAACGGTAGTAGGTTGAAACATGAAATTCCATGTGTTCATTGCACTAACCATGCAGACGAGCTACAAATATTTTTTGATTTTTTTTCTTTTAATGGAGGAAAAATACAAAAATGGATTCAAATGGTACCAATTTAAGCGTTGCAGTTATATTCTTGAAAATCGGTATTTACATTTCTCGGACAACGTAGACTTGCAACATAAATGGATTATTCGAAAGTTGTGGTTTTAGGGGCGAGCGGGACTTAAAGGGATAAAAAGGGTATCAATTAAAGTAAAGTATAAACTCCTCTGACTTTAAAATTGGACTTTTCAAAATTTGTGCTTTTAAGGGCGAGCATGACAAAAAGGGATAAAAAGTGTGTAAATTCCATTGACAACGTAGACGCGCAAATCTAAATAGATTTTTCGAAATTTGTACTTTTAAGGGGTGAACGGGACCAAAAGGGATAAAAATGGTACTAACTAAAGTATTGCAGCTACAGTCGTGGAATTTGGAGTGTAAATTCCTCTGACAACGTAAAAGCGCAAATCTAAATTGATTTTTCGAATTTTGTTCTTATAAGGGGTGAACGGGACAAAAAGGAATACAAATTATTGCAACTAAAGTATTACAGCTAGAATCGTTAATATTGATATGTATGTAAATTCCACTCAATATAAATGAATTTTTATACTTTTAAGGGGTA
The DNA here is from genome assembly GCA_947397865.1 of Polietes domitor. Classification (NCBI taxonomy): domain Eukaryota; kingdom Metazoa; phylum Arthropoda; class Insecta; order Diptera; family Muscidae; genus Polietes; species Polietes domitor. The sequence continues at coordinate 159,318,480 of OX377619.1, read as the reverse complement.
AGCGGCACAAAAAGGGATAAAAACTAATGTAATGCAGCTATGATCGTGAAATATCGTAAAAATCGCGCAGTAAATTAATTGATTTTTTGTGGGTGTGCGCGGGACAAAAAGGGACAATTATAATTATGTAAACGCGGACAAAATGGATTTTTAAAAAATGTTACTTAAAAGAAGGATGCAGGACGACAAGGGATAAACGCGGTACCAAATAAAGTACATGTTTTAGGGGAAGCTGAAACACATGTTACTTATAGTGATTTTTCAAAATCAGACCGTGCTGTTTCCACCTCAATAATTTACCACGTTTCCTTGTTGGACCAAGGCAAAATTTGTTTTCCAAAGACTACCCAACACATCATACTAGCCAGCGCAAGGATTTGTTCTGGATTTTTTTATGTTGGGGGAGACAAAACGAAAATGATTTCTTTTTTTTTCATATTTTCGTAGGATTTAATACCGACTATAATTTTGGTTTATTGTTGGTAGCTTTTGTTTTCGCTTGCAGTTGTAGTTGTTGTAATATTAGTTATTGTAGCTGTTGTTGTTGCTGTTGTTAGTTAGTTACAACAGCCAATGGTTGTTCTCCATCCTCACTCCATTCTTAGTTTTATTGTCGTTGTTATTGTTGCCATTATCCTTTAGTTGGTGTTGTTCTCCTTTTGTCGACAACTATTCTTTTTTTTTTTTTTGGTGTGTGTCCTGAATGTATCTGTGGCTGTATCCGCTCGTAGCTGTTGTATCTGTCTCTGTATCTGTAGAGCTCAGTGCGATTTAGATTTGTTGTACTAATGAGCTGTGCTGTTTTTATTCGTATCTTTTGTTGTTGTTGCTGTTCGTCTTTCCCCGGTTATGTTCACATCGCATTCATCGCATCCTGGCTAGGCCTATTTTGTGTGTTTACAAGTGTGTCTGTCTGTCTATCGTTGTGTGTGTGTGTTTGTGTGTGTAAATAAACATAATTAGGTTTATCTAAACGTACCTACATACATATGTTTGTCGACATTTTATTTGCTTAATACGTATGAATATGTTCGCAGCTCGTCCGTCCGTCCGTCCATTCGTTCGCCTGTGCGTACGTTTGTCCGTCCGTCCGTATTTAACCTTTTTCCCATTCACGTTCGTATCGGCGGCGTATGTTTGTTGTTATTACTCTCATTATATCTGTTAAATGGGGTTTTAGTACGTTTTTTTCCCATCTCCTTCTATTGTTGTTGCTGTTGCTTTCATTTTTGGCCCATTGTACGGCGCATTTGGAAGCATTGTAATTATTGCTGTTGGATAAATGAAAATTTAGAGATTAAACCTTAGTTTTCCCCCATATAACGTATTGTGTGTTGGCTAGATCGTTATGCTGTGATAAAGAGTTCAAGAGCAGATTTTTGTTGGTGGCAGAAAGCGGGAAGGGATTCCATCTGAAATATGTATGTTTTTTACAAATAGTAAATAATCTAAGAAAACAAGTTGAGTTCCTTTAGATCTGCCGACATTTATTTAGGTGGAAAACGTTTAAAATTATTTCAGTTCGAAGGATTACTTCAGTTCTCAGGATCATTAGCCACAAAGATCTAAGAAAACAATCAATGCAAATGAAGGACAATTCTTCATTACCGACATAGCGGGAGCGTTCCCATCATACAACCACGTCATTAAATTAAATAGATTTTTACTTTCTTTATAAGAAGGCAATTATCCTTTCCAAAATGTTCTCAAAAATGTAACACATATTTGAAATGATGCACACTGCTTCATTGCAGGGATAAAGATCTGAAAACTGACATGGTTTGGATTAATTTCTTATACCCTGCACATTGGATGGGGTTATACAAAGTTTGTCGTATATTCTCAATCGTCATAAAATTCATAGATGATCTAGCCATGTCCATCTAATCATCCGTCTTTTGAAACCACGTTTCAAATACGTCTTATAGTTGGGATTGAAAATTAGCGAAATCGTTCCAGATGCAAATTTTGTCCTAAAAAGGACTGGAAATGACCTTGTAACCACTAATATTTGGAGTATTTAAACACATTTTTTGAAGATTTCTGCTTTGTATCTACTTGATATAGGGTGGGCCATTTAAAATTTTAAAATTGAACTGCCGATTACTTTGACTTTGAAAGTTAGAATAACATTTATTTTTATTTTTGGTTGGGTTGATCGGATGGGTTACTGCGGAGCCAGTCGTGATAGTCAAATGAATGATATTGTGTTCTATTATTAAATGTTTGTCATTTAACATTTCCAATAAAACCAGAAATTTGAGAAAATTATACTTTTATATAGTCGTATTTTTTATAATTATTAGATAATTTTAAATGGCCAACACTATATTTAAACCGGGTTTCTTCAAATTTGACACATCAACTTATATTTCAACAAAAACCTCAAGTATCGCTCTCGATTTGAATTTTTCCGCCCTATAGACCACGTATCGTCGCCGTCGCACAGTGGTCAATTTCGCGAGATAGCGGTCAAAACTGTATAACTTTTGGCCGGATTGGTATATTTTACGCAATTTGTTTTGTTCAATAGGAGGGACTTTAAGCTTCAATTTGCGTGTTCAAACGTAAAAATCGACTGATAGGAACGTAAGTAATGTGGAGTTAAAAATGCATTTTATTTTTTTGTTGAGTTTCCATGTAAAATTTCCATGTATTATTCCTAAACTTAATTTTGGTCAGAAAATGCCAACATTTGGCCCCTGACATTTATTTAGTCTCAATATTCACAGGGGCCAAAGGTTGGTTTTTGTGGAAGAAAGCTAATTCTTGTGAGGATTAAACTGAAAAATAACACTGAAATTCCCAACAATATCAATACCATTTGGATATATTATATACAGAACACAACATCGATCAGTTATGACATCTTTAGTTTCTTTTTTGTAAGCAAACTTTATTGGTCTACAAAATTTTGTTGACGAGGGAATTTCATTCTTCCATACATCTATCTCTGCAGCTCTACTAGTTGACGGCTCTGAACCAATATAAGTTTTTGTTAAACGTAATGGAACGAAAGAAATCATGAATAAATTGGCATCTGATGAATTTTCCGCATTACATTGTTTGTATTGTTTCTGGCCAGAGGACCCATCACATCCCCATTTAGAAATTAAAGTCATGCTGCAATTTTTAAACTTCTTTAAATAGTCAGCATCAAATGTCTTTAATAATCGTTCTGCAGTGTGTTCAAGAAGATCCTGCAATTTTATTTCTGCTGAACTTGAAGTTACACTAATAGCAGTTGGTGAAGGTAAGCAATCTTTTTTGGCAGAAACTAAATCTCGATATGATGGAAAATTTTCACAATTTTTTTCATTGGTTCGCTTCCGCAATTCTGTATATTGGTTTTTAGTCATTTTCAAATCCAAAAATTGTGCAAATGCTTCTTCTGGAGTAAATTTATTTTCTTCAGTTGGTGTCGGCATACTTTCTAAAATCCTTTTTGTGCGTCTGGGGCTTGCTTCCACTATTTTTTCAATGATAGCAATTTTACTCTTTTTAGTTTTCGATGGTTGAATTTGATGCAGAAATGAATCCTTTATGATGCTACAAGAAACTTCTTCATTGATATGTTTAAGCTTGCGTCTTCGTGATCTTTCACTACAATTATCAATTGGCTTTGCTGGTCGACCACCTTTTCCAGTTTCCGTGGTAGTTACTGATGGCTTTTCAAAAATAAGTTTATTTCTTAGCCATTCTTGGTTGCGTGAGTAAAACAATTTCTTGTTTCTGGAACATTGATTGTACCGTTTTCTTAAAGTATTTAAAAAGTTTTTTATTTTTAACTTATGAATTTTAATTTTTTTTTGCGGATATTTTGAAGAATGGATTATTCATTATATGTAAAATAATGTCGTTTTCATCTTTCCGTTCAAAATATATATCAGATAGAAAACTATAACTGAATTTAGCCATTGTTTAAACAATAATGAATAATAATGACTTTGGATGACATGTACGTCAATCGTTTCGTTTGTTTTCGTGCACTGGATAGCACTAAGTTGTGACAGTGCTGTTGTCTCTTTCATTTTTGTGATGTCCATTTTATGTTCTTTCATTCTCGTTTCTAATGTTCTCTTCGTTGTGTTCTGTCGTTAATGTTGGTAAAAATTGAATTTAATGTTCTATTTGGTTTGTAAGCAAAGCGAATGTTGTCAGATTCTATTGTCATTTTTGTCAAAATTTTGATACACCCTTCTATGTGGACTAGGTCCAAATATGGGCCAAATTCTCCTAATTTCAACAGAATTATTTTTTGGGTCAATAAGAACTCTTGTACAAAATTTCATCAAAATATATGCATAATAGCCACTGTCACATACAAATAACTTCTCAAAAAATATGACTTGCATTTGTACCGAATATCTTACCTTGGGTCAGAAAAATTGCTGTAGCTCAAAAAGTGCAGTCCCGATGCATGGACATGTATATATAGGAATGTAGGGGAGGGTTAGGACTACAAAATAGTAAATTTGTGTTTTGACTCAGCTTGACTCACAGGAGTTGTGCTCTATGAAGTAGGAAATTTCCGATAAATTAGACCTTTTTTAAAAAAAAATATTTAAATTGTTCTGAAAACAGTAGAGCTTCAATTTTTTCTACCAGTGATAGGAAATAAGTTAAGTTACAACACAAAATTTATTTCGTCCAAAAATCTTGAAAAACAAAAAAATTATGATCATTTCAACTTTAAAAATTAACTAAAAATATCATAATTACTAAATTCTGAAAAAGCCCATTTTGGACCACCCTGTTCTCAGTGAAATAGTTAAAATAGAGTTCTAATTTTTTGGCACCCGAGGTTTACTACTGTCTACTTTCATATGAGTCTAATAACTTTAAAATCGGAGAACAAAAACCAAAAGGAGTTTTGGCCGCTATCTCAAAATAATGACCACAGTGCGTCGTAGCAAAAGTAGCTACGTATTTTTCCCCAATTGTTCAGGAGAGCAAAAAACTGTCTACTACACATTTCGAGATAATTTTGATGTGATTGATTTTTGATATTTTCTTCACCAATTTCTCATAAATTTATCAAACATATTTTTTTATTAATTTATACCGTTTTCTAATAAACTACACATAGCTACTTTATTACGGAATTTATTTAAGGAAATTTCTTTATGTGTATCAACAGAGCTATTTTTGTTGAAAGATATGTTGTTAGGCATGGAGGTTTAATTATTTCATTAATAATGTCATTAGTTAATATTCATATTAAGTTTTAATATAATATTCATGAGTTTTAATGGTTTGAGATGAGATATTTGAAGTTACTTCAAATGGACAAATATAATTGTCGATCAAAAAAATATCTAGGAAGACTAATTTGAAAAATTTCGATCCATAGTTGCTTATTTTTGTTTACCCTAAACCACAGCGTGGAATAGGGTATTATAAGATAGCTTCACGTCAAATGTTTGTAACACCAAAAAATAATTAAGCTTATAATCAGAGTCAGCAATTGTTGGGCGATCACCGTGGAAATTGGCAGGAGCTTTTTTCTGTTAAATTTCGGACCAGCTTTTTCTTTTGATTTACTTTATGACTTATCTAACATCAACATTTTAAATTGGATCTTGATATTATATTTCAGCTAATACAATTTTATTCGGGGAAAAAGTGAAAACGGGAAAGATTTTTGTATCCTGTAAATGTATGTGTTTGACAAAAAATGTTAAATCGGGAAGGACATTTGTATGGTACGAAATAGGTGAAATATAATATGTGTAGTTTGGCCAAAATCGGTTAAACATTTGGGAGCAACATTTGTATTTGGTCTATATCTAAATCTGAACCGACCTTACCCAATTTTTGAAAAGGTGGTTCTATTTCGATTATAAGATGTTGTGCAAAATTTAAACAAAATCGGGTACAATATGTGGTTTCTAGAGCGGAAAATATCAAATCGGGAGCGAGAATTGTATGGGGGCTATATCTAAATCTGAACCGATCTTACCGAATTTCGGCATAAGTGTTTCTAGTTGGATTATAAGATGTTGTGCCAAATTTAAAGAAAATCGGGCACAATATGTCGTTTCTAGAGCGGAAAATGTCAAATCGGGAGCGAGAATTGTATGGGGGCTATATCTAAATCTGAACCGATCTTACCCATTTTTTGCATAGGTGTTTCTAGTTGGATTATAAGATGTGGTACCAATTTCAAAGAAAATCGGGTACAATATGTGGTTTCTAGAGCGGAAAATATCAAATCGGCAGCGACATTTGTATGGGGGCTATATCTAAATCTGAACCGATTTACCTCAAATTAAATAGCGTTCGTTCTTGATGCAGAAAACTTATTTGTGCCAATTTTTGTTAAGATCGGACTATAATTGCGACCTGTAATTTGATTACAACAATAGTTGGACAGACGGACAGACGGACAGACAGACGGATATTGCTAAATCGACTCAGAAAGTGATTCTAAATCGATCGGTATACTTAACAATGGGTCTATCTCGCTTCCTGTTGGGCGTTACAAACAAATGCACAAAGACATAATACTCTCGTGGAGTGTATAAAAATGGGGCCCATTTGTAAGGGCGCTACATACAAAATTGGGCCCTTATAGATCACTTTCAAAGTACGTATTCTGCATTGCCATATAACATTATCTGCAAAATTTTATCAATATCCAATGCAAGATGTGGGTTCTAGACAATAGTGTGAACTGGAGGCCCATTTGTATGGGGGCTATACCAAAACATTGACCTATATAGCTGGCTTTCAAAAAATGTGTTTCTAGTCTAAATGTAACATTGTGTGGGAAATTTGATCAAGATCCGATGTAAAATGTGCATTTTAGAGCAGTAATATTGTAAATCGGAGGTACATTTGTATGGGGGCTATATCAAAACATGGACCCATGTGGTCCACTTTCCCGTTAGCTGTTTCTAGTTCAAATATAACACAATCCTGAAAATGTTGTCATGATCCCATGCAAAATGTGTATTCTAGAGCAGAAATAGTGTAAAATATAGTGAGACTAGCTGAACCCCGCCCGCTTCGCCAGGCAAAAAAAAACAAATGGTAAAATTAAAATCAGGTTCATATTGATATTACAGTGGTCAGTAATATATACTTTCCAATTTTCAGCCTTCTAGCTAATAAAACACTTTTGCCACTCCCCTCCGCCTACGAAACGAAAATCCGGCATCATATTTATCTTTCTCGTTGCCAGTAATATATATGTTGCAATTGTCAGCCCTCTACCTTAAAATATACTATTGTCACGCCCAATAAACGAAAATATAAAATTTCGGTATCATATTTATCATTCTCGTGGTCAGTAATATACATGTACCAATTTTCAGTCTTCTAGCTCCCATAAACGCTTTTGCCACGCCCACTCAGCCCACAAAACGAAAATCCAAATTTCGGCATCATATTTATCATTCTCGTGGTCAGTAATATATATGTACCAATTTTCAGCCTTCTAGCTAAAAAACGTTTTTGCCACGCCCCACTGTCCCCCAAACGAAAATTCAAAATCCAGATAAATATGATATCTTTCTCGTGGTCAGTAATATCTATCTATGCCTTCTAGCTCTCAAAAACACTTTTGCCACGCCCCAAAAGCCCACGAAAAGAAAATCCAAATTTCGAAATCAAATTAATCTTTCTCGTGGTCAGTAATATATACATTCCAATTTTCAGCCTTCTAGCTCAAAGAACACTATTGCCACGCCCAATCCGCCCACAAATAGAAAATCCAAATTTCGGCATCAAATTGATCTTTATCGTGGTCAGTAATATATATATATATACCAATTTTCAGCCTACTACCGCTCAAAAACACTTTTGCCACGCCCACTCCGGCCACAAAACGAAAATCCAAATTTCGGCATCATATTTATCATTTTCGTAGTCAATAATATATACGTTCCAATTAGCAGCCTTCTAGCTACAAAAAACACTATTGCCACGACCAATCCGCCCACAGAGCAAATTTTTAAAAATTCTATAGCCTATAGTTCCTTCCAGACTTGCATCTATATGTACTGAAAATTTCAACAACATCGGTTCATCCTGAACCGATACCGATGGTTATCGGCCAAAAAAATAACTTCTGCCAAATTTCATAACAATCGGGCAACAATTGCGACATGAAGAGTGCGAACAAGCTTAGATGGACAGCAAACGGACAGACAGACATCTTTAGATCGATTCAGCTGGTGATTCTAAATGCTTAATGGTAGGTCTAGCTCCATTATTTCTTGGTGTTACAAACATTTGGCGGAAAACTAACTTATAATACCCTAGTCCACGAAGTGGTGTAGGGTATAAAAATGTTTGTGTTGATATAATGCCTTAGTATGCCTCACTGCAAACAACAAAATATTTTTAAGGTCTCTTAAGGTGTATATTATCTTTAATATCTAATCAACCATAAATAGACATATTGAACACATATTTTCAATGTTTTGTCACTAAAATCTGTATCACCGTACACTGTGCGGTATAAAGATTTCCAAATAAACCTCATGAAAAATCGATCATATATTACGAATTAATGAGTTCATGTCAATTTCCTTGAAATTATCCATAACCGCCTTCCACATGACATACTGCCATATGCGTCATGATCAAATTTAGTCCTTTTGTTCACATTTGTTGTTTTTTTCTTCTTCTTTAAGAACAACTTAGCAAGTTGCTACGTATTTTATTAAAATAGCTATATACGTAATTGAGATGGGGACCGTATACATAGTACATGAAAAATGGTTCGAAAAGACTTTATCAATCATCTACGTACGAGTAGTAGGAGTTCCTGTTTTTTGCCTTGCCTTGTGTTAACATGCATGCAACACACATTAGAGGCCATTCATTCAATTCGTTATCCGCAAAATCCATAACGAACGTAAGTAAGTGAAAAGTGTGGAACAAATTTTTAACAAATTGAGTGTTCGCCAAAAATTTTCCATATGACAAAACTGTGACAAAAAGGCGTAGCAAATGTTGCAAAAAAAAGAACGAAAAAACAAAATAATACAGAGAGCAACAAAATTGCAAACAGGCAGCACAACATCACAAATTACACTCCACAGTGTAAATCGATAGCCACAAAAAGCGATACCAAAGACCCTGGCAGAAAAAAAGAACTAAATAAACATTTCAACGCGAACTTAACCGAATTTTCAACACTTTGACACACAACAATTTTTGGGAGCGAACCTCAATGTGGCACGGCAATGCCTACGTGTGGTAGTAAAACCAAACAACAACGAGGACGAGGCTGAGGACGAAAACGCAATAAAATGAAATGAGAAAACAAAAAACGAAAAACAAATAATCAACCATCGACAAAAAACAATTTATTTAATGCATTCACAATATGAACAAATTATTTGTCTAAATGACAGTTGTAAAGTGTCAATTAAAACAATAGCAGTGACAGCAGCAGCTACTGCGACAACAACGCCAACATTAACAACTCACAACTCCGGCCATAACCATCGGCAATAAATGGGTTAACATTGGCCAGGCAGAGTTACTGTGCTGACTTGACTACTGCCGCATCGACAAAGGACAAGTGATAGATTGAGAGGGTGGCCATTAGAGCGTACCAGGTTACAAGTAAAAAAAAAGTTCGCCGTACACCTTCGAATATGAAGTATTATTGAAAGGTAGTTTCAAAAAATTTTTTTTTATTTTTTTATGCCGAACGTAGGGGTCGCGCTTTTACATTTTTCTATATAACTTCTGCATTTATAAACGGATTTTAAAGTGTGATACATCGATGTTTTTGTCCGATTTTTTTGTCTTTGAAGTCATTGAGCTCAAACATGATTCATGATTTTATGCGAGCTTTAATTTTCGATTATTAGAGTGGTACATTAGGGTAGTAGCTACTGAGAAATGATGGGTAAGTACCAGAAGGGGGTGCTTGAGCTCAATGACTTCAAAGACAAAAAAATCGGCCTCGTCGAGACAAAAACATCGATGTATCACACTTTAAAATCCGTTTATAAATACAAGTTATATAGAAAAATGTAAAAGCGCGACCCCTACGTTCGGCATAAAAAATAAAAATTTCTTTTTTGAAACTACCTTTCAATAATACTTCATATTCGAAGGTGTACGGCGAACTTTTTTTTTGAGGTACGCCCTAGTGGCCATGCCCGTCACCCGGGGGCGAGGTGTAACGTGCAACAATGTACAGCAGTGTCAACTTCAAATGTTCGCTTTACAAATGACAATGCATTGACAACTTCGCAATTGCTGCGAATGGAATGGATCAATTTTCTTTTTCCGTTGCTTCTTGTTGTCCCTCCCCTTTTCGTTGGTCATGCCAAATGAAGGGCACAACGAAATATCCCATTTCTTATGGGGTGTTGGTGATGGAGGGTCTTAAAATTTGGTATCTCTACGGGCGCTGTGTACTTTGTCGCTCATGTTTACTCACTTATGGCTTGTTTTGTGGGATAAGGAACCCATCAGCATGCAACAGCAGCAGTATCAGCAGTTATCCTCACCCTCCCACGCCACCCAGGCGAAAAACGCGTTTAAAAGGCATTCTTTTGCCCAAAACATATGAGCCCTTGTTGCTGTTGTTCTTCAAAGTGTTACAATGATGGATTGATTGTTGCATCAAGTGGAGAAAAGAATTCCTTTTTGCAAGCAATTGAAAGATATGAATGAATACACGGTATTGTGTGTGCGATGGAAATCATTTAAATGAATTAATTTGAATGGATTCTAAATGTGAATCCAGAAGACCAAGAAAAGCAATATTTCATTTCATTTCATTAAGTCTATGGATATAAATCCTTACAGACCAGCAATGTTTAACATTATTTATATTAAAATTAGTATAACAATAATATATTTAATTAATTATATTATTTAACAATTTTTTAAACATAAGACTAGAAATAGAAAAATCTACAAACTCACAAATAGTGTTATATAGTTTCATCGATTTAATCAAGGGTTCATTAGAAGCATAATTAGAAAAATGTCTATCGATATGAAAAGGGTAGTAATGTCTCAAAGATCGGGCCGGCGCACTAAACTGGATGAGTGATAGCAACTCTGGACAATCCACAGAAGCATTAATAATACCATTTAAAAACACCAATGAAGCTATATCTCTTCTAGAAGTCAAAGATTTTAAAGATAGAAGCAAACATCTACTTTCGTACGATGGAAATGGCGCAGAAAAGTTTAAAGAGTTTAAAGCAAAATTCATAAACGTCTTTTGAACTTTCTCAACACGATTAATATGTACTGATGCATTTGGGCTCCAAATGAAAGAAGCATCTTCAATTTTTGATCGAACAAAAGAGCAATATAAAACCTTTTTCACATATGGGTCTAAGAATTCAGCAGTGTTTCTACGTATGAAATAATAATAATAATTTAGATGACTGAGGAAAGTTAGCTTATAGTCAAACAAAACACCTAAATCAAACTTTTCAAACATAACATTCAAATTATGACTTGAAATATTGTATTATGAAATTATTGAATTACGGCATCTGTGGAAAGTAATTTGTAAACACTTCGAGTGGTTGATTGCTAGACCATTATACGTAGACCAACGGGAAAATCTATCAATATCATCCTGCAATAATTTAATGTCACTAAATGATCGAAAAGCTCTGAAAATCTTTAGATCATCAGCATACATGAGATGCCTAGAATTCAAAAAACAGCAATCAATATCATTAACAAAAATATTGAACAACAATGGACCCAATACACTACCTTGAAGGATACCGGAAATTGGAATATAATTATCTGAATAGAAACCATCTAAAAATACCGAACAGTGTCTATTTATTAAATATGTTCGGAACCAATCTATAATTTCAGAACGAAAGCCAATTTTCATTAATTTATACAATAATACATTATGAGGGACTCTGTCAAATGCTTTAGAGAAATCAGAATAAATAGTGTCCACTTGAACACCACTCTCGATTCGATATTTTGTAAAAACTGCTAAATTGCTAGTTGTAAACCTTTCATGAAATAATCCATGTTGAGAAGGACTAATATAGCTCTTAAATCTAAAAGACAATTTTTCACAAATTATGTGTTCGAAAAGTTTGGCAATATTTGATAGCTTTGAAATGGGTCTATAATTACATTTTTTTTGACCAGATTTAAATATCGGAACAACATCAGTATTTTTCCACTTTTGTATAAAATAGCCACAGGATAAAGATTTCGTGAATATTATCTTAACTGGCAAGATTAACGATTCACAAAATTTTTTTCAGACAAAGGAAGAAACTCCATCAATATCATTTTTGTATGAAATTGATAGTTTAGAAATTCCTGAATAAATATCTTCATCAAAAATGCGCAGGTTGGAATTATCTACAAATGCAGTAACATTAGAAAACATAGATTCATCAATATGAAGAGACACATCACAAAGGGCTCTTAGTAGCTATAGCAGGTGAAATAAATCTTGAAATATCCGCATTAAATGCATAAGTTTGGAACTTTACAATTTAGAACTGCGACAATCAAATTTCAAAGAATACTGGATGGGAACTTAAAATAAAGAAAAGGAATGAGGGTTTAAAATTAAATTAAAATTACACTGTGCGACTGTAAAAAGTATCTGTGAAGTGATATTATTTTACTGGTAGGTGTTGTCGAGTAAAGTAAGAATCTGAATTTGAATTGAAGTTTCCCAGATACCCAACCTCTAGACGTACGGGTAAAAAAACTTTTTTTAGCACCTTAGCATATTTATAAGCCTATAACTTAGTTGATTATATAATGGGTCATTTAAAATTTTAAATTAGAATCGGCTATAAAAAACTAGTAAGGAAAGGCTAAAGTCGGGTGGGCCGACCATATGATACCCTCCACTTAAAACCCCACTACAATTGATTTCGGGGAAGAAAGTGAAGGTGTGGTTTCTAAAGTGAAAATGTCAAATCCGGAGCGAAATTTGTATGAGAGCTATATAAGCTTTTGTCATTTAATAATGGAACACAATGTCATGCATATAACTACCGTGACTGGCTCGACAGTACCTCATCCGATCAACCTAATTTTTCAGTACAGCCCAAACTCCACACCCACAAGTGACTTGTTGTGGATGCATTGGCCTTTCAATAGTCACGTGTTGGTTCTCTGAACCTCATATGCAGCAATTTTGTTTATTTACATAGACACCGAGATGAAAATCAGCTTCCTGAAGGCTGAACTGAAGGCCGATCTCCACGTAAATTTCTTACAGTTTGCACTACTGGAAGTAAGTTTTTAATATTTCCCAATTTTGTTCGAGTGTATATAGTCCCATTTTGTAAATAACATAAATCTGAAAATAACAATAAAAATGAATGTTATATTCTACCTTTGAAAGTCTAAGTAATAAAGGGTGATTTTTTAAAAGCTATAGGAAAGTTAAAAAAACACATACAATTCAGAAAAATGTATGAAATCTTTATTTGAAAGTTGACCTTGACTGCGCTTCAAATGGTCCATCCGCTTAGTCCAATTTTGGCATACTCTTTCCAACATTTCGGCCGGTATCTCACGAATAAATGCTTCAATGTTGTCTTCCAATGCGTCAATTGAAGCGGGCTTGTCTGTATAGACATGAGCTTTAACATAGCCCCACAAAAAAATAGTATAAAGGCGTTGAATCGCACGATCTAGGCGGCCAATTGACCGGTCCCGAACGTGAAATAAAATGTTCACCGAACTCGCCTCTCAATAAATCCATTGTTGCGCGTGCTGTGTGGCATGTTGAATCCACATGTCATGCATGTCAAGCTCTTGCATTTTGGGCAAAAAAAGTTGGATATCATCTCACGGTAGCGCTCACCATTCACAGTTACGTTACGATTCGCATCATCTTTGAAGAAGTACGGTCCAATGATGTCATCAGCCCATAAACCGCACCAAGCTGTGACTTTTTCTAGATGCATTTGTAGCTCTTGCAATGATTCTTGCTGATATTCACTCCAAAATCGACAATTCTGCCTATTTACGTACCCATTGAGCCAAAAATGAGCTTCGTCGCTGAACACATTTTTTCGTTAAAAAGTGAACGATGAAATTTCTTAACAGAGCACGCATTTTGATAATAAAATTCAATAATTTGCAAGCGTTGTTCGTTTGTAAGACGATTCATGGTTAAAATATAGACCAAACTGAAGATGTTTGACAGTGAAACAAAACACGAAACGTGCGCCAGCTGTTTAAACCAGCGTTGCCAAAAAGATAATAGCTAAAAAATCACCTTTAGATAGTTCAAATTCAAAAATTTAAATGGCCCACCCTGTATCTTAAAAGATACATAGAACATTCCTCTATAAATTACAAAATCTGTTTTTGTAATTGTGAACAGCTCTGTGAGCTTATATTGACAATTATTTTGTTAAATGAGCCAACTGAGGTTTAAGAAGGATTGGAAGAGCAGTAATAAGAAAATAACGAATATATTGCTTACGATAACCCGGATGGGAGTGATTGTCATATTGATGATTCTCAAGAATAAACAAGGTTTTTGATTTCAAGGTATCAGACCTGTCATATTATTAACATCCTATTGGTCTGCGTACAACAACCGTATCGTAGATATAATATTTAGTTGAATGTCTAAAAGGCGCATAGAAAAATATAGACAAGAACTTCATATGAATGCTCCTGCTCGCGACTGGCTCTCAGTAAAACCTTTTCAATTTCACCAAAAATTGACAGACTGAAACGCGTGGTGAAGGAGAACATGATCTTCAATCATCTGAGAAAATAGTTGCTTCGATTTAAAACCTATATGGCGCACTCTGACAGGTTTTATTCAACAGAGCATTTAGTGGAATATCTGATACCTGCACTATCACACGAATTAGAATAAAACAAGTAAGTAAGCTTCAGTCGGCTAAACTGACTTATATATACCCTCACTCTCAGAGAGCATATATACGGAAGTTATAGGAATTAAATTTAACATAGGGCAGGATAATTTGTGTGGAGGTTCGTATTACATGGTCCCAGCTTCCATATTTATAAAACAATTGTAATAACATGATCAAATATCAAGTCCCGCGCACCAGTGTGGAAGTTATGAAGGATTCAATATTACCTAGTATAGATACAATTGTGTGGGAGATAAAAGAAGGGGCGTGGCTAAAGCGTAAATATTTTTTATGTTTAAAGTGATTATAAAAACATTTTCAAATTGTAAATGAGTTTGACTACCCGTATGGGTGTTATGTCGGTTTTATTGTAACCCAAGTTTATGCCAGTTTGTATGGGAGGTACCACAAGGGGTGTGGCAATATCTCCCATATTACATGCGAATATAAAAGCATTGCTAAATATCAAATTTCACAGTATTCCGATTATCTGTATAGAATTTATAACAGCTTTAATTTTACTTAGTTTAGGGTGCTTTGTGTGGGAGGTACTAGTACACTTAAAGTGATTACAAAAACAATATTATTTAATACCACAGTATAGCTGATTCCGAGTATCCGTGTGGAAGTTACATTAGTTTTAATTTAACATAGGAATATGGGTCATTTGTGTAGGACGTACCGGAAGGGGAGAGAAAATTTCTCCCATCTTCGAACTTGAACTAAGTTTGGCAAAAATATTACCATGTGCAAAGTTTGAATTAATTCCTTTACTCCTTTTGAAAGTTATCGTGTACAGCAGCCAGCCAGACAGACATGGCTCAAACCTTAAAAAGTCGTGAAACGAATTTGGCTCAAACTTGCGTAGGGTCTTAAGTCACTCCTTCAATGCGTTACACTTTTTTCTGTACCAAATGATATATACCCTGTAGAGTGAGGGTATAAAAATGCAAGCTCACTTGAAAGTTAAAAAAGTCAGTTAAAAGGAACCACTTTTTCACTAGTTTCCATTGCTGGTTTTAAAAATCATCCGCTACCGGTGGTAGAACAGCGGACCTTCTTGTTGCTACTACGGCACTCTAACCATCGCGGGTATCCTCTGTTGTGAGTGCTGATTAACTAAAACAAACTATTTTCTTCGTTAGAACTGACAATAGAAAACTTAACAAAATATTTATTTAGTATGAATTAATATGTACAGCAAATTAATATTAAATTAAATTAGTTAGAATAGTGAAATTCGGTGTTTACATTGCTGTGTCTGCGTAGACGCGAAAAATAAAGACATCATTCGATATTCGTACCTTTAGGATCAAAACGGGATAAAATTGGTACCACGCAAACAACTCTAGCTAGAATCATGAAATTCAGCGGTTACACTCGTCTGTCTTCGTAGACACCTACAATATGATTGCTTATCCAAAATAGTACCCTAAAAGGTCAACATTTAAAACAAGTAGGAAAGGCTAAAGTCGGGCGGGCCGACTATATGATACACTCCACTTTCTGACCGAATACAATCCAATCCGCTAAAAAAGTGAAAACTGGAAGAATTTCTGTGTGTTTCCTAATCATAGGCTAATATGACCTGACCCAATTTGTCAAATCGAGAAAAATATTTGTATCGGGGCTATATCCAAACATGGAATGAAGTGACTCACTTACACTATAGGTTCTTCCAGTTCAAGTATAACGTGTTATGCTCAATTTGAAGAAACGCGATGAAAATACGTGGTTTCTGAGGCGGAAAAATCGAGCTGGGAGCGAAATTTGTATGGGAGCTATATATAAACCTTAACCGATCTGACTCTTTCACCCTGAGTATTTCTAGTAGAAAAGTAAGATATTTTGCAAGATCATTTAAAATATGTGGTTTATAGAGTGGAAAACGTGAATCGGAAGTGGAATTAGTGTGGGCGCTATATATAAATCTGAACCGATCTGAAGAATTTTCACTTTTTTCAATTTTCATGGGTGTTTCAAGTTGAAATATAAGATGTTTTGCCAATTTTGAAGAAAATCGGTTAAAATATGTGGTATCCAGAGTCAAATCGGGAGTGAAATTTGTATGGGAGCTATATATATATCTAAACCGATCTGACCGATCTGTTTCTAGTTGAAATATAAGATATTTTGCAAAATTTGAAGAATATCTGATATAAAGGGTGATTTTTTAGCTATTATCTGTTTGGCAACACTGGTTTAAACAGCTGACGCACGTTTCGTGTTTTGTTTCACTGTCAAACATCTTCAGTTTGGTCTTACAAACGAACAACGCTTGCAAATTATTGAATTTTATTATCAAAATGCGTGCTCCGTTAAGAGAGATCATCGCGCGCTTCCACTTTATCGTCAGTTTAATCGACCCATTGAAGCGGCTATTCGGGCAAATTTACATTTTTGGACATTAAACCACCAACACTCTTACGTAGAGTGCGAACTGAAGAAAATATCGCAGCTGTATCGGCCAGTGTTAATGATGGCCATCAATTATCGATTCGTCGCCGTTCGCAGCAATTGGGCCTCTGTTACTCAAAAACGTGGAAATGCTAAAATTGGACTAAGCGGATGGACCATTTGACGCGCAGTCAAGGTCAACATTTGCATGAAATAATCTTCAAACATTAAATTATATGGACCGTACTATCGATTCAAATAAAGATTTCGTGCACTTTTTTGAATATTATGTGTTTTTTTGAAAAACTTTCCTATAGCTTTTAAAAAATCACCCTTTAATAATGTTTAAAACATTGCGCATAAGTATGCCTTATAGTTTGACATAGTAAACAATATAGTAATGCGCATTAAAAATATCGCAATTTTCAAAATATGTTACTTCACTTTGTAAAGTCGACTTATTTTAAATAATTTCGTTTATGTACGATATGATTTTTTCATAATTTTTTATTAAAATTCCAACTTTCGCCGAAGGTATCTTTAATATTTGTACTTTTGTTTTCGGAATTTAGGTCCGATAACACCTGCTTGCATGTTCAATTAAAGGTACATATGATCCACAATATTATTAAGCGAACCACGATGGCATACAAACAACTGAAAACTTCTCGACAATTAATATTAGAATAGCCCTGAAAATAAATTTAGAAGACCTGTAGTGGATAAAAACTTAATTAACATCTGAATCAAATCACGATGAACCAATCTAAAAATTAATTTCAAAAGTCTCACGAAGAAGCGTCTCAATAGAACGGCAATGGGTACAATAAACCGGATTGGAAAGAAATTTGGGAGGACCTCAATATGGAATATCAGAAAATCTAAAGTTTCAAACTCAAACGATGAACCAATCTAAAAATTAATTTCAAAAGTCTCACGAAGAAGCGTCTCAAAAGAACGGCAATGGGTACAATAAGCCGGATTGGAAAGAAATCTTGAAGGAACTCAATATGTTTTATCGTCGGCAATCTGCGAATCAGGGAATATAGTTAGAGAAAACACACAATTGAAAGCAGGAAGATTTTTAGAAAACCTCATAAAAAACAGTTTTCGAATCTTCAACTACATACTGCAATAAAAAATTGGCATGATTGACATGCAAAACGACCAATGAACGAAAATTCGAAATATCCAAATTCGATTGAAATTTGAAAGAATCTTAGTGCAAGGTACAATAAGAATCTATGTCTCAGATTATAAAATATAATAAAAAACATTTTTATCATCTAAAAAATGCATGACTATAATCAGAAACGAAACACACTTATAATCAGAGATGATCTGATTGGCTACCCACAATTGGACAACAAAACGATTCATGCTAGAAATCCTATAATACACACTAAAATAATTTTTAAATTTCTAGGAAAGATCGAAGATTAGTTGCACGAAAGTAGTCTTAGACGACAACTGAAAGTATTGTTTCAAGGCCACGATATAATATGAAATATCCACAAATAGAATTGAAGAAGACTCTGATTAGGAATTTAATAAGAACCAAGATATGACCATAAACGGCTACGAAAGGAATCATAAAAGACAGAAGAATTAAAGAAAAAACTAGATTAGAATCCTTTGCGTTGCACGGCACCAATCACAATCGACTCCCAACAACAATTTTGGAATGGAAATAATATCAGAAGGTCATTCATTCAATTAAAGAATATTGCAAGACAAAAAGAATCATAAAAGACCATGAATAATCTACTGATACGATAAAAGAAAAAAATTATTAATATCAAATCAAAATGATAGGCACCATTTTCTTTGGGAACTATTCATCCACGACTTAGCAATACATAATAATAAATAATGATTTGTTCAAAATAGTATCATAATATTTTGTAAATCTGTCGAGTTATATGAAAGTCAATAGACTGCCAGCCTTTTCTTCCAAAGTACTCTCACTCAATAAAATGTAACTTTTGCAAATTTGTAGCCTCGATTGATATATGGAGATACTCAAATTAATGATACCCCCACACCCTCTTCATTACAATCGAACCCATGAGAATTGTCAGCTGTTTAGCGTAATGCATCATTAAACTCGGTGACAATTATGTACAGACTAATCGATCTTTAAAAGCATTCACCCCAAAAACACTAAACTTCTCTATCAAATCATTCAGTGAAACTCTATATCAATCACTAAATGTATCCATTGCCATGAACTCGCCCATATGCACTCTCACAAGTATCCTCTGCCACATACACTTGCGTATGTATTTATAGGGAAAACTCTGGAATATTTCCTCCACCGATACGAGTACGAGAGTACATGTATCGAGCAACATTGCCAAAAATAATAGCCATTCATGCTGGAACTGCAAACAACACTTGAATTACGTACGCACTTCGGCATTCGGAACAGAGTCAGTTCACGTCAATATCAATTTATCACACAGAAAAGAGATCTTGAAGCTGAAAAACGAATTGTTTACAATTTTCATTATCCCGATAGAACAAAAGAAAAACTCGACAAATATGCGTGAATTAAACCAGATGTCATCTGCTATGGGTCAATGATCTTTGAAAAAGGCTGCCGTGCTGTGGAGTGTGTGAGCTCTTGTGCGATTACACGAACTCTCTCCATCACTTGCAAAAAATATATCTGCTAGTAGACGAAATAAATACTATTACTTCATTTGACTACTTTAGTTAAATGGGTGAAGTGTTCAACGAGAATGGCGCTAACCCAGAGAAACTTTTATGTTCAATACTTATCATGATATGCATACATTTTGATATAGAAAACAGTGGTTTAGATAATGTTATGTGATTCATATACAGTTCCGAAGTTTACCTAAAGCTTCGGTTGAGTGAATATTTCGAAATGAAGGCTCCATTCGGGGTTAAGATCAATGGATCCATTAAGAAACTGTAGTTTAGTTAAGGCAACGTGGTTTATTTAAGCTCAATGGTTAAGGCTCAATGATATAGTTAAGGTTCCATGCTATAGTTAAGGGTGCATGGTATTGTTAAGGCTCAATGATATGTTCCGTGGTATAGTTAAGGTTCCGTGCTATGGTTAAAGCTCCATGGTATAGATAATTTGGGCCTTTATTTTGGGCTCCGTTTTATATTTAAGGCATCGTAGTATAGCTAAGGCTCCGTGGTTTAGTTAAGGTCCGTAGTATAGTTAAGGCTTCGTACTATAGTTAAGGCTCAATCTAGACTTCGTGGTGTAGTTAAGGCTCTATGGTATACTTAAGGCTTAATACTATAGTTAAGGCTCTATCTAGACTTCATACTATAGTTAAGGCTCAATCTAGACTTCGTGGTATAGTTAAGGCTCCATGGTTTACTTAAGGCTTCATACTATAGTTAAGGCTCAATCTAGACTTCGTGGTATAGTTAAGGCTCTATGGTATACTTAAGGCTTCATACTATAGTTAAGGCTCAATCTAGACTTCGTGGTATAGTTAAGGCTCCATGGTATACTTAAGGCTTCATACTATAGTTAAGGCTCAATCTAGACTTCATGCTATAGTTAAGGCTCAATCTAGACTTCGTGGTATAGTTAAGGCTCCATGGTATACCTAAGGCTTCATACTATAGTTAAGGCTCAATCTAGACTTCATACTATAGTTAAGGCTCAATCTAGACTTCATACTATAGTTAAGGCTCAATCTAGACTTCGTGGTATAGTTAAGACTCCATGGCATACTTAAGGCTTCATACTATAGTTAAGGCTCAATCTAGATTTCGTGGTATAGTTAAGGCTCTATGGTATACTTAAGGCTTCATACTATAGTTAAGGCTCAATCTAGACTTCGTGGTATAGTTAAGGCTCCATGGCATACTTAAGGCTTCATACTATAGTTAAGGCTCAATCTAGACTTCGTGGTATAGTTAAGGCTCTATGGTATATTTAAGTCTTCATACTATAGTTAATGCTCAATCTAGATTCCGCTGTATAGTAAAAGTTCTGTAGTATACTTAAGGCTTCATAATATAGCTAATGCTCAATCTACATTCCGCTGTATAGTAAAAGTTACGTGGCGTCGTTAGGTTTATTGTGTAATTAAGGATCCATTGTTAAATAAAGGCTTCGTGGTTTATTTGCGGCTCCGTGGTTCAGATACGTCGTCACCTAGATGTTACTCTATTAGTAAAGACTGCGTGGTTCAGTCAAGGATC
This sequence comes from Polietes domitor, assembly GCA_947397865.1. Lineage (NCBI taxonomy): Eukaryota > Metazoa > Arthropoda > Insecta > Diptera > Muscidae > Polietes > Polietes domitor. The sequence goes on along the minus strand of OX377619.1, from coordinate 159,297,049 downwards.
CAGCCAGTCTTACCTCTGTTAAATCTCCCTGTTGCAGTTAATACTTCGTGATTTTGTAAAGGCAGTGATTCAATTTATTCACTGGTGGTTCTTCTGTTAGTTAACATTGTGTGTTTTAATAACGGCGAAAGTCATTCCCGGATCTTTTCATCGTATCAACTGCCCGTGGCTCTACTGGAGCTCCATGGTAAAGCTCCGAACAGTTCTGGTTTACTGTAAGCTCCTCTTAGTATAGTTGAAACACTAATACAGAACTGGATTGGGCATACCTTGCGAAAGTCACCAACGGAAATTTGTGGACAACCCTTAGGGACCCGATAGGGAGCAGGCGATGAGGAAAACCAAAAAAAAAATGGCGACGATCTATTGAATAAGACGTGAAACGAATATAATACAATTTCAACCAAATAAAATCAACTACACGAGAGAGAAGAGAATGACGAAACTATGTAGAGGATCTATGCTCCAATAGGAGAGAAAGGAATTAAGAATTAAGTCGTGGTTCCCTTAAGGCTCCGATAAGTAGTGGTTCGCTCAAGGCTCAGTCGTGGTTCCCTTAAGGCTCCGATAAGCAGCGGTTCGCTCAAGGCTCAGTCGTGGTTCCCTTAAGGCTCCGATCAGCAGTGGTTCGCTCAAGGCTCAGTCATGGTTCCCTTAAGGCTCCGATCAGCAGTGGTTCGCTCAAGGCTCAGTCATGGTTCCCTTAAGGCTCCGATCAGCAGTGGTTCGCTCAAGGCTCAGTCATGGTTCCCTTAAGGCTCCGATCAGCAGTGGTTCGCTCAAGGCTCAGTCATGGTTCCCTTAAGGCAGTGGTTCGCCCAAGGCTCCGATCAGCAGTGGTTTAGTCGTGGTTCCCTTAAGGCTCCGATCAGCAGTGGTTTAGTCGTGGTTCCCTTAAGGCTCCGATCAGTAGTGGTTTAGTTGTGGATCCCTTAAGGCTCCGAACAGCAGTGGTTTATTCGTGGTTCCCTTAAGGCTCCGATCAGCAGTGGTTTAGTCGTGGTTCCCTTAAGGCTCCGATCAGCAGTGGTTTAGTCGTGGTTCCCTTAAGGCTCCGATCAGCAGTGGTTTAGTCGTGGTTCCCTTAAGGCACCGATCAGCAGTGGTTTAGTCTTCGATCAGCAGTGGTTCAGTCGTGGTTCTCTTAAGGCTCCGATCAGCAGTGGTTTAGTCTTCGATCAGCAGTGGTTCAGTCGTGGTTCTCTTAAGGCTCCGATCAGCAGTGGTTTAGTCTTCGATCAGCAGTGGTTCAGTCGTGGTTCTCTTAAGCCTCCGATCAGCAGTGTTTTCGTCGTGGTTCCTTTATGGCTCCGATCGATAGTGGTTCAATTAAGGCTCAGTCGTGGTTCCCATAAGGCTCCGATCAGCAGTGGTTTCGTCGTGGTTCCTTTATGGCTCCGATCGATAGTGGTTCAATTAAGGCTCAGTCGTGGTTCCCATAAGGCTCCGATCAGCAGAGGTTTCGTCGTGGTTCCTTTATGGCTCCTATCGATAGTGGTTCAATTAAGGCTCAGTCGTGGTTCCCATAAGGCTCCGATCAGCAGTGGTTCGCTCAAGACTCTGTCGTGATTCCCGATCAGCAGTTGTTTAGTCTTCGATCAGCAGAGGTTCAGTCGTGGTTCCCTTAAGGCTCCGATCAGCAATGGTTCGGTGAAAGCTCAGTCGTGGTTCTCTTAAGGGTCCAATAAACAGTGGTTCAGTCAGTGGTTCTCTTAATGGTCCAATAAACAGTGATTCAGTCAGTGGTTCCCTTCAGGTTCCGATCAAAAGTGGTTCCCTTAAGGTTCCGATCAAAATTTTCTGTTGTAACTATTCTGCAACTTTCTTCTTCAATCTTGAATTAATTTGTTCACGAAATGTTCGCTGGGTATCGAGCAGATTGGCTCGCCTGTGTGTGAAGGTTAACAAGTGTTTTTTCAATTTCGCGCATTGCTCACTCTCTCTATAAGTGGGCGGAAAGGTAAAAGTTGTCCATCGGATATCTCGTTGTTGCTGATGGTAATGGTGAGTGTACCGATGAATGGCGTTGATGAGTAGTCAGTCGTTGTATTGCAAATTCGCTTGATAGTGGAGGGAATGCAGTGGGGCGGTGAGGAGGGTGATTTGTCTTGACATTTAGTGATGTATTGATGATGCTTTTACCGCTTCAGCTGCAGATGCTGTCCCACCTCCCCTTTTGCACTACATTCTCCCCCCGCCTACCCAGACCATTTTTGAGTACCGGTGAGTGTGTGTGTGCAGTTTATAACAAATATGTGGATGTGTTGTGTGTTGTTTTTCGTCCATTGCCATTGTTTTTCCAATTTCCAGGCCTGCATGCGTCAAAAGTGCGGGGTACCACATCTGTGTGATGTGATGTTGCCTTTCCTGGTCGAATGGTCGGTTGAGCGTTCGGTCGTACGAACGTTGGTGTTGGTGTGGGTATGGGTTAAGTGTTTATCGGATGTTATTGTATGAGCTCAGGTGCATTTATTTATTGCCTCTTATGTATGTGTGTGTGTTTGTAATTGAGTGTTTTCCCTGCGTTCTGGGTACTGTTGTGTACTCTGTGTTCCCTGTTTATTTTAATACGAGTACCTGGTTGTGTGGGGGTCGGTGCGTGCGTGTGTATGTGTGTGTGGGTGCGTTCAGTTATGTTTGCCACTGTTGCGTTTTCCGATACGCAAAAAATAAAAGCAAAGAAAAACACAGCAACATTATCATCATTTGCAGCTACATCAGCAACAGCACGAGCACCACCGATGGCCACAACACAACAAGAACACTATCACCAATGACGGGACAATGTGTGTGTGTTGTTGATGTTTTTGTTCTTTAGTACCAATTTTTATCAGAATGTTTTGTGTGTGCGTTCATTTACGTTTTTCCATTCCCTTTTGTTTTTGTTTTTCACATTTTGTAAATTGCATTTAAGTGCTTTGTTTTTGTTTTCATTCCGACCATTTCCATGTGGCCATCAATTCATTCGTACCGTCAGACAGTCAGCCCGCTAGCAGTCAGTCAGTCATCCAAATATCACACAGTGGTTCCAAAACAAAAAAATTAATATCTAAAATAATATCATGAGGCATATTTTATAAGGTTCAGATCAGACGTTGAGTCAAGGATCCTAGGATCAGAAAGTGGCCTAGTGAATATTATCCAGTCAGTTCTGGTTCAGTTGTAGTTACAAACAGTCGTAGATAGGTTTTTATCTTGTTTAGTTAACGGTTCAATAATCTTTCCGATCAATCAAGCTTCTAGCCAGTCGTGGTTTAGACAAGGCTACAATTGTGATGCAAATAATCCTTTAGTCGTGCTTTATTTAAGGCTCCAGTCGTGGTTTAATTATGATTCCAGTCGTGGTTTAATTAAGAGTCCTGTCCTCGTTTAATTGAGACTCCAGTCGAAGTTTCATTAAGACTACTGTCCTCGTTTAATTGAGACTCCAGTTGAGGTTTCATTGCGAATCCAGCCGTGGTTTAATTTAAACTTCAGTCGAGGTTTCATAGAGAATCTAGTCGCTTATACTCCAGTGTAGGTTTCATTGAGAATCTAGTCGCAGAAATTGCAGTCGAGGTTTCATTAAGAATCTAGTCGAGGTTTAATTGAGACTCTAGTCGGGAATCTATTCGTGGTTTAATAGGGACTACATTCGAGGTTTCATTGAGAATCTAGTCGCTGAGACTCCAGTGTAGGTTTCATTGAAAATTCAGTCGTGGTTTAATTAAAACTTCAGTCGCTGTTTCATTGAGAATCCAGTCAAGGTTTCAATGTGAATCTAGTCGCTGAGACTCCAGTGAAGGTTTCATTGAGAATCCAGTCGAGGTTTCAATGTGAATCTAGTCGATGAGACTCCAGTGTATGTTTCATTAAGAATCTAGTCGCTGAGACTCCAGTCGAGGTTTCATTAAGGATCTAGTCGTGGTTTAATTGAGACTTAAGTCGAGACTCTAGTCGAAAATCTATTTGTGGTTTAATAGACACTACAGTTGAGGTTTCATTGAGACTCCAGTGTAGGCTTCATTGAGAATCCAGTCGAGGTTTCAATGTGAATCTAGTCGATGAGACTCCAGTGTATGTTTCATTAAGAATCTAGTCGCTGAGACTCCAGTCGAGGTTTCATTAAGGATCTAGTCGTGGTTTCATTGAGACTTAAGTCGAAAATCTATTCGTGGTTTAATAGACACTACAGTTGAGGTTTCATTGAGAATCCAGTAGAGTGAGAATCTAATCGCTGAGACTTTAGTGTAGGTTTCATTAAGAATCTAGTCGCTGAGACTTTAGTGTAGGTTTCATTAAGAATCTAGTCGCTGAGACTCCAGTTGAGGTTTCATTAAGAACACGACTAGGTTAATTGAGACTTAAGTCGAGAATCTATTCGTGGTTTAATAGAGATTACAGTTGAGGTTTCATTGAGAATCCAGTCGAGGTTTCATTGAGAATCCAATAGAGGTTTAATTGAGAATCTAGTCGCTGGGACTCCAGTGTAGGTTTCATTAATAATCTAGTCGATGAGACTCCAGTCGAGGTTTTATTAAGAATCTAGTCGTGGTTTAATTGAGACTCTAGTCGAGAATCTGTTTGTGGTTTAATAGAAACTACAGTTTAGGTTTTATTGAGAATCCAGTCGAGGTTTCATTGAGAATCCAGTCGAGGTTTCATTCAGAATCTAGTCGCTGAGACTCCAGCGTAGGTTTCAATGCAAATCCAGTCGAGGTTTCAATATGAATCTAGTCGCTGAGACTCCAGTGTAGGTTTCATTGAGAATCTAGTCGCTGAAACTCCAGTCGAGGTTTCGTTAAGAATCTAGACGTGGTTTAATTGAGACTACAGTCGAGGTTTCATTGGGAATCTAGTTGTGATTTAACTAGACTCCAGTCGGGGTTTCATTTAGAATCCCGTCGTTGTTTATTTTAGACTCCAGTCGAGGTTTCATTTAGAATCCCGTCGTTGTTTATTTTAGACTTCAGTCGAGGTTTCGTTGAGAATCCTTTCTTTAAATTAGACTTCTGTCGAGATCTCATTGAAAACCTAGTCGTTGTTTCGTTGACTGATGGCTGAAGTCGCCAGTTAAGGCTCCAGATTTAGATCACAGATTTGTATCACTTTAGGGCCCCATTTGTAGATTAGTAATTGGTAGATCTAGTTAGGCTCCAGCCTTTTGTTCAATGAAGGCACCAGTCGACAGTTAAGGCTCCCGTTTTATATAAGATAAGGCTCCAGATGTATATCAGTTAATGGCCCAGTCGTTGATGATTTAATGAATCAATCGTTTGGACCATCCTTCACCCATTGTTCCAATTAAGACTTCACTCGTAGGTTATTAAGTCTCCGCAATAATGGCTGCAGTTGTAGATCTGTTAAGGCTCCAGTCATGGACCAAGTAAAGTCTGCAATGTAGATCGATTAAGGTTCCAGAATTATACCAGTTAAGACTTCTGTTGTAGATCGGTTTATGCCTTTCGTTCAATGAGGGCTGCAGACGCCTGTTAAGGCTTCAGTTTTATATAAGTTAAGGCTCCAGAATTGTATCTACTACACATTCGAGGTTTCATTGAGAATCTAGTCGCTGAGACTCCAGTGTAGGTTTCATTGAAAATTCAGTCGTGGTTTAATTAAAACTTCAGTCGCTGTTTCATTGAGAATCCAGTCAAGGTTTCAATGTGAATCTAGTCGCTGAGACTCCAGTGAAGGTTTCATTGAGAATCCAGTCGAGGTTTCAATGTGAATCTAGTCGATGAGACTCCAGTGTATGTTTCATTAAGAATCTAGTCGCTGAGACTCCAGTCGAGGTTTCATTAAGGATCTAGTCGTGGTTTAATTGAGACTTAAGTCGAGACTCTAGTCGAAAATCTATTTGTGGTTTAATAGACACTACAGTTGAGGTTTCATTGAGACTCCAGTGTAGGCTTCATTGAGAATCCAGTCGAGGTTTCAATGTGAATCTAGTCGATGAGACTCCAGTGTATGTTTCATTAAGAATCTAGTCGCTGAGACTCCAGTCGAGGTTTCATTAAGGATCTAGTCGTGGTTTCATTGAGACTTAAGTCGAAAATCTATTCGTGGTTTAATAGACACTACAGTTGAGGTTTCATTGAGAATCCAGTAGAGTGAGAATCTAATCGCTGAGACTTTAGTGTAGGTTTCATTAAGAATCTAGTCGCTGAGACTTTAGTGTAGGTTTCATTAAGAATCTAGTCGCTGAGACTCCAGTTGAGGTTTCATTAAGAACACGACTAGGTTAATTGAGACTTAAGTCGAGAATCTATTCGTGGTTTAATAGAGATTACAGTTGAGGTTTCATTGAGAATCCAGTCGAGGTTTCATTGAGAATCCAATAGAGGTTTAATTGAGAATCTAGTCGCTGGGACTCCAGTGTAGGTTTCATTAATAATCTAGTCGATGAGACTCCAGTCGAGGTTTTATTAAGAATCTAGTCGTGGTTTAATTGAGACTCTAGTCGAGAATCTGTTTGTGGTTTAATAGAAACTACAGTTTAGGTTTTATTGAGAATCCAGTCGAGGTTTCATTGAGAATCTAGTCGCTGAGACTCCAGTCGAGGTTTCGTTAAGAATCTAGACGTGGTTTAATTGAGACTACAGTCGAGGTTTCATTGGGAATCTAGTTGTGATTTAACTAGACTCCAGTCGGGGTTTCATTTAGAATCCCGTCGTTGTTTATTTTAGACTCCAGTCGAGGTTTCATTTAGAATCCCGTCGTTGTTTATTTTAGACTTCAGTCGAGGTTTCGTTGAGAATCCTTTCTTTAAATTAGACTTCTGTCGAGATCTCATTGAAAACCTAGTCGTTGTTTCGTTGACTGATGGCTGAAGTCGCCAGTTAAGGCTCCAGATTTAGATCACAGATTTGTATCACTTTAGGGCCCCATTTGTAGATTAGTAATTGGTAGATCTAGTTAGGCTCCAGCCTTTTGTTCAATGAAGGCACCAGTCGACAGTTAAGGCTCCCGTTTTATATAAGATAAGGCTCCAGATGTATATCAGTTAATGGTCCAGTCGTTGATGATTTAATGAATCAGTCGTTTGGACCATCCTTCACCCATTGTTCCAATTAAGACTTCACTCGTAGGTTTATTAAGTCTCCGCAATAATGGCTGCAGTTGTAGATCTGTTAAGGCTCCAGTCATGGACCAAGTAAAGTCTGCAATGTAGATCGATTAAGGTTCCAGAATTATACCAGTTAAGACTTCTGTTGTAGATCGGTTTATGCCTTTCGTTCAATGAGGGCTGCAGACGCCTGTTAAGGCTTCAGTTTTATATAAGTTAAGGCTCCAGAATTGTATCAGATAAGACTTCAGTCTTTGATCATTTAATGTCCCAGTCGTTGGTTAAATAAAAGCTCCAGTCATTGGTCCAATTAATACTCCACTCGTAAGTATTGTTACGGATCCGCCAATAAAAGCTGTAGTTGTAGATCTGTAAAGGTACCAGTCATGGGCCCAATAAAGACTGCAATGTAGATCAATTCAGGTTCCAGAATTATATCAGTTAAGACCCTTGTTGTAGATCGGTTAATGTTAGATTCAGTTAGGCTCCAATAAAGGATCCAGTCGCCAATTAAGGCTGCAGTCATTGACGATTTAATGCACCAGTTGTTGACCGAACAAAGGATCCCGGCATTGATCCAATTACGACTCCACTATTAGGTTTGTTAAGGCTTCTCCAATAAAGGCTGCGGTGGTAGATCAATTAAGGCTCCTGTTGTGGGCCCAATAAAAGCTGCAGTCAATTAAGGCTCCAGTCGTAGGACTGTCAAAGCTCCAGTCAATAGTATATCAGGTGAATTTCCTGTCGTCCAACTGATCCAGACGTAGATGACATAAGTCTTCAGTTATCCAAATGATTCAATACAGGTTTCAATTGTTGATCAGACAAGGTTCCGGCCGGCAATTATGGCACGGAAGACTTCAATCTTAGGTCAGTCGTATGTTGAAGGAAATCAGCAGTCGCCTGTTCAATAAAGGAGGCAGTGGTAGCTCAGTGAAGGATCCGATCGTCGGTCCACTGAAGGTCAGTTATGCATCCAGTCTTCCAACTGATCCAGACGTAGAAAAGATAATGTTTCAGTCGTCGGTTCAATTAAGGTTTCCGTGGTAGATCAATTCCCAGTCGTCAGTTCTATGAAGATCAATTATGGCTCCGCTCGTAGATCTAGTCAACAAATGCATCAAATCAGTCGCTGATTTAGTGAGAGTCACATTTAAACAGCATAAATCACACTTATCACAGATGTTCCTAGATGAATTATTATATGATATGGTCAATTTGACCATGATCGAGTTCCTAAGCAAAAATAACTTATATACCACACACCATGGAGTGTATTCTGAAACATTGTATAACATTATTGTCTACACCGAACCACTGTCCCACAGAACGGCCATACAATTCATTCTGCCATGCGTCCATCCAACATTTCATTTCGTCCGTCCGTCTGTCCCATCCATTCATTCAATCATTTATCCACTACTTGCTGACTGACGCCCACACACCACCCGTTCGCACCGGCAGACACAACTCAGCAGCACACACACACACACATACCACACCATTCACATAACATACGCGATTGCATCGTTTACACATATGTTTAACAAACTCATTTGTTTAAATTTATTTTATTGTATTTATTTTAACACACAATTGTAAAAGTGTTCTTCCACTCGGTTGTTATTCTTGTTTCTGGCTTTCATTTGATTCGTTGTTGGTCATTTTTTTGATGGTTTTATGGGGATCTGAATTATCTGTGCTGTCTGTTGTTTGTATGTACAATATGAAGTGCCACTGAAGAGATAGTTGCTTTATATGTTCAAATCGTTTATGCCAAGTATTTGCTGAAAGGCTGCGGGAATTGGGTGCAAACTGACCCGGATATGTTAAATACTTTGATCTTCATTTGTTGGATGCTTTCACTCAACACCGGGAGTGATTTAGAACTCCAAAGTGGAACACTATTACTCGCTGACAAGTAACGCGTGTGTGTGTGTCGATTCAAACGAAATCACTCTTTTTCTATGAAGTATCATTAAGCGTTGCACAGTAGTTGCAAGCAGCACAGGAAACTCACCAGACATGACAACTGCAAGATGGTGGTAATAGTAGTGATTTGATTAAACTGAAACTAGTGGAGAATTTTAAGAGCAGGTGCTATATATATCTGCAAAGTAGGTGAGGAAGGTTTATATCAATTGATTGGAGGCATGCCCGTCTATATACTATTCGAAGCTGAAACAATGTGTCAGTATCACATTTGGTTAATTCGGTTAAATGGATAAGGTTAAGTTAAGGATACAGTCATCCAACGGATCCAGATTATATTAGGTAAGCCTGCAGTCATTCATCTGATTCAGTCGTATATCAGTTAACCGATTCAATGAAGACACTCCAAATCATTCGTATGCTCAATGAAAGCAGTAGTCGTCGGTTCAATAAAGGATCAGTTACGGCTCCAGTCGTCGGATCAATGTATGCCCCAATGGTATATCAGTTAGCCCTCCGGTTGTAAGTCAACGGTTCTAGGCTACTCTCGTATATCAAAGGTCAGAGATCAAATGGATCGAAGTTCGAAGGTCGATGTGTATGGGCATCTTCAGGTCATTCCATGATTTATTCGAATCGATGTAATTTTGGCGTCGCCTGGTATGGTTGGATCGTGCTCTTTTTTGTAGAACATATTCGTGGAAATCTCAGATCTTATATTACTGAGGTAACAGAATTCCCAAGCTCAGTTTTTAGACTTGGTTAATTCACCATTTTGGGAATATTGATGATTCCATATCCATTGCCTTTGTTCGACAGACTCGATTGGTTTTATGGTCTGGGAACTTAGAGGAAGTTCTGGTGAGAAAAAATATTACAAATTTTATGATAGGATATCCAATTCTCTCTTGACTACCGTCGTAATGTGGGATGCGTGTCGTTGGTCTATCGAGACTTTCATGATGTTTTGTTCTGGGGATATTCTTGGTCTTATACCGTCCGTGAAAACGTTCTGTAGAGATACGCGACTTTTCAGAAACTCTCACCCACTTAAGTCGATTGCAGAGCCGGTCGCAATACATATTACAAAACAAGTAAGGAAAGGCTAAAGTCGGGCGGGGCCGACTATATAATACCCTACACAACTACCTGCGTATATACCTCGCTTTTATTACTAAGCCCAGGTGTTTCATGGAAGCAATTCTATGTAGTTCATATAAGTTATACAGTTTACTTTAAATTCATATTTAGTCATATTTACCGAATATGGTAAATAATATGATAATTGATCCAATTGATCCGGCAGACAAATACAAATTATACAGTAGTAATAGGATGAATCGGACCGACATTTGAAAGGGGACCTATAACAACACTTGGGGCCTGGTCCAAAACATGGGCCTATATATTTCTCAATTACGGAAGGTATTCCTAGTTGAAATATATCATGATCCGGTGTAAGACGTAGTTTCTAGAGCTGTAATATCATTTGGGTTATACTAACGTATGGACACATATATTGGTATATGTATTCTTAGTTGAAATATAATATAATCTGAAACAAGTAAGGAAAGGCTAAAGTCGGGCGGGTCCGACTTTATGATAAGCTCCACTTTCTATCCGAATACAATTCAATTCGGTAAAAAAAGTGAAAACGGTAAGAAATTTTGTATGTTTACTAATCATAGGATAATATGACCAATTTGTCAAATCGAAAAGAATATTTGTATCGGAGCGATATCCAAACATGGAATAAAGTGACTAACTTTCACAATAAGTTCTTCCAGTTAAAATATAACGTGTTATGCTCACTTTGAAGAAATTCGGTAAAAACTAGTGGTTTCTAGGGCGGAAAAAGTCTATCCGGGAGCGAATTTTGTATGGGAGCTATATGTAAATCTGAACCTATCTGACCAATTTGCACAATGGGTGTACCTAGTTGAAATATAAGATATTTTGTACAAATATAAGAAATATTTGAAGAAGAACTGTTAAAACATGTTGTTTATAGAGTGGAAAAAGTGAAATCGGGAGTGAAAATTGTGTGGGACCTATATATAAATCTGAACCGATCTGACCCATATGCACCATGGCTGTTTATAGGGCAAATATAAGAAATTTCGCCTAATTTGAAGAGGATCTGTTAAAATATGTGGTTTCTAGAGCAGAAAAAGTCAAATCGGGAGCGAAATTTTAATGACAGCTATATATAAATCTGAACCGATCTAACCTTTTTTCACCATAGTTGTTCCTAGTTTATATATAGGATGTTTTGCCAAATCTGAAGACAATGTGATACAATATGTGGTTTCTAGAGCGGAAAAAGTCAAATTGGGAGCGTTTGGGAGCTATATATAAATCTGAACCGATATAACAATTTACATATGTTTCTAGTTGAAATATAAGATGTTTAGCCAATTTTGAAGAAAATCTGTTGTAATATGTGGTATCTAGAGTGAAAAGAGTAAAATCGGGTGTAAAATTCGTATGTGGGCTATATCTAAATCTGAACCGAGTTTCTTCAAATTAAATAGCTTTCGTCCTTGTACCGAAAAACTTCGCTGTGCAAAGGTTCATTTGGTTCTGTGTACAATTGCGACCTGTATCGTGAGTACGAAAATAGATGGACGGACAGACGGACGGACATACGGACATTGTTAAATCGATTCAAAAGGTGATTCTAAGTCCATCGGTATAATTATCAATGGGTCTATCCCCCTTCCTTTTGGGTGTTACAAACAAATGCACAAAGACATAATACTCTCTTGGAGTTTGTAAAAATTGAAAAAAAAAACGATGTAAAATTTGCCCCTTGAGGGGTAAAAATTATAATTGGGCCATTTGTAAGGGCGCTACATTAAAAAGTGGTTCCATATACAAAGTAGGTATTATTAGTTGAAATATGACTTGATATACAAAATTATATCGAGATCCAATGCACGATGTGGGTTCTAGAGATGTAATAGAGTAGAATGGGGTCCAATTTGTATGGGGGTTAAACCAAAATATGGACCCATATATTTCTCTTTCATAGTATGTTTTCTTAGTTGAAATATAATATAATCTGCAAAATTTGAAAAACTGCCGATGTAAAATGTGGGTCCTAGAGTGTAGCGCCCTTTGGTAAGGGCGCTACATTAAAAAGTGGGCCCTTATAGATCACTTTCAAAGTAACTATTCTTTATTGAAATATAACATGAACTTCAAAATTTTATCAAGATCAATAGTGTAAACTGGGGGCTATACCAAAATATTGACCCATATAGCTGGCTATCAAAATAGGTGGGAAATTTGATCACGATCCGCTTTAAAATGTGCAATTTAGAGCAGTAATAGTGTAAATCGGAGGTACATTTGTATGGGGGCTATATCAAAACATTGACCTATATGGTCCACTTTCTCGCTAGCTGTTTCTAGTTCAAAATGAACACGATCCTGAAAATTTTGTCATGATCCCATGTAAAATGTAAAACAGTAAAGTGTAAATTATAGGGATATTTGCATGGAGGCTATATCTAAATCTGAACCGATTTGCTCCAAATTCAATACCGATCGTCCTTGGCCAAAAAAGTAACTTCTGCAAATTTTCATGATAATCGGACCATAATTGCGACCTGTAGAGTGCGAACAAGCTTAGATGGACAGCAGACGGATGGACAGACGAACAGATAGACATCGTTAAATCGATTCAGCTGTTGATTCTAAGCCGATCCGTATACTTAAAGGTGGGTGTAGCTCGATTATTTCTTGGTATTACAAACATTTGGCTCGAAACTAACTTATAATACCCTAGTCTGGTGTAATACCCTAATGGTGTTCAGTAAAAAAAAATTTGCAATTTGCAGCACTTTGCAATATTAATTATGGACCCCATAAATAATATATATTCCACATCCGTGTGCCTGTTGAAAGCACGATAGCTTTCGAACAAAATGAGCAAGGGTCGGAGGTTGGTTCGAATTTTCATACGCAATCAGAGAAATGTATACACCGATTTTCATTATTCTAGGTGCAGCCGTTTGGTTGGTACCATTTTTATCCCTCTATTTCCATTTTACCCCTTAAAAGTACGAATTTGGAAAAAATACTTTTATATTATGTATCTACTCAATTAGAAGAATTTACACACCGAATTTCGCGTTTCTAGCTGTTGTCGTTTAATATGTACCATTTTTGACCTTATTGCCCCATTTCACCCCTTACAAATAAATAATAAATATTGTTATAGGGGGAATGCGCCTATCCAATATCAAGTAAGTACAAGTAGACATATTAAAAAATATACTTAAATACTCTAAAATGTTAGGTGTTATTATGAGTATTTTTAGTCCTTGTGAGGGAAATTTTTTGCTCTTTGGGCCGATTTCGCCTAGTTTCAATCCCAACTGATCTGCGACTACAGGGTTTTCCAACAAGAGCTGTTATTTTGAATCACCTGGTATTTCAGTAGCTGTTACTTTGGAAGCTTTTATTCTTTGACATTTGACAAGTATAAACTACACCATTACTAAAAATGGAACGATACACTCTTCAACAACGCACTGAAATTATTAAAATTCATGAATGAAAATGACCCGGAATTCCATCGAAAAATCATCTTGACTGATGAGGCCCATTTCCACCTCGGTGGCTACGCCAACAAGCAAAATTGTTGCATCTGGGGCTCGGAAAACACAAGAGTTATTGTTGAGAAGTCTCTCATTCTCATCGTGTGCCTGTTTGGTGCGGTTGGATCAACAGTTACGGTGAATGGATTGCGCTATCGAGAGATGATTAATGATTTTTTGTGGTCGGAGTTCGATGGAATTGATCTGGACAACGTTAACTTTCAACAAGACGGCATGTACAAGCAACGAAACCATTGCGCTTTTACGGGAAAAGTTTCCGGACCGTGTTATCTCTCGAAGAGGTGATCACAATTGGCCACCGAGATCTTGTGATTTAACACCTTGCGACTTCTTCCTTTGAGGCCACGTGAAAGATAAGGTATACGCCAACAGCCCATCGTCGATGGAAGATCTCAAAGATTGAATTCGTGAGGCTATCGAGGACATAGGGCAGCCACTTTGCGATTTGGTTATGGAAAATTTCATGAACAGGATATGGTCCTGTAAGCGTGGTCGTGGCGGCCATTTGCCTGATGTTGTTTTTCATTATTAACTGCATACCTTCCTCTTTATTACGAAACAAACATCCGATCATTTATCTCAAAAAATGGCATTTTTATTTGAATACCAAATAACACCTCTTGTTGGAAAACCCTATATAAGACGCATTTATGGAAAATTTGGATGTCTTATCTCCTTTTAGATGTTTAGATGCTAGCGTGCTTTCAACAGACGGACGCACGGACATGGCTAGAACGTCTAAGAATTTTACGACGATCAATAATATATATACTTTATAGGGCTCAGGTCGATATTTCAAGGTGTTACAAACGGAATGACAAAGTTAGTATACCCCTATCCTGGGGGTGTAGGGTATAAAAACGGATATAATATATATAGATTTTTTTATACCTGTTAAAAGAAGAAAGATAAGTTGTCCAGAAAAATAATTTCAATAAGCAATACAATCGTAAATAAAGTTTGATGGACTTAGAACCACGGCAAGCCGTGCCGGCTTCCATCGAAACACATCACCACTTTCATACCAAAACGCTCGTAGAGACTATATTTTTTGGAAAATTGAAAACTATTGCCACCCTATTTCAGCTATTTAAACCCTTCACTTGGGTATTATTGTTTTATGCCTTTGTTTGTAACACTCAAAAGGAGTAGAGATTGGCCCATTGTTAAGTATAACGATCGACTTAGAATCATTTTTATACACTCCACGAGAGCATTATGGCTTTGTGCATTTGTTTGTAACACCCAAAAGGAAGCGAGATAGACCCACTGTTAAGTATACCGATCGACTTAGAATCACTTTCTGAGTTGATTTAGCAATGTCCGTCTATTGTTGTAATCAAATTACAGGTCCGATCAAGGCAATTACAGTCCGATCTTAACAAAAATTGGCACAAGTAAGTTTTTCAGATAAAGGACGAACGCTATTTAATTTGAGGCAAATCGGTTAAGATTTAGAAATAGTCCCCATAAAAAAGTCGCTCCCGATTAGACATTTTCCGCTCTAGAAACCCCATATTATACTTGATTTTCTTGAAATTTGGCACAACATCTTATAATCCAACTAGAAACACATATGCAGAAATTAGGTATGATCGGTTCAGATTTAGATATAGACCCTATACAAATGTCGCTCCCGATTTGACATTTTCCGCTCTAGAAACGACATATTGTATTCGATTTTCTTTAAATTTGGCACAGCATCTTATAATCCAATTAGAAATACCTATGCAAAAATTGGGTAAGATCGATTCAGATTTATATATAGCCCCCAAACAAATGTGGCTCCCGATTTTACTTTTGCCGCTTTAGAAACCACATATTGTATTCGATTTTCTTTAAATTTGACACAACAGCTTATAATCCAAGTAAAAAACCTATGGTGAAAGTGGCTAAGATCAGTTCAGATTTAGATATAGCACAAATACAAATGTTGCTCCCAAATGTTTAACCCATTTCGTTCCAGATTTCAATATACACCCATACAAATGTCCTTTCCGATTTAACATTTTTTGTTAAACACATACATTTACAGGATACAAAAATCCTTCCCGTTTTCACTTTTTCACCGAATTAAATTGTATTTGGATTGAAAGTGGAGTGTATCATAGAGTCGGGCCCGCCCGACTTTAGCCTTTCCTTACTAGTTTTGAATCGATTTAGCCATGTCCGTCTGTAGATCTATTCTTGTAATCAAAGTCAACAGGTCAATTATTATCCTATCCTAACAAAAATTGGCACTTTTGCGGACCAAGGGCGAACGCTGTTTAATTTGAAGTAAATCGGTTCAGAATTAGATACAGCTTCCATACAAATTTCGCTCCCTGTTTGACCTTTTCTGCTCTAGAAACCACTTAATTTTACAGATTTTAAATAAATTTGGTAGAACACCTCGACTAGAAATATTTGTTGTGAAAATGGGTCAAATCGGTTCAGATTTATATATAGCTCTCATACAAATTTCGCCGTTTTGACTTTTCTCGTTCTAGAAACCACATATTTTTAACGATTTTCTTCAAATTTGGCACAATACCTCACTTTTCAAATAGAAACATGTTCAGTGATAATAATCTGCAAATCGGTTTAGATTTGTATATAGCTCCCACACAAATGTGATTTGATTTTTTCTGCTCTAGAAACCACATAATTTAAACAGATTTGGCAGAACGACTTATATTTTAACTAACATCTATAGTGAGAATGTGTCAAATCGGTTCAGATTTATGTATAGCTAGAAGAAAGCTGATAGAAAACACATATTTTTATTAGAACACGTTATACTTCATCGGAAAACATACATGGTAGATGTGGTCTCATCGGTCCATGATGTAGAACACCTGCCAAAATCTCCAACGAATTGAATTGTAATGGCGTAGAAGGACGACTTTAGCCTTTCCTTACTTGTTCATTTTGTCAGACAAATTCTTAAATAATTTCTGTGATTGAATATTGCGAATAAATTCTTATTTATTAACTTTTGTAGGCCAGCGAAGTATGCAGACTTTAGACAGTGTCTTATCCCTAACTATTCGGTAATTGAAGTAGTTTTCCCAATCTAACAGTCGTTACCTTGTATACAAATTAAAAACGCCAAAAATGTTTTATATTTTTAATAATTTTTTATTGATTTTTTCACAATTTATTTAGTGTTGTTTTGTAAGTTTTCGGTTTTTTATTTCGATCGTGTTTTACATGCATTCTTTTTTACATACAATGCCATATTGTATTTGAATTTTTATCAATTAGTTTTATTTCTTGTTTTGTTTTTTTTGTTCAGTTATGTTTCTGGTTGTTGCTTAACATATTTTTTGTTATTGTTTTTTGTTTTTCTTTTTATAATTAATATTAATATACTGGATTTTATTCTTGTTTCTCAAATTGTCATTAGTATTATTACACTTTTTTATGTATAAGTATATATATATATTATATGTATATTATTTTTGTTTTTTGTGGTGATTTTTTTTTTTTTGTATAATTATCATTAATAATATTAATAATAATATATACGAGTTGTTTTGCGCTAAAACGATTGTTTGCAATTACAAATGTAAAATTTTTCATTTGTGTTAAGTTTTTTTCTTTTCTTTCAATTCTGTTTCGTTTATTGTTAAAAATTTCTAATTTTAAGGGGCGAGTGGAATGGAGGCAAACAAAAAATCATGGGTTCGACGAAAATTAGTGAAATTATTATAAGAATTATTTGGTTGGTTTTTTCTATTGTGTTGAGTGGGGCTGGGGGTGTTGAATTCAAAGACATTTTTTCGTTTGTTTTTTATTTTTATTTTAAATTTATTTATTTTGTTTTATATAATTCGAAGTGTTTGTTGGCTTACAAAACTAAAACATATGCTGTGTTTTTTCATCTTCTTCTTTTTATCATCATGTGTTTAAGTGTATGTGTGTGGGTGAAATAATTTAGTTAAAAAATTAAATTTAGCCTAAAAACAATGAAATGGGGATGAGTGGGGTTTGTTGCTTCAATTTGAATATTTTTTTGTAATAATAATTAAAGAAAATTAACATTTATACACAAATTATTTATACGATTAAATTATATTACAACTTATTGTTAAGACAAAAAATAAAAAATGCTTGTTTTTTTCGTTATCGTTAAGTGTATATCATAGTTATTATTTTTTACAGTGTACACAAGGGGGTGGTTGTTGTCTTGACTTAAGCTTATGCATTACGTTTAGGTTTTTATATGAACTAGTTTAACTTTTTACAAAAAAACATTATCGTTAATAAACTATCTTTATATAATATATTCACTAAGTCCTATATATATTTATATATATATATATATAATATAGATCATTAACATACTAATATAATACAAGTCTTGTGAGTAGTGTGTTCTAATCAGATGTGAAAGATACGTAAACCTCAGTTAAACCACCTAAGAAACTTAGGTAAATTTGTGGTTATCATTTCATATAATTTTTTTGATTCCAAATTCATTGAGTTTATCAAACAAAATCCCGATAATGTCTGACTTCTTTGCAGCTGAACCATTAGTTGCCTCAAGTTCAACTATTCTAACCCTTGTTTGGTGAGTTTAACTGAAGTTTATGTGTCTTTAGCTCATAATTATTTTGAGTTATTTATTTTGTTTTGTTTTTAGTTTTTTTTTAATATTTTTACAGGATCACGCAGTTTTTTGTTTGTTTCTTTAGGTTTTGAACTGATATATTTGTTGAAGATTAAAAAACGATTAAGCTTTTGTCAAACAAGATTTAGAAAGTATAAGGGAAATTTTTTTGTTTAAGCAGAGGTAGCGAGTTTTGTTCTAGAGGTTAAAGGGAAAGCTTTAGTATAGATGGTTTTTCGTCAATTTCTTGAATATAGAAGGGGGGGGGGGGGTAATCTGTTTTGTTCGCAACTTAATTGTGTGTGTCGCTATTTTAAGTGTTTTAGTTTTTGTTTGTTTTGTCTATAGGTTATATTAAAAGCTAATAAATGCAGTTTTGAAAATTACTGTTTGTGTATTTAGTTGTTTCTATTTGCAGTGTTTTTGTAAGTGAAATATTATGCAAAATTATGAAATGGGCCACGAAATTTGAAAAGAGTGGAGATTTTTTTGCTATAAATTGGAGATTTTCTCCATAAATTGGAAATATGAAAACGATAAAAATTTTAGAACTTTTAACAATTATAAAAATTTTTAAAGTTTTAAAAATTATAAAAGAGCAAACATTACAAAATAAATAAAAAATATAAAATTTATAAAAAATAAAAATTATTAAATTTATAAAAGTTGTAATGATTACAAAAATTATAAAACTTTTAAAATTGTTATAATTATAAAAAATATAATAATTATAAAAATTTACTAATTATATTTTTTAGAAGTAATAAAAGTTATACAAATTTGTATTTTTTATAAATTATAAGAATTATAAAAATTTGGAAAAAAATAAAAATTATAAAGATTTTAAATATTATAATAATTATAAAATTTATAAAAATTATAATAATTATACAAATTATAAAAGGATTTTATAATTTTTTTTACAAATTTGTATTTTTTATAAGTTATAAGTATTATAAAAATTTGGAAAAAATAAAAATTATAAAGATTTTAAATTTTATGATGATTATAAAATTTATAACAATTATAAAATTTATAAATTATAATAATTATACAAATTATAAAAATTACAAAAATTATATCATTATAAAATTTTAATAATTATAACAATTTAAAAATAATGAAATTTGTAAAAGTTATACAAATTTAATTTTTTTTAAGTCACAATCATTATAAAGATTTTAAAAATTATAAAATGTTTAAATCCTATGGTAACTATACAAATTATAAAACTTACAAAAATTATTATAATTATAAAAATCATAAAATTATAAAAAATATTCAATTTATAAAATTATAAAATTTATAAAAAATATAATAATTATTCAAATTATAAAGTACAAATTTTGTTGTAATTTTTATAATTTTAATAATTATTATAAATTTAATAACTTTTAAATTTATATTTTTTAAAATTTTTTAATCTTTTTTTGACTTTTATAAATTATAAAAAGTTTATAAAAATTATAATATTTATTGTTGTTATAAAATTTATAATAATTACTAGCATTTATAGTTATTATAGAAATTGTAAAATTTATAATAATTAATCAAATCAAATCAAATTATAAAGTTATATTTTTGTAATTTTTATAATTTTAATAATTATTATAAATTTTATAATTTTTAAACATTTTTAATTTTTTCTTGATTTTGATTAATTATAAAGATTTTATAAATTTCATAAAAATTTAAAAAGATTTTAAAATTTAATAGTTATAGTCATTATAGAAATTATAAAACTTAAAAAAATATTATAATTAAACAAATTATAAAGTTATAATTTTTTATAACTTTAATAATTATTATAATTTTTATATTTTATAAATATATTATAAAACTTACAAAAATTATAAAAAATATCACAATTATAAAAATTATAAAGTTATATTTTTTGTAATTTTTATAATTTTAATTATAAAACATAAAAAAATTATTATAATTATAAAAATTATAAAGTTATAATTTTTTATAACTTCAATAACTATTATAATTTTAATATTTTATAAATATAAATATTATAAAACTTACAAAAATTATAAAAAATATCATAATTATAAAATTTATAAAAATTATTCAAATTATAAAGTTATATCTTTTGTATTTTTATAATTTTTTGTAATTTTTATAATTTTAATAATTTTTAAAAAATTTATAACTCTAAAATTTTTATAACTTTAAAATCTTTTAAAATCTTTTGATTTTTACAAATTATAAAAATTTTATAAATTTATAAAATTATAATAGTTATAGGCATCATAGAAATTATAAAACTTACAAAAATTATTATAATTATAAAAATTACAAAGTTATAATTTTAATAATAATTATGAATTTTACATTTCTTAATTCTTTACTTGATTTTTATAAAATATAAAAATTTTATAAATATATACTTTTTTAAAATTATAATAGTTATAGTCAGTATAAAAATTATAACATTTATAATAAAAAATTATTCAAATTATAAAGTTATATTTTTTGTATTTTTATAATTTTTTGTAATTTTTATAATTTTAATAATTTTTAAAAAATTTATAACTCTAAAATTTTTATAACTTTAAAATTTTTTAAAATCTTTTGATTTTTACAAATTATAAAAAATTTATAAATTTATAAAATTATAATAGTTATAGGCATCATAGAAATTATAAAACTTACAAAAATTATTATAATTATAAAAATTACAAAGTTATAATTTTAATAATAATTATGAATTTTACATTTCTTGATTCTTTACTTGATTTTTATAAAATATAAAAATTTTATAAATATATACTTTTTTAAAATTATAATAGTTATAGTCATTATAAAAATTATAACATTTATAATAATTGTAAAAAATATAATAATTATAAAAATTATTGTAATTATAAATGTTATAAAAATTATAAAACTTTTAAAATTTAAAATCTTTTCTTGGTTTTTATAAATTTCATAATTATAAAATTTTTATAAATTTCATAATTATAAAATTTTTATAAATTTTATGAAAAATATAAAAATTAAAGAAATTATAAAAAAGTATAAAAAATTTTGTACTTTAAATGTTATAAAAATAAAAATGTCTGATAACTTATTAAAAATAAAAAATATAAATATTAAAATTTTATTGTAAAAATTATAAATATTATAATTTTATAATAAAAATTAAAAAAATATCAAAAATTATAAGTTTTATAGAATAATAGAAGAATTATAGAAATTGTAAACACGAAAACCTAATTATAAGTAACTTAAAGAAATATAAAATCACCTCTGAACTATTAACATTTTAATAAATATAACAAACAGAAAATTTTCAACTTTTCTAAAATCAAATGTAAATATTAAGAAATAAATCAACAACAATAAATGGAAATTAGAAATGAAAATATTATTAAAAAAATAAAATTTAAAATCTTCAAAATAAATATTTTTTTTTATAAGAAAAAAGGATCGAATAAAAAACTATAAATTTTTAAAATCATTTCTCCAACTAAATCCCCCATCTTTTCAAATGTGTGGCCTTTAAACCGCAAAGAAATTATGTGAAAATTTGCATTCAACTACCTGCTACTATTACTGTTTTCATTTTATGCTTTGAAATTATAACGATTTCTTCGTATTATTTGAAACTAAATCTGGCTATCATACTTTTTTAGATAAGGTTTTTGTGTATTTTTTACTATTTTTTTGCTTAATTTTCATTTTAACTTAAAAAGGAACATATTTGTTTTGTTTTTGTTTGTTTCGTCTCGCTTCGTTTTACTTTTATAGAATTATATTTCTTCCGCAATATGTTTGCTTATAATGTTGGTTTTTGTGGAAACTTAAAAAAATATTTTATATTTTTTCTCTTTAAAATTATAAAAAATGGGAGTTTTTACAAAAGAAAAATTAATCACAAAACATCATTGATTGAAACGTTGGTTGTTAGTGGATTTTTTTTTCGTTTGTTAAGTGTTTCAATTTTTTCTCTCTCTTTCTCAATAGATTTAGGCGACTCTGTTAATGTAATGATTTAGTTTTTTGTGTAGTTGTTTTTTCTTTTTGTTTTTTGAGTTGGTCCATTAATGTTACATGGTTTATAAGTGGTTTGGGAAAATAGCTGAGAGTGGTATTTGTACTGGGAGAAAAAAGCCAGAGAATGAAAGTGATTTTGAAGAGCATGATATGGACTATGAAGATATACGCTAGCTTGAAGAGGAAGATAGTTTTGGATGACTAATAGTATTAAAAATCCGTTAAACTGTTGAAGGAGTCAGTGCATAGTGGAGATTTTGTTATTTTCTATAAACATTGGTATTCGGAGAAGAACCCAAGAAAGAAAGAGAACTTGAAGAACATGATAAGGATTGGAGATGTAATTTTGAAGCTAGCTGAAAGAAGAAGTTTACGATGAGTAATAGTATTAAAAATCCCACAAACAATCCTCAAGCTGATGATGCAGTCAAAGTGCAAACAGGAGAGCGGAATGACAGTCAATTATAGTGCTATAAATTCTCCTTGGGCTTCGTCATGAGCATGTAATAGCAATAAAAAACTTTTAACTGATACTAAAAGCAAAATAGATTAATTTGACCTCTTCCCATTTATACTATCCGATTCATCAATCATTATTTTATCCATGCTCTCTTTCGTTCTCTACAATTTAAAAAAATCCTTCAGAAAAGAATATTATATGTTTCTCAACATTTATTATTTTAGAACAGGATCCCATAATGAAGCATTGAGAAAAAAAATTCCTTTAGATAAAAACATTAATTCTCAATATTTATTCCTTTAGAATAGGATACCAAAATAATTCCCATAGAAAAGAACATTACATGTTTCTCTGAATTTATTCTTTCTAAATAGGATCTCAAAATACAGCTTTTTAAAAACAAAGGGAAAAGATATTGCAGCTATAATGATTTTATATTATCTTTCGCTTTATGCTTTTTCACTATTATGGAATCTGCCTCCCTTGTAGTTACTCTTTCGCTTTTGTAATGGGTCAATCAGTACTCTCATCTTCTCTTTTGCTTACTCTATCGCTCTCCTTAAGTAGTTTTGTATTTTCAATGGGGAAAATTCAATTCCGTGAATTGATTTTATCCTCTCTCATGCTTATTGCTTTCATTCTCTCTTTTACTTCGCTATGGTGAATAAACAATATTTTCAATTGCCTCTATTTAGCTTAGCTGAAGCCAATTTAGCTGTTCTTAAATAGTTCCCTCTTTATGTTTTGCTCATAGTCTCCATCTCTATACTTTTTGAAATATCCTTTGATTTCTTGTCGGTCGTTATTGTCTCTCGCTCTTGCTTGCTGTCTCTCTCTCTAGTTTTTGGGACTTCCTATTCACTCTCTCTCGTTCACTATCTCTCTTTGCTTTCTCCTCACTTTCGAAATACACTATTCTCTCATGCTTTTCCCAAGCTTTCTAAGTTCTTCCACAGATTTTTTGTTAAGGATTTTTACAGGATGATTTTGTTCTTTTCTTTTTACATACAAAACAAACAAAAATTCGAAGATGAGTGTTGTTGTTTTTTTCGTTCTTTTTATACAGGACTTTACAGAAAATTTACAGGAGCACAGTTGAAGGTGAAGGTAGGTGTTAATGGTGTTAACCCGAGGTGGTTTAAGAAAAAGGGTAGTATAGACTTCTTTAGTGGAGGGACGTAAAATGGTGGCGAAAGAACACATGAAAGTCAAAAAGATTTTGCCAGAGATTATTAAAAAAATATTTAATAGGAAATTAGACGAGATTTAAATTGTGATTTTTAGTGGGAAAGGAAACTTCAATTTAATTGGAAATTTTGCCAAGATTGTAATTGTTTTTAATTATGATTTATTGTGGAGATGGAAATTTCAATTTTATACCAGAAATATTAAAGTTAGATAAATATCCAAGAAAAAAATGTCTTGAAGTTATATTAAAATCTAAAAAATCCTTGGAAATGATATCAAAGTTCAAAATAAGGTTTGAAATTCCTTTCAAAAATTTTAATTTTAAGAAATCTTTGATGACATTAAGTATGAAAAATTTCCAAAATTAAAATTTCCATTTTAAAAACCAATGACTTTAAATAGTAGTTCAGTTGTGTGAAATCACAGAAATTGTGGGTTTTGATTTTTGAAATTATTATTTGTTTTTTTTTGTCATATTTAAATTCGTTAATATTTGTTATGCTATTAAAATGAAAAACGAAACGGTTTGCTTTTCACTAAATCCTTGAATAATTCATGTGTTTTTTGGGGGCAGGGGGGTCTATTCTTTGTTATTTTCTTTTTAAAAAAATTCAGCTAAATTTTTGTGTTCAATATTTTGTTGCTTACGACTGACTATATATGTATAATATATACGCTGCTGTTGCTGGATGTATTCTTAAATTATTCCTTAACGGCTTTCAATACGAATTAAAGGAGTTAATTACCAATTTATCGGTTTCTTAATAGTCTTACTACCATTTTTCTTTGAAATTTTGTTTTCTCTATTTTTTTGTCTTGCTTCTTTCAAATTTAAATATTTACAAAAAGTGTATGTGCTTTGCTTTTTGTTAGTTAGATTTAGTAAATACGTTTGTTTGTTGGTTGGTTTAGTTTAAAACTTTAATATTTTTTTAGTTTTGTTTTGTTGTTTCTTTCATTTCGTTGGCAAAATTTTCAGTTTAAGTTTTTCTTTTCTTTTTGTGAGTGTAGTGTGTAAAAGTGTGTGTGTTGTTTAAGGTTTCGGGGTTTTTCTTCTAAGTTTTTTTATACGTTTGGGTTTTCTTCATTTATGTATATATATAAAATTATAGGTGCTTTCTCAAAACTACTCTACTTTGAAAACAAACGCAAAAAAAGAACTTTAAAGTTTATTTTATAATTTTCGTACAAAAACTTGTTTTTTCGTTCAGTGTATATGTCTTGTCTGCCTGTGTGAGTTTAACAAAAGTTTAAACCGTAGTCTATACTTTGAATCCTCTTTGTGTGTGTGTGTTTTCCTTATTTTCGTGTAGCTTGTGTTTCTTAAGGTTTTCTTTTTTCGGTTTTTGTCGGTGTGTTTCTTTAAGGTAAAGCATACGGTGTTCTAGTTGTTGGTTTTCTCATTTGTTTCATATATATATATACGTGTATATATAATTTAAAGTGGGTTTATTTTGTTTCTTAGTTAGAGTTTGGTTTTCTCTATGATTTACCATCATACATTTCCGTTTGTGTATTATTTACGGGGGTCGTCTTCAGCCATTATTCTACCTAAAGTTAAAGCTTTGTATTACAAAGCCTCGCCTTTCGGTTAACATGCAAAAGTTTTGTGGCCAGTCCTTGTAAGATTGATTTGTTTCGTATTTATATATTCAGAGTTTAAGCGCTGGAAAGAGAAGAAACAGGGAAAAACACAAATTTTAATACAATGTAATATAAATATTTTTTATCGAGTGCTACTGTCAAAGGTTGTCTATCTAGCAACCACAAACTAATTTTAAAAAATACGATTCTAAGTTTCCCCATGGCTCACTCTGTTAATTTAAGATTTGCTGTACTCAAAAAGTTCAGAGTTACTCAGTCACTGGACAAAAGTTATAAAGGTTTTAAACAAGATGTAATCTAAGCTAAAGCTTTTTATTAGCTCCTTGAGTTTTCTACTCTAATATTCAGGAAGAAACATAAACTTAAAGCAATTTCCAGCAAGCTTTATCTGTATACTATTGATCGGAACACATAAAATACAATATGAAAGCTCGATGGGAACGGTTGTGGTTTCAAAGATAATTTTCTAAGGAAATATCACTACTATTTAAACTTTTGAAAGCTTTTAATTATGGTTTAATTTGTGAAAAAAATTTGAAAGACTAGAAAAAGTCAAGAGTTTCAATTGATCCTTAAACTTTAGAAATTACACATAAAAGCTTTATTTATATACTGATGACATAAAACACAATATGAAAGCTCGATAGGAACGGTTGCTGTTTCAGCGATAATTTTTTAAGGCAATAACACGAGCTTTTTTTGTTTTATGAATGTGGTAATAACTTTTTACACATTTAAAGCTTTTTATTATGGTTAAATTTATTAAAAATGATGAAAGCTCAAAGCTTCTGACAACGAGGAAGTCTAAAGATTTATTTCTTCCTTTGATTTTAGGAACTACAGATAAAAGCTTTATTTATATACTGATGATTTGAACACATAAAGTAAAATATGAAAGCTCGGCACTAACGGTTGTGGTCGTTATTTTTCTCGGAAAGCCGAGGTCGGGACTAATGGTTGTGGTAATTATTTAGGAAAATGTCACGAGCTTTTTTATGTAATAAGACTTGAATATTAAAAGCTTTTAATTAAGATTAAAGTTATTATAAATTCTGAAAGCTCAAAGCTGCTGTCAATGAAAAATACAAAGGACTTAGTTGATCCTAACCTTTTTCAGGAATTTCAGTTAAAAGCTTTAGTAATTTACCGATGAGCTGAACATATAAATCACAATATGAAAGCTCAGTACAATTGACTGACTGTGGTTTCTAAGGGAATTTTCTATGTCAAAATAGAAGCAGTTTTAGTTAATATAAATTCTGAAAGCTCAAAGCTGCTGTCAATGGAAAGGACAAAAGACTTAGTTGATCCTAACCTTTTTCAGGAATTTCAGTTTTCTATGTCAAAGCAGAAGCAGTTTTGTGCTGTAAAGCTTTACTTTAAAGGAAACATATTCAAAGCTTTTAATTGTAATTTAAATTATTACAAAATTCGAAAACTCAAAGTCACTCGATTTATTTGGATAAATCAATTCTTACTCGTTTGTAAACGAAAAATGAAGAGCTTTTATATCAATTCATTTTTAAAAAGCTTTTTAAACAGCTTCAGACAAGCTTTCACTTAATATTACCCTTTATCACACAAGAGCTCGCGTTATATTCAATGTATTTTTTAACAACTTTTGCATAAAAATTCAAGGGAGCTTTCGAGTTGCGTTTTATGTTTAGTTTAGGTTTATTTATTTTATGTTTTCTTTTTTACTCACCTCAAATCCATTGGTTTCATCAATGATACCACAGCCTGTTGTTTGTTGTTTGTTCTTGTTGTTGTTGTAGTTTCAATAAATTATTTGTAGCATTTTTTGTAACCTCCAAATCATTAGCATTCGTATATTTCTCAACATTATCAGCATCGACATTTGCATCATCAACAACGTCCCCGCTCCCATCACCATTCTCGATATTCTGCAAAGCTTTTTGTATACCCAAAATCTCCAACGAAGAGGGCATATAATAATCACCATCTTCATCACCCCGATCATCAGACATATCGTCATCATCATCGCCATCCTTGGGACAATCTTTGGCCAGCGAAAGCTTTAGAACTTTCAAATCACTGGCCTTCAAAGAGTTGTGATGGAAAACTTGGGCAGATGGTGATCGTTTCGAGCCCGCTGATGGCTTGCTGCTGTTCAGTGTATAGCTGAAGTGGGGGGTGAGAGAACGTGGCGCAGGAAAGTGTTGCTGATGATAGAGACCCCCCATGTCATGGGACGGGGGATGCGTTGATAACTGCAGAGTTTGGGTGTATTCTTGGGGATGTTGCGGCGGCATGGTTGTACTTAAAATGCTGAGTCTTTTAAGTTGATGATGAGGCGGCTTTAAATTCTTTAGGGTACTACTGGTGATATTTGTTGTTGCTGCTGCTGCCGTTGATGTTGCTAATGTTTTGTTGCTGCTAAAATGATTGTTCTTATTATTACTACTACCGACTACTTGAGTTTTTCTATTGTTATTTATAGATGATGTTGTTGTGTTTGTTGCTGATGCTGCTGCTACTGCTGCTGACGATGATGTTGCTGCGGCGGCGGCGGCGGCGGCATTATGTTGCATAGCCTTTTGCTGAGTCTCAAACTAAAGGTTGTCCGGATAGCTGCGGAAATTATAGGTTCTGGCTCTTTGGAATTGCATGGTCTCGGCATTATTGGCATTATTCATGCCGACGCCACCGCCAACTCCTCCCGCCACACCACCGCCCACCGTCGCCGTATTGTAGGGATTGATCATGGGCGCCGTCGACTGTGAATTCATGGTGCCCATGTTGTCATCGTAATTATTATGCTCATTACTCAGATTACTGCTGGCCTTACTGCTCATCGTATTGCTGCCGCTGT
The DNA here is from genome assembly GCA_947397865.1 of Polietes domitor. Lineage (NCBI taxonomy): Eukaryota > Metazoa > Arthropoda > Insecta > Diptera > Muscidae > Polietes > Polietes domitor. The sequence goes on along the minus strand of OX377619.1, from coordinate 159,268,756 downwards.
GACCCTTGATGGGCTTAAATATCGCCGTGGTGGCATAATATTTTTCCATGGGTGGCGGTGGCACCTGTGGCGGCCGCGGGAATATACTGCTCAGCGGTGGTGGGGGTGTGCGGCGGACATTCACATAGCCGCCCGGTGTCGAGCTGGACATTTTCGAGGGCATATAATCCTGCATATGGGGTACAGCATAGCCGCCTTCAGGGACATCTAACCAAAAATAGGGAGAACGAAACAAAAAAAGAAAACAAGAACGAGCGAAAAAATCCATTAAAACTTTGCTGCTGTTGTTGTGTTGTGGCTTATAATGTTATATGTATGTTGTGGCCTCAAAAAGAAAACTTTCGTCAAGTCATCACTTAAGGTGTATGAGCCATAAACCGGCCAACAATTTCATATTTTTGTTGATATTCTCTCTCTTCTTCGTCTTCGTCCTCGTCTACGTTAACGTTAAACATACGTTTTTCTATGGCTTTATTTTAAGTTTTCCTTTTCGAGACCATCATAATTTATGGTTGACTTATGGCTAAGGGTCAGAAACAGGAGGAGAGTACTCCCACTTCCACTCCTCCTCCTCCTGCTTTTGCTGCCCACGTTTATTTTTGGTTCTTGTTGTGGCGTTCTCTTACCTGTATAGTCCGGTGTCATGTTACATTGTAAATCATTAACGGCCGCATAGCCATTTACACCACTCGTGTACATATTTACATTAAAGGGTTCATGGTAGAGGCTATTCTTGCCAATTGAATCATTATCATCCACGCTGGCCTGGAAGGAGAAGAGAGAAAACAACGAGAAATAATTAATTAAAAATGTTCTTTCCAAATGCCACCAAAAAAAGGTATTCTCACTAAGAAAGTGCTTATTTGTACGAAGGAGAAAAAAGAATGCTGCTTAAAAAAATTATATTAAATAAATTGCTCAATTGGTTTGCTATAAAAATTCACTGATGATTAAAATGTTCCCTTGGTCTTCTAAGTAGGCAAAACTTTAAACAACTCTTTTAGAGTTTATACAGAAAATATAAAAATGTCCTTCTTTCTAAGTTGCCTTAATATGACACGGAAAATAATTCAAAATATCAACCACTTCCTGCTGTCTTTATTTATGGTACTCAAGGTAATTTGAAAAATGTCAAGTAGATATAGTGCACAAACTTTATTGTTCCCTAACATGCAGTGTGATAGTAGAGTTTGGTCTTCAAAACTTTTGCCGAAAGTGTCCTTGAAAAATCACATGTAAAAATCGCAGTGCTAATAATTCAGTACCGGAGCAAACACTTTACTCACTTTAGACATGCTCTGTTTGTTCCGATCACTGATTTAGATAATCTGTGAAAGGAAGGGTGTCCTGGAAACATCATGGTTTCATTACTTCAGGCGGTTTTGGAAAGGGCGATCTACGATATCCAAGAAAATAAGGCCAACATGAGAAGCCCTGAGGAAATTACCTCAAAATTGCACTGGGAAAACAGAGACTGAGATTCGAAACCTTACTAAGCTTTCTCTAACATATCCTCAACTACGTGTATCACTTCTCCCTTTACAAAGTCTGTGGATAGATAATTTCAATTATAAAGGGGAATGTGAGACGCTGATATAAATTTGTATTGTAGTTCTCTTGTATATCCTTAAATCAATTTTCCCTTTACAAAGTCTTTGGATAGATAATCTCAATGATATAGAAAACGTTCGGAGAGATGATTTGCTTGTAATTATTTTGAATGTCCTCAAATAAATATATGCCTAATTTTCACCATTCTCTTTACCAAGTCCACCGAGAAAGAAGAAAAAAGGTGACTTATTGCCCACATACACGCAGATCAGACATACAATTATTGCAAACATAATATGATTACTGCTAAGACATCATATTATGATTGAAAATTATGATGAACATAGTTGTAGCTAAGCATGATAATGGTCAAAATAATTATATTATGATTAGCTAGCTACAGCCATACTATAATTTCCCCAACCATAATCTCAATCATAATGTAATGCTCTTCGAATATGCTCTACGTGTATGGAGGCAGGACTTAACTGTGATTCTATGGAAATATACTTCGAACTATTTCCTTTACCTAGTCCATCCCGGTTGATCCCAGGCGATTTAAATCATTTTCGAAGGGCATTTTTAATCGCAGATGTTCTGAAAATAAAATGCCCATATTTCATTTCATTTAGCCAAGTCTACTAGGAATTTCCTTCAAACATATGGGGAGAATATAGGCGGTGTTATAGACAGTTTACGAGTAGAGGTCCTGGAAGCATTGCCGTTTGGATGTCCTCATAAATATGTATTAGTATCCATTCTTCGGGGTTATTTAGATAGTATTTCGAGAAACAAAGGAGGAAAATAGGCAGTGATGTAGACGATTTTCGAAGATTAAGGTCTCGGACATCCTGAAAAATATCAAACTTTTACTATTCCCTTTATACAGACTTGGAAAAAGTTGCCTCATAGATAAGGAGAATATAAGCGATGATATGAACAGATTACTAAGGGCTGTCCTCGGAAAATTTCTCTTGTCTGTCCTTGTAAATATGTAACAGAAGCTTTAGCCAGTTTTCGGGAATATTTAGGCAACATTTTGAAGGGAACACTTGCATGCCTTTCTCTCAGATGGCCAGATAAATAATGGCAATATAGAGGAGATGTTGAGATAGCTCTGGATAGAATAGTTATTATCCTCATATTATTCTCCCGTATATTCTAGAAATTCACTCCATTTCGAAGAGAAGACTTGCTTGTCTTTTTCTCGTATGCCCAGATATATAATGAGGATACAAATGAGCTATGTACGTCTTCGATACTAAGAATTTCATATTACTCTCTCGGATATTCTGGAAATTAACTATTACTATCAAGTTTCCAGCGAGATTTAGGTAACATTTCGTAGGGAAGACTAGAATGACTTTCTCTCGGATGCCCTGATAAGTGAAGGCGATACAGAAGAGATATTTAGATAGTTTTTGGAGAAGATGAGAAAGACTTTCATATTATTCTCTCAGATGTTCTGAAAATTCGCTATTATTATCAAGTTTCCGGAGATATTTAGGAACTATTTAGATAGCTTTCGATGGGATGACTTTCATTTTCTTTCCAATGTTCTGGAAATTCACTATTACTATTCCTATACACCTCTTACATACACTAAGAGAACAAAGCCGGTGCCTTAACAGCCTTTGGAGATTGGGTTTGCATATTGGCAATAGGAGCGAACTTTATCGGTATCAGGTCATACCGGAAATGGGGAGTATAACATAAATATCATTTCACATAATCCCCAATTTCGTTATGGAGAATGTGATCGAAGTGCTTCTTGTTGTAATCCCCCATCTACAGAGGATACAAATTCCAGAATTGTCACAGAAAAGGATACAATTCCCAAACTAAACAATTTCCGATTGAGCCATATAAAAGTATACTGTGTTCCCGGCCTTCAGGAGATCTCTAAGATTTCATACTCTGGGGAACGTCTAAAGTCGGCTGCGAAAAGCAAACTTGAAAATTTTCTTCTGCCCCAACAAGTCTTTGACAAGTAAAAGGTTTTTTTTAAAAGTGTTCTCTTGTGAGGTATGTCGGAAGAAAGGGTTTTTAACGTCATAAGCCTTTAGCCTGGACTATCAGATACCCAAAATAGAGTTGATCAACATTCTCGGATAATTCACTAGTTTCCTCTATTTCCTCTGCTCAGTCATCTTTTTCTCAGTATCAAGTCCCAAAAATAATTTTGAGTTTAATATTCTCTTAATTCCAACTTAAAAATTCTTCATTCATTCACCAATGGCTATGCCAATGATTGCGCTTAACCTTTAAATCCTTTTGCAACTCAACCTGTGCCCTTGATATTTATTTGTTCGACCAACAACTCAACTTCCACTTCCTCCACATGAAAACCACAGCAGAAGTTTTTTTCTACTTCCCATCCAACCAAACACTTATTGCTGAGGAAACTTTGTTTTGCATGGCAGACTTTCAAATCCTTTGCTAAAGAGAGTATGGGGAAAAATCTGTTTTTTATTACTATGTTTGTGTTTCCTCTGTCCTCTGTCATTAGATTGCATTATTATTCGTTTGTTTGTTCAACTTCAAGTTGAGCTCCTTTTTCCCAACCGTAGTATTTTCATTTTTTTTTTGCTGTTGATACTTACTTTAATTCCTGTGCCATTTGGTCGATGCTTATCAACATTGCCACCCAATGTATTTGGATTAAAACTATATTGGAATGCATCCAAAACATTGCTACCACGCGCCCTTTTCGTCCGGGAGACGATAAATAAAATGATGGCCACCAGCAGTATAATGATGGTAGTTAAGACGACAATAACAACGCCAATAAAATTCTCGTCGGAGGGTTCTTGATCGATGGGTTTGGGTGCGATTACTGCAAAGCACAAAGAAAGAGAGAGATTGAGATTGAGTAATGTTTATAATAGTTTGTATATATTAATGATGTATGTGTATGAGAGATGAGTAATGTATGATCTTAGATTATAACATAACAATAATAACAGAGTATTTAGCTGACAATATTCTTTGATTAAAGCTTCTAAGCAAACAAGTTAGTCTTTTAGCGTCTAACAGCTAATCATCTGGTCTTCTGTCCGTCCATCAATCCATGTGATATTATATAGTGGCCTTTTAATCCATTCTTCTGTCACTAAGAAGAATGTTTATAATAGTTTGTATATATTAATGATGTATATGAGAGCTGAGTAATGTTTTATCTTAGATTATGCTGAAATAGCTGAATATTTATTTAGCTGACAATATTCTTTGATTAAAGCTTCTAAGCAAACAAGTTAGTCTTCTAGCATCTAATCATATCTAATCATCTGGTCTTCTGTCCGTCTATCAATCCATGTGATGTTATATAGTGGCCTTTTAATCCATTCTTCTGCAACTAAGACAATAGTTTGTATATATTAATGATGTATATGAGAGCTGAGTAATGTATGATCTTAGATTATGATGAAATAACCAAATATTTAGCTGACAAAAAATCTAAGCAAACAAGTTAGTATCTTTAGCGTCTGACAACTAATCTTCTGTCCAACCACAAATCCATATGATGTCCTATAATCCATTCTTCTGTCACTAGAGTTTTCTTTCCACTTTCTTAAAAGCTTCTCAGCAGAATGATTCCTTCCTCCAATTGTCATTCATTCTTTTCCATTAATTTCCCTTTGGTTGCTGGAAATTAACTGCTTATTTTTGCTGACTTTAAAATTAAATTTTCGCCATTTATTTTCCAATTTTTATTTCCGTTCAACTGTATTTGCTACCGTCTCGTCCGCCTGTCTGACCACCACATATTTTTATCTCTTCGCCGCATTTTTGTTTATGCCGCAGCAGCTTTTTTCCTGCTGTTATTTATGTTAAGTTAAAGTGAAAAATATCTCCTCTCTTCTTCTCGTCCCCCACGTTTATCATTTTCATTTCCTTTCTTCACGCCAATTTTGTTGATATGGCGCAAAAACAGGAAAAATCGAAAGGACGACAAGGCGAAAAGACTAGAAGAAGCAGAGGCAGAAGTGGAAGTGAACTTACATTGTGGTCCATTATTATAGTTGCGTTCGCCATTAAGATTTGTTGTTGGCATTTTACCACCATTTTTATTATTATGATGATATTCATTACTTTGTAAAGGATATTCACGGGTATCCTGTGGCAATAAGGCGCCACGTTGCTCCTGTTCGTCTGTAAAATTTCCCACGGCCGGCACTGCAGGATCCAAAGGCATCATCATGAGATTGAATGAAAAGAAAAGAAGGAGCGAAAAAAAATGCGCATGAAAATAACAATTTAATATGCTCGGCAGATGAATAATTTTTTTTTCTTAAATCAATCTATAAAAATTCAATTCAATTCAATTTAAACGATTCAAAGAGATTGCTGTTTCCTAGAAGAAAAAAAAAAACGAAAATGTTGTGCCCAAAATTGCTTCCCTTATTTACACAATGGCGTAGCCAATCAAATCGAATCTAATTTCCTTAAATGATTTGAGGGTAAGATTTTCAACGTTCCTCATTTTATGGGCAACATATGTTCGGGGTTCTTTTTAAAGTTCGTTGTTGTTGTAGTCTCATCATCATATCAGTTAAAAGCATTTGTTAAACATCATCATAGAAATTTAAACAAAAACTTTTATTTACTTTAAGTATTTATTTGTTCTACGTTTGCTTTCCTCGCTTCCCCCCTTCACATTTGTCATCGTTTGAAAACCAACAGCTGTTGGTTGTGCTAGTTGTGTCCTGCTTTTGTGTTTCCTATTTCTGTCATATCAAAAATTAGACATTATAGTGCGTAAAATTAGAAAAAAAGAAAGAAAACAAGTATGTGCCAACTACAGTTTTTTTGTTTTGTGCTATTCCTGCGGAAGTCTAAGCAACACTTTGTGTGACTATTCTTTCCACCTCCTGTCTCTCTCTCCCCAACTCTCGGGAAGGCTTTAATTGACATGACAACAAAAGGAATTCCTTTGTCAAATACTGTGATTTACACAAGGAATAGGACAAAAAAAAAAAAAACAAAACATAACAAAGGCTGACACAAGGTAGAGGTTTTGAACTACAAAAACACAGAGAGATTTTTTGCAGCTATAAACCACATATTAAATCACAGATATTCCACCGGAGAGGGCCGACATTAGGGTTAGTTTCATTCAACTTGATAGGTTAAGTCCGATTTGTACCGGTTTAAAAATCGTTGTCACAAAAAAAGTTCAAAAAAGTAGAAGAGAAGGATAATTTATACAAAATCAATCGGTTTAGTTGATCTTTAAACAGTATTAAGGGGTCAAGGATGTGGAGGTAAAAAACTAGGGTTTCCTCTGTCCTTTGCTCTAGTCAATCTGTAGTACACTAAGTGAACCCAAATTCAGTCTGGATTCAAAAGAATAAGTATATCTTTCATTCCGACCGATTTGTCTTTCTTTTAGTCCTTTATCGTAAGTCTGCCCTTTATCATATCATTTTATTCCTGTCCCTCTTCTCATTGTTCTAGTATGTATGTAGGTCTTAGTTCATTAGTTTTCTTTTTCTTAATTTTACGTGAACTTTAATTTCTCCGACTTCTTCGTTCTTAATCCGGATTCAAAAGAAAGAGTATGCCTTTCATTCTGACTAGTCTGTATTTCTTTCAATCCTTTATCGTTCACCTGACCTTCATCTGCATCTCACTTAATATGTAAATCTAGTCATAGTTCTAGTGGAAGTACAATATTTTCTTATTTTTCCAATTTCCGTTACTAGTTCACTCTTAATTTTACTCTTAACATTATCCGAACTTTAATACAGTAGTAGTAGTTATATTTCTTAGTTCTCCGAGATCACTTGTTGTGTGCTTCTTGGTTATGATCCCAGGCGATAATTTAAAATGACCTACCGCTTGGGCAGGAAGTTGATCAAGCGGCTGAACTGAGAAGTAATTGGTTCTTCAACAATTCATTCTTTCAAAGTATTCCTTGGAGAAACATTTTATTTTTTAGATCTCTGAGATCACTCCTTGGTTATGATTTCCGGCGAACATTTGAAATGTACGACCGTGTGGATGGAAAGAAATGACCGTCCGGGAAGAAGTTCCATCTAAGCTTAATATAAATTGTACTCTACCAATGGACTTATATTGTAGCAAGTAACTGATCACTGCGCTTGAAGATTTTATCCCTTCCACATGTTTTTATTGTACGATGAATTCTTTCAAAGTATTCGTTGGACAATCATTCTATTTTGTCGATTCTTCGAGAGCACTTGTTATGCGTTCTTTGGTTATGATCCCCTATGACGTATTGGCGATAATTTAAAATGAACGTCCGCCTGGGAAGAAGTATGATTAGCATGAATTGCTCTTATACGATCCATCCTTGCTACAGATCCAATGGAGCTATCAGCTCTACCAGTCATCGTCATCGCTCGTTGTATTTGCATTGCAGAGACGAGGATTTGTCTCTGTATATCGTATATCCTCCTCTCCTAATGAATCTAGTCTTTGTGGCCTCTTTTATCTTGGGAAAACTATTTATCTCTATACTTCCAATTTTCTTCCCTATAGTTTAGTAAGCAGCTCTTTATTGAGCTGTAAGCTTTATCTCTACTCCAGCAATCAGCCTGTCCTACTCCATATGCTTGTTTGAAACTCTGTCTTCCCCTGCATCAATCTTAATTTCGTTTGATGGCCTATTCATTGATCCGTCTGTTCATCTTAGGGCATATTTGCTTTAATTCATCGGTTGTATATGTTGTATATCTACTCTTCCTAATGGATCAAGTCTTTGAGACCTCTTTCAATTTTGAGAGCTCTTTATATACTTCCATTCTTCTTACTTCCCTCCATGCTTTATGAGATCAATTTCTTCAATATTTATTTCTTTCCAACGATAATTCTTTTCTATATTTTTAGGTCTATTCTTCGGTTCACCCATCACTTCATCACATCATTCTTAATGGTCGTCCTTCCCTCCGCCAATTATTCCATTATCTTCATCAACATCCATCTTCCAGATCTTCATTGTTGTGACCGCCCGATTCTTATCCTTCGTTCTTCTAACTGAAATCCATCATCTCAATTCTTCCTTCGCTTCTGGGTGTCTATTTCTATACTCTTTCTTTGGTTCGTCCATCTGGTGTTTTCTTAGACGTACTTTAGGACCTTCTTTGGCTGTTAGTTTGTCATTGTTTTATGCATTCACCTTTTTGTCTTCTTTCTAGTTTCTACCCATCAGGGATGGGTGGCTCTATTTCTACGGATGCTACAATATGGATTGTCTATCAATCTATCTTGTCCCGCTTTTATCCTTTCTGCCTTTTGATTGTGTTTCAATTTATTTCTCTCTTCTTCTATCACTGTGTCCATTTGCCTATTTCTCCGGTAGCTCCTCTATTCGTCTATCATTATTCATGGATTGTTAGACAATCTATCTTGTCCCATCTATCCGCTCTGGCTTTTGAGCCTGGCTTCGTCTATCATTTCTGTTGTTTGTTCCGCCACCTGGATATCCTATCCTATCCTTTAGGTCTGTGTCCATCCTTATTTGTTTTATCCTTCATCTGAGCTTTCGTCTGTCATTTTTCGGCTTCATTTTTAATTTTTCTCTCTTTCTCCATTCGTGCTTTAAATTTGTTGCCCCGAACTACAGCGAATTGGACCCAATCAAGTTGATTTTTCCACTCACCATCTGCAGCGCTAAATTCCCGGAATTTTGTCCTTATTTCTTTTTTTTTGTAAAAAGAGTCCTTATTAAGACTTCATTGTTAATAGACCTTTATTGAATTTCAAATCACGCAATTGCATTTTAAAGTTTTCCATTTTTTGCTGTCCTCAAAACAAAACAAAAACTTCACAAAAAACCTCACGCACAAAACAATCGAAATCCTTTTTGTTTCAAGAGAAATAACACTTCCACCAACAATGGCCAACCAAACCACTTCAAACCATTTAAGACAAAGGAAATATTTAACGCCCGTTTTTTCACTCTTTCTCTTTTGGTTCTTGTTTTTTGAAATGAGAGTTTTTGCTGTAGATGATTTATTATTAATGAGGAAATACCATAATTACACAATAAGTGCGTATAAAAGACATTTTCGATAAGGCCATTCAAAAAGGAATATTCAATTGAAAGGCAGGCAGTCAGCCAGCCAGCCATTCATTCATTCATTCATAAGGGGCACAAGATAAAAGGATTAAGGGTTGAAAGTGTCAGAAAGTTTTTCGACTCTAGAGTTCGGTACGAAAGCTTTTAAAAATATTAATTTGCTTTAAATGGATAGATAAACAATTAAAGTTTTTCAGAATGAAATATTCCTTATGAAACGGGGGGGTTGAAAAGGTCTTTAGAAGACCACAAATATTTGTGGTTTCATGGCTGCATTGTGGGGGCGGGGGAAGGGAAGGATTTATGGAAGATTTTGCGTGGGGTGGAGGGGGAATGTTCAAAGGACATTCCTAATCATCTTTTAAGTAAGCAATTAAAGCCATTTATAGCACATTTATGCCCCGCATTTCCTACACAGACGTCGTTTAAGACATTCCTCATGCCTCATACCACTCAGCCACTGAACCATGGCTTCCTTCAGCTGTGAAATCGCCATGCCGAGTGCTGGGAATCAATATCACCGGGACAATACAATGCACACACCATTGCATGACATTCCTGTCGGCAAAGCCAACCAACTAACCAACCCCTGCTCGAAACCAGGCCAGCAAAAGGTATGCTGCTCCTTTGTTCACGAATGTCATCATCGCAATATATTCCTGCTGCTCCTGCAATCACTGGCACACAATCTGATATAACAATAAATCCAATGGCAACAGCAAAAAGGAGAAGACTACGACGTACGACGTCTCGACAGAAAGCAGAAAAAAAGCGTTTAGTTTACGTTTCCAGGGGTTAGTTTTCAGTGCTATTGAAAAATGATGCAGTGGCATATAATAAAAACGTTTATTTTGCCATTGGACAGTTTTATTGACTTCTCTGTTACACGCGACCAACACCATATCCAGCACCACCTCATCGCATCGTCCTCATGCACTTCCCAACGACCGCCCGCCCGACCATCCATCCTTTTGTCCGTGCGTCAGTCGTCTCGCCTCATCGGATTTCATTCATTTGATATCTGCTCTGAATCGTCGCTTTCGATGTGAGTTTGTGTCCTGTGTCCTTTTGAGTCCATCATTCCAAATGTCACCGGCCATTGTTGATCGTATCGAACAACAGCAACAATGAAAAGAAGAAATTCAGAGTTGAAAAAAACACACACACACACACAAATCCCCTCACCCTCTTATGTTTTGAATCTTTGCGAAGTGTGGGGGTTGGGGTGGTGCGTTGCATGCCAACCATGATGACGTTTCAAATGCATTCGATTCGATTCACAAAGGAGTTGACGCTGAAGCATGATGGAAGGATGTTGCAGCAGCAGCATCGGAAGGATGGATGGTGGTAGAATTGTACTATGCAAAAATGCATTTTCAAGTGTTTGACACTTGAAAGTGAAATGAAGCTGAAAATGATGTTTTTTCTTCCATTCAAATCTAGATTTCTTTTAGGTTTTCTGTTTTTTCTCTCACCAATCTGTGCCAGTCTTTCATATCATGTAATCAGTTCTACATTCATGTTCTACTTTAGTAATTGTTATCAAAGCAAAGGACGAATGAGCGACTGGAAGAAGACGTACATTTGTGTATGTATGTGAGTGTGAAGTAGGTGGGAATGTGTTGATTTTGACCCAAAAAGTATGTTCAAAACTTCAAAATTTAAATGTGTCCTCAAATGCAAACCCAAGAAAACAGGAGAGAAAAACTGGTTTTAATAGAAGGCAATATTTAAAAATAATGCATTAGAGTTTGGCTTCATTTTCATATTGACGGCTTCGTCAAATGCCAAAATGGTCGTTTTTGAGATTCTGAAAATCTTGAACAATAATCCCAAAATACAAGCAAAATAAATAAGCTATATAAGAAAGAACAACTCGCTTTCATAACTGAACAATATTGAAAATTATTCATGAAAATTATTATTGATTCAGTGATAATATCAATTTTTACAGTGTTGGTTTGGTCAACCGTCAAAACTGTTGCTTTTGTTAATTAGAAAATACATCATGCTTCATAGAAAATGAAATCGGGCAGCAATATTCCTATAATCCAACCAAAATAACAAATCAAGCTCTATAAGAAGGAAGAACTCAACTTTCATAGCTCATCTTCAGTGATAAGACCAATTTTCATAGTGATGGTTTCGTCAAGCGTCAAAAATTGTTGCGTTTGTGATAAAAGAATCCATCAGAGATGTATATAAAAATCACTAATATAATATAGAAACCTACAATAAACAACAATTCATTTTCATAGCAATATTTAAAAATAATGCCAACTACAACTTGAGTGGTTCAGCTCCTTTGGCTTTGTCAAACGTCAAAATTGTCGCATTTGGGATTTAGAAAAACCACCAGAGATTGATAGAAAAAGAATGAAGAAATTAAGTTCTTTGAAAATCTGGGTGGTCAGACTCTGACAACAAACAATTCGTTATCATAGATAGCTGAGCAATATTTTATGTATTTATTTAATATTCAGCCCATTTTCATTATGATGGCTTTGTCAAACGTCAAAATTGTCACGTTTGGCATCTTGAAAATCTACCAGAGTTTGATAGAGAAAAGAATGATTTGAGCTTCTTTTGATAATCCGGGTGATTGGGTAATTAAGTAAGTTCAAGATTCTGATAACACCAGTTTTAATTTTTTTATTAGACCAAACCCAGACCCTATACATTAGGGTGGGTCGATTATCTTTTTCGATTTTTTTCTACGGAAAATTCTAAGAATATTTTCTAAAAAATGAATTCAAAGATACTATGGATCTAATATTAATTTCCTAGGACGCGGAAACCGACTTCAAATTCTAATACGATCTAGTCATGACCATTTGTCGGCCTTAGAAGTCGATTTCCGAGGGCTAGGAATTCGAATTTCCCTGGTTTCTTCGGAAAATGTTCTTAGAGTTTGTCGTAGATTTCTTTTTTGCCTAATGCTTTGTTCATTTTTCCACCCATACAATTTGGTGATATTTTTTCCTTTTTATAGAACTTGTAATTTCCAAGGGATATAAATTAATAATTTATTTTCACACTTTTCCGAGCCGTACAAAGGCGATGTGGACATCAAATGAAAGAGAAGAATATCTGTTAAAAATACTTCAAATATCGTGCTTCTATCTATAATAGTTTAGCATAATATTTTTATTTTTTTTAATATATATTTTATTCTTAATTTAAAAAAGTACAAGATAATATTTTGTCAAAAACAGAATTTATATATTTTTAAAACTAAAAAAATTTAAATTTTTTATTTATTATAACTTTTTTTTAATTTTTATTTGGTAAAAATTAATAATTTTGCACAAAAAAATCTCAATAGCTCTCACACAGCAAAAAATAAAATATATATTATATTTTAAAGGATCATTTTTTTAATTTTTAGTTAATATATATTTTATTTTCAATTTAATAAAAAGATAATTTGTATTTCTAAAAAAATAATTTTTGTTATTTTTTGAAAAAAAAAATTAAATGTTTTTAACAAATATTCTTCTCCATCATTTGATATGCATATCGCATTTGTATGGCTGACAAAAATTGGAAAATAAATTATTAAAACATTGATCATATACACATTTCATATACTGTGTGGGGATAACACATTAGTGGCTAAAATAAAGCAGATAGAATATTGAAATTTTACATATTTTTAACAGATATCTTTCTCTTTCATTTGATATCCATATCGCCTTTGTATGGCTGGTGAAAGTACGAAAATAAATTATTAAAATATTGGTCATATACTTATTTCATATGCTGTGTGGGGATAGCACATTAGTAGCTAAAGTAAAGAATATTAGAGTTTGAAATATTTTTAACAGATATTCTTGTCTTTAATTTGATATCCATATCGCCTTTGTACGGCTAGGAAAAGTACGAAAATAAATTATTAAAACATTTGTCATATACGAATTGCATATACTGTGTGGGGATAACACGTTAGTGGCTAAACTAAAACAGAGAGAAGATTGCAATTTGAAAACAAATAACAAATACTATTCTATTTTCTTGATATCCATATGACCTTTGTGTCGCTCGGGATAGTACTAAAATAAATTATGAAAATATTGCTCATATACGTATTTCATATTCTGTGTGGGGATAACACATTAGAGGCTAAACTAATGCAGAGAGAAAACTTAAATTTTAAATATTTTTAACAGATATTATTCTCTTTTATTTCCATGTGAGCTTTGTGTGTCTCGCACAAGTACGAAAATAAATTATTAAACATTGGTCGTATGCATATTTCATATCATGTGTGGGGATAACACATTAGTGGCTAAACTAACACAGATGGAAGACTGATATCCATAGCGCCTTTGTTTGTTCATTAGTTGCGCTTCTGTATAGAGTCTTTGCTTAACATGCGTTTTGAAGCGTGTTATGATCTTGCTATAACTTTCCATATTACTTTTTTCTGTAGGCTAATGGGGCTTCAACATGGACTTATTTGAGTAGTGAAGTTGAATTTGTTTGTTAAACATCATTTCTTTCTTCTTATTTTTCTTTTTATTCACCATCAATGTGTGATTTATCATATTAACTTCCTTTTCCTCTGCCAACATTCTTATCAACATATTGAGCAATATCTTTTAATCGTTTTTATTTAAAGTTGGTATATTTTTTCCACTTTTTATTCAAATTCAAGTTGTGATTTTTCATATTTACTACATGTTTACTCTGTCAATAGCCTTGCTCAACAGATTAACAATCTCTTTAAATAGTTTTTATTTGAATTTTGAATATTTTTCCCCACTTACCGGATACAAATGATATCTCCGACAGCATTATCCATTTGACAGCAAAATACAAATTTATTTTCAAATATTTGCCCACGCGATGATGCAGCTTAATGGTGACATCGCGAGCATGATCCATAATTGTGTCGGGCATATAGGAGAAATGGACGGGTTCACCGGAGAAATGACGGCCGCCAATGCTAAAGAAAACTTTGGCATGGACAAAGACCTAACAGAGAAAGAAAGCAAAAACACGAACAAAAAACAAAGTTTTAGTTAAACTTCGAAAAAAGCCAAAGCAAAAGAATCACTCACCTGCACATCCTTGGTAAACATATTGTTCGTATGCAAAACAATGGCACTAAAGTTACGCACTGTGTCAAATTCGAAAACAATTTCAACAGGTTTACCCACTAAACCGGGTGTATCGTTGCGCCAGCCAATCCATTCATAGCCTACAAGGACACAAAGAAAACGAAGAAGAAGAAAAATATAGTACACATATAAAACAATAACTTAGATATAATAATAAATTGCCCGAAAATGTGTCCTCGAAATAAATGCGTGCAAATAATAATTCCCCGTTTGGGGAGCCCCTGCCGAACATTTAAACAATGAATTTAATAAAATAAAAAATATGCCATAGTAACCTTAGTAGTAAAGTTATTTATTTATTTTCAACACAAAATACTCACACACACACACACCCACCCACCCATACAATATCCTTGCAGGTTTGTGTATATGTAAATACTTGTACATAAAAGTACACATCCCTGGGTGGCATGTATGAGTGTGCAAAGTAATTTCAAACACGCACCAGTAGTAAAAATATAAAAACAAAACGTTCATATACCCGTTTATATATATATATATATATGTATAAGAATGTATGTGTGTAAGGATGGCTGTAAAAGAATTCCTTTATCCTTGTAAAACGGCATAAATGGTCACACAGGACGGGACGACTACGACGACGACGCTGGCTTCGAGGAAAATTTATGTATTTAACATGTTTACGTAGTTTTTACACCACGACGACCAACGACGTCTCCCTGGTACTACTTTGCCCCTTTATTTTGCCTTGTTGTTGTTTTTGCTGCTTGTTGGAAGGGGCTGGCGTTGCAGGCCAGGGTTTATAAACAAAAGCGCCAACAAAAATTATTACCTTAAGAACGCGACATTTAAACCTTTGTTTCTGCCTCCTCCTGCCTGCCTGCCTGCCTACCTCTGTTCTGTTGTTGCCTTGTTTTCGAGGCTTTTGGCTTTGCGGGTAAAATAAGGTCCCTTTAATTTGTTTATGAGTGCGAAGGGAAGGGGGAAAGGAGGCAGTTGTGGGGTTGGCAAATTTAACCATTTACTTCACTTACATGCATGCCAGCACACGCGTGCCAAGACTTGGCCTAGGCTTCGACAATTATTTGAATTTTAGTGGTAATGGTGTCCGTAGTTGGTTGTTAGCCGGGTTAAGAGCTGTAATTGTTGGCAGGATATTTTCTTGCAAAGTTCCCCCCCCCTCGCTCCACACCTTGTGTGCGTGGGCGCTAGGCTTAAGCTCTTCCGAGTGCGAGTGTGTGCTGTGCTCAGCTTGTACAGCAAATATTAAGTTATAAATTTTGTAGAGAATTTATTTTACGCTACAGGAATATCCATTGCAAAAAGGGGGAGGAAATTTCGTGAACACAAACAAAATTTCTGCTCATAAATAACATAGGGAATTTAATAATTTAAAAGAAAATCAATGCGAATTGAAATTTTATTAAAGCTGCGAAATTGTCTCACAAAATAAAATTATTTTACAAATTCGGAACAAAATTAAACTTTTTTATTTACTTGTATTATATCTACAGCTATCTTTTGTTCGTTGACTTATAGTGAAATTTTGTGTAGAATATTTGTATTTTTCAAACAACCCCCCCCCCTTAATTCAGTTTTGTGGAAGAATTTATCACAAATTCTGCAAAGTACAAAATTAACCCTAAAATGAATTTGAGGTATCGTCTTATTTCTGCAATTTTAGTTGAGTTTAGAGTTTTAGTGTATTTACAGACTTATAGTAGAATTTCATGGCAAACATTTTTGTAGTACATTTTGACCCGTTAAAACCCCATTTGCACAAAAGAGACCAAAAAGAACCCTTTCTTGAGGAGCCAGAGGGTTAACATGTAAGGATCTTATGCCGATTCGTGAAAAGAGTGTAAAAAAGGGGGAAATTTAGGACCCCTCTCTAAAATGACCTCTACATAATATATATTTTTTTTTTTTTTTGTAAACGAAATTCCAAATTTTTTAAATTATTAAAAATATTCTTTTAGTTTGCATTAAAAGTAGAGATATTTTTATGACAAAAACTGAATTTTTTAATTTAACAAAAATATTTTTTACGTTAACAAAAATGTGTTTTGATAATTTGTTATTTATTATACTTTTTTGGAAAGTTGAATAATTTTTTTTTTTAACTTAATTTTAATATTTTTAATTATAAAAAATGTTTATTTTTTATTTATTAAATTTAATTTGAAATTAAATTTACCACGCAAAGCTGAAAAAATACAACAATATTTTTTTCAAAAACTAAATTATATATTTTTTTAAATATAAAAAATATTATTTTTTAATTTTTAGTTAAAATACATTTTATTAAAAAATAAATTTAATTTTTTTGTCAAAAACTGAATTTTAATATTTTTTAAAAATTTACAAAATTATTTTTTCAATTGTTATTTATTAAATTTTTTAGTTGATATAAATTGCAAATTTTATGCAACAAAATCTCAATAACTTTCACATAACAAAAAATAAAATATATCTAAAATAAATAAAAATATAAAAAACTATATTTCAATATTAATTAAATATTTTTTCAATATTTTGAAAACTAAAAACTAAATCGATCGAATAGCTGTAATTCGAATGTATTACATTCAAAACTCATAGAAAATCAATCAATCGATCACTAATCAAGCAACGCAAAAACTAATAATTATATATTTTTGTTTATTATTTTATATATTTATTATATATTTTTGTTTATTATTTTATTTAATTTTATTTGAACAAATCTGTGCAGAAAAAGTCACAATAAATTGTACACAACAACAAAATATATAAAAAATATTTCTTTTCTCAAAAACTAAATTTCAATACTTTTAAAGAATCAGAAATATTTTTTAATATATATTTTATTTTTAATATAAAACAAAAATGATAATTTTTATGTCCAAAACAGATTTTTTTTTTTAAATAATAAAAATATTTATTTGTTAATTTTGTATTTATTGTAATTTTTTGGATTTCTATTTGTTGTTTTTGGCAAAAAAATAAAAATTATGTGCAAAAATATCAATAAATAAATAAATATAAATTAAAAATATCACACAACAAAAAATAAAATATTTAAAAAATATTTTTTTTCTAAATTCTTAACTAAATTTCAATTTCTTTTTTAAATTATCAAAACTAGTATTTTTGTTTTTTATTTTTAACTAACAAAAATATTTTTTGTTTAATTTTTTTGATTTGTATCCATTTGAAAAAAATCTCAATCTCTTATTACATAAATCCTCTACCTCAAAATAAAAATTCAGAGGAGACCCTAAGTTTGTAAATTTTCTAAATAATTTTGTTTAATGTAATTTATAGCAATACCAAACACTCTCAAAAATATTCATAAAAATCATAAGGCCTTCACAATTTGCAGTTAAATAAAATTTTAATTTAAAATGTTTCCTCATGGGTGCTATCATTTGAGGAATATCATTTCTCATTTTCAACTTGATTTAATGAAACTATCCAACAAATTTAATAGTCGTTACCATTTTTAGCACAATCTCCACAACAAACCCCACATGGGGTCATACATCTGTATAGCTCTCTATGCATGTGGTTGTCATGTGACAACGTCAAGGTCTCACTACCCTTTTTGCCGCAATTATTTGTCATATTGTCCTTAAGGCTTAATAATTTCGTGCCAAATCATGATTTTGCATGTTAAATATTTGCTGTCCTTGTAGCAGACATGTCGTTTGTTTTTCTAATTGATATGATTAATACCAAATGATTGTCGTCGTAAAAAAAAAACTTTTTCGAAAATATAAAGTTAGTTAGTTTACGATAAACAAACAAATAAAATATTTAAATTGTCTCAACGTATTGAGGGTATGTGAAAATAAATGACCTTGTCATGTCATATACATATGGCTATATAAAAATAAATAGAGATATATATGCGATAGTGGGTAAACCAAATGAAAATGATATAAAACTAAAGGACTTTTGTCGTGGGCTAAAGGAACCATAAACAAAGTAATTAAAGAAAGTTTCGAGTAAAAGGCCCATTGTGGAAGTAATAATAAAGGGTGGTTTTAAAAAAGAAGGAGAGGAAGACGGGTATCACAAAGTTTACACTGGGAAGATGAATTGTCTATTAATTAGTTTCACAACGAAAAAATCTCTTATATTATTATATAAATTATAAATATGTATTTATTCGTCTGCAAAAAATTTATATATAGAAATAACTCCTTTGCCAATTTTTATACACAGTCAGCCATTTACCATGTCTACCCCTAATATCCGACAAATTACAACAGACCTTTATATTAACATCGTTTTATTTGACAAATGTCTAACTGTCTGCCTGCTTATCTCTGTTCATTTGGTGGGGCGATCCCTTCCGCCGCAATGGCCTGTCGTCTGCCCACTTTTCACATAATATTTCTGTTGTTTATTTGCCAACAAAATATACAAAATTCAAACAAAAAAGTACGAAAAAAATCTCTCTCTGCCATTTTCAGGGGGGAAATTAAAAAAGTTTCGTCGAACAGCAAAAATACTGAAAAAGAAAATAAATAATTTCCTCATCAATAAACACTGACAAATAAAATACTATAAATACTTTTTTTGCGCCTGAACCAAAGCAAAAAAAACGAAAAAGAACCCAAAGCCAGCAACAAAATATGAACAATAACCAAAATGAAGTTCTCCTCGTAAGTTCGATTTCGTTTTTGCTCTTGGCGGAAAGGCAGACAATCAGACGGATGGACGGACGGACGGACAGACATTAAAGGAAGACGATGCGAACGAAGTTCAGCATAAATATTATGCATACTTTTTGCAATGTAATAATTTATGGCAACACTGGCATTCAATACGACGATACTAATGTATGCATGTCTGAGACCATGTGTGTGAGAGGTTGTATCTACACCACACGCACACACATACAACTACACAGGCCAACTTCCGCCAAAATGAATATCGAGAGAGTATGTGTTTGTGTGTGTGTGTTTCCCAATAAGTCGTCGTCACTTGGGGTTTAACCAGGAAAGGGAGGTCAGCCCCATAACAAACAGGAAGGTATAGCTGGATATGGCTGCTCTGGTTGTTGGCGAGAGGGCGAGGACGGACTTGGTTGAGTATTCAGTGAAAAACTTCATCGATTTCATTTGGCATTGTGCCAATAATCAAAAATTATTGTAAACTTTACATTTTAAGTAGAAAAGTTTTTTGTTCGCATTTTTTGCTGCTTTGCTTTGCCTGACTCCGGTGATGGTGCTGCTGTTATTATTATTATACGAGTCGTCCAACTTTGGAAACTCCACAAAGTTTAAAGGAGTGTTGTGCTGGGAGAGGGGAGGGTTGCGTTTCAAATAGGGAGTATGAAATGTCTGTTGGTTTGGGGGAGGGACTGGCGGCCTTATTATATGGAGTTGTTAAATTAGTCTGACTGTCTGGACTTAAGACATTTCCTTGTTTGTTATTTATTCAGCGATGTTTAAACTTGAAATTTTTGTGAAATGATGGTAAGAGAAAGCAAAGATGAAAGATTAGAGCACAGGATTTTGTCTGCTATTTGGTTGGGATGCCAAAAAGGTGCCAAGGTTCCTACACAGAAGAATTATGCAGTGAGTCTGCAAAGGAACAAGGCAAGAGAGTTGACAAAATATAAATTTATTTAAAGCCCGGAAAGTAAAAAATAGTAAAAACGGAATTATTTTTTAAACCAGTTTTTATAAATTCTGTTCGAAATTCAAGAAAATAAAAGGGTAATCAAATTCAGTTCAACATGTCGCCATGGAAAAAATAAAATTTTTAAATAAATTTAAATACTTAAAAAAAATTTACAAATAATTATTTGAACGATATCATTTTTAAACAATGAATTTTTGTAGAAAAAATAAAATAAAAATTTGTATTCGAAACCTAAAAATGTATGTATTGTGTGTATTGAGGCAAACTGATTCATAAAATGAGCATAAAAAATGTATGGATTTTTTTAATTTTAGTAAAATTCCAATTTTCATCGAAGTTACGTTTAATTTTTGTGCTGTAATTTTGGGAAATATAAGTCCCATCACACCCGCCTAAATGTTGAAGTAAAGATTATTTTGATAATTGGAATTTTACACGATATTCTATCCAAAACACGATATTCTACAAATCAAAAAATAAATAAATGTATTTTGTATTTTATGAAGATATTTTTTAATAAAAACCCAATGATCTCTATCCAAATTGTCTACAGCCTGAATTTACACATGTAAACAATGTCAGCAACATAGTTTTTCCAAACAAAAAAATATTAATAAACAATTATAATATGCCAACTAATTTGCACAACATTGTTTTTGTTTATTATTCCCAAAAAACAGCAAAATTTTCGGTTGTAGTATTTTATCCTCCCCCCCTAAGTTAATTTCAGTGTTGACCTTCTGTTGTCACAGAGTATTTGTTTTGACAAATTAAATCATTCATCTGTTTATTTATCTCTCAAAATAACTTTTTCAACTCATCTCTGTTATGACAATCATTTGCTCTCACTAATCATATCAATTATAATGTGTGCTGTGATGTGCTGTACAAGGACAACAAAATAAATATTTGATATGCAAAATCATTGATTGTAAGGCCTAAAGCAAAAAAAGAAAACAACAACAAAACTAATTGGCAAAGCATGCGTCAGCCACAATGCGTCAGACAGTTTTATTTTGGGAAACCTTGAATGCGTCAAAGAAGTAAGAAGTCCTTGAAGATATATCTTAAACTCTGCTTTCAAAGGGTGGAATATTCATGAGGTGGTAGAACAAAAGTATCACCCTTAGGCGGTGGTACATGGTAATTGAGTGAGTGACACTTCAACTTTTCTTGGCTTTGTATTTATGTCAGTGTTTTAATGCTGTGGTTGGCACTTTCAAAGATATTTGGTTAAGATTTGATTTAGAGATGATGTTGTGGAGATTTGGGAGATAATTTCAGTGACACTGATGTGTATTTTTCACCAATTGTAATATAAAAAGGTTTAGGTAAATAAAATACTTAATTTATTTAATTTACTTATATTATTTTATATTTATTATTTTTATATTAATCTATATTTGATTTATTTCGTATTTTTATTTTATATTTAATTTATTATTATTTTATCTTGCATTTGTTTTATTTTGTTATTTAATTAATTTTAATTAATTTTAATTGGTTTTTATTTTATTTCTTTTGTTTCATTTTGTTTAGTTTATTTATTTAGTTTATTTGATTAAGTTACATTATTTTATTATTATTATTGTTTTTTATATTTATTTGTTAAATTTCTATTATTGTATAGTGCTTTGTTTATTTAATTCATTTCGTTATATGTATTTTTGAACAATTATAATGTTAAAATGTTTATTTTATTTACTTAATTCATTTATATTATATATTTTATTAAACTTATTTGTTTTTTATTTTATATTTAATTTATTATTATTTTATCTTTTATTTAATTTAGTTTTTAATTGGATTTTTATTTGCTTTTTATATTATTTCTGTCGGTTTATATTATTTAGTTAGTTTTTTATTGGTTTTATATGATTAAGTTAATTTATTATTATTATTATTATTTGATTTATCCATTTTATGTTTTTGTTTTTCATTACTTTATCTATTTAATTTAAAATAAACTGCTTTATTTATTTAATTTATACTATTCATTTCGTTATTTTATTTCTTATATTTTTATATTATTTATTTGATGTATTTTATTTTTGATTTATTTCGTTTTTATGTAATTAATTTTATGTATTTAATATTTTATTTCTTTTGTTTCTTTTTTAGTTGTATTTATTTTTTAATTTATTATTTTTTTGTTTTATTTATTTTATGTTTTTCGTTTTTATTGTTATTTATTTATTTAATTTTATTTATTTTATATTGCTTTATTTATTTCGTTTATTTTATTCGTTTCAGTTTTTATTTGTTTTTTATATTATTTATTTTACATTTAATAAAGTTTGTTTATTTTTTGTTTTAATTATTTTATTTATATTTTTTATTTAGTTTATGTGTTTTACTTATTTAATTAAGATTATATATTTGATTTTTTATTTAGTTGTTTTATATTTATTAAAATTAATTATTAATATTATTTTATTTTATTTATTTTGATTGATTTTTTTGTTTAATTTAATTAAATTTTCTTGCCTTATTTATTGCATTTATTTTGTTTAGTTTATTTATTTCATTTGTTTTATTTTTTATATTTTATTTCTTATTTAATTTAAGTATTTTAATAATATAAGTAAGATTATGTGTTTGATTTTTTATTTATTTGTTTTATATATTTTATTATCTTTATTTTAATTTTTTTATTTATTTAGTTTACTTATTTTATTTCTTTAGATTTATTTTTGGTTTTTTTTTATATTTATTTCGTTTATTTTATTTATTTTATTTGGTTTATTTTTAATATTATTTTATGTTTTATTTACTTTATTTATTTATTTTTTTATTATTTTTTATTTATTTTATATTTATTTCGTTTATTTTATTTGTTTTATTTTTAATATTATTTTTTGATTTATTTTATGTTTTATTTACTTTATTTATTTATTTTTTTATTATTTTTTATTTAGTTTACTTATTTTATTCCTATATTATATTTATTTCCTTTATTCGTTAAGTTAAGTTACTTACTTTATATTTTATGTTTTTATTGTTTTTTTTTAATTATTTTATCTTTTTATAAAATGATTTTTTTTATCGAGTTTCATTTATTTCGTTTATTTTATTTTTATGTTATTTGATTTATTATATGTTTTACTTATTTTATGTATTTAATTTATTTAATTAATTTTATGTATTTTATTTTTGGTCTATTTTTTATTCTAATTATTTTGTTATCTTGTTTTATTATTTATTTTTTATTTACTTATTTATTTTTTTATATTTTTTAATATATTCGTTTTATTTATTTATTATTATGTTTTTATTATTTACTTATTTATCTTATATGTATTAATTGTTATTATACGACCTTTAGTTTTGTATCCATTTGTAAAATTAATAATTAAAGGTCGAGGCCTGATTTTTTTTCTTTGAGGGACGAAACATTGAAAAAAAAAACTTGAACTATTAATTTTTCAAATGTTTATATTTTTTGTTTGTATATTTTATTTATTTTATTTTTAAAGGTTTTAAACTTGTCTTTTCCATTCTTTTAGTAAATCCTGTATTTGTGTTTTATTTGTGTTTTATTTGCCCTATATTTATTAGCACTTTCAATCCCATTGAATATCCCTTTAAGCTACCGGAACTTTGCTATTTTCTTTCAATCCCAAAGATAACACTTATTCGTTATCCCCTTTTCGGATATTTTCTTTCGACGCTTTTATGTGTGTTTCATTGTGTTTCTTGAGTGCTACACCACTTACCTTTACCAAAACCATGTATGTCCGTGCGGAAGTTATCCTTGCCTTTTTGGCCATCAACCAATTGACCCAGGCCATCAACATAACGGTCACCCTGTTCATTGCCATCATAGGTTTTATCCGACAGATCGACTTCCATGCCGCGTTGGACACCCTTCGGTATGCTATAGGAAACAATGCCCTCTGGAATTAAAAAATAAAATAAAAGAGAACAAGCGACATTAATACAAGAAATAAATAAATATTCATGTTGTTAAATTTAAATTTGTAATGCAGGAAATCTATTTAAAAACATCAAACATACAACATTCACATTGGAAATGTTTTAAAGAAAGTTTTTTTTTGTCTTCTGGCTGTCTGTTGTTCATAATGTCTTGTCAGGGGTTTTGTCGCCTTTTTTATGGGGACATAACCAAAGGGAGTTTGTTTGGCTGTGTGTGAGTGTGTGTTTGTGGTAATTTGAAACTTCTCTAATGTGAACATATGTTCTATGACATTCAATTTATCCATTGTTTTGTTGGTGCTGTTGTATCAAAGCGTCTGACGAAGACAAACGACAAACAGGAGCGACAAAGTGTTTTCGTTTTGAAGTTTTGTTAGTTTCGATTTCGCTTCGTTTCGTTTTTTCCGAACATTTTTACATAAATTCTGTCTCCTGTGTGCGTGTGTCATGTTTTAAGTATTTTTTTGTTAATTTAGCTAAACATTCATTCATTTCAATTTTAGTACATCCTTGGCTGGGCTCATATTTCAGCTCCAGGGGGAATGGGCATATAAATTTTAGTAAAGTTTACTTTCAGCCCTCGCCAAAAAGGGGGGATTTTCGGTATATGTTTAGTGTTTGCCTTGGCAAGGTTTAGGGAGGGGAGTTTTGAAATATTTCAATGTCACTGAAAGTTTAATTTAAATTAAATTTTATTTGAAACAAAATGCCTCGAAAGTGATGATGATTCACCAGTGGTGTGGGCTTTTGGTTGTAGGTAATTTGATACCCGTGTTTGATGTTTTTTTCTACGGAATTTTACCCTTTATAGTGGCGTGGCTTCTTTATGTCAACTATAGTTAAGATATTAATTACCATTATTGGTTGGATGAATGGACTACTCAATTCAATAATTCAGAAGTTATAAAATTCAAATTTGAATTAATAAATTTTTCAAGAATAATAAAACATATTTGAAGTAAAGTGGTAGAACTTCAGCGAACATTTGCAAAATAAAACCACACATTTTGTGTATAATTGAGAAAAATCTACTAGAGAATATTCAAAAAAAAATATTTGAATAAAATACATTTTTGGAATACACTTCAATGTAAAACGAATTGGTGTGTCATTTTCTAATCTAATATCAAGGACAACCTAAATCTTTGATACAATGTTATTAGTCTATACCTATTCCCACAAACCAAGGACAAGGACTCATACAACTTTGAATACTTATGTCCTACCTTATCTTCCCCGCTCTTCCGAGGCTTTGCTGTCTAATTATATTGCTTATCTACAATTCATCATTTGGCTTATCTTGATGCCGTGCACTTCATGTCCATGTTCATGTTTCATTGAATTCCTATTGATTTAGTTTGCTTAATTATTCATTAGATTATACTATAATTGTCACAGCAACGGGGAAATTATCTATAATTACAGATAGATTCGAAATTACTGATAATATGACGATTAAAACGACATGAATGTTTCTAGTACATATGTATGTGTATATGTAGCTGCATATCAAACACTCAAATGTCACAGGACCGAGTTAATGACGGATAGAAATTAACCACAGAAAATATAACTATCATAATACCAAAAATCAACCTCACCACCAACAAAAAAAGGACATCAAATATTTAAGCGAGAAAATGAACATTCGAACATTAAATATCAATTAGAGGGGGGGAGAAAGCGAGAGAGATCCAGGGAAGTACATATAAAAACGCCAATCATTAGAAATGTTGTATAGTAGGCATTTCACCAAAATATAGTGAAATAAACAACAATAATTTGACAACAAATACTACATGGCAGGATACATTTATTCAATTTCATTTGCATACACTTAGAGAATTGAAATTGAAACATGAAATAAGAAGAGTTACACAATCCAAACAGCAAACCCCCTATTACCACTGGTGGCTCTATGGCAAAACTTAAATTCATCAACACTTCAAAGGTATTTATGCGAAATTCCCTCAAAATCGATATACTGGAGTACCCTTAAGAAATCATTCTCTCCAAAAAGGCACAATTTCAAAATTCCAAAATTCTTCAAATCGAGGGACCAAATTTTTAGACTAACACTGTGCGACCCCTATTACTCCTAGCGACCCTTATGGTAGAATTTAAACTCATCTATACGTCGGAGGTATTTGTGTGAAATCATCAAAATCGGTTAAGCAGTTTAGGAGTGAGAAATCTTTCTGCACAAAGTGCCATGATTTTCAAATCATTATTCAAATCGAAGGACCATATTTTAGAATCCCGCTGTGCGTGTCCTAATACTCCTAGCTAACCCTATGGCAGAATTTAATCTCATCCATACCTCGGGGGTATTTGTATGAAATTTCATCAAAATTGGTTAAGTAGTTTATGAGTGGAGTACCCTATATAATTCATTCTTCCTAAAAAGGCTCAATATCGTAATTAATCTTCAAATCGCGAGACCATCTCTTAGACTTCCACTGTGTGGGCCCTATAATTCTTACAAACCCGTAAGGCAGAAGTTAAACTCATTCATACTTTAAGTGCATTTGTGTGAAATTTCATCAAAATCGGTCAAGTAATTTAGGAGTGGAGTACCCTACAGAATTCAATCTTCCAAAAAAGGCTCGATATCGTAATTAATCTTCAAATCGCGAGACCATCTCTTAGACTCCCAATGTGTGGGCCCTATAATTCTTAGAAACCCGTAAGGCAGAAATAAACCTCTCCCACACCTCAAGTGCATTTGTGTAAAATTTCATCAAGATCGATCAAGGCGTTAAGGAGTGGAGTATCCTACAGGATTCATTCTCCCAAGAAATGCACGATTCGCAAACAATTCGTCAAATCCACGCAGCAATCTGGTCATAACTTCCAGATTTATCCACAGATTTTTTTCAACTAGTCCCTGATTTCTTCGTCAGGATCTCAGCTATAAAAATAAAACAAAATATACACTTGCCTTATTTGTAAAGTCTTTTTATCGTCATTAAAACAAAAATTTAAAAAATAATGATTTGTTTAATAAAACTTTGGCTTCCTGCTAAGAGTGCCATAACTTCTACATTTATCTATAGATTTTCTTCAAATAACACTTGATTTCATTGTTTAGTTGTCGGCTATCAAAAAATAAATAAATAAAAGTTATATTGATGTCTACATTGTTTTTTTAACGTTAGTTAAAAAAAATTAAAAAAATTATGAAAATTGTTGGTTCTACAAAAAGTGCCATAACTTCTAAATTTATCTATAGAAGTTTTTCAAATAGCAGTTGATTTCTTTATTTGGTCGTCAGCTATCAAAAAATATATAAATAATAATTATATTACTGTGTACATTGTTTTTTTATAGTTATTTAAACAAAAATTTAAGAAATTATGTTATTTTTAAAAAATTGTTTACTTCTACAAAAAGTGCTATAACTCCTACATTTATCCCTAGATTTCCTTCAAATATGCCTTGTTTTCTTCACTAAGATACCAGCTATTAAAAAATAAATAAATAAAAATCATATTACAGACTGTATTGGTTTTTATAGTTATTATTTGAACAAAAATTAAAAAAATTATGATTTGTTATAAAATTTTTTGCTTCTTCAAAAAGAGCTATAACTTCTACATTTATCTATAGATTTCCTTCAAATGAGAATTGATTTCAGTGCGTAGTCGTCGGCTCTCCAAAAATAAACTTATTAAAAATTATATTACTGTCTTCATTGTTTTTTTATCGTTTTTTGAACAAAAATTAAAAAATATGATTTTTTATATTTTTTCTGCTTCTACAAAAAGTGCCATAACTTCTGCATTTATAATGGATTTTCTACAAATAAGGCTTGATTTCCTTGTTTAGTTGTCAGCTATTAAAAAATAAACCAAATTATACTACGATCTATTTTTGCAAGGATTTTGCAGCTGTTTAACCAAAAATTATAAAAAAACAGAATTTTTAAAATTCTTTTGCGTCTACAAAGAGTGTTATACCTTCTATATGTGACCCTTGATCTGTAACATATATACACGGATTTCTTAGTTACAATGTTAGCTATGAAAAATAAAACAAAATATTTTTTGATTTCGGTTTTTCTATTTTTTATGGGTTTTTTTCTGAGTGTAGTTGTCAAAGCTTAGAATTCCCCATAAACTATCATTCATCCAATCCAATGAATGAATATCAAAATCCTATGTGTTCTCTGGCTCTATATATATTTGTATGTGTGTGTAACCGAAATTTGGTTACACCTCTCTCTTTAACACACATACACACAGACTCTCTGCCTTTATCCTTTGTGGGTGTTTCGCCATTGTTGTGGCGTTTTAAAGGATTTATTATTAGTTTTACATTTACATGTTAATGATGGCACACATACGTACACACACAAGTATGCTAATACATGTAATTGTAGTTGTATGGATTTTTGTGACTGTGTTAGTGCTTTCAGTAAAGCTTTGAATGTATGTGTGCCATAATTATCGTAATTACATGCGTGTTTTTGTGTTTATGTGCTGCTGCTGCTACTACTGCTTTAATGTTAATGTTATCCCTGTTGTTGTTGGCGGTGTTGTTGTTGTTGCTGTAGTATTGTTTTCTAAACAATACACCAACCAAATCAATTGTTTATTGGAACAAAGGGGCGTAAAGCACACACATACACATATATATACAAATACAATTTGAATGAATAATTTTATGGGAGAAAAACTAGTCCTTTGGACTGATCTAAGGACACACGACACGACGTGTGTAATTAAATGTAATGAAATCGATGTTAAATGTTTATCATATAAAACAATAAGTCCCGGGCCCATGTATTTGTTTATAAAAGCCTCAATATAACAATAATAGTAATAATAATAATAATTGCATAGGCATAGGCATAGGCTTTCAATAAACGAGTACGAGTATACACATGTGTGTGTGTGAATAATTTATAAGAGCGAGAAAATTTAATGTAATTAATGGGTATTGGAAAAACCTAATGTATGTATGTTTGGTTAGTTAGGATTATTCAAATTGATAAAATTGAATGATAATATGGGAGTTAAAGAAACGGGTGTAAGAGACCCGGAGGGAGGAGTCAGCGGATGTGGTTTACGATTTTATGCCGGTAGGGAAGGTTAGAATTATCAAACCTTTCGGTTTGTCAGATTTTGTGAAAACAATGTCAAATATTTCAAATTTCAGTTGAAGAACACTAGTTCTCATGAGGCAGTCTAATGTAAAGGTTTTGTAAAAATTATGATTGTCAAATATTTCAAATTTCATTTTAAGAACACTATTTCTCATGAGGCAGTCTAATGTAAAGGTTTTGCAAAATTATGTAAATTAACCCATTAGAGCCCAGCCGATTTTTTGCTATATCTTGCTGTTTACTAGGTCAAATAGGGCTTAACAAATAAAGTTTACGTCTGAAACTATGTGAAGAGAGGTGGTAAAAGTTGTCCCCTTTGGCACATTCTTATTGCCTAGGAAACCATATTATCCTTACAGTTTAGATGTAGGGTGTGTTCCGAAAATTTATATAAAACATTACGATAAACATTTTTGTAGAACATCTTAACCCTCTGACTATGCAACGAAGGGGCCTTTTGCACCCTTTCAAGAGAGTTATAAAAAAACATGTTGCTAAAAACAACGTTTTCAATCTCGTTGTGAAGTTGTTGGACCAGCAAGAAAATTAAAATGTTCAACAAAAATATTTCTCGAAATGTTTTACAAAAATATGCGGAACACACCTTTTGTCTGATCCAATCCGTTGGTAAGGTATTGTGGGTCTTTCGTACTAGCAAAAATATATTTTTTTCTTAAAAAATATATTTGTAATTTTTGAAGAGTTAGAGGGTTTATATGTTCAACAAAAATATTCCTCGCAATGATTTACACATATATGCCAAAGACACCCTATAACTGATCCCATTCGTTGGTCATGTTTTGTGGGTTTTTCGTAATAGCAAAAAAAAAAAATATATATTTTTTTTTTTTATAAAAAATATTTTTGTAATTTTTGAAGAGTTAGATAATTAACTAGAAGAGTTAGAGGGTTTATATGTTCAACAAAAATATTCCTCGCAATGATTTACACAGATATGTCAAAGACACCCTATAACTGATCCCATTCGTTGGTCATGTTTTGTGGGATTTTTGTACTAGCGATAAATATATTTTTTTTATAAAAAATATTTTTGTAATTTTTGAAGATCCAGAGAATTAACTGGAAGAGTCAGAGGGTTAAGATAATCAACAAAAATATTCCTCGCAATGATTTACATATATATGCCAAAGACACCCTATAACTGATGCAATCCGTTGTAGCAAAAAATTAATAAAAATTATATAACCCTTCCTAATCGTTCCTATTTTTTACGCAATTACACAAATTCCGGAACATGTGTTAGAAAACCCAACTCGTGCCATGTTGTTTTCTTTTTTGGTTGTAATTGTTGTTGTTCCACAAACAACACAACCCAGACAATTTAATCATAATTACACCCATGATAGAAACATAGAGTTTCCATAGAGATAGAAAATAGAAATAGAAACGAACACACTTCAAAAATTACCAATAATTACAAATAATTAAGCAAAACAGCCCAATCCAACACAATGCCCCAACAAACCATCGTACAAAGGACACAAATTACCACAGGATGTCGAAGTAAGTAACAACAACAACAGCAATCAAAAATAGCCTATCTAACATATGTTCGTTCATGTTCATGTGCATGTTTTTTTTTTCTCTGGTGTCCTAAAACATAATTATAGTAATTAAGCGAGAAAATACCTCAATGTAATTGAGGTTTTCGATACAACTCCTAAGCAATTATGGGCAAGTTTGCTTTTTAGATTTTAGAAAAAGCAGCTCCCCCAACCACAAAACAAAATTGTTTAGTTTCATATTTTAAACTTTTTTTATATTTTTTCACTTCGAAAATAATAAACACACACATTTCGTGAGCTATCCCCTTTGAATATTGCGTGCAGACATTAAATCAGACAACAAAACTGCCGCCAATGTCGTTGTTGGGAGATCCATCAACCACCACCACCTCCTGTCTTCAAACTTGGGAAACTCCAACCCAGCCATTTCGGTGCGGCCATAAAACTAAATGGCGCCATATTATAACACTTTGCATGCAATTGTCCTGGGTATTGCTGCGGATGGGCTGAGGGGAGGTGGCGAAAGGTGGAGTTCAAAAGGAGCAATTCAGTTGGTTTGCAGCTACTGGTGCTAATAACAATATAATATTTACTATTTGTAATGATAAAAAATCCAACAAAGGCCTAGGTAAATAACTATCAACTGTAAGGTTCACCTACAAAAGGAACGGCTACAAAGTGACACAAAAAGGGAAGGTATCCTAGAATAACCAAGATTCAAAAATGATCTAATGAAGTGTCAACAACAATTAGAAATGGAATTATATTCGGAAGATTTTGGTCAGTAACCCTATATTTTCACAAATATTGTGGTTTAATGTCCTTTAAACTAAAGTCAATGTTTCCCTATAGGACACTCAAGAGAAAGCAATAAACTATTATTGATTATCTTCTCCAATGGAGCTTCGTTAATAGTTAAAATTGTCGCCTTTGGGGTTCTGAGAATCCACGAGCGATTGTTGTGTATATTCTGCAAAGGAGCAGAATGGCTTCGTAATTCATTAAAACTGTAGTCTTTTGGATTCTGAATTCTACTAGCGATTCTTAAACATCTTCTGCAATGGAGCAGGGTGGCTTCGTTAATCGTTAAAATAGTCACGTTTTGGATTCTGAGAATCCACGTGAGATTGATGATGAACAAATGCCTCTTTAACGTAGAATAGTCCAAGGCAGAAGGGTGAAATTGATCTCGATTGCATTTAGGGTTTTCAAAAAACACGAGCGATTGTTGATAAACAATTTCGCTGAAGGTTTTTCGAACATCGTCCGCGATGAGAGTAAAATTCATACTGATGGTTTCGTCAATAGCAAAAATTAACGCATTTGGGATTTAGAAATGTCAGGAGTAATTTTTGAAGAGTGCAGTGCAGAAGGCTCAATTTCATATTGTTGGCTTCGTTAATCTCCTAAATTGTAACATTTGAGAAGGAAGTCATCAAGTTGCCAAAATTCGAAATTCTTTCAAATAATTGTAAAATAAACTCATCCAGTCATAGTTTGATGTGGAAGGTTTTAGGATTTCTTTAAAGGTCATTTTCATCTTGTTGGATTTGTTAGTCGACAAAATTGTCGCCTTTGAGATTCAGAATGATTATTGAGTAACTAATAAGTGTCTAAGTTTGGAGCAAAGGTTTGTGAAAATATCAAAAATATTAAGTGACGAGGTACATTTTCATCTCTGTGGCTTCGTAAAGCGATAAAATTGTCTTATTTAGGCTTCAGAAAATTGTATAGAATGATTATTGAGATTATTGGTAAGGAACTATTACACTATGGAATACAAAAATAATTACCAAGGTATTCTGATAAAGCGGGGGGTGAAAAAAGAATAAATAATTTCTTAATAAAATACCGAAATTGCCACTGATATTTTATTTATATCTGTTATAACTACAGCTTTCTTGTGTTCGGCGACTTATAGTGAAATTTGATCTAGAATATTTTTTTCATTCCCATCAACCCTCTAAAATTCAGTTTTGAGGGCCAAATTAGTATAAATTCGGAAAAAGTACGAAATTAACCCTAAAAATGATTGTTAAACTATGACTCATTTCTGGCATTTATGTCGAGTTTTGGTTTTTGGTGTATTTAGAGACTTTTATTAAATTTGTATGGCAAATATTTTTGTAGAACATTTTGACCCGTGAAACACCTGTTTTAGAAGAGTTTTTACCCTTTCATACAAAAAGGGTAGAATAGACACCTATGTGAAGAAGCTAGAGGGTTAAAATGTTCCACAAAAATGTTCCTCGTAGTGTCCTAAGTAATATTGGTGAGCACAAACAAATTACCAAGTTGCTGACAACGGTTTCTGATAGAGAATAAATAATTTCTTCAATAAATAATGTCTTATTTAAATACTACTGATATTTTATGTATACCATTATATCTACAGCTTTCTTGTGTTCGGTGACTTATAGTGAAATTTGACGTAGAATATTTTTTCCCTTCACCTCAGCCCTCTAAAATTCAGTTTTGTAGGTCTATTTAGTACAAATTCGAAAAAAGTACGAAATTAACCCTAAAAAATTATTTTTATGTTTTGATTAATTTTTGGCATTTAAGTTCAGTTTTGGCTTTTGGTGTATTCCGAGACTTATAGTAGAACTTTATGGCAAATATTTTTGTGAAACATTTTGATCCGTTAAAACCCTGTTTTAGGGGAGTTTTTACCCTTCTATACAAATAGGGACGATAAAGACCCCTATGTGGAGGAGCTAGAGGGTTAAAATGTTGCACAAAAATGTCCCTCGTAGTGTTCTAAGTAATTTTGCTGAACGCATTATATACTTAAAATGTAAGGATCACAAAGTTTCCTTTACCGCAAACATAATAAAATGTGAAAAAGGGGGGAATGATCTCCTAAAAATATCTCAAAAATATGGTTCCATCGTTCCCTATGAAAACTTCGTTTATGTTATTAAATACATTTTTCTTTCCCAACTTCCTACATTCAAACATCCTTTCAAAATTAGTCCTGACACTGTCTTTATGCCATGTCTGTAAAAATAATGTTTGCTAGCAAGTGATTCACTCATTCACATACATACATTGATGTATGTATAAGTAAACATTCATAAAGTTTTTTCGTTTTCATTTTCATTGCTTTTTTGGCCAGATCCTCCAAAGGACATGTCATTTGATGACGCGCTTAAATGATAATGATGAACATCATCACCATCAACGCCATCGTCATCATTATTCTTATTCCCTTCGTAAATGTTACAAGAATATTTGTGCATTATTTCGTATGCAAATTAATCACGATAACAAACGATGCCAGTCCAACCATGTATGTAAATATGTACACATGACAGTCCCCATGTAACTATGTAGAAGCCCGGAAAACACATACAAAAACCGGGCTGGGTGTTAGGCTGGCTGGTTGGCTGGCAGGCAAATAATCGTAATAATTTTATGATGTTGTAAAACGTGCCTAATGTCACAAAAATAAAAGCCATAGCACCGGCAAATATTACACAGACACACATAGCGCCACATATACATACCGAAATAATGTCAGCTAAAAGACAAACAGAGTTAACTAAAACGATTGTCTCCTTACAGGATAACGGTGTAATATGTTTAAGAGCCTAAAATTATGTGTTTGGTAAAATGTTGATTTATTTTTCAGTTTGAGTCATTTGGTGTTTCAACTGACACTATGTATGTGTTGTCCGTATGTACAGGAACAGTAAAATATGCATATTAAACATAAAAACATAGCATAACATATTTGGTGCTAAAAGGAAAACAATGTTAAGGTATTTTTTCTCTCTCTCTCTGTCTTATGTCCTTCGACAAGGATATACAGGCGGTGGGGGGAGTACGGAGCTTTGAGTGTTTTGGGTTATATGAGCAAAGGTGGCATAATAAGGAGTAGGAAAAGGAGGTGGTAGAACGTATAAACAATAAAAGGCCACCAACCCATCAGCGAAGCAAGGCGGGCAGAAGGACAGGCGATGTAGGAGTTCCCATAAAAGTGTTCTGATGAAAGACAGAATAATAAAGAAAGTGAGGAAATTTGAGCAAATTGAAGGCAAAGAGTAAGATGTAGAGTGTGTGAACAGAGGCCTAGGATAATAAACTTGAAATATACACTTTTGAATATGAATCGGCTCCCTGTGTTCCTTACATTTTAAGTATAGCATGTAATCAGAAATATTACTCAAAACACTACGAGGAACATTTTTGTAGAACACTTTAACCCTGTAACTCATCAAGGTAGCGATCTTTTTGGTCCATTTTTTTGAAAAAGGGTAAAAATCGCCCTTAACCTGGGGTTTAAGGGGTAAAACGAATTCTAGAAAAATGTTTGACATAACATTCTATTATAAGTCTCTTAATTTTATTTAAAACACTACGACGAATAATTTTGTAGAACATTTTAACCCTCTAACAACTCAATATATGGGTCTTTTACGCACTTTTTATGAAAAAGGGTAAAAGACACCCCCAGAACAAGGGTTTACCGGTAAAACGAATTCTAGAAAAATATTCACTATAAAATTCTACTATAAGTCTCTGAATACACTGAAACTCAAAACTGTACTTAAATGCTAGAAATATGACAAAACTTAAAATATATTTTAGGGTTAATTTAATACTTTTTCCTAGATGGTACTAAACTGACTTACTAAACTAAATTTTACAGGGTTGGTGTGAATGGAAAAAATATTCTACATCAAATTTCACTATGAGTCATCGAACAAAAGAAAGCTGTACATATAATATATACAAGTCAAATATCAGTAGCATTTTGGGTATTGGAAATTGATTAACAAGGCAGTTATGCTCTACCTTACTAATGTTGCAAATATTCTGATGTAGTGAAATATACATACATTTTATGTATAGGATGTGTTCAGTAATATTACTTACAACACTAGGAGGAACATTTTTGTAGAACATTTTAACCCTCTAGCTCATAAATATAGGGGTCTTTTTGGTTTTTTTTTTGAAAAAGGGTAAAAACACCCCTTAAACAGCGTTTTAACGGATCAAACTGTTCTATAAAAATACATGCCATAAACTTCTACTACAAGTCTCTGAATACACTGAAACTCAAAACTGTACTTAAATGGTAGAAATAAGCCACAACTTAAAATTTATTTTTTAGGTTAATTTCGTACTTTTCCGAGATGGTACTAAACTATCCCACAAAACTAAATTTTAGAGGGTTGGTGTGAATGGAAAAAATATTGTACATCAAATTTCACTATAAGTCACCGAACAAAGGAAAGCTGTACATATATTATATATACGTCAAATATCAGTAGCAATTTGGCTATTAATTAACAAGACAGTTATGCCGTACATTAGTAATGTTGGAAATTTGCTAAAGTAGTGAAATATTTATAAAGTTTAAGTATGTGATGTATTCAGCAATATTACTTAAAATACTATGAGGAACATTTTTGTACAACATTTTAACCCTTTAGCTCCTTGTTATAGGGGTCTTTTGGGTACCTTTTATAAAAAAGAGTAAAAACACCCCTAAAACAAGGGTTTCACGGGTCAAAATATTCTACAAAAATATTTGCCATCGGGTTCTACTGTAAATCGCTGAATACACTATTACTCAAAACTTAACCTTAATGTTAGAACAAAGACAAATCTTAAAATCAATTTTAGGGTTAATTTCGTACTGTTTCCGAAATGGTACTGAAATATCCAACAAAACTAAATTTTTGAGGTTTTATGTGATTGGAAAAAATATTCTACATCAAATTTCACTATAAGTCACCGAACAAAAGGAAGCTGTAGATATAATAGATATAAATAAAATATCAGTATCAATTTGAGTATTTAGATAAGAAATTAATTATAATTTTTATATTGTTATGCTCTACCTTACTCATGTTGGGAATTATACTCCGGTGGTGAAATATACTCCTTAGCAAAGCTTTCAACATTAATGAACCCTCGATTTTTTCTTTCTTAAAAGGATTGGTATTTGGACCCAAGCGTTAATCCCTTGTTTGCTCATATATCTATTTACTTTTTTGCGGCACCTAATACTTGCAATTAATGATTTGTCTCTTATTTATGCAAAAAGTTAAACCCTAAAATATGTTCACATTTTGTTTTCCTCCCCCTCCACCTCCTCTTCACAATAAATTCTAAATTTAAATAGTATCGAATTTCAATTTGAGTTTCTTTTTTCTTCCACAACTGCACCTTTTTTTGGCTCAAAAGCTGTTGCAATTTAAAATGTCTATTGGTGGATTGGATTGTGCCGAATGTTAATCATACACGTACATGTCTATGATGTCTATGAGAGCATGTTTAACAATTATAAACCTCTCCCTCTTAAACATCATTAATCACTTTGTGCCATACTAGTTAATTTAAAACCCAACAAAGACAACATAATCAACTTAAACAAATGCAGCAGCGGCAAAGCCGAGCGAATAACAACAATATCAACATTTAAAATGCATTTTAAATGCACTTTTTCAGTTCAAAAAATCAACAACTGCAAAAGCTCTGTTAAAATCCATGAGATAATCCTCAACTTAGACACAAACATAGCACTCATATACAGAACTGATGATTGCAGGCATATAATCACCTTGGAGAGTGCTGGCTGGCTGGCTGGCATAAGATAGACAGACGCCTGGCTGGAATGGATGGAAGTATGGACGGACAGTGGAAAGGAAGGAAGGCTGGATAGACGGACGGACGGTCACAAATGCAAACGAATGGCTGGCTGGTTGGGGGGACTAGTAAATACTTAAAATCTTTGCTAATGTAATGGAATTATCATTTTCACAATGAACAAAAAAAAACAGAGAATAAAAAGTGTGCAGACCAAAATGAAATTGTACATTATAATATGACCATTAAAAGCAAACATGTTTACTTACGTACAGTGTAAAAAGGACAGAGACGTGGGACAAATAATCAAGACAAAGGGGATATACTTTGGCAAAAGTATATTTTATATATACAAAAATTAAAAATTCATTGACTGAAAGCATAGTTTGAGTCAGTAACTATGAATCCCCTCTTTTTAATGGTCATCACCATCTACGGCCCTGCTTTTATGGCTACATCATGCATATGTATGCATGTGCAAAAAGTAAACCTTAAATCCAAAACTCATACTTAAATTGGGCGTGGTATAATGTGATAAGTCAAGGTAAGAATCATATACGAGCGGCCCTTCTTTGCATGTGTAGCAAAACAAAACATGCTTATGAGGCGAGTGAGAAGGGGGTGGGGAAACTACTATAGAGGTATGTCTGTTGGTTTGCCGGCTTTTTGACTTAATTTCTGCTGTGTTTTTTTCTCCTTGTACTTCTCAGGAAAGCCCAAAAAGGAGGTGGACTTAAAAGCAAAAAGGCTATGCCAGACGTCGCGTCATATTAAATGGAAGTAGTGTTTTTTTCGGTTATAAAATATTGTTATGCTTTATATGGAATTTGGCTTAAATAGGGAGTGTTTTGGGTAGTGCGCATTAAATGCAAAATCAGTAAAAATCACAAATTAAATGTAGTGATTTCAAAAGCGATATAAAATATTTCCAGCAGTTTATAATATGAAAACGGAACAAGTTAAAAAAGTAAATTTCTATGATTTCTATTAAGCTTCAATTCAAAATCGCATTTTTCAGATCATTTAAAGAGCATTTTCATAAATAGTGAAAAGTTCATAACATTTTTAATATTGAGTTGTTTAATAGTTTCCCGGAATTTTGGTTTATTGACAAATCATATTACTCGCAGAATTTATGAATAAAAAGTTCATAATTTTGAAAACTATTTCCTTGATTTCGTTTGCTCGATATGAAAATTATCAAATTTATTTATTTCCCAATATTGAGAACATAGAATTTACAAACACAAACATATGAATTATGAAACATAATATCCACAAAAATGAAAATTTGTCTAAGAGTCTCCCGAATTTTTTGTTTATAGACAAATCATATTCAAAGTATTTAATAATGAAATGTTCATTACTTGTAAAACTAAAGGGTGTTTTTTATTGGGGTATAGAACTTTAAGTTGGCATCACTTTTTTAACTGGCGGTCATTTTGTCAGCTGTCAAGTGATTAATATTTATTTTGGTTTGCCATTTCATCATGAACAGGTTGACAAAAGAACAACGCTTGCAAATCGTGCAAATTTATTTCGAAAGTAATGGTTCTTTTCGCGAAGTTCACAATTTTATGGTCGACATAATCGTCCATCAGAGCAATTAATTCGGTTAACCATGGATCGTTTTCGCACTACGTTTACTCTATGTGATAATACGCATCCGCAGAGACGTCGAACAGTGCGCACCGAAGAAACAATTGCCGCTGTAGAGCAAAGTGTTGAAGAGGACCCGAATGAATCGATTCGCCACCGTGCACAGCAATTGGAGCTTTGTCCATCAACTTTATGGAATTTACAGAATTGGACCTGTAGAATTGGCTATATTCGAGCCAGCCGCGGCGGCCACATGCCCGAAATCATATTTAAACATTAATGGCATAAAATTATCCTTCCAACAAAGCCAAATTTATGGACATTAAAACGATTTTCTTGTGTTTTATTTCAATTCGAAGTTCTATACCTCAATAAAAAACACCCTATATTTCTTTGAACAGGTTAGCACGACATGAATATACATATTTTAACTTTGTGAATTTTCCGCTTATTTCGAGGACATAGAATTTTCGAACCGATATATATGAATTAGAAAAAGTTCATAAGTTCAAAAAAATTGTAAATTTGTCTAAGAGCTTCACGGAATTTTGGTTTATTGCCAAATCGTAGAATATATTCATTAAAACTTTATAATTTTAAAAACTATTTCCTTGATTTCGCTTGTATGTACTCTTTAAAACTATGTGTATTTCCCGTTTATTTTGGGAACATAGCATTTTCGAACTGATATATATATATATAAATTATAAAATGTACATAAGTTTAAAAAATCTTTGATTTTATTTCTATGCACATTTTGCAGGATCAAAGAACGTTTTCTGTTTATTTTTATTTTAAAGGTTCATAGTGTGCATGAATAAAATCCTAAATAATATGTAAAAGTTCATAATTTTGCTCTATATCTAATAGAAATATAAAAACATGGAAATTTATTGGATTTCACATATTTTTGTATGAATAAATTCATACAAAAATATGAAAAAGTTCATACGAAAAACGAAAAGTTCGTAAAAATATCGAATAAGTTTATAAAAATCCATAAAAATGTGAATATGTTCATAAAAATTATGAACAAGTTCATAAAAATTATGAATACGTCATAAAAATTATGAACAAGTTTATATATTTTTTTAGAAATTCATAAAATTTTGAACAAGTTCATACATTTTTTTAAATATTCATAAAAAATTATGAACAAGTTCATACATTTTTTTTACAAATTCATAAAAATAAGAACAAGTTCATACATTTTTTGAAAAGTTCATAAAAATTATGAACAAGTTCATAAAATTTTTGAAAAGTTCATAAAACTTATAAACATGTTTTTTAAAAATGTTCAACAAGTTTATAAAAATTATGAACAAGTTCATAAAATTTTTGGAAATTATTCATAAAAATTCTGAATGTGTTCATAAAAATTATAAACAAACTGATAAATATTTTTTAATATTATTGCCACTTTTTGCAAAATATTTATATACAATTATTAAAATTTATTTTTAGATTCCAGCCAATTAATATATAATAATAACATATATTGTTCTATAGATACTACAAAACTATTCCTATGATGATATGATTTGCTAATAATATTATCTTTAGATTTTTCCTTCTTCTTGGCTATTTTCATTTTATTTTTAATTTCTTTCAACCAAATAATAATATGAATTAATAGATGGATAAATATTATGAATGAAATTTCATAAATTTTGAATAATTTTCGGATCTTAATGGAATTAAAATAAATTTTCAGATAACTTTATACTATTACCATTTATCGAAATGATTTAGGAAAACAATTATAGAATGATTTCCAGATTTTAAGGGATTTAAAACAAAGTTTCACATATCTTTATATCATTAGCTGTATTATCGAAATGTTTTAGGGGAAAAAACATTACATTCATATCATAATAGAATAAAAATAATTTATACCATTAACTATTTTGAGAAATCAGTTAAGAAAAAATGAACATATTTTTATGAAAAAGTTCATAAATTATGTGGAATACTAATCTTTATATATGGATTATTGCTGAACAAATTACTTTTATTAATATTTTATTCTTCTTAAATTTCTCTAATATTCTTGTACTGGCCAATCACAAATGATTTACTAATACTTTCATACTTGTTCTTATCAAATGTACAA
Source organism: Polietes domitor (assembly GCA_947397865.1). Classification (NCBI taxonomy): domain Eukaryota; kingdom Metazoa; phylum Arthropoda; class Insecta; order Diptera; family Muscidae; genus Polietes; species Polietes domitor. The sequence continues at coordinate 159,227,559 of OX377619.1, read as the reverse complement.
GAAATTTATTTGTACACTCTCCATCAAAACGTTTAGCTCTCCACACACCCCACTAAAACTTTCCACACACCACTAGCGCTAGCGCTCTGCAAACGCAAAGATGCATCTTAAATTTAAAACTGTCCATATATTATCTAAAAGTCATAAATTATAAATTCACCATATGCATGTTGCAGACATGCCGACCGTTTTTCTACGCTTCGAACTTAGCTTAAGTTTTAAATGTTTGCAAGATTTCCTTGATGTTAGTTAGTATAGTAAAATAGTACTCACCTTCCCATGGACAGCCTACAATTTCAGCTCTCAAGCAGACGGTACGATCATATTGACCATATGGATAAATGCGTATTTTTGATGCGAATATAATCGGTTGCATAGTGTTTTCACTTCGCTGTAGGTATTAATGTTGCCGGGTAAAATCTACAAATGAATGGTAGAAAAAAAAGACAGAAATAAATATGGTTGTTGTGCTAAAAAAAAGTTTTGCTAATAAAGTGCCAAAGATAAGAAAAATAATGTAAAATCGTTAAATTAAAGAAATATGCATGCTTTGTGTAGAGGCCTTCTAAAATCCACTGATGACACTTTTGATGACATTGCGGAGATGGCAGGGACCCACATAAGCAAAGGCCGAGAGAACACAACAAATTGAATTTATGTTTTTGGTGAAATCATAATGAGCACTGTTGAGGTGTCTCATGACAAGAGTCTTGATGATATCTCTCAATATTTGTAATAACAAAGAAAAATATCAATCTTCCATAAAAATAAAGGAAAATAAGGCCAGCTAAAGTGTAACATATCTTGCTAGAAACTCAAAAAGTCAAACTTGAACATTCAACAACGAACACAATGGTAATTAACATTTTATGAGTATCATATATGAATACAATTCAAACAGAGATTATCACATCATCGGAGAGATGCAATGTTACTAGGCCATGAACATTCAATCAACACAATGTTAATTAACATTTTATGAATGCTGTTTGCTTCATTCTCTTTAATGTAAAATAGGGATCATCACATCATTCAGTGAAAGGAGAAAAAAGGAAATGCAGTCAATATTCAATGAAGTCAAAGTTAATTATGGAACTCTGAGTATGAATGCCTGTTGAATGTTGCCAGAGAATGCCTTCAACATCCAATGACTACA